>VDFB02058242.1:476603420-476970293 GCA_007258455.2 Sequoia sempervirens
TCTCTCAACCCTCTCCCTCCTACCCCCTCTCCCTCTGTTAGATATCTCTCTCTCCCTCTCAACCCTCTCCCTCCTATGTTGGAAAAATATGTCTCAATCCCATAGGCTAAAACCTCTATTGGAGCCAAGTCGGTGTGACATATTCTATGTCTGGCTGATGAGCAGATTTGTAACCTTATGTTTTGTACAGGTCGTTGTGACCTTACAGAAGTCTTGTTGAATGGTTACACATTGGAGTCTTCGGTGTGACATGTTGCATTCGGTATGTTCTCTTATGGCGTGGAGATCTCTGGCTGACAGGCCATACAAATCATTTATTAGGGAGACCCTTGGACGAAATGCTTAGTTTGGGAAGAAGCCTTAGTGATGAAGAAAGGTCTCGCCAATGGGGGAAATATTGGAGTCTTTGCAGTGACACAATGAATTCGGTATGAAGTCTCAGCGGCCGATGGAGAGTCTCGCCAATGATGAGGAGTCTTTGGTATAACTCTTAGTGAATGGTGGTCTTTGGGTAACTTGGAGAACTCAATAAGAACTCTCAGTGAAGAGTGGTATGTCTCACTGATAGAATTTGCTTGGTGTCCTTGGAGTAACATGTGATGGCTCGGTAAGAAGTCTTATGGATGTGTGAAGTCTTGCCAACCGTTTGGTGCTCGATGTAACTAAAGGGGTCTCAATGTGAAGTCTCAATGATGAACAAAACTATTGCTGACTATTGATCACTCTGGAGAAAGTCTTTGAACCTTGGTATGATCTCTTGGTGAAACACGATAGTCTTGCCGATGTAAGTTCTATTGCCTATGTGACTTTTGAACCTCGGTATGAAGTCCTAGTGAAAGCGATGAGTCTCGCAAACTAGTGGATGCACACAGATTAACATGAAGGCTCAGCATGAGGTCCTGGTGAGAGCGATAGTCTTGCCGAAGGGAAAACTGAAGTCAATGCAATGGGTGAACTTGATATAACCTCTTGGAAATATTGAATGCTAATTGTGTTGGCATTTGGGAGACATGGATAGTGTCTCACTGATATGCCAACACAACTTGACATGGTTATCATAACACGAGCATGTTATTAACTAGTAGAGATATGTTCATTTAGGATTAAATAGCGTGCTTGTGTTATCACTAAAAATGGTAAAAAATCACAATATACCCATGATGTCGGCCCACATTCTGCATATTCTCCTGGTTTTGTGCGTGCTCCAACAAAAAGTAGCTTTTTGGTGATTAAGTGAAGTGTGCATGCATGATTTTGAGATTCCATCACCTTTTGAATGTTCTTTCCATCACCTTTGCATGAAATAGCAGAGTTTTCACGTTGAGAGGCATATAATATCAATTCAAGTTTGAATTATAGTGATAATTGATATACAATTGAAATTTGGAGGGGAACAAGCTTTTGAAGAAGTCAAATTTTTGAAGAGTTTGAGGAATGAAGAAGCAAAGGCTGCATAATTGGGTAGAACTCCTCTATTTGAAACTTTTCTTTTTTAGGTATGTGAAATCTTTGTACATTTTCTTTCATTCGATTATGGCTTGCTTTCTTTTTTGTTGTTTATCTTATTCCATGTTGATCAAATTGTTTGTTTGTGATGCAATATCAGATTGACAAGCCACTCAACAACATCATTTCTTTAGGGAGCTTCCTTCCCAAATCAATAAAGAGTAAAAGATCAATTTATACAAACTTTGTCAAATTCATCCAAAACTACTTTTCATTCAACCAAAATCCATTTATTTCACTTCAAGTTTAAGGCTATTAGTAGCCAATTCACCATCTCCATATAGCAAACCATTTTTAGAATCAACTTTCAACTTTGTTCTTGTCATAAACAATACAACAATCACTCATCAACTCAACTTAACCCTTCAAGGAAAAAAAAATCAAACACCTCTGTTCCTTAAACCTACAATCAAACATCATCCTATCCATTTAAGATATCTTTGCTCAAATCAACACATCCATCATCCTATCTTCACTTAAACACCATTTGTAACAACAACAAGCAGCATTAGTTTAACACTGTCACCAGACCTTTACGATACCAATTTCATCATGTTTTGATTGTAATATTCTAATATATCAGTATAGACACACTCTGACTACTTTGCATTCAAGAAACCATTGCCATATATTGGAAACATATTCCCAAATCATTAAATATTTCACAATATACCTTCAAAACATTACCAAGCATAGACACAACTATGGCATCACAAATGAGACTGCTCCCAAGCACTTAACAACATTCCTTTCGCTATTTCTACATATTCTCTATTTTTAGCAAACAATGCCAAATATCTCTAGGAGGCCAACATTCCATCTAATCAGGTGATTCCTTTTCTATCATAATGCATTTACACAATCCCAATACATATTCTCAGGCCTATTTTGATCCTTTTCAACATACTATAAAATTTTATAAACTCATTTCACAAAATAGAGTAGAACCAACATGCTGTCTACTGGTAAAAGACCTTAAATAGGTCAATTTATCAAAGCAAGTCATCATAGAACTACTCACTAATCCACCAAACCTACAAATAGTCTTAGGACATGTGTAGAAACTCACAAATAAGCAAGTTTCAAGATGGGAAATTCCCATCAATACACAAAATTAGTAAACATTTGATTATAGGGTGAAAACACACTAACCATGAGGGTTTCTTTAATGAAACATTTGTTAGGGTTACAAATGGAAGATATCTAACAATTAAATGCAGATCTATATAATAAACAGAGAAACTAACACACACACAGAATAAATCATAACACAAATAATTTAACGTGGTTCACCCAATCCGGGCTACATCCACCAAACCGCAGCCATCCAATACTTTTATTATCTAGTGTAAAACCTATTACAATCTTGTGAATAATCATGTTTTTCATCATACAGTAATACCCATCCAAACCCCTTTTAACAAGCTTAGAAGCTTCCATATTTTAGGGTTCTACAAAATTGGATTTTTCTTTTTTCATTATTTTTTCCCTTTTTTGGTGATCACGTGAAAAAGTAGGAAGAAAATTTTTCTTGGGGGCTGCCACCCCCGAACCCCCGCCTGGGGCCCGACCCGGCCCCAAACCCTAGCAAGGATAGGGGCTAGGGTGTACAATATACCATTGGCTATATAGTATAGCATGATCAGTCACCACATACCAACAATCTCCCACTTGGAGACTGATCAGGCTCCATACCAACACAATCTACCACTTGCAGACCGATCCTGGACGACACTGCTACAATTACAACTCCCACTGGAAATAAGTACCTTGGACCCTACTACTCTGTTATAATTGAATTCAACCTTGAAGACCAACTGAAGCTGAAGAGAAGCTCAACTTCTCCCTTGTCACTGCCTTCGTAAACATATCCGCTGGATTGACATCTGTATGTATCTTGTCCAGCTTGACCTGTCCATCCTCCAACACTGACTGAATGAAATGATATCTCAACTCTATGTGTTTTATTTTAGAATGCAAAGCATAATTCTTTGCAAGATGTATAACACTCCGACTGTCTGTAAATAAGTAATTTCCAGCCTATTTTTTTTCCAACTCATCCATAAAAAGTTGCAACCATATCATCTCCTTTGCCACTTATATTGTAGCAACATACTCAGCCTCTATGGTGGATAAGGCAACCACCTTCTGCAATCATGAAATCCAACTTATTTCTGTCCCACCAACTATAAATACATAACCTATGGTACTCCGCCTAGTATCTATATCCCCTGCCAAATCTAAGTCAACATAGCCTTTTAAATCAGTATTAGAGCCCCCAAAACATAGACAATTATTGGATGTACCTCTCAAGTATCTGAGAATCCATTTTACTTCATTCCAATGCTCAACTCCAGGATGACTCAAATACCTGATAACAACTCCTACAGCATGTGCAATATCCGGTCTTGTGCATACCATGGCATACATCAAACTGCCTACAGCTGAAGCATATGGTACCTTGGACATTTTTTCTTCCTCGTCTTGCGTCTTTGGACACATATCCTTATTCAATTTAACATGACTAGGCAAAGGTGTGCTGACAGCTTTTGCATTCTCCACATGAAATCGCTACAACACCTTTTCAACATAATTAGCTTGAGATAAAAATAATTTTCTATTTTTCCTATCTCTACAAATTTTCATACCAAGGATTTGTTTTGCTGCCCCTAAATACTTCATAGCAAAATATTTTGCTAACTATTGTTTTAGCTCACTTATGTGATCCATGTTAGACCCAACTACAAGCATGTCATCAACATATAAACACAAAATAATTTAGCTGTCATTATCCAACCTCTTAAAATAAACACAATGGTCAGAATTACACCTACTTAGCCTTGCTCAGCCATAAAACTATCAAATTTCAAGTACCATTGCCGAGGTGCTTACTTCAAGCCATATAAACTTTTCTTCAATTTGCACACTAGTTTCTCCTTACATTTGACCTCAAATCCTTGTGGTTGTTCCATATATATTTCTTCTTCCAAATCACCATGGAGAAAGGTTGTTTTAACATCAAACTATTCTAAATGCAAATCTTCAGCAGCCACAATACTTAAAATAATACAAATAGAAGTCATTTTAACAACATGAGAAAAAATCTCATCAAAATCAATACCCTTTGTCTGTGCAAATCCCTTTACAACTAATCTGGCTTTAAATCTTTTCTTACCTCCATCCTCCTCTTTCAGCCTATAAATCCATTTCTTTGGTAAAGCCTTTTTACCTACAGACAACTTGCATAATTCCTAAGTTTGGTTTTTTAGCAAGGAGTCTATTTCTTCTTCCATTCCATGCTCCCACTGAACCTTGGTGTCCACTTGCATAGCTTCATTATAATATTTTGGTTCACCAACATTAGTTAACAAAATAGTATACAAAGAGGGAGAGAATCTTTCTGGAGGTCTACTTATCCTTGAAGATCGTCTAACAGGAGTTTGTGATATTTTTTGTTATTGTTGTTGCCTAGCATGAGGAACCACTAAAACATCATTGTTTGGAATATCATCCAACACAACATAATCATTTTCTTTCTTCTCATACTGCAACAACTAATCTTTGTACAACACCTTCTCATTGAATATGGCATCCCTGCTTCTCACAGTTTTCTGATTTTCAAAATCCCAAAGCCTATAACCAAATTCATCAATGACATATCCAACAAATACATATTTCTTTGATTTTGCATCAAGCTTGGTTCTATTTTCAAAATCTACATGTGCAAATGCTTCACAACCGAAGGTTTTGAGAAAAGAATAACTCACCTTATTACCATTCCATGCTTCATCTGGAATACCACAATCCAAAGGATTAGAGGGACCTCTATTAATTAAATAAATAACAGTGTTTACAGTCTCTGCCCACATTTTTAAAGGAAACCCAACATGCAATCTCATAGTCCGTGCATGCTTCATTATTGTTCTATTCATGCACTCAGCCACTCCATTTTCCTGTGGAGTCCTTGGAACCATTTTCTGCCTATGAATACCATTAGAGGAACAATAATCTTCAAATTCTTTACTGCAATACTCACCACCATTATCAGATCTGAGACATTTTAACCTTTTACCCGTCTCATTCTCAACCAAGCTTCTCCATTTTTTAAAAGTTTCAAATACATCAGATTTCTTCCTAAAGAAATAAATCCATACCTTCCTAGTTGCATCATCAATGAATGTAACATAATATAGAGAGCCACCGAGAGAAGATACCTGAGCTGGTCCCCATACATCCATATGCACAAGATCCAATTTCTCATCTTTCTTTTGCTTCCCATCCTTGAGAAAACTAACTCTCTTTTGTTTTCCATACACACAACTTTCACAGAAATCCATATTAACTCATTTTAGACCTTGTAAGACATTATTTGAATAAATTACTTTCATACCTTTTGCACTCATATGCCCAAGTCTATTATGCCACAGTGCTGATTCGAGTCCACAACAACTGTATGATCTTCTACCTACTGAACTGCAGCAACTGTTCCTGAACATTGACCTTTTTTTGTAACAATTAAAGTAGAAGAATAGTATGACATGTACAAAGATATAAGGTGCCTACATTCACACCTTTTGCTACCACTAAGGCACCCTTTGTGACCCTCCAATTTTTATCACTAAAAGTAACAACACAACCTTCATCATCTAGTTGCCCTGCTGAAATTAAATTTCTACTTAACTTTGGAACATGCCTTACCTCATGTAGTAGCTAATGATTCCCATTCTACAACTTAATCTTGATTCTTCCCTTTCCAATAATCTGACAGGGTTCATTATCTCCTAAATAAACCAGCCCAAAATCCCCTTGGACATAATCAAGAAAATAACTTCTATGGGGGGTAGCATGAAATGAAGCCCCTGAATCTAACACCCAAGAATCATCAGCATTATCAATGGAAAGAATCAAAGCATCCTCATCAGATTTATTACTTACCACATTTTCCTCTTTACTTTCTTCCTTTTTGTCTCCTTCTTTATTTTTCCGAGACCAACAATCTTTCTTCAAATGACCTGGCTTACCACAGTACCAACAATCCTTCTTATCTCTAGATTGGGACTTTCTATCCTTTGATTTTTCTCATGACTTCCCATGATTTCCAGAATTTTTTCCTCTATCCTTTGTTCTGCCCCTGCTTTTTGAATTCAAAACACTGCCTGATGTGGATGTTCCACCTGAGCTTTTCCTATGAATTTCCTCACTCAAAATAACACCAGCAACATCATCAAATTTCAATGTATTCAAACCAGAAATAGAATTGCTAACAGCCATTACCAAGCTATTCCAGCTTTCAGGAAAAGAACATAGAATCAAAAGAGCCCTAAATTCTTCATCAAAGTTTACTTTTACAGAAGTTAATTGACTGGTAACCGTATTAAACTCATTCAAATGATCAGTAACTGACCCACCTTCTACCATTTTCATATTAAATAAATGCTTCATAAGAAATACCTTATTCAAAGCAGAAGGCTTTTCATATAGCTTCGCTAGGGTTTCCATCAACTCTTGAGTTTTTTTTGCTGTTGTAATATTGAACGCCACTATGACGAATACTACCAAGAGCCTTTCTATCCAAGATCTCCTAGTCCTCATCTGACATTGCTGCGGGTTTCTTGGTTTTCCTTTCCAATGGCTGCCATAAATCCTTCTAATAGAGATAGTCCTCCATCTGCATCTTCCATAACTGATAGTTCTACCCATTAAACTTCTCGACCTTCTTACCCTCACCTGCCATTGCTCCCACTCAACTGTGAGATCTTTTCTACAAACGATAATCAAAACACAACCCGCTCTGATACCACTTGTTAGGGCTAGAAATGGTAGATATCTAACAATTAAATATAGATCTATATAATAAACAGAGAAACTAACACACACACATAATAAATCATAACACAAAGAATTTAACATGGTTCACCCAATCTGGGCTACATCCACCAAACCGCAGCCATCCAATACTTTTATTATCCAGTGTAAAACCTATTACAATCTTGTGAATAATCATGTTTTTCATCATACACTAATACCCATCCAAACCCATTTTAACAAGCTTAGAAGCTTCTAGATTTTAGGGTTCTACAAAATCGGATTTTTCTTTTTTCATTGATTTTTTTCCTTTTTCGGTGATCACGTGAAAAAGTAGGAAGAAAATTTTTCTCGGGGGCTGCCACCCCCGAACCCCACCTGGGGCCCAGCCTGGCCCCGGACCCCAGCAAGGATAGGGGCCGGGGTGTACGAGTATACCATGAACTATACAATATAGCATGATCATTCGCCGCATACCAACACAACATTTTGCAACACCTCTACTACTCCACCCAACAATTGAAACATGCTTCATTATGTCTACAAATTATTTTGAAATCATTTCTAAGCTCCTCTACATGTTGTTTCCTCAAACCCTACTTGAAAACACCATTTTTTTGAATGAGAAAATTTAGAATTTTGTTCATGCAACAGTATCCTGACTTCTTATTTCTATTTACCCCTACCACACACATCTTCACATTGAAATTACACTAAATATGATCCATTCCACTAACCTACTATCCCTACATCGGTGGAATGGCTAAGAATCACTTTTTAGACTCTCTAAACAATTCTAAGGAAACCACAGACTGAGACATAGGAAACTAAGTTCAAATTAGATTGATTATTTGAATTACAATTCCTACAACTTTCAAGAATGAAAGAAGTCTCTTTCCTTGACAAGAATCAAATCTTAGAACATGCTTGAATCACTATGCAACCTGAAAACAAGAATAGAAAATTTTTCCAAAATAACTGAGCAGAGGTTTTTTTGTTAATTTTTATGGATTTTTGGGATACAAGATCTTCCTTTATTGAGCTTACAATTATTTTTAAAGGTGTCTAAATCAGTTGAAATAACTGCCTCTTCATCTTCATCAACCCATCCTTTCCCTTCCACAAAAAAGACTCTTCACCTTCCTACTTTTGTGCAATTTTACATTTTTACAATAATTGACAACTTTTGTTATAAAAAGCAACTTTTCAATAGTATCACCTAGTGACCTATTTCATGGTGTAAATACATTGAAATTCATCATTTAATGACCTTAACTCATCATATTTATTTGAACATTACAAATTGAAAAAATTAGCCTTTTGAAGGAATTTCATGACCTAGGTGCTCCTGCACCAGTTTGTCATGTTACAACTTTACATTGTCAATGGAAATTTTAAATCACACAATTCGATACACTTTTCTATTACATTTTTAAACCACATCTCTTTGAGGCATTCTATTAAATTTAACAATTGACTTTCTTTGTGTATGCTTCCAAAGCTATCATTGAGTTATTTTGTCAAACAGTTATACTAAACAGCTTTCATTGAATTTCTTTGTGTATGCTTCCAAAGCTTTCAATTAGTTAATTTGACAACTTAACACTTTTTGCATAGGTAAAATTATTCGTCATGCCAAAGAAAAAAACTATTAAAAGGAAAAAACTAATAGATGATTAGCTCCAAGCCATCAAAGATAAAGAGAAAAAATGGATGAGGGAATATTGTGAAAAGTAGAAACTGGGAAAGATTGATGAAAACAAGCCAGTTGAAGAGGAACCTCAACTTTCAAAAAGAGAAAAGAAATTGGCAGCACAAAGGGAATGAATGTGAAAGAGTCGTGCTAGGAGAGATGCAGATACCATAGTTGGAGACACACCCTCTATCGCAAGTGAATACGAAGGGACACCATTAAGCACAAGAAAATATGGAGGGACACCATCTACCACAAGTGAGTATGGTTGGAAACCATCCACCACATCTAAAGTTTAGAGTACATCATCACTCGGAGTTGAGGAACAAGGTATGCCATCATCCCGACATGAACCTCAAGGTATGTCTTCTATTCCACCCTCGATCGAAGGTATGCAATCTAGCCCACCTCAATTAAATATTGATGAAATTGCTAATGTTGAGATGTATGCACCTAAGAGAACACCACCTAGAATTTTGTGTAGAAAGCCAAAGTTTTTGATTAATATTGATTAGGATATTTTTTTGCACATGGAAGGTAAGATTCTAGAATGCACTTGTAGAAGATATGCTAATAAGATTTGGAAAATTTTCTTTGAAAGGCTAAATGAGATTGTAAGATGTCAACTATTTTTTCAAATGATGCAGGGTTTAAAGTACATAAACATCATGAAGAATCTTGGGTTGAGAACATCAAATGCATCAAGTGAAAACACTATTGTGAAGAATCTAATGGATGCTTATGATAGGGTGAAGCCACAATAGTGGTTTACAATTGAAGTGAGGAAGGAAAACTCACAGAAAATGAAC
Source organism: Sequoia sempervirens (assembly GCA_007258455.2). Taxonomy (NCBI): domain Eukaryota; kingdom Viridiplantae; phylum Streptophyta; class Pinopsida; order Cupressales; family Cupressaceae; genus Sequoia; species Sequoia sempervirens. The sequence continues at coordinate 476,613,234 of VDFB02058242.1, forward strand.
GCATGGAAAAAATATTGATTTTAGGGGTTCGTATGAACATACTGGTTTGACCGAACCCATTAGGGGTTCGCTAGAACCTGGGTTCGGGCAAACCATTTTAAAGCTTTCCTGCCAAAAATGCCAACAAAAACCCTTATAAAAGGGGGGTTCCAATGAACCAGGGTTTGAATGAACCCCAGTTCAAGTGAACCCCTAGGGGTTCACTCAAACCCTTGGGGGTTCATTCGAACCCCCGTTATTCCTCATCCCTCCTCTGAGACACAAAAAAAACCTAAATTTTGGCACTTCGGAGCTCGGGTTGATGATGGAAATGGATGAATCTTCACAAACCCAACTAGAATCAGGTATTCCTCAGAAAAAGCTATCCAACGAATATAATCTTAATATGTTTTGGTTTTATTATGTATTTTTTTTTAGTTTTATTAAACATAGGTTTTTCATCAAAAATGAAGGTCTATGTTTTGCAAATGTGGAAAAATAGTAGATTATCAAAACAACAATTTAAAAAATATGAGTGCACCAGATATTGAATTCCTTGATCCAACAAAATAAAAAAACTTGAATTTCGATATATACAAAAAAAGCTATGCGTTATACGGTTACGCTATGTCTTAAATGTAATTGGGTTGACTTCGAAACTTGATTAAAGAAAAAAAAATTCAATAAAAAACTGTCTAACCAAGTGGAAGCACTAGATATCAAAGTTGTGAATCTAAATTCAAAAGACTTAGAATTTTATCCTTCATGGAAAAAAGGTTATGTGTTCTATGGTCTGCGTCACTTTTTAAAAAATGTTGTTTTTAAAAAAAAACCAGTTTTCATGGGAGATGGAAAAAGAAGTGTAAAATGATTCCAAAAATTTTGAAAAAAATATTTTTAGAATCTATAGAAAAAATGTGATGAGACTTTAGTTTGCATTATCTTCAAATTCTTCATGGTTTAGCCGCTATAGCTACCCGAATGTGAAGATTTAGTTAAAAATAATAATTTCGGTGTCAGTTTGGCCAAAAATTGTAAACCACTATTGTGGGATCACCCGACAATGTGGGTAAGACCTCATGTTCAAAGGATAGTAATTTCACCCGACGTGTCATTACATCAACTTTGGTAAGCTATCAAACAAAGAGATCTCTCTCATTAAAAAGACAAGTGAAAAATGGGAATTAGTAGAAAAACTTTATCAAAAGCCATTCAAAGGTAGCAAAGAATTGAGGGCACGATTCAAATGAATTATGGGCATTCTCGAGGAGACTGCCACACAAAGATAAAAAAAGTTGTTGAAGCATTGAGAACACTAATTGAAGATTATTGGAAGAATAATACAAGGCCATCTCCAAATCAAAGGGATGTCATAAGAAGGAGAATCGGTAGTCGAAACCGTGAGCCACATCCAAAGCATTTTTTGGATACGACTCAAACCCAATTTTTTCATAGATTTCAAAATTCTTATCCTCAAATTAGTATTTCTCAAAGATTTTTTGAAATGATTAAACCTTTTTATGTCAAGATAAATCACACAAGCACTACTTGTTGCTGTAAACTACATATTGAATTCTCTAACCATTATGATGTTTATCGTTCTATATGTTTACATTTGCATACTAACAATGTTTTGCAGGATTGTGGCATAGAAGCCCCACCAAAATCTTTAAGAAAGTTCTTATCAAAATTTTTATGTGAAATAGAGGATGGCCAAATATTCTATAGGACAACATGCTTGGATGGTTCATGTGAGCGTTGCGGTGGCTTGCAACGAATGCTAGTATGTCAACATATGGAAAGCACATATGAGGCAGGACAAAAACTAGTAGAGTTCAAGAAGTATAAAATAGTGGCATATGCTACAAAAGATGGGTCTGAAGCAAAAAGGTGTGAGTTGGTTATTTAGAAGATTGTAGTGTATCAATTCATGTCCATGTTTCATGAGAATCTAGTGTATGAGTATGCAAGGCATACCCATAGAGCTCGATGGTTGGACACACAATTCAAGATATGCAAGGACACCTCTCAACTTGGTAGCATAATATTAGTGGTTGAATTTGTAGAGAACTACACTCTACAGCCATAGCGTGAGGTGCAGTCATAGTATTACAACTCCACACAGGTTTCGATATTTGTGCACATAGCATTCATACATGCAGCTGGAAGTACAAAGGATGAAAGGAAGGTATTGAGGGAGTATCAATTTTATATTAGTGATGATCACATGAATTCTCTAGAGTTTGTGCAAGGTTGCTTCTAGATGTTCTACAATCAGTTGGCTCAGAGGGGCATATCATATGATTGGCATATAATATGGTTAGATAACTGTGCAGCACAGTTCAAGAACACACACATGTTCTAATGGTTGTGCAGGATGCATCTCACTACACATGTTCAACATATGTGGAACTTTTGTGAGGCCAAACATGGAAAGGGAGAGCATGATGGTGCAGGAGCATGCATGAAAAGAGCATTAGCATGAGAAGAGTTAAAGTATAAAAACAATGCATAGTTGATAGATGCAAGATCAATCTTTGAGTGGTGTAATTGTTTGATGGGTCCAAGTAATGAAGGTATGTCTTCAGTTTGTAGATTTTTTTGGTTGATGGATGATACTAACATTGCACCATATGAGGATTTGTGTTCACTAATAGGATCGAGTGAGTTGCACTCTTAGCTCAAATGCAAGTTCATGGAGTACCAATACATGTAAGATGGCATGCTTTTGTTCTTCATGTACAATGCAAGTGTGGAATGATTGTGAGTTAGGGGAGTGGGTTGACAAATGGTTGACAAGTTATCTTAGCCAACTTCACATGTATCACCCTCCGATGGCATTGGAACTAACACAAATGGAATCATCGGTTGACTTTGACCATGTATCAGATATAGTTCAACGAGGTAATATATTTACTTTCTTAGTATTTGAAATTCCATATTGTTATCTTACTTTGTAGTGTATTCATAATGTTGACTAATTTCAAGAGATATGTCGCACATATAAATGCAAGGCATGTTTATGCAGTTATTGCAGATGAATACAACAAAGAGGGTATAGACTATTACTTGTGTCATTGTGTTGAGGCAAAAAAGAAATTGGAAGCCCCAATTCTAGATGGAGAAAACATTGAATACCCTACATGCTTAGTTGTTGTTACTGGAACGTGGCTGAGAAGGTACCCACATAAGAGTGTTAAACATTGGTTGTTTGAGGAATTTGACACGCATCGTAAGATTCTTCATTACTCAAACCTTGTCGTGGCATCCAATGTTCATTTGAGAAAATATGGGGTAGAATAGCTTTGAACAAGACCATGAGGCAATACTTGACACAATAAAGAGTAGAGCAGACCAGATGGTTCATTGGATTAATTTGTAAGTATATGCACAATAGTTCTTATTAATTTATACTTGTATCCACGTCAGTTTGGTTGATGCCAATGCTATCATCTTATTTTACTTTGTGTATCTATATGTAACCAGACAAACATTGATTGGTGTCCCCTTGCATAAAATGCAGATTTATGAGCCATCCAAGAGAATCTCAAGCAAAAAAGCAATGCAACATCCTTATTTTGATTATCTTGACAAATCTCAATTATGATTTTAAGCCATTAAAAAAGTGTGTGTGAAGCTTGATGAGGCAATTTCAAGTTATTCATTTGAATTTAACCTTATCATGACCACCTATGACGTAGACATTATAAGAGCATCTCAAATTTCAATAAATTCTATTCATGAGAGCATAGACAAGGAAATGAACTCTTTGAAAAAATGCCTCAAAGAAATGTGGTCTCATGGTGATGGAATGGCATGACGAATGCCATGACAAGAAAATTGTTGTGGATTGTCATGGCATTCCATCACCATTGAGACCACATTTCTTTGAGGCTTTTCTTCAAATAGTTTGTTGCATTTTCTATGCTATTGCTTATTAGTATGCTTTGATATATTTTTTCCAAGCATCCATATCTCTTTTGGAAGCACCTATTTTAGGCTTTTAGCCATAGCAACAAGGAAGTGAAATGTTTGATAGAATGCTTTGGTAAACATTCATGATAAATGTACTAGCATAGAGAAGGCTGCGAACTATTTGAAAAAATGCCTCAAAGCAATGTCGTATCATGGTGATGTAATTCCATGAAAATCCACAAAAATTTTCTTTTCATGTGATTCAGAGGGGATGGGACTTTAGTCAAAACTCAAAGTTTTAAGGATTACAATGATGCAATCTCAAACACTCTTCTAGGCACCCTGATGGAGACAAGCCTTAATAGTTCACTTATAACTTAGATGATTTACTAATGGACCCAAACCCTTGGAGTGATCTCAAGGAACTCAAAAAAACTTTTCTTGAATGGTTTAAATCCCCAAACCTCTATCTTACACAAAACTCACTTTTTGCACCTTGACTAGGCTTCTAGTCCAACTGGGCTTCTAGCGATGGTTTTTTGACTTTTCACTCAACTTCCCCAAAGGAATCCTCAATATAATGACTGATTCAAATGTGATTCATGATTATACACAACATATAAAATCATTTATGGCACTTGTTTTGGATCAAACCTACCAAAATTTGTTGTTTCCTCAAATTTAAGGCCTAATTAGCCCACTTTTTCAAAGCAACCCCTCTCTAAACTTATCCCCTGAATATGAAACTTTCAACATTATTTTAAAATGTTCCCAAACCAAATATTTTCAAGGTATTAGTCTTCTTTGATACCCTCAACACCCTAAATCACAAAAACCCTCAATAAATTGCTCCAAAACTAGGGCCTCTTGAAAATTAGCTTTCCCAACACTTCCAGAACCTTCTCTTGGACTTTTCACCAATAAATCAACATATATAAACACCTTCAACTCAGAAATATACACATTATTATGGTAGATCTCCTGCTGCTACACTTTAGGCACCATTTTCATGCCCTTTTCCTTGCTAAAACTCGGTGTACACCCAAGAATCACTCTTTCCTACACAATAACTTGTTAGATCTGTATAATAAAAGTTATATATGATCCATTTCACAAGTTTTCAGTCACACTCTCCCATGAAATGGATCATTTATTCATGAAGACTCTCAAAACTAGTGAAAAATCTATACTTTTTGAGGACAGTCAGCAATATAACACAAGAAACTGATTCCCAACATTATTTAGGTCATTAAAAAGGTTAAATGCATGTAAATAAAAGTTCTTAAACCATCCAAATGAGCATGACTCCAAAATGAATCAGAGATTCATCAAAAAAACTCAAGAAAATGCAAAAAGATTGAAGTTTTTATTGATTTTTTGTAGCAGTCCATACAACACTTGCAATATCAGCCAACCCTCCATAAAAATGCTTTCTCCAGGATTATAGACTCATCCTACAACTATCCCAACTGATTAGAATTGATTTTATTACATTATTGTGATTAAAACTCCTAAAAATCACTTTTCCACCCAAAGTTGGATTTCAAAAATTTGAATTTCCAACATTGTAATTTATTAACTCCTATTAACTATAAAGCTTCCAAAACTATTACATATTATCATTCAACCTAATTAAAACATAATATACCTATTTAAACTCCTAGAACATCATTGTTCCATTTACATGTCAATTTGGTCCTATGGTCCTTATCAGGACCCTTAGGACTTTTGATCTTCCTGTTACACTCATCCATGCCAAATGCCATTATAGGCTTCAAAATGCTATAATTGATGCTCTGGAAAGGTTTATAGTCCTTCAAGACCCTTGCCATCTCCTGACTCTCCAAATGATCCTCAAGGAGCTTGGGTGGTCCTGCACCATCATGGCATTCCACCACTATGAGACCACATTTCTTTGAGGCATTTTTTTCAAACTATTCATTCCCTTGTCTATGCTATTGCTTACTATTATGCTATGATAGATTTTTTCTAAGCATCCATAGCTTTTTTGAAAGCAACTATTCTAGGCTTTTAGCCATAGTAGCAAGGCAATGAACTATTTGGCTAAATGCTTTGATAGACATGTATGAAAAATGTGTTAGCATATACAAGGAAGTGAACTCTTTGAAAAAATGCCTCAAAGAAATGAGGTCTCATGGTGATGGAATGCCATGACAGTCAAAAGCATTTGATTGTCATGGAATTCCATCAGGTCATGAGACCTCATTTCACCCAGCAACAAGGAAACACTTGAACTATTTGACAAAATGCATTGGTAGACATGTATGAAAAATGTGGTAGTATAGACAAGGTAGTGAACTATTTGAAAAAATGCCTCAAAGAAATGTGGTCTCATAGAATGCCATGACAACCAAATGCAATTGGCAGCTGCTCCTAGTTATTTGTTATGCAATGTGAAGTAATTGCAGAACTATTTAGGTTGACTTTGTAAAAACTATATTGTAATTGAAATTTTGTCATCTATCAACATCTAGTTATTAGTTATGAAATTTGAAGCAATGCTTTTAGTTTGAAATATGTGCAATGCAATGTAATCAACATTATGAATATAAACTACAAAAATCTATTTTTTACTAAGTTACTGGTTTAGTTTTGGGTTTGGGATTGGGTTCGAGAACCCGGTTCGCCGGTTTAGGAAATTTTCTTTTAGGGTTGGGTTCATTTTGGGTTCAGTCATACAAAAACATATAAAATTAGAAATATATACATATTTGTAGCAGTAATCAAGTTCAGAATACACCATCATATTAATAGTCAAATAACATAGCAAAAATACACTGCCACTTTCATAGTGAAATATTAAAATATTAGTGATCTACTTGAATGTCATGATACAAAATTATAAATTAAATTTCAAACATAAAAATTTCAAGTGTTTACAATCAACCATTATTGATCATTAATCAATCTAAAAAGTGTGAACACTTTTCTATGTGGAAGAAAAACAAGAAAACAGTGTTACATAATTATTTACATTGTGAAAGAGCCAAAACCTTTTTCTTGTAGATTGTAGAAGAATCTTAGTGATTTTTTGGGTGTCCTTGCCTTGGAATGGAACTATCCTAAGCCATGAATGATTGACCAAGAACTGTGAGAAATAAATAAGATAAATCACATGCAACTTGTTGCAATTTCTTTCCTTGTGAAAAAGGGTAAAGTTTGCTTTTCAAGGGGAATCTCCTTTAGAGTTTGAATGCATTGATAATTTTCAAGATAGACTTAGCCAAATATGTCATCTAGGTTTGAATCTTTTAGGTAAAATGTTTACTTCTTAAAATTTTGTTCAAAATTCAAGATGCAGGCTCTCCTCCCTTAGGGAAGAGAAGGCCTATCAAACCTAACACTCTTATGCAACACTTCTTAAGTTCTTGTTGATGCAGTATTAGATGTGAAGTTTCAAAATAGGCATGGTTATATAAATTATCATCTCACGACTATCATTGCATCAAATTAAGAATTTTCAATCCTTTATGGTCTAGACAAGAGAACTATGGAGTAGTGTTCCAATGCTAAAGTCTTACTATGAATCTATTTGTTATGAGTGGTTCAAAAATGAGGAATCTATCTTCTGCACCAAATGAGAAATATTCACAATATGTGCTAGGAAGGAATAAGTCCATAAGATCAAGTATGCAAGAATTGAGAATTGCAAAATTGGCTTACATTTGACTTCCAAACACAGAAATTTTCACACGTAAGTCAAAATATATATGTGCGTAAGTTGTAAAGTATACACTTGAATACACGTAACTCATATCTATTGAACCATGAATTTATAATTTACAAATATGGACACCATCGATAAAAATATTTGTATTAAGCAAATAGCCATGTATGCATACATCAATATATGTCGATATAAGTATAAAATATAGTTACAAAATAGCCATATAGGCTTACAAGAATGCAATATAGGCATTCAATGTCAAATATATCCAATACAAAATATGTACAAAATTGCCATGTAGGCATACAACAAAGGGCTTTGTGCATTCAAAATTAATTTCTCTCCATGCTCTGGTTCAAATACAATTTTCTTTCCCTTTGCTGGGTGATTCGATGGTGATAAGTCTGTCACCCATTTCTGTTGTGCTCGAGGAGTGCTCCTGTTACTCCTCCTAGCGTTTAGCTTCTAGTGAAGTTTCAACTATTACAATAAGAAGTAAAAACATTAATATATAGAAATTACATTATAAAAATTAATATATTTAACAAAATAATCATTTATGGCCAGCTCACGATCACTCTCCTCGATGGAAATATTTGCATGCTGATGCTCATGCGTGCTCAAGCTCTGTATAAACCATCCAAATAGGAATTAAACTATGAATCAATAATGGTTTGATTTTTCACTAGAACTAGTTCATCTATAACAATGAATGTAAATTAAAATTTAGTAATTTGCCTCATACCTCCCCTATCAGAGCCATCGAGGACTGTATAGCTGAGGAAACACCAATATCCATTGCCCTTGTAACGTTTGGTGTTGTTTCTGTCACCAACATCTAAAAATAAAACAACAAATTATTCAATCACAAAAAAGTTACAATAGCTATCCATGTGACATGACTTATAATGTATGAGATCTAATGAACAAAATTTTGAGTACAAGTATTAAACAAATATATTTTTGATTATTAGTTATCGAATTTGAAGTAATGCTTTGATTTTGAATGATCTGTGTAATGCAACATAAGGTCAACAATATGAATATAAACTAAACAAATCTAATAAACTTAGAATTCATTATGTAAGTTCTCTTTAAATTCTATATTACCTCTGTGAACGTTTGATCAAATCTACTGGCACTCGGAGGTGTTTCTTTGAAACCTTCAACAGTACCCTATTCAACATCCAAAATCACATATTAAAATACCACTCGTAAAATAATACTATTAACACCTGTAATAAATTTATAATTGTTTACTAACTTTACATACCCCACCGATAGGTGCACTGCAAAAATAAGTAGGTGGATGACTAGTATATCTAGTCTCTACACTATGACCCTGCAATTTTATTAAAATAATAAAACTAAATTAGTTAATCTTGCATTTCACAATCAAAATTTAATAAATTAAATTCAATGAACATGCTGAATTTTACCTGAGTGTCAATGCCATATGCATCATGTAAAATGTCAGTTGTCCTCTCCATCCCAGTAGATGCATATAGATCAGATTGCGTAGTAGCATATGGATCTTGTGTAGCACCCTCTTGAGTTCCAGTAGGGTCATACGAACAAGTCACCCCGCAAGATTGACACACATGGGTTCGAAGGCCACCACCTGAAGACTCCCCTGGATGGAGTTGTACAATAGGGCTAGTGTGATGGATGACACTTTGGGTCAATGTTGTGATCGATTGCAATGTCTCTATGTCGACACTCTCCTTCGCAACGATAGGCATCACAATCTACTCATGAGGTGGCCTAGCGAGAGGTCATCTCCCTTGCCGCATAGGATTTGGCTGTGCACTAGGCCTATCCTGAGCTGACCCCCCACCTCTCCCCTAGAACTCCCTCATATCAAAATAATTTTGGATTTGGTGCAATACAAACTCATTGTATAGTTTCCTAAGAAAATATCGGGGGACTTCACAATTATTGCATGGTGGGTAATCAAAGACCATATACCATCTTTCATAAAAACAATTCTTAATCTCTTGGTGGTTGCACCAATGACTAGGAAACCTCTTTGCATTAAGGGTAAGATTTTGATTTGTTTTAGGGTTAGTGAATAGAGAGCACAAATCACCTTTACTAATTTTTAAATCTTTTACTTTTTTATATGATAATTTGTCTATATAATATGCCCTAGCTTTTTGCCTCCTATCTTGCCATCCAGATATTTGTTGGGTGATTGCATCTACATTTTTTAACATGTCTTTCAATGAATTTGCTAGAAGAATTCTTTCTATGGCTGAAGCATATGGATCACTCAACCTACTGATAAGATCTTCAAGTTGTTTTCTATTGTTCTCAATTTCACTCCTCAAATTTTATTGAGTGCCAGGAGGGAATTGAGAGAATGGTGGGGGAGGTTGATTTTGTTGTTGAGGTTGATTTTGTTGAGGATTTTGCTATTGAGGATTTACTTCCTCTTCTTGTTGAGGATTTACAAGATTTTCTACAGATTAAAAAAAAAAAATCAAATCTATCCTAAAACAAACAAAATCAATTTCAAACTAACAAATTCAAAAAAAATAGTAAACAATACTTACCTCCTGCATCTCTTCATTGTCGTGGTGCCACATTTGTAGAAAAAATCTAACTTTTCTTGATGAAATTCACAGAAGTCCTTCCTCCTAGAATGTGAGTGCAAAAATGAGGGTTTTTGGTCGTGGGCAAAGTTGAGAAATAGTGAAAAGCAAATGATACAAATTTCACTTTTTTTTTCTTTTAAAAGCACATAACGCACTCGCGTTATAACGCGAGCGCGTTATGTGTTTCCCCATTTTTTTCCCATTTGGCCACAAAAGTGTGACCAACTTCATGCACCCGCCCATTGCAACTACTAATCAGGCAAGATTGCATAAATCTCTCTATGCACAAATTTTTCATCTTCCTTGTAGATTGTGTTTATTGATGCCAATGTTGTTTGCAAGGGCTCTTTTTTTGTATGAGCCAATTAAAAGTTGGGTGTTTAAATTTCTATTAATCTTACTTTTAAATGTTTTGCAACTAATGGTTATGTTATGTTTTGCAACTAAAGCTGAGGAATATGCTAATAGACCACTTTGACAAAGATATTTTTCTAGTGTAGGTTGAATACATGGTTAACTCCATGGTTAATTGGGTCACAAAATCTTCCAAAGCCATGGTTTGAATACAAATCATACAATTGTGAATAATTAGTATTTCTTGTTTTGTTCATTTTTCCTTTTGTGATATTTGGGACAAAGGTCAGAGCTAATTAGCTAGCTTATTTTATAGAATAAATATCAAGCAAAAAACTTAAACTTAACTTAAATTAGAAAACATAGTTTAGTATATGTTGATAGATCATAATCAAATATCATGGCATCAGAGATATTAATGGCTATGTAGCATTTGATTGAATCATTTTTTTCTTAGTACAATATTGAGACTTAGATAAATGATGTTAAATGGAAATTTGGATGATCTTTTAATCATAACATCTTTTATAATTGAATTGATGAGTTTTTATAGCTACAAACTAAATACACTTTTTATCTAGGTGTTGCAGACTCCACACTTGAACATGATCATAGAATACATCATACTTCATAGGTTACATTTATCTTGGAAGACTAGTTGCAAACATATGCTTCAAAGTGTATGGTTATGTTAGCATGACTCAAGCCCTCACATTCTTACAGGACTTTAAAATAGGCCATTATATGAAAATTCCCCCACAAACTATGTTTCTAGCATAGGTATAGCTTGGAAAGGAAGCTTGTTTATTGTAAATTGGAGATTCCATAGCAATATTTTCTTTGCAATGGATTGTACAAGAAGAGAGGAATTTTGGGGTACCCATTTGATACTAAATAGGCAGGAGAGGACTTCAAAAAGGAAGTATGGTTGTTTAGGTCTTACAAACATACTATCTTATGTGGCTACACAAGTCTCATGAATGAAGCCCCATATAGTGCAATAGTTACTGGGTAAAACCAAGTGATATGCTTTTGTGAAAAGGCATGAAGTAGCTCCAAAAAAAATCTATTATTTTTATCTTCTGATACAATTTTTTTTGCAATCCGACAATTAACTAGAACTGAAACACTTGCTATTGGCCTCAACATAAGCATAGAGATAACAAAAATTGGGTGGTAGTTACCATTTAGATTAGGCCATAATTTGAGTCAAAATTGCACTTGATGAAATTGGAATCAAAGTGTAAGGATTTTGGTTCAAGTCTGTTGTTGAACTTACAACATTATAATGAATGGACAATTTAGAATTAGTACATGGAACTTTCAAACCACCCAATTTCAACATTCCAATGATACTAGGTATTTTTACAACACATCTTTTATTTGCATATATACACTAGCTCTTGTTGTTGTTATTAGCACCCATAAAATTAACAACATATCAATTTATCCATCTTAATGATGAATCGTGAAATGTGATTCAAAACATTGATACAAAAAGTGAACTTAGAACAAATTAAAGAGGTGGAATTCAAATATAAACTTGAGTCACATGAACAACTACTAAATACATCAGTTGAAGCACTTGCAAAGGAAGGAAGAGGCCTATTAGATGTAAAATTTCAGGCCTATTGGTAAGCCAAGGAGATATTTCTTCCTCAATGGTATTTGCGTACTTGGATTGTCATTGTTAAAATCCTCAATTAATAGCCACAATGCTAATAGTTGATTTAGCAAAGAGCACATAGTGTGCCTATTAATTAGGTCAATGATGCCAAGAGGATCTCAAGTGGAAGAAGGATCCTTGATAGCTAGCTATCTAGGGTATGAGTCTTATATGACAACACATTTTAGTTAGTGAGAGGTTTTTGTAGATTGAACAATTGTTAAGTTCTGAATTGTTGGATATCTTGCTTACATGCAATGTATATATGTCTTGCTATCAAGCAAAGAGGAACAACAATAAAAATGGGGTCTAGAATTTTTGCATGTTACAAAGGAACTTAGAAGGAACCAACAAATAAACTTTAGAAAGCAAGGGATAAGCCCTGCACAAGAAGCATAAGAGAATTTGAATTAACCTATGAAATGTTGTGGTACTTGATGCCTTTGACAAGTAAAGATAGTTAAGATAACAATTAATTGATTATAAACCATGCATTGTGTTGATTCACAAAACTAAGATAAATAAAAAATGAATGCAACTAAATTTCCATGAAAATCTAGAAAATTGTTGATGCAGGAGCATCCAGTGGTGTAAGGGCAATCTTGCATCACCCAAAAATAGTTAAAATTCAAGTTTCTTAGTTTTTAGATATTTTTACATTTTTGGATACCCTTTTCATCCTAATGAAATTCCCAATTTACAGTTTTTATTTTCTATTCATGGGTTGAAATATATTGCAGTCTTAGTTTCCCAGATTTGCACCTGAAAATTTTTTGAGTTAGATTTGAGGCACTTAGAGTTCCCAGATCAGCCCCAAAACTTGCCAAAATTAGCATAGCTAATTTTGAGCATGTTTTTGACTTTGTGACCTTTCCAACGGTTCAAAGGTTCATGAATCAGAGTCCCAAATCAAAAGTTATGGCCCCAGGAAGTTGGCGCACTTTCTAGAAGATACAATTGCAAATGTTCTTTGAAATTTGAACTTCAAGTTGTAATTTTTTGGCGCCATACTGCCTAAACTCAAATTTGAATGTTGTTTTGGCTCCAAACTAAAGAGGAGCTCTATTTATGGGCGGGTTTCTAATTTTTGGGTAACTTTTTGGGGACAAGCTCGCATATTCCGAAAGGGTGATTCTTTAGCTTTCTGTAACTTGCATGTGTTGTAGAACTTGGGGATTTGAGATCCTTTGCATGTAAGAAGCTCCATTTTTTTGAATAATAAAATTATTCTCTTGTTTGTGTTATTTTTTAAGTCTTAGGTTGTGCCCTCATCAAGTGGTATCAGAGCGAGGTTTTCTTGAGCATGTGGACAGATCACCGATCGTGAGGTAGTTTGCACCAAGACCGTGGTTGTGGGTTGAGGTCAAGAAATATGCATCCAAGAGTGATGCCTGGTAGGTGTGGTGGTGGCAGAAATGCTGGTGGAAGAGATGCACTGACAACCCTCCAAAGATAGATTGATGGATTACAAGAGCGGTTGAGAAGAGGGTTAAACCCGAGGGGGGAAAGTGAGGATGAAGGAGAGGAAGAAGGTTCAAATGTAGAAGAGGAAGAAGAAGTAATTGATCAAGACCAAATGCGGCTAATAAGGGCCATTTCGAAGATCAGGAAAATACCTAGAGCAGAAGTCCCTAATTATTCTTAAAGTCTCAACCTGGAAGAGTTGATCGACTGGATCAATGAGCTAGAATAATATTTTGAGTATGAGGAAATAGAGGACCTAGATCGGGTTAAGTTTGTGAAGGTGAAGCTAAAGGGCCATGCCAGTATTTGGTGGAAAGAGGTCCAGTTGGAAAGAAATCAAAGAGGAAAAGGAAATATCACCAGATGGGATTGCATGGTAGAGAAACTGAAGAAGCAGTTCATACCAGCAGACTGCGAGTTAGATCTATTGAAGAAATTGCAAGGGTTGAAGCAAGGAAGCAGATCTATGAGAGAATATACTAAATATTTTCATAAGATAATCATTAGAACAGACCACACAGATGCCAATAAGGAGAAGGTAGCCCAATATCTTAATGGGTTATGACCGAGCATTCAGGAGGAGTTAAGCCTATTCAGAATGACCACCATTAAGGATGCATACCAGTTTGCTTTGAAGGTGGAAGAGAAGTTGAAAAAAAGATTTGAAGGAAAGAAAAAAGGACGAGGAGGTCAAAGTGGAAGGGGCAATGGAAGACCTTCAGGAAGCTGAAATGATGATGAAAAGAAAAGTGAAGATGTGGGTACCATCCAAAGCCAAAGGAATGACAACTTCTACCGCCCTCGTGATCAAAACAGTGGTGATCAAAGAGGTAGAGGACGAGGGAGATATGGACAAGGATTTGGAAGAGTTGGTTTCAAAGGAACATGTTTCTAGTGTGGTGAAGAAGGGCATCGAGCCTATGAATGTCCACAACACCAAGGAAGGGCAAATAAAAGGCCACAAGGTCGTGGAAGGATTGCACATGCAGATGAGGAGGCCCAATCTGAACATTCAGATGATGCTGAAAGGGGAGAAGCCCTAGTGATTAGGAGAGCCCTGGTGACTAAGGAAAAGGAACCAGAACAAAGGAAGAATCTGTTTAGCACAAGGTGCAAGTGTGAAGGAAAATGTTGTGATGTCATTATTAATAGTGGGAGCACCGATAATCTGGTGTCATAAGAGATGGTCACAAAGTTGAAGCTAAAGAGGAAAAGGCACCTGCATCTGTATTAGATTGCTTGGTTGCAGAAAGACCACAAAGTTTTGTTCAATGAGTAGTGCCTAGTAAAGTTCAAGATTGGGACCTACCATGATGAGGTACTATGTGATATCATCCCCATAGATGCATGTCACATGTTGTTGGGGAGGCCATGGCAGTTCGATAGGTGAGCCATACATGATGGCCATGCAAACACTTATTCCTTGACAAAGGATGGGGTTCATCACAAGTTGAAGCCCCTGAAGGAGACCGAAGAAAAGGTATGCAGTAGTGCTAGAATTTGTTATGTAGATAGAAGAAAATTTTTAGAAGGTATAAAGCATGAGCGTGTGTGTTATGCATTGATTCCTAGAGTGAGTAAGGTGGATAGTGAGAAGGTTCCAGAAGAAGTTTCTGGGATGTTGGATGAGTTTCAGGATATTGTTTCTAATAATTACCCAAGGGTTTACCACCAATAAGGAAGATCAGTCATCAGATTGACTTGATTCCTAGAGCCAGTTTTCCAAATAAGGTAGCTCATAGAATGACTCCAGCAGAAAATGAGGAGTTGAACATATAAGTTCAAGAGTTGTTGAGAAAGGGTTTGATACGGGAGAGTTTGAGTCCATGTGTAGTACCTGCAGTACTATCACCAAAGAAGGATTGAGAGTGGAAGATGTGTATAGATTCCTGAGCCATAAACAAGATAACAACCAAGTACAGATTTCCCCTGCCAAGGATGGATAACCTAATGGACTATTTGAGTGGAGCTCAGTATTTCACAAAGATTGATCTGAAGAGTGGATATCACCAGATCCGGATTCGAGAGGGAGATGAATGGAAGACTGCCTTCAAGACCAAACAAGGCCTGTACGAGTGGTTAGTCATGCCTTTTGGGCTAACCAACACACCGAGCACATTCATGCGGATCATGAATGAGGTACTAAAAGAATTTATAGGAAGTTTTGTTATTGTGTATTTATATGATATTTTGATTTTCAGTAGGACGTTGGATGAACATCTGTTGCATATTCGGAGAGCCTTTGAGAAGTTAAGAGAAGAGAAATTGTTGATTAATCTGAACAAGTGTAGTTTTGTGAAGAAGGAGTTAGTGTACTTGGGGTTCGTTGTCTCAGCAGAAGGTCTCAAGATGGACCCATAGAAGGTGAAGGCTATTCTGAAGTGGCCTACCCCAAAAAGTGCTACTGAGGTGAGATCTTTCCATGGTTTGGCTAGTTTTTATAGAAAGTTCATTAGAAACTTCAGTAGTATTTGTGGACCCCTGACTGAAACAATGAGAGGAGATAGAAAAGAATTCAAGTGGAGCACTGGAGCGGCAAAGAGTTTTGAACTATTAAAGCAAAAGGTAACAGAGCAACCTGTTCTAGCCCTCCCAGATTTCAACAAGGTGTTTCAGGTGGATTGTGATGCCAGCAGTTGTGCCATTGGAGTAGTGTTGAGCCAAGAAGGTAAGCCCATTGCCTATTTCAGTGAAAAGTTAAATGATGCCAAGAGAAAGTATTTTGTATATGATCAGGAATTTCATGCAATAGTTCAAGCATTAAAGAAATGGAGACATTATTTGTTTCCGAAGGAATTTGTTCTTTATACTAATCATCAGGCCTTGTAGTACCTAAATAGTCAGGAAAAATTAAATCAGAGGCATATGAAATGGGTAGAGTTTTTGCACAGTTATACCTTTTTTTTGAAACATAGGAGTGGGAAGTCAAATAGGGTTGTAGATGCCTTAAGTAGGTGGCATACATTGATGACAAAGATGTAGATTGAAGTGGTTGGGTTCAATGAACTTAAGACACTGTACGCAGAAGATCTTGATTTCGTAGAGGCTTGGAAAGCTTGCAAGGAACCTGTTAGGACAGGACAAGGTGGCTGGATTTCATAATCTAGGATGGCATGTTATTTAAGGGAAGTCAATTGTGTATTCCAAGGAGTTCCATGAGGGAGAACCTAATAAAAGAGAAGCATAGTGGAGGAATGGCGGGACATTTTGGTCTGATAAGACCATTGCCATTATCAGTGAGCATTATTATTGGCCTCGTTGTCACAGGATGTGAAGAAGTTTGTACAAAGCTGCAAAGGTATGTCAAATGGCTAAAGAAGTGAGCTAGAATACAAAGCTTATATCAGCCCTTACCTATACCAGAGAGGCCATGGGAGGATATAAGTATGGACTTTGTTCTTGGTTTTGCCAAGGACACAACGAGGGAATGATTCAGTCTTTGTGGTGGTTGATAGGTTTTCAAAGATGGCATATTTCATTCCATGTCAGAAGACCCATGATGCAGTCCACATTGCTGACTTGTTCTTCAAAGAGGTGGTGAGGCTACATGGTCTGCCAAAGAGTATTTTTTCAGATCGTGACACCAAATTTGTGGTGTACTTTTGGAGGACCTTGTGGAAGAAGCTGAAGACAGAGTTGAAGTTCAGTTCTGCACACAATCCACAAATAGATGGGCAGACAGAGGTTGTTAACAGGAGTCTGGGTAACCTACTGAGATGTTTGGTAGGAGATAAACCCAAGGGATGGGACTTGATCTTACCCCAGGCAGAATTTTCTTACAACAATTCTATCAACAAAAGCACTAGTAGATCACCGTTCTAGATTGTGTATGGAGGTAGCCCCAGAACAGCTCCAGAATTGAGGAAGATGGACCATGAGAAGAAAATAATTGCTGAAGCCGAAGATTTTGCAGAACACATCAAGGATATACATGAGAGGGTAAGAGAACATATTAACAAGATGAATATGTAGTATAAGGCTAAGGCAGATCAGAAGAGGAGGTATAAGGAGTTTCAAATTGGTGATGAAGTGATGGTCCACTTGAGGAAAGAAAGGTTTCCAGTGGGAACATATAACAAATTGAAGATGAAGAAGTTCAGTCCCTGTAAAATTTTGAAGAGGCATGATTCAGGGAATGCATATGAGGTAGAGTTTCCAGATGGATTCACATTTCTCCTATGTTCAACATTTCAAATTTGACAGAGTATCATGAAGGTGGCGCAGAGGAAGTACCAATGATGGAACAGTGTGGGATTCCAAAACCTACTTCAGAAAAGGAGGAGATTGAAGAAATCCTGGATAGTCGTGTGGGAAGGAGTACTAGGAACAGGCAATATGAAGAATATCTGGTGAAATGGAAAGAAAATCCTGTTGAAGATTCATCCTGGTTGCCTAAGGCAGATGTTGACCATTTGGGTTTTTCCTCCACCATCTGAGACGTGACAAGGTCACTTCTCAAATTACCTTGGGTGTCTGATGTAGGAGCATCTAGTGGTGTAAGGGCAATCTTGCATCACCCAAAAATAGTTAAATTTCAAGTTTCTTAGTTTTTAGATGTTTTTACATTTTTGGATACCCTTTTCGTCATATGAAGTTCTCAATTTATGATTTTTATTTTCTATTCCTGGGTTGAAAGATATTGCAGTTTTAGTTTCCCAGATTTGCACCTAAAAATCTTTCAAGTTAGATTTGAGGCACTTAGAGTTCCTGAATTTGCCCTGAAACTTGCCAAAATTAGTATAGCAAATTTCAATCACATTGTTGACTTCGTGACCTTTCCAACAATTCAAATGGTTCATGAATCGAAGTCCCGGATCAAAAGTTATAGCCCCGGGAAGTTGGTGCACTTTCTAGAAGATACAATTGCAAATGTTCTTTGAAATTTGAACTTCAAGTTGTAATTTTTTGGCGAACCACCTAAACTAAAATTTGAATGTTGTTTTGGCTCCAAACTAAAGAGGAGCTCTATTTATGGGCGGGTTTCTAATTTTTGGATAACTTTTTGGGGACAAGCTCGCATATTGCGAAAGGGTGATTCTGTAGCTTTTTGTAACTTGCATGTGTTGTAGAACCTGGGGATTTGATATCCTCTGCATGTAAGAAGCTCCATTTTTTTGAATAATAAAATTATTCTCTTGTTTGTGGGTTATTTTCTAAATCTCGGGTTGCGCCCTCATCAATTGTACCATATTTGCATTGAAGTCAAGCATATCAAAAAGGATTTTTGTTCTATTCAATCCTGCAAAGGATAGTAGCTTCCTTCTTGACTCTAGATCCAACTGGATTTCAAAAAAATTCTTAAGCCTATCTAAACCCTTCAAATAAAATACTTCAAATGCTTGTGGACCTACATCCTTGGAAAGGAAAATGGTATGTTGGTAGTCCTTAAATATTTTCAGATATTACTTCATTGTAAAAAATTAGATCCTTTGAGCCATTCCAATACCATAGTAAATCAACCTCCAAACCCATATAAGACAATGATATTTTAGTTGATCCCAACCTTTGCTAGTTGGAGCCAAAATTAGGGGAGTTCACCTGAAAATGTAATAGAAAGGTGAGGACATTGTGACAAAACAACTAGACAAAATTGTGGTTATCTTGGGATGGATCTAAACTAAAATGACATTGGATTAAAGAATTCTTCACCAGTAATGCTATCATCACTGGCCCAAAAGGTTGGGTATCAACAAGGTAATGGAACATAAAAACCACCCTTCAAATCTGACCATGTAGATTAAAGAATGCATTCTTGTTAGCATGAAAATTTTCAATGAAACCCTTGAGGACATTTTAATTTATGACCAACAAAAAGTGACAAATGGGAGCATTAGGTACAAGAAACCAAATGGATGTGGTAGTTTCACTTTGGTTTGAGAAGAGCACCTCCCTCATAAAATCTGTTGTTTAGGGGTTCTTATTCACTTTTGCAAGAAAGTGGGAGGATAGAAAAAGGTGAGAAAGGATGGAAATATTAACACTTAAGCTTGAATTAGATAAAGGAACATGTTAGGAATACCAATAAGGATCATAAAATGTAAAAAGGTGTCCTCAGATGAATTGGTTGCATTGCAAATGGGTGAATGACAATTGCATAGCGAAGACCATGAGAACTTGGAAAAAGTTTAATTGGTTAATTAAAACAAGTTTCCAAATCACAATAGAGAGTTCACTTTCCAAAACACCATGGCACATAATCCTTGAAGATTATGAATCATGTGTAGCCTAAGTTGATTATGTATGAATATAACTAACATATCTACAGATTCTAAATTGGCTAGAAATGCTAAATTCAATGAAAGACCAAACCATCTAAATTCATCCATAATGAAAGTGATCTTCTAGTTGTAGTAATTGAATCCAATTCTCTCAAGTAGTTGAATTGATGTTCTAAGGAAAATACACACAATTACTAATCTTAATAGTGAAACAACAACATGCAAAAGATGAAGCTAGCAATACCATGTGCAAACCCTAATGCACAGAGAGAGAGAGGGAGAGAGCTTATTTTATATTCAATTTAATGATTATTATACATGGCCCAATGAAGTAGTAATTCCATGACTAGCTCTAACCATTAACCACCTCTTTCAACCACTTTATAAACTAATTTCTTATATCTACCAACACCCTATTTTTGAACTAATCCATTTTTGGGAAAATTTAGGATTATGAATAGACATGAGAGAACTTTGTGCATCCCTTGAAATTTGTAAAGAGTGCACCAATGTCCACTTTTTGACATCAACTTTCATACTAGGCAAATTTTAGATGAAATTTTTTGTGCGTTTGGGACAATATTTTATATTTTTAAAAATTGTACAACAACATTGTATAGAAAGTAAAGAATTTACCTCCTTAATATGTTTGCATATATTTTTCTATTGGTATAATTCTTGCTCCTCCTTTTGGTGCAAGTGCTAGTTAATAAAATTGATCTATATAAATTAAAACTTTATCTATAATCCATTATAAATATATTTTTTGGAAATATTTAAAGAAAGCTAAATTTCCAACAATTTAAATAAAGCAAGAATAAAAATAAAATAAAATTATATTAGATTATTATTAATATAAAATGAATATTCTTTAAAAATTTGGGATGAATGCATTTGACTAAACTATGACATTATAAATATCATTTTTTAGAAATATTAAGAGATTAAAAAAAATTAAAATTTATTTAAAATTGCGTTTTTATGAAAATTTATTTCCTAAAAGACTAAACCAATTATATACATATTTAAACAATTTTTAAATTTAATATAATTTTTCATTAATAAAAAATGTACTTACTTTGTATATAAATTTTATATCAAATTGTATTTTAAAAATCAAATATAATTATTTTTATATCAAGAAATAATCTAAATATTAATATTTATATTAAAATTTTATTATTTCTTAATTAAATTTATTAACCTATATTTCA
Organism: Sequoia sempervirens; assembly: GCA_007258455.2. Classification (NCBI taxonomy): domain Eukaryota; kingdom Viridiplantae; phylum Streptophyta; class Pinopsida; order Cupressales; family Cupressaceae; genus Sequoia; species Sequoia sempervirens. The sequence goes on from VDFB02058242.1 coordinate 476,634,329, forward strand.
TATTATTTACATTAATCTAAATATTATTCAAAATTAACTTAATATTTATAGAAAATTGAATTATATTATTATAAAAAAATGTAAATTTTCATCTCTATTAAATGTATCTTAATTGATCAAGTTTTATGAAATGGCACCCGTCTTTCATGAAGCTCGATAAAGACAAAATAATAACACAAACGTACGAAAAAAAAATTCAAACACTATTCTCAATTGATCCATCACATTGAAAAGCAAAATAAATGTCCTGCTCTCAATGCATAAGGCGAGCACAGTGATTCATAAACAAAGCTTAAATTTTATATAATAGAAGTATCCATAAACCATGTTCATACAACACTAGAAGTAGGTTGACCTCAATACTATTAGGTAGGCCAATATTATATTATAAGAACATAATGTCTGTAAAATCTAATGGAGGGGAGAGCTTACAAACTACCTCACATACTTCTAGCATAGGCATAGAAGACAACTATTTTCTGAATCTCTCAAAAAGGTAGATGATAATGTTGTCCATAACTTGGAAGCATTTTCTACTCCAAGTTGTGGTAAAACACAGCACTCCAATTACAATAGAAAACCCAACTGCATAGCTCATTCCTAGGCCAACTGCCCACCATATATCCTCCTCTTTTTCATCATCTATCTTATCAATATTTATCTCTGGTGGAATGCTTGCAGGACAAGGTTTACTTTGGTGATGGCCACAACAAGTTGTATTGAGTTGGAGGCCACATAGGTCTGAATTGTTTGAAAAGGACAATGCACCGAACGTGTGGAATTGTCCCCCTTGTGGTATTTTCCCTGAAAGATTATTGTGGGACACATCCAGGTATTCTAAAAATGTGAGCAATTGCAGATCCAAAGGGATAATTCCAGACAGTTGGTTGTGTGAGAGATCAAGAGACTCTAGCTGTACCATTTTCCCCAAACTCTTCGAGATTTCACCCCTAATATGGTTTCTTGAAATATTAAGAATGACCAAACCCTCGAGCAATCCTATGTCTGGAGGAATTGTGCCTGTTAAATTGTTATTTGATAAATCAATACATTTAACCAGAGCCAATGATCTTACAAATTCCATCTCCTGTCCTTTGTTAATGATTGTAGCTCGATCTACATAGATTTTATCAATAAAACTAGGTACAGCACCAAAGATTTTAGTGCTGACTGTTTGATTTTTCATAGCCTGCAAATATGAGATGTTGGCTGGAATGGTTCCTGAAAATTTGTTGGATGAAAGATCCAAGATTTGTAGAAATGGCAATGCTGTAAGTTCGAAAGGTATTATGCCTTCAAATCTATTTGATCTCAAGATCAAAATCTTAAGATTTGAAAGTTTCCCTATCCAATATGGAATGATCCCTGTCATTTTGTTATTGTTCAGATCCAGTATCTCCAACTGCTTGCAGTTTGCAAGAGACGCTGGAATAGACGAAGTCAGCCTATTTCCACCCAATTTTAATGTCTGAAGAGAAAGCATGTCTCCAAACTGGAGTGGCATCTTTCCGTCCAAATAGTTGTTCTCTAAGTTCAACATCTCAATAGAAGAGTCCTTTTTGAAATTGGCAGGAAAGTTACCTGTAAGCTTGTTATTTGAGAGATCCACAATTTCTATTTGGCATATAAAAGGTGGAATGCTACCGCTGAGATTGTTGTGTGAGAGAGACAGATAACGAAGAGAGGAATATTCACCAATTGCTGCTGGTGGAAGGCTACCACTGAGTTGATTATCTGACACGTCCAATAATATCAGGGAATCAGGAAGAAGCGGAAGTTGGCCTTGTAAATTATTGCTATGCAAATCCAGTATTAACGGACAATGACCTTCCATCAACGAGTGAGGTAGAACTCCTGCAAAGTGATTATGAGAAAGATTGAGAGAATAAAGAAAAGTGGCACCCCATATCCACTGGGGAATATTTCCTTCAAGACTGCAGTTGGACAAATCCACATCAAGAAGCTCATATTGAGTTATTAGGAATGTTGGAAACCTACCTTCCATGTTACAAGACCCTAATCCCAGCTCAAACAAAGAGAACTTTGGAATCCATGTCAGACTAATCTTCACAGTTAAAAGATTATCAGAAATGTCTATATGCACAAGCTGGTTGAGATTATCAACGTGAGTCTCTGAAAATATCCCACTTAACCGGTTGGATTGCATGTAAAGGTACGTCAGTTTAGAAAGATTAGAAACGTTGAGAGGGATGACACCTTCTAATTTGTTGTAGCTTAGATCAAGAAAATCCAGAGATGATAGTTGGCCAATGGAAGGGGGGATTTTACCTGTCAATGCATTGCTACTTAGATCAACATATTGGAGGTTTGGAAATGCAGTCAACAGCATTGAGGGAATGGGACCATCCAACTGGTTTTGGGAAAGATCAAAAGAGGCCAAAGGAAAAGGTCTTCCTAAGGGAGGTCTATCCCCAAATGGCGGGATGTGCCCTCTTAACATGTTTCCACGGAGACCCAAACTTTTAAGCGCTGTAAGATTTGCCATTGTAATTGGAATACTTTCGACATGGCAGTATGAGAGATCCAAGACAGTTAACGAGTTAATGTTGGCAACAGAATCTGGAATACTTCCTCCCACTGCTGTGAGTATAAGAATGAGGGTGTGAAGGGAAGCAGACTGTTGGGGTAGAATGCTTGGCAGGTTCCCTCCCAGATCCGAGTTACCGGACAAGTCCACTAGTTGCAGTCTTGGAAGGCTCAGCAGGGCAGAAGGGATGCTACCATTGAATTCGTTCGAATCAAGTTGGAGGTGGGTTAGATTGGTTAGGTTGGCAAAAGAAGGGGGAATTGCTCCAGATAGCGAACATTGGGACATTTGAAGACGGGTGAGAGTGTACATGGTGGATAGAGCGTTGTCCAACTCATTGCTTTCCACTCCTGACATATCCACGTAGTCCAGGATAAGCTCCCGTGAATATCTCATGTTTCCCCTCCACATCCGCATGTCCACCATTCCCAGATAGCTATAGCTATCGTAATCGTCATCGGCATGGGCATCTCTAGAGAGATCCAAGTAGTGCAAAGTAGACATGTTCCCCAGCTCCTTGGGAATATCTCCACTAAACCCAGCACATGATAAGTCCAAGTAGCGTAAACTCTTGAGTCTGCCCAATCCAGGAGGGATGGGAACTCCGGAGAAGTTACTCCAGCTGAGATCCAAGTGCTCCAACTTCTCCAGATTGAACAACGGGGAAAGAACATCCCCAGCTAAATTACTCAGAGACCTTTTGACGTGATGACGATAACCATATTTAGCATCATATGAACTGTGCAGATCGAGACGAATGACATGAGCTGTGTATGGATGGCATTGGATTCCTTTCCACTCACAACAGTTGAAACCATGCCATGACTCGAGTCTTTGATGGGAGGGATCAACAACAGATGCTTTGAATTTTAGAAGGGCATCTCTTTCATGGCCTGGACAACACCAGCTGCCATTGACGTGGAAGAGCAGAACAAAGGCTACAGCTGCCCAAAACATTTTCATTAGACGCCACACGCACCCGTTGCTCCTTTTCTATGGGTTTGAGCGCCTCTAATTGAATATATAAGGATAACGCGTCTCCAATTCTCTGTGTGAACGCGATTGAAAAAGTTACAGGGCATCCAAGAAAATAATGGAAAATCTGATAAAGTATGAGGAGACGATAAAGTATTGAACATATTGGATGGGACTAGGAGGTATCGTGTCTTCTAATAATAATAACATCTGGCTTGCCTGCAGTATTTGAATAATCTTTCCAGAATAAGGAGACTAAATGTGGAAGTGCCTTCATTATTTCGTGGCTTTGAACGCGACTGAAAAAGTTTCTAGGACATGCAAGAAAATAATTGAAAACTTGAAGTATGACGACGCGATAAAGTATTGCAACGTATTGGATAGGAGTAAGAGCTATCGTATCTTGTAATGATAATAACATGTAGCTTGCCTGCAGTATTTGAATTACTAAATGTGGAAGTAGAAGTACTCCAATTTTTGGTGTAGTCAAAGTCAAGCAAACTAAAAGATAAATTGGTGAAGTCACAGTAAAGTCGTCAATCTTTTGTTCAGACGAACTTTCTCTTCACTCAGCATTTACAAAACTCTTTAACTTCGTTGACTGATAATTGAACATTCCACGCGAGTTTTTGTTCGTAACGTTTGCATTCATATTTTATAATTTTTTATTGTAAGGAAGAAAAAGATTGTGAGATTGTAAAATTAATTATTAATTTATTTTATTAAATATCTTTATATAAATTTTCTGATTTAATATTATTTTTATTATTTTTTGATATATAAATATTTAATTAATTTTGAGAGGTATTTTATACGTGTAATAAAGAATGGAATGAAATCATGTGTATTAACAAGAATTCTTATCTTTTATTTTAAATTTGTCATTCATTTACATGTCAAATAATTAATATTTAATAATACATATAATATTTCTAAAATTAAAAAGCACATAAAATTTATGTATACATGTATGTAGTAAATAAAATACTTTCATAATAAAATTGTACTATATATTTCATGAATATAATTATATATAATTAAGTTAATTGACAAATATAATAATTATTTCTCTTGTACAAAATTTTGGGGCTTTTTCAAAACCCTCTTCTCGTTCATAGTTCCAATCAAAAGAACTTATCTAATTAAAAATAAAATATAATAATTAAAAATCAATGTTAAAAATTTAAAATGTTAGTTTCTAAATAGTTTCTAAATTAGTCTTCACCATTAGTGAAGCTATTCCTATCATTTGACCAACTTGCTTATTTTAATTGCAATGTCAAACCCCTGGATTTTATTAATCCATCTACACCTTCAGCCAACGACTTATTTGTGTAAATATATCCTTGACTACAACATGTGGCACATATTCAATCACTTTTGCTCCAACTAGATAGGGTTTTAAAGTTTTCATATCTTTCACTAAAGAATAATCCTACTTCTCCATTGCATCATATTTCAATTCTACAATCTGGAGGGATTTTCCAAAAGAAAGATTTGTTGTTCATATTCATGATAATTTTTCTATAATAAGATTTATAACTACAACTATATAAAAAGATGCAAAGGAAAATAATTGGAATGGGCTAGAAAAATCTAGGAGATTAACACTAGTGCTTGCTTGATTGCTTCTTTAATGCTTTGAAATACCTTGGTAGGTTCAACCTTCCAAGCCATGTTTTGTCACTTTTTAAGCATTTTGTATATAGATTTTATTTTATCTATAAGATTAGGAGCAATCTCTTGATGAAATTACTTAGTCCAAAGCACTAAATACTTTAATTTTTTTGGATAAGGGAGCTTCTCAATTGCATCCATCCTCTTTGGGTAAATTTAGATATCATTTTTAGACACAATGTTTCCTAAAAACTTACCTTCTATAACCACAAATGTGCACTTCTTGGGATTCAATGAGATACCATATTCAAGACATCTTTTTTTCCAAATGGTTGTTGGAAGACTAGAATCACTGAAGGGGTGAATTAGTGATTCATATAAGTCACAAATTTTTTACAAACTCAAGGATTTAATTGAATTTTGAACCAAAAGCTCAAATGTCAGTTTATAGAATAGATTTGACTTGTGCATGAATAGTATTGTGCTTGCATTAACCATGAACTAAACATATAGAAATAACATTAACATAGGTTGAACTGAAGATAAGTTACCAATACTACCAACCAATACTGCCAAAATAACCAATAATAATGTTACCAAAAGTGTTGAAAACTATAGTACCAAGAACCATAACAACACCAAAGTCAAAGATAGCTACTGACAACTTAAACATATCGACCACTGCAATGATAAAGAGGCCAATGTCGCATGTTTAATGTGATTAATCTTAGCATTGAAACAAAATTCCAATCACTTGTGATACCACAATAGTGGTTCATAATTTTTGGCCAAACTGGACACTGAAATAATTTTTTTTAACTAAATCTTCACATTCGAGCACCTATAGCAGCTAAACCGTGAGGAATTTGAAGATGATGCAAACTAGAGTTTCATAAATTTTTTTCTGTAGATTCTAAATATATTTTTTTCAAAATTTTTAGATTCAGATTGCACTTCTTTTTCTATCTCCCTCGAAAACTAGTTTTTTTCAGAAAACAACATTTTTAAAAACTGACACTCACCGTATAACACATAACCTTTTTTCCATGAAGGATAAAATTCTAATTCTTTTGAATTTATATTTTTAACTCCGATATCGAATGCTTCCACTTGGTTAGATAGTTTTTTATTGAATATTTTTTCTTTAATCAAGTTTCAAAGTCAAACTAATTACAATTCAGACATAGCGTGACCGTATAATGCGTAGATTTTTTTGTATCTATCAAAATTCAATTATTATTTTTTTTGGATCAAGGACTTCAATATTTGGTGCACTCATATTTTTCAAAAAAATTTTTTGACAATATTCTATTTTTCCACATGTGCAGAACAAAAAGTTTGATTTTCAGTGAAAAACCTACATTCACAAGAAATAAAAAATAAATATAATAATTAAATTAAATTTATTTAAAATTATACTTTTTGGGAAGCTTATAATAAAGACTATGTACTTACAATTTTTTTTTAATGAATTCATTTGATCCCCCAAAATGTAAATCAAAAGTTGTGTTTTATTAGCATTTTGATGGGTGTAAAGGAGACTTCGTTATAGGTATGGTTTAAAATTAGCAAGGTTCTATCCAAGGGAGTTTGATCTAAGGTAGTTTGATCAAACCCTCTTCAATTGGAATGATTTAAATGAAAATTTCAAAGGCTTAAATCATTATATATTCTAAAAATATGTGATTTCAACAAAAATCAAAATCTCCCTGAAATTGTAAACCATCTTTGTGGGATCACCATATAAGTCAATAACAATGTTGCTCGATACCTTTATCACTTTACGGGTGATTGATAGAAATTCCATAACTTATAAACTATAAACCATCTAGTAAATCAAAGATCTCGTAACCATATAAGATGTCAATTACCTTAGCAAATTAATGGAAGTATGTATTAACAATGCCACAAAGAAATGTGAGTATCAACTTTGTTAAAAAAATATCAGTCCATTTGAATGTAACAAGGAAGCTTAAGAATCCTTAGCAAATTTAATGAATATACTTGAATCACCTTATTTGATCAATTTGAAATACTTCAAGTGCAAAGACCACAATGATGTCAATGATGCCAATGGAACCAAACTGGGCCAAATGTCAACTCAAGAAGCCAGATGTAAACACCATTATACAAATCAAGGATAAATATCATGAATGCCATAAAAAAATACAATAGTGCAATAATATGAGATTAATAATACACTAATATATCATTCAAAGAAAAACTGATAATAATCAATTGAATATGCTTGTGACTTGTAACCTTGAAGGATCAAACTGAAAATCATCTTGTCAAAATTATAAACAATGTCAACATCATCATATCTCAAAATTATAAATCAAAATCCTGTAACCGCATATCATGTAACTGCATATGTGACACCCCTCCGATTTGTTATGTTTTCTTGACAACTCAGATACTTTGTTGGACTATGTTTTATGTTATGGTTATTCTATCACTGACAGTGGAGAGATGATAGACTACATTGATGTAATGACACATTATATGCATGGTGATTATGTTAATATGCTTTATGTTTGCATAGATGCTTAGTTGTGATGACATTGCTATATTTGCTTATTGTAGTTTAATTGATATATTATCTCATCAGTTGATGTGACATTGTATTGGTGAAGAGAATGGTATTGCATCACTCGCTTGTGAGTGCCCTATGATTTTTGTGATTCTCTCTTCACGGTGTGTATGAATTACTATCTGTATACATGTATGACATTTTCTTGTTTGCAGGATTGCAGGTACATGACATTAGCTCCACCTGGTTTCATAGGTCTAAGCATTTCCACTACTCAACAATAATATTGGGAAATAGTAATGGGCTACCTAGTCATACCTTTACCCTAGTACAGTATGTTGTCAGTTTGAGCTTTGGTCTTAGCCTTATCATTGTTGTTCTGGGTATTTTATTATTGTACAAATTTAATTTGGTAGATTAAATGTGTATTTAATTTAAATATTTAATTAATTGAATTATTGTGGTAAAGACTTTAGAATAAATAAATTAATTAATTTAATTTAGTTGTGTTGTTGAGTAAATTTTATTATTAAAAATAAATGGTAATTAAATAAATAAGAATATTTAAATTGGTTGCAATTAGTAAATTTTTTAATTTTATTTAAAAGCATGTGAATGGAAAATATTTGGGTTGTTGAGGGAAAAGATATTTTTGTTGAGATACCTGTTAGTTAGAAATTTGTATCTAATTGTTGAAAATTCATTCTCGGAAGAGATATTTGGGAAAAGTAAAGAAAGTTGTTTCACAGGAGTTTTTGTGTGGGTTGTTGAAAATTGGTGAGGAAATTGTGGATCTCTCTCAAGATTTGTTTTAGAATTTTATTGTAGAATTCATGGCTGTGTATTGTGTGTTTTCAGGAAAGAGGAAAATTTATTGGAGGAATTTTTGGCTACATTGGCAATTTGAAGTTACAGAGAAGCTCAACAACAATTCTCGAGGCAACAATTCTTCTAGAACAAGTTCCTTTACTATTTTATTGAATTTTGAATTGAAAAGTTGTTTGTATTACTATAATGCAATTTGAAAATGTTTAGGAAATAATTTTCAATGTTGTAGAAGCTTTTGTTTCTTTCTTTTATAAGATTTCCATGAAAATTAAACCTCTGTAGAAAACCTCTTCTTTCTGGGAAGTTGAATTTAATTCTTCTATAGGAATTATTGATGAGTTATAAAACCTCTATAAAATATTTTTGTGTCTTTCTTGTAGAAAACTTCTTTTTATAAATTATTGATCCTCTGTGTAAAATTGTTTATCTCTAATGTATAAATTTTTTTGAGGGAAATTACATATTTATTTGTACAAAATTTATTGAATAGAATAGTGTATTTATTTTGTAAAATTTTGATCTAAAAATCAAATGCCCTCTGCAACATTCCATTTCAAAAAACTTTGTATATATATATATGTGTGAGTGTGTGTGTGTGTGTGTGTGTGTGTGTGTGTGTGTGCATATATAAATATATATAATTAAATGATTTGGGGTATTCCTTGTAGGAAACATTTTTTTATTTTAGATAAAATGGTGAATCGCCATATGACAAAATTCTGTAATAGAGAAATTTATAAAAAAATTGATGATAATGTGTTTGGGCCAGGGGTTGAAACCCTCCAGCCACACCCAGGGGTGTGCTATTGTGAGCAACACTCCCCACACATATGTGTGAGGGAGCACTATCCACAAACAATACTACCTTCTTGGTAGGTCGACGCAACTAGGGCTGCGTCCCTGTGTCTGCACATATACGCGTTTCCTTTATTCTGTTTTGAATTTTCGTGTTTTTTATATATACATATATATACATATATATATATATATATTGTAAATAATATACACTTCTTTTTATAAATTATTGATCCTCTGTGTAAAATTGTTTATCTCTAATGTATAATTTTTTTTGAGGGAAATTACATATTTATTTGTACAAAATTTATTGAATAGAATAGTGTATTTATTTTGTAAAATTTTGATCTAAAAATCAAATGCCCTCTGCAACATTCCATTTCAAAAAACTTTGTATATATATATATATGTGTGAGTGTGTGTGTGTGTGTGCATATATATATATATATAATTAAATGATTTGGGGTATTCCTTGTAGGAAACATTTTTTTATTTTAGATAAAATGGTGAATCGCCATATGACAAAATTCTGTAATAGAGAAATTTATAAAAAAATTGATGATAATGTGTTTGGGCCAGGGGTTGAAACCCTCCAGCCACACCCAGGGGTGTGCTATTGTGAGCAACACTCCCCACACATATGTGTGAGGGAGCACTATCCACAAACAACACTACCTTCTTGGTAGGCCGATGCAACTAGGGCTGCGTCCCTGTGTCTGCACATATACGCGTTTCCTTTATTCTGTTTTGAATTTTCGTGTGTTTTATATATACATATATACATATATATATGTATATATATATAGATTGTAAATAATATACATTTATATTATATATAATATATATGAATATAATGATTTATATTTGGAAATGTATTTCTTTAAATTAAATCATTAGAGGCATGAGGAAATAATTTTTGAAGTAAATGGATTTTGTTTTAAATAAAGGAGGTACTTAAATAATATATTTATATGTATATATATAATTACATTTAATTATATATATATTAAATATATTTATTTAATGTTTGAATTTTACAATAAATATTTGTATGTATAATTTAATTGAAATAATTGATTTATTTTATTGAGGAAATTAAGTTAATTTTTTGAGTACTTGTGGAAACTATAAGATGTACAATTAGTTTTCTTTGTTGTTAAATTGTATGTTGGAACTATATTTAAATGGTGCATCTCAAATATGCGAAAGTGATTGTATGGATTTAGGAAATCCGAATGATAGAATTTCTTTAATTGCTTGAAGTTGTATTTATAAAAGCATGTGTTTTTGTAATTGTGTACTAGGGGGAGTATTTGTGATGGAAAATCTAATTCTTCCAGAGTTGTAATTTGTGAAAAGGGGTTGTTGTAACTTTAGTTCACCCTTTGAGTTTTCTTGGGTAGTGCATGTATTGGGATTCAGTGTTAGACATCCATAGGGATGTGTTATCTCTTGTGTTATGTTATTATCAGTTTGTGCACTATCTACGCTTGGCATGTAGTTTGAGTTATGTGTTGTCGATAGGGGAGTGGCTTTCAGCGAGGGTCAGGACACAAAGTGGTCCTAGGAAAACTCATGTGGGAGTCATTATAATCAAGTGGGAATTAAATAATCTGTTAGCTTAACACATATAACAAGATATTTATCCTCGCTCATTGGCTCAAGGGCTTGTATGAGACTATAGATGAATCGGGAAGGCTTGAAATGGCTAGATCGTTATCTTGTCTTCTTGAAAGATAACCGATTCTACACTGGTGTTCATGTGGGGCCAGAATCGTTAGAGGTTACTAGGATAACCCTAGAGGGGGGTCGAGACCTAGAAAGATCTCCTTTAGACAACCAATGCAACCTTTGTGATGAGACTCCTCCTATGACAACAGTCAGTTTACTATATTGTGTTGGTAATTGATTCAGTGGTTCTGGAAGCAATGTGACCATTGTTCTTTTTTACTTGTATTGTGAGTATTTTGTATGTTGCCTGTGTTTAGAGGTAGTAGGTTATCTTGGTTACCTGTTACTATCTCCTAGCATGGGGGTTGGTACTATGAGTATCATATGGCTGGGTGGCATGCACCTTACACTGTTGAGTTCTCTTCTATTCATGATGGCGAGATCTTCTTGTTCAAGGAGCTCGTGTGGTTCTCTAGAGTTGTTCTTCTCTTTCTTCATTGTAACTATGGATCATTATGTATAATTGTAATACCTCATTTATATCAAGGTGAACCTTTGTGATGTAATTTTAATAATATTTATGATCTATTCATTATTGGATTTAATGGTGTTTTATTTGTGGAAATATGTTCAATACATTTCTATGTGTTAGATTTATCTTGTAATGGTTTAATGCTTTGTTGTATGTTGTAAATGGAGTTTAATATTCTTATGTTATGGTTGGTTTAATTTTATAAGTAATGGGGTTACATGTAGACGTATTGCGTGGCCTAGAGGATGTATGTGGTTAGAGTAGGATACTTTACTCGTCTTGTTTTACCTTTTAAGAAAAAAAAATAGTTGTGCTTCTGCAGTGTGCATTGTCCTCTAGGTTGCAAGATGGGGTTTTACAACATATCATAACTCCAACCAATGTGAATATCCATATCCATGTCATACATCAAATAGGATGAGAATTCCAAATTAGAGAACTAGTTTTGTCATCAAGGAAAAACCACAAATCATAAATAACTGAAATCCAACAATGGTTACAATGATCTTCTACTCTTTTTGACAAATGTAATTAGGCCATCTTGATATACAACCATTATAATGTAAATCAAGTATACAAATACAACATCCATAGCTCTAGCATTTTCCAAACCAAAAGGAATTAAAACATAAACATAACCCCCACAACGTTGTAAAAGAAATCTTGTACTACTCTTGAACTTATTTTACCTTAACTTTTTTGTGTCCAAAAAATCATCCATCATAATAAAATATTAGAACCAATAACCTTTTGTAACATAACATCTATAGTTTTCAAGGGATAGCTATATTTTAAGGTTAATACATTTATATTCTTGAAATCAACACATAATTTGATATCCCTATTTTTCATTTTCATAAGAACTAGATAAGATACCCATGTAGAATGTATGATCGACTTGATATCCCACATCTCTAATCAATGCCAACTCCTATTATATTTTGGGATCAAAAGTGGGATCAACTTTAAAGGTCCCCCTTTCCATTGTAGGAATTATTTTTCTTTTGGATACCTTGCTTCAAATTTCCCTTGTTAACAATACACAAATGTTTTCACTTTTATGTGGTGGTAAATTTTACTCACCAAACACTTAATAGTTTATTTTTTTGGTATTTTGACATCTCCTCCTAAGTCTCTAGTGTTGGTACTTGGGGCCCTTTTATGCCTATGCCAAAATATTTTGTGCCTCATAACATTATTGGAGTGGAGGTCCCTTCTCCTTCTATATTTTTTGGTTTTCTTATTGTAGATGCTATTTTGTCATTTTTTAATCCTCTTCATAAGGATGGTGGCAGTGTACCTCCTTCACTTCATGTTATATTTTCTACCTCATAATCAACTTCCTTGACTAAGTGCTCCTCTCTTACATCATCCTTTATTAAGGGTCTAGATAGAAAATCCTCTCCTCTCTCTCTCTTTAATCTTAGAATATGGATAATGGTGTTTCTTGGACCATTGTCTAAAGAAGGGAGAAAGTTCTTCCAAAATGTGTATCTTAGTCTCACACTACAATCAAGAGTGAGATTTTCTAGTTATGGGTTTAGTGCTATTTAGTTTTTTAATATTTTACTTCTTATAAGTTTATTGCAATTTTGTTGTCATATGACCATTTTGTGCTACTTTTGTCTCTTTGTACAAGATTATAAATCTCCAAAATCTATTTTACCCTTAATAAAACATAGTTTAAAATTTGTATTATAGTGTTTGAATTTAATATAGTTTCAATTTACTATATGTATAAATTATATGAACTTAAATATCAAAGGAAGAGTTAAAAAATATATGAGGATCATTATATTATAATATATTGTTTAAAAATAAGGTTTATATTTTCAAAAAAAGTAATTTTAGCAAATTAATATTAACATTTAAGATGCTAAGATAGTTTAAGGAAATTTATGAAGAAATATAAGAATTTTGAAAGACATAAACTAAAAAAATTAAATTTTCAATTATAATTAAATAATATCACACAAATTAATCACATTAGGAAAAAATCTTAAGTTTTTAAATTATATTAACTAAAACATACTTTAAATTTTTTAATTTTTGAATATCACAACACAAAAGTAAATTTTGTATCTAAATGTAAAATACTTCTATAAAATGCATCATATATCTAAATTAAAGCAAAAAAGAAAATGATAGAATGATAAAGATATTCCTATTTAATAGATCTAGAGTGGAAAGAAACCAAGTTTTGTCTTGCCTCACTATTGGATGGTATTTTCATTATTTTACCTCATTGTTTAATCCATCATGAACAATACTAGATGACAAGAATTTTCTTCATCTAACATTCTTTGTCATCTCAACCAATGTTTGAGCTAGTTGGGGTTTCATTCCTACAAGCACACAAGTTAGGGTAACCTTCTTGTGTAACAATTGAAATCATTATTAGTATTGTATTTTTCTATAAAAGTATTATAATAACAATTACAACTTTAACTGCTAGAGATAGTTCCCCTATTACTCTTGACCTTAAAAAAACCTATTTTAATACTGGAAGGGACCCCTCTTTAGATGTTATGAATTTAGACAAAACTAATGCTAATTCCCATTTCAAACTTTTGAAATGGACTTTCAATGAAATTAATGAGATTAAGATAAAAAATTGGGCCCTTCAAAGCAAGTTGGAAGAGCTGGGAGCCAAGATTGGTGCGATTGAAAATAAATAAGAGGATCGTGAAGATCATGGTCTCAGCAAAGAAACTCGGTACCAAGCTAACAAAAAAAGAAATGTTGATATGGAGGTTGAGAATATGAGGAACACCATCAAAATTGTTGGAGAGCAAAATAATCGAATGGCCATACATAATGCCATTATTATTAATGCTATGACTGAGAAGTTAGAAAGAGCCCAATAGGGGTCTCTAGTGGTGGATCTAAAGGAAACTGATGATAAAAGCCAAGAAATGGATGCTAGTATTTCAAAGAGAACTAGAGCCAATCTAAAGAGAAAGGCTCCCCCTACTCCAAAGATGATTCAGATCTTTAAAAAGGGCATCCATGACATGCAGAACTTGGAGGCAGAGACAAAGTCTGTCCTCAAGACTCTAGGTTAATTGCGGCCGGTTATTGTTGTCTACTTTGCTGGCCCTTTTTGCTTGAACTTTCTGGTCTATTACGGTTGGCTACTGCTTGTTCCATCCTTTACCTTTTGGGCAACTAGTGTTTCTTGTTGGACCTTTTTCTCCTTTATTTATCTTTGTAAACTTTATGGTTTCGGGTCCCTGTAAAACCCGTTTTACCCCTTTATCAAAAACAATTACAACTTTAATGTAAAGAACTAAATGTAATAGATTTATTCATGAGAACAAATCTTTCTTATATGTGATCTAGATAATCTAATGCAAATATCTATATTTTTAAAATTTATTTAAAATAAAAATGAATTTCTAATAATTTAAATGAATTAAGAATGAAAGTAAAATAAAAGGCTAAGCATTATAAAGCAATATAAGTAACCATTAAAAAATGATTAATTAAATGAACAAAGAATAAATTTAATTGATATAGTTTTTAAAATAGTTATCAACTTTAAGAACACAAATCAGTTTAATTATAAATTAAATTTTAAATATTTTTAAGCATACATCTTAAAAATTACCTTAATTATATGTATACTTTTAAAATTTAATATATATTTTTAAAAATATATTTATTTTGTGGACAATAGATTTTATATCAAATTATATTATAAAAAATAATCATAATTATTATTGTATAAAATAATAATATTTATATCGGAACTTAACTATGTTACTTTTTAATTAAGCTTATTAAACTATATTTCCTAATATTTATATTAAATGTAAATATTATTTAAGACTAAATCAATATCTATAAAAATAAAATTACATGATTATAGGAGAAATATAATTCTTCATCTCTATTAAATGTTTGAAAAAAGCCTAATAGAAATCTTATTTTTTAATACTGAAAATTCATAATTGAAATTGCTTAAGTTTAGTGATATGCAAGTAATTGCTTTGTTGGTCAAACTTTTTATGAGAGCCATAGCATGCATCTTCCATTCCATCCAATAAAAGAAAAAGGGTAACACAAATATACCAAAACAAAATGTAAGCATATTCTCCTAAATATGAAGAGATAGAGATTCAATTAATGGATCACATTAAGAATCAAAATGAATGCCCCAATCATAATTTATAATATAGACATGATGATGCATAAAAATTTGAAACTTAAATTTTATATAACAAGAGTATAAATAAACCATATACTTACAAAACTTTAAATATCTTGACCTAAATATTTATTAGATAGGTCAACATTATATTATAAGAAAATAATGCCTCTAACATATAATGGAGGGGGGAGCTTATAAATTACCTTACAAACTTCTACCATAGTCACATAAAACAACCATTTTTTGAATCCTTCGAAAAGATGAATGATAATGTTGTCTATCACTTGGAAGGATTTTCTACTCCAAGTTGTGGTACAACACAAAACTCTAATTACAATAGAAAATCCAACTACATAGCTCATTCCTAGGCCAAATCCCCACCATATATCCTCTTCTTCTTCATCAACATTTATCTCTAGTGGAATGCTTGTAGGACAAGGTTTCCACAACAGGTTGTATTTAGTTGGAGGCCGCATAGGTCTGAATTGTTTGAAAAGGGAAACACACCAAATGTTAGGAGTTAACCCCGTTGTGGTATCTTTCTAGAAATATTATTGTGGGACATTTCTAGGTAACCCAAAAATGTGAGAATGTGAGAAATTGTAGCTCCACAAGGATAATTTCAAACAGTCTATTGTGTGAGAGATCAAGAGACTCCAAATGTAGCATTTTCCCCAAAGTCTTCAATATTTCACCTATAATATGGTTTCTTGAAATATTAAGAATTAGCAAACCCTCGAGCAATCCCATGTTTGGGGAAATTTCACCTATTAAATTATTATAATTTGATAAATCAATACATTTTACTAGTGCCAATGATCTTACAAATTTCATATCCTATCCTTTGTTAATGATTCTCATTCGATCTACATAGATACAATAAATGGTACTATCTCCAGCATGAAATATTTCAGCATCGACCATTTCATTTTTCAAAGCTTGCAAATATGAGATGTCGGCCAGAATGGTTCCTAAAAATTTATTGGATAAAAGATCCAATATTTTTAGAAGTATCAACATTGTAACTTCTTAAGGTATTATGCCTTCAAATCTATTTGATCTCAAGATCAAAATCTTAATATTTGAAAGTTTCCTATCCAATTTTGAATGACCCCTATCATTTTGTTATTTTTCAAATCTAGTATCTCCAACTACTTACAGTTTGCAAGAGAGGATGGGATGCATGAATTCAACCCATTTGCACCCAATTTTAATTTTTGATGAGAAAGTATGTCTCCAAACTGACATGGAAACTTTCCCTCCAAATAATTGCTCTTTAAGTTCAATATCTCAATAGAAGAGCACTGATTGAAATTGGATGGAATCTTAACCGTGAAGTTGTTATTTGAGATATCCATAATTTTATTCCACATATATAAGGTAGAATGTGGGGAAAAATTGAATCCCAATTGTAGTGGGAAAAGATGAAAACACAGACACCAAGGAGACAAGACTAGGTGGAATAATTTTCTATTTCATTCAAATACACAAAAATATTACATTCAAAATTTTTTACATACAATAATAAGAGTTATGGCTCTGTATTTCCTTCACACAATTTTTTTTGTAGATTCTGGTGTAACATAGCTTTCTGTGTGTTGCTCTGTGTTGTTACTACAAATATTTTGGAGCACCAGAGCTCTACACTTTGTGAAATATCTTCTACTGTTGTAGGTTCTTCTTTTCCTTTCTATGTTTTGTTCTCCTGAATATTCCCTCCTTATTCTTATAAATCTAAACACTCTATTCTTCCTTTTTGTCTTTCTTACCTTTTCCAAAAAATTGTTGCTCATTTTCAAATTCAACTACCAAAATTAATTGGTTGCTAAAAACATTAATTGGGACAACATATGTCTGAAATGGAAAATGGGGGGAGCGATTCAAAAAATATCTCTTCTGACTCTGCATTAAATGCATTTGGTTGGTGCTCAAGATTATTAATTCCAACAACCCCCCTTAATCTTGAGCCCTTCTATTTTTCATCATCATTTAAAATTTCTAGAGCTAAATTTCTAGAGCAATGTCTTTCCAAAGCAAAATTTTCAGAGCCACCCTATTTCCACTTGTTCTATGTTTTGGAGCTATCTTTCTTGGGCCTATTCAAAATTTTAGTGCTTTTTTGAGTTTTCAAAACTGATGTTCTAGAGCATTCCATCACACCAAGCCTATCTCTTAGGCATTCAAAGAAATATCTACTCAATGCCTTTGTAAAAATGTCTGCAAGATGTTGCTCAAACCTACAAAATTTTATTTTAATTTCATCATTCTCAACTAATTTTTTTATGAAATGATACCTAATTTCAATGTGCTTGCTTCTTCCATGAAAAATGGGATGCTTTTTCAAAGCAATTGATGAGACATTGTCACAAAATATAGTTGTTCCATCCTTTTGTTCTTCCTTCAAATATGCTAAGGTCCTCCTCAACTAAATAGATTGGCATGTTGTTACATTTGCTGATATATATTTAGCCTTAGCCATAGATAGAGAAACTATGGTTTGTTTCTTGGAAGCCCATGAAATTACTCCTAATCCCAAGTGAAACATATATCTAGACATGCTCTTTCTATCATCTACACTCCCTACCCAATCACTATCTATGTAATCAACAAGCCCAAAATCATTTTCTACACTATGCAAAATGCCATATCCTTTATTTTCATTCACATATCTCGGGATTCTTTTACCCACTTGCCAATGTGACTCTTTTGGAGTCTCCATAAATCTTGAAATTAGACTTGAACTATGCATTATATCATGCCTAGTTTTTGTTAATTACATCAAGTGTAAAACTCCTCACGTTGTTGTTACTTTCTAGATACTCTTTTATGTTGAGTTGTGTGCTTGGGATTGTGATGGTGATTGTTCACTGGTTTGACTTGTGTGGATTTATAGTTTAGCTTGGTTTGATGCACATGATACTGCTTATGATGTTTTATGATATATTATGTGGTGTTCATACTATCTGGAAATGTTATTGCTTTCATTAATATTGTGTTGTTATGATATGGTTTTATGCTTGTTTCAGGATATGGATTGTGATGTGTATTCTAGTGGGTCTTGGTGAAAGGACAGAGTAGCATCACTCACTCACAAGTTCCTTGCTACGTTGCAACTACCTTTAATGGTGTGTCTATATTGGAGATTTATATGTTACTTGACGTTCGTTTCATGTAGGATGTAGGTACTGGACACCAACTCCACCTATGTTGCCAGGTCTGAGTGTGTCCCACAAACCCAATGGGTAAGAAGCTGATTAAAAAGGAGTTCATAATGAAGTGTTCCCATCCCAAGTTTGTCACCCTCATTTTTGTGTTGAACGGTGTTGTTGTCTACAACCTCGTCTTCATTTTGCATGGTATTGTGTTATTCATTTATTTTAATCTTTGTTTTATGTGTTATTAATTAATTTTTATATTTCTTGATAGATTAACAATGTTGTTTAATTGATATAATTAAATAGTAGTTCAATGTGGTTAAGTTAATTGTTAAATTTAAAATATTATATTTTAAAAGGTTGTTAAATTAAAAGGATAAATTAATAAATTAAATAAGTAATATTGTTAATAATTATAAATTATCTTTTGTAAAATGAAATAATATAATTTAATGATTTTTATCAAGTTGTGGATAAATATTAAATGAAGAGATTTTTATTAATTCATGTGAGATAATCATGAGCTTTAAATCAAATAAAAATAAAAACCAAAAGATTTCATTCAAAATGGAGAAAAATCAAAAAAGAAGAAAAATTATGAATGCATGTTTAGTTTATTTTCAAAAACTATAAAAGTTGTGGAAACTTACTTCTTGGATGGATTTTTGTTTTCAAAAAGGAAAAGAGTTTTATTTTTAATTAATTGAAAAAGAGGAGAATTTTTCTTAACTGGTAATTTTTGGGGTGAAGAAAATTGGTTTGCAAAAGTATTATGCTTCTCTAGTCTTTCTTTGTAAAAATTATTCAAAATTGAGTCTCAAAGAAGAAATTGAGAAAAATTGTTGAGGAAGCAAAAATAAATTTGTGAAGGTTGTTTTGAAAGAGGAAGGAGGAGTTTTCCATGCTCATTACTTCGTTGCAGAGCGTAGGACTCCAGGTTCTTGATCACTATCTATTTTTTTTTATGTTTGTTTGAAAATGAATGTCCAATTTCTCTGTATTTGAATTGGTGATCATATTTAAAAGTTGTGTTTATGAAAATTTATGCTGTTCAAAAACTAAGAGGGTTTGAAAATTTACTTGAATTGCTTTGATTTCATAGCTTGGCTGATCTGAATCTTTATTTCAAACAAATGAAAAGAAGCTTGTATTTTCCCATGGTGGGTTGTGGGGGCTGCTACACAACCATCCCATGGTTGTGCACAATAGCCCTAGGAGGGGCTATGGCCTCCCCATATGGGGAGGTTCGTAGCCTCTCAACTACAATATATATATATATATATATATATTTATAAATTTAAATTTTATTTTATTTAAATTTTACTTTGTAAATTTTATTATTGTTTAATTTAAATTTAGTTTTTAATATATATATATATATATAAATTGCTGCAGTGACTTATTAGTAATTATACTGATTTTTATATTCAAAATAATATTGATTTATATATGTATATGTATATATATGCATGTATATATACTTGGTTAAAATGTATGAAAATTTTATGATGTTTAACTGTAATGTTTGAATATATGTTGTGATTGGCTAAATTAAAAGTAAGTGTTTTCACTAAATTGTATTGAGTGATTTTTATTAAATTAAATATATTGGGTAAATAGTTTTTTATATTTTGTGGATAGAATCGTGCAGTAAGTTTATTTTAAAATGTGTTTGTTGAGTTATTAGAAATTCTTGTTTCTTGATTTGGTGTAATTCTGTAATTCTGTAATATCCTTGGGTCATTTGTTGTTTTTGTTTGAGTTAGTTTATGGTCATGTGGGAACCCTCAAGCTAGTTTTATCCTCTGTAGGAGTTTTGGTTAGTTGGCATTTTAGGCTTCTAGAGGCAAGAGTAAAATTGATGTTTATGAGATGCTGTTTGACTTAGTACTTGATAGTACTTGGATTGTATTTGTGATTCTAAGCTTATGCTTGGGTTATACTTGTTTTCATGAGTATCTATGTATATAGATGTTTTACGAGATGATTGTGCCTCAGTGCATGTGGTTCAGTTTTGAGATTTAGTTCTTCCTTGTGTTGGTACAACCCCTTGGAGCTTTGGTTTTTGTGGTTCAATTTTCTAGGAAGAGTGGCTCTTTATGGGCACCGATGCACAAAGGGGGAGCTAGGATAACCCACATATGAGTTAATGTAATAAGTGATAACTTAATTAAATAATTTAGGGGGTTTGGGTAGTAATAGTAATAACAAGGTAATTAAGGATGCCTTGTCCACTTGTTAGGGCTCTCATAGAATAAGGGTGGGTTGAGAAGGCTGTGGTTGGCAAGGTCATTACCTCATCTCCATGAGAGGTTAATGGCTCTGTACGAGTCACCCTATGTGGCTAGTACCTAGAGAGACAACTAGGATAACCCATGTTAGGACTGTGCAAAGACACTCTCCCCTAGCATCCCCTTGATTTGTTATCTTGGAAAGCCTTTGGAAGTGGTCTATTGATGTTGTGTTTTCCTTGGTGTTTCATGTCACTCTTGTTGGATTTGAGTCTTGTTGGTTTTCTGTTTGGATGAACTTGGTGTAATACCCCCATGTTGCTAACACTCTTTGCTACTCTTTGATACTCTTATGTGTTGGTTTGATAATTGGTTTGTGATGGTGATTAGTTCATCAACTTGGTTGTGTGTGGATTCATAGTTTGGTTGGTTTGTTGCACTTGACATTGTTATGATGATTTATGATACATTATGTGGTGATGTAATGATTCTATGTTGCTATGGTTTTTGATGTGTTTGTTAGTGAGTCTTGGTGAAAGGACAGAGTGTCATCACTCGCTTGCGAGCACCCTACTACCCCGTGATTTACTTTCATGGTGTGTTTGCAATGGATATTTACATGTTACTTGATGTTTGTTTGTATGCAGGAATTGTAGGAATAAATTCTTGATTCCACCTGCTTCGACAGGATAGGGTGAGCATTAAATTAACCCAACGGGTACGATCTTGAAAAAGGGAATTGATTAGGAAGTGTCCTCATCCCAATTCCATCATCTTGTTGTGAGTCTTGTTGTGTCATGGTTTTGGCTTTTCCCTTGTCTCTGTATTGTGGTTGTTTATCTATTTTATTATGGTTAGTTTTCATTTAATTTATCTTTATTTTAGGTGGGATAAATTAATGATAGTTTGTAGATATGATTAATTGTGAGTAATTGTAATTTGGAATTTAAATATTGTAAATTAAAAGTTATTTAAATAATTAAAAGTTGTAAGTAATTAATTTAAATATACAATGATGGTGATAATTACATATTATCTTTTTCAAGATATTAAAATTAGAGAATTAGAAGAGAATATCTTGTGAGGATAATATCATATGAAAATAATGAATTTTTAAATAAAATTTGTGAGATAAGTGTGTGCTTTTAAACACAAGAAAAAAACCAATGAATGTTTAGGATTTTTGAGAAAAAAGAAGAGATTTATTTTTATTGTGAGGAAGTTTTACAGAGAGAAGGGCTTTTCTGGTTTTTGTTTGAAAAGGAAAAAGAGTTTTTTTTGTGCCTCTTGTAAAAAAAGTTGTTCTATAAGCAAATAAGAAATGATTGATTCAGAAGTGAGCTATAGGAAGGAAATTGAGAAGAAGCTACAGAGGGGATTCTACTTTCAAAAAGGAAGAAGGCTATTGTGTTGGATTCGTCTTCGAACGAAGGACTCCAATTTCTTTTAAAATTATTATTTCTTTTGATTTATTGTTTGGTAAACAAAATCTTGTCTTCCATGTTTGAAAATCAATTTCTCTATTTTGTTTAAAAGAGGGTTATGCGATTGAAATTTGTTTTAATAAACCTTTGAACTTTTTTGTAGAAAACTATAGTGAAACCTTTTGAAATTCTTCAATAAAATTTAGTGGTGAAATTATTATTTTGATAAAAATTTCATTTTTATTATGAGTTGAATTTATATGCCCAGATTTATCTTGGGTCTGATAAAAACCAATTTATTTATACTATTTGTTTGAATCTCCTGTTAAATATATATTTATATATATATAAACTTATATATAATCAGAAATATATATATATATATTGTTCTTTCTTATTAAAATAAATAAATAAATGTAGTGTGTTGTGTTTGATATTGTTTTTTGAGAAAAGAACAAAATATATATTAACATTTATATTCATGCATTTTTTTGTTTTTTGTGCCTAGGCTGGACAAAGGAATTATTAAAAAATATATATATATTATATATATACACACTCATGCATACATATATATACACTTTTTAAGCGTACATACACACACACACATATATATAATACATTTACATATTAAAATAATATATTCAAAACACGTAATAAAAGTTATCCACGTATATATATATATATATTATTATATATGTGTATATATATATGTATATATATAAATAAATATATGGGTATGTGTAGGATCATGATGGGCCAAAAAGTGGCAATATGATGGGTATGTGGCTGATGACTATTTTTACCCAAAATTGATGAAATGGAAAGGGTTTTTAAAGGATTTTCTTAGGTTTCCACCAATATAAATTATGCTTTACTTTGAATTTAATAAGTAATTATTATTCATATTCTATTTGAATTAGGACTAAAGTCCTGATTGATATGCTGATTGAAAAACATCTATAGCTTTCAAATAATATCACATTTTTTGAATCCAAAAAATGCATCACATTCTATACTTTGCATACTATAGGATTAAAAAAATAAAAAATTGAATTTCATGAAGTTTTGACCAAGTTAAGGTGGTCAGACCTATGAGTTTTTAATATTTTTTAAAAGTTGTAATAAAAAATTCATAATTAATTATTTATTTGGAAGAAAATTACAAAAAAATATGCATCACATCGGGACATGAGTCCTCTACTTATATCTAAAATATTATAAAAAAATATTATCATTTTATTGTGGTTAGGTTGGTCAAATAGACACCTACTTATTTTTTCCTTTAAATTTAAGTACTACTACATTGAAATTTCAAATTTTTACCAAATAGATTTTTTTTTAAACAAACCTAGTAGTTTATAAACTACACTCAATTTGCTACAGATTCTATTCTTACATATTTTTAAAATAATATAGATAACTTATTCAAATTTTTACGTCAAATTGCCTAACTCTAATTTTTCTAAATTTTTTGCCACTTAAGGGCCTATTTTTTCCATTACGATCCTGCACATACCCATATATATATAACTGTGGATAAATTTTATTATGTGTTTTGAATATATTATTTTAATATATAAATGTATTATATATATGTATATATATGTGTGTATGTTTGTGTGTATGTATATATGTATCTACACTTAAAAAGCGTATATATATGTATGCATGTGTGTGTATATATATATATATATATATATATATATATAGTTGGTTTTATGTATGTTGTGATTATGAATAAATTTGATAATTTTAAAGTTTGCAATGCTATAGTTTAATTAAGAAAATTAGAAATAAACTATGTTTTTTGATTTGAATTGAATATTCTCGAGTTGTTGATTTATTTATTTGGTGAAATTTATTGTGTATTGAAATGAGTTTTATTGTGTTGTTTTATGCAACTGTTTACTCTCAAGATTGTTCATTTAATCTATTGTGGTTTTCTCTTATTTGGGTCTATGTCTTGTGGGAAAACCCTTGAGTTAGTCATCCTCCTATAGGAGCTTAAGTTTTTGATTAGGAACTTCTAGAGGTGGGATATTGATGTTTATATTTAATCTTGTAATTTGACATTTGGCCTATGTTTTGACTATGGTTGTGATTTGAGTTTACACATTGATTGTTTTGTTTTATGGATATGTTTCATATGACTTTGGCGAGATGGTTTTACCTCGTGGATGTTCCATTTTTTGGTTCAATGTTATTGTTGGTACTATCCCTTGGTGTTAGATTTTATGTTTTGGGTGTCTAGAGAGAGTGGCTCTAAGTGGGGGCTGACGCAAAAAGGGGATGTTAGTGTAGCCCACGTAGAGTTAGAGTAATCAATGATAACCTAAGTACTTAATTAGGGGTTGGGTAGTTAAACAATAAACAAGATAATTATGGATGCCTCATCCACTTGTTAGTTCTATCATAGACTAAAGGTGGCCCGAGAAGGCTGTGGTTGGCATGATTGTTGCCTCATCTTTACGAGAGGTTAACGATTCCACATGAGGGACCCTATGGAGTGGCACCTTGAGATAGGCCATGCGATGACACTCTCCTCTAGCATTCCATTTGAGTTTTTTTATTGAAGTCCTCTGGAAGCGGTCTATTGTTATGTCTTTTGGTGATTTATCGTTGTTTAGTTTTGTGAGTGGTATTATGATATTGTGTTATCTTGTTTGGATTTAGTCTTGTGTGTATTGTTTAGATGTGCTTGGTCGGGGATCCTTCCTTGTTTAATCCCAACATGGGGGTGGTTGGGTGGAACGTGCTACACACCCCGTTGGGTTCCCTTTGAATGCAGTTGTACCATTTAGTGTAAATTCTTGCAGATGTTGATCTAGGATTCATATATTACCAAATGTATATTGGTACTACATATGTATTTTATTTATTGATGTATCATTCCCACATGCATTGGGAAGACTTTGATTTAATTTTGTATATGTGTTCATTATGATGTACTATTAGCCTGATGTAATGTATATTCATACCATGTAGTCTTTCGTGAACTACCATTTGTATATACTATTAATGTTATGTTGTATCCATGTAAATATATATACTTAGAATCCCCATGTTTAATTTATTTGCAAGTTGCATGTATGGTTTTATATGGATTACTCTTATCAATATGGTTATCATTAATGGATGTTTCTAAATGGTGATATGTAAACAAATGGATACGTAATTGAATATTTAATGTTAAATTTATTATCTTTGTTATGGGATTTTTTGGTAATGTCACCTCATGTACCCCAAGGGATTTAGTTGTGCAACATAGAACATTGTTTTGATAAAAGGGTAAAACGGGTTTTATAGGGACCCGAAACCACAACATTTACAAGTAAAAAAAGAGGACACAAAAGTCCAAATAAAAACACCAACTGTCCAAAAAAAGATAAGCAACAACCAAATGAAACGAAACATAGAATATTGTTATGTTGGAATACTTAAGTACATTTCCTATGTTTTTTTAAAAAAAATTGTTTTATTTTTACTTGTTCCTTTGGGGTTTGCAAGATAGGGTGTTACACTTGGTCAAGGATCCTTCCTTGTTTACTCCTATCACAAGGGTGATTGGGTGGAATGTGCTACACACCCCATTGGGTTCCCCTATCAGTAGTTGTGCAATTCAGTGTAGTGCTTTTTAGATACAACATGATCCAGAGTTCACTTTGTTGCCAGATGTATATTTTGTATTTCAATAATACTCTTGTATTGGTGTATTACTCCCACATGCATTGGGAGATTTTATGATGTAAACTCATGTAATTATTCAATGTGATGCACTGAAAGCAGATGTAATGTATAATTGTACATTGTATTTTCTTCTGATTAGTGGTAGTGGTTATCACCATTCAAAAAATGTTGTATTTGTGGAAATATGTTTATTGTATATCATGATTATAATATATATGTGCATGGTTATTATAATGATTTAATATTTTTATATTGGTTTATCTCTTATGGATGTTTTAATGATAGTGTTATGATGGTTGAATGGTTTATATTAACTCTTTTCACAATTTTGTGTTGTATCATCTTGTTATGGGTTAGTATGTGTAATGCTACCTTGTGTACCCCAAAGGACTTAGGCATTTAAGTTGTAGGGGTGATCCCACAATAGTAGTTTACAATTTTGGGCCAAACTGGACAATGAAATAATTTTTTTTTATCTAAATCTTTACTTTTGGGCACCTATAGCAGCTAAACCGTGAGCAATTTGAAGATGATGAAAACTAGAGTTTCATGAAATTTTGTATATAGATTCTAAATATATTTTTTTCAAAATTTTTGGAATCAGATTGCACTTCTTTTTCCATCTCCCTCAAAAATAAGTTTTTTTTCAGAAAACAACATTTTTAAAAAGTGACGCTTACTGTTTAACTCATAAATTTTTTTCCATGAAGGATAAAATTCTAATTATTTTGGATTTAGATTTTTAATTCTAATATCTAGTGCATCCACTTGGTTAAATATTTTCTTATTGAATATTTTTTCTTTAATCAAGTTTTGAATGCAAGCCAATTATAATTCAAACATAGCGCGACTGTATAATGCGTAACATTTTTTGTATGTATTAAAATTCAATGTTTTTTTATTTGTTGGATCAAGGACCTCAATATTTGGTGCACTAATTTTTTTAATAATTTTTTTGATAATTTTCTATTTTTCCACATGTGCATGACAAAGAGCTTGATTTTCAGTGAAAAACCTACATTCACGAGAAATAAAAAATAAATATGGTAATAAAATTAAATTTATTTAAAATTATACTTTTTGCGAAGCTTATAATAATAAATACATACTTACAAAAAATAAATTTTAAATGAATTCATTTGATCCCCCAAAAGATAAATTAAAAGTGGTTTTTTATCAACATTTTGATAGGTGTAAAGGAGACTCCATTATAGGTATGGTTTAAAACTAGCGGGGTTCTAACCAACGGGGTTTGATTTAAGGTAGTTTGATCAAACCCTCTTCAATTGGAATTCTTTAAATGGAACCTTTTAAGGCTTAAAACATTATTTTCCAAAAATATGCAATTTCAGCAAAAATCAGTTCCTCCTAGAAATTGTAAAACCAGCTTTGTGGGATCACCTGTAGTCATGATGTGATATTATATGCATTGGAAACTTAGTGTACATTCCCTTATGGTTTTTTTTTTTAAATTCCATTAATAGTTTTCCTTTGGGGTTTGTGTGTGGGGCATTACATCAAGCTTCCAGCCAAACTCTTATACATGGTTGAATTTAGATTGTTGATGCAATCTTCCTTGCTCAACTTTAAATCTATGGCTATTGGTGTAGGGGCAGGCTTGCTATCTTACATCCTAAACCTCTTCAAAATCTCTATCAAATACTTTTCTTGAGAGATAAATATAGCATCATGCTTTTGTTTTACTACAATACCCAGAAAATACCTCAAGAGACCTATGTATGTCATTTTAAATTCTCTTTGCATGGCCTCTTTAAAATCAGAAATGAGGAAATCATCATCTGGGTAGTGAAAATTAAATCATTAGATGACATACAAGACAATAATTAAAATCTTACCATTAGCTTCCTTGATGTAAAGAGTGGGCTCACCATTAATTCTGCTAATCCATTGCTCAACAAATATGAGTCAATCCTACTATACCATACACGTAGTGCTTGCTTAGTCCCATAAAGAGCTTTCTTCATCTTGTATACCTTGCTTTCTTGACCCAAAAATTCATAACTAGGTGGCTACTTCACATATACTTCTTTCAACACTCCATTCAAAATGATATACTTCACATCCATTTCATACACCTTCCACTTGTGTTGAGCTACAACTTCTATGACTTCTTGCATAGTTTCCATCAATGCAAATGGATCATATGTTTCATCATAATCTCTCCAAAACTATTATTTGTACCCCTTGACAACTAATCTCTCCTTATGCCTCTCTATTCTTCCATTGACATTTCTCTTCGTCTTATAAACCCATTTAACTCCAATAAGTTGCTTGTTGGAAGGAAAATCGGTTAGCTCCCATGTTATATTTCTCTATTGCATCTATTTCCTCATCCAAAGTTTCATACCATTTCTTTTCTTTCACAACATCCATAAAATAAATTGGATCACTATGATAAAATAATGCAAAATTCATGCTTTCATCAAACTCTTCATCATACCTTTCAGTTTGGTAGATCTTCCTTTGACTCTTGGTCTTTCTTGGAATCAACGATGCAAGCCTAGGGTTAGGATTTTTGGAGCTGCTTGACTATTGGATTGATGAAAAGGGTAGTGCACTAGAATCTTCACCCTATTGTAAATTTCTAGAGCAGCCCCTCAACTAAATTTTTTTGGAGTTGTTATTTTTTGAACTATTACCTTATTGTAGAGTTTTAGTGCTCCTTCCTTTTGGAGCTTCTTCATCCTCAAAGGGTAATTTCATAGAAATATACATGTTTCTATGCACCATTCCATCCCATGACTCATTCTCTACGAACTCTACATCTTTGTTGATAACTATTTCTTGGTAAATGGGTTATACAACTTGTAGGCTTTGGAATCTTCACTATAGCCCATGAATATACACTTCTCACCCTTTTCATCCAACTTTTTCCTCCTCTTTTGGCACAAGTGTAAATGCCACACACCCAAACACTCTCAAGTGTTCAATTTTCCACTTGCATTTTGTCCATGCCTCTTGCAGAATCTTGTCACAAACTACCTTTGTAGGACTTCTATTTATCAAATATATTGTTGTTGCTACAATTTAACCCTAATATTCATTTGGAAGTCTCTTGGTTTTAAGAATACTTCTTTCCATCTCCACAATGGTTTTGTTTTTCCTCTCAAGAAGTCCATTTTGCTATATAGTATAGGTTGTTGTTAGCTCCTTCTTAATGCCATGTTTATTGTAAAATTTCACAAATTGATTTGAGGTATACTCTCCCCCTCTGTTTGACCTTAGGACCTTGATGAAATGTCCACTTTCCTTTTCAACTTGGGCCTTACACAATTTAAAAATTTCAAATGATTTAGATTTTTTTTGTAAGAAATAAAACCATGTCTTATGTTTGTAGTCATCTATGAAGGTCATAAAATAATGGCTCTTACTAATATAAATTGTTTGCATAGGGCCACACAATTAAGTGTGCACCAGCTCCAATGGTGCTCTTTCCCTTCTAGAATCACCCGATTGAAAAGGCTATCTATGTTGCTTTCCTAAAATAAAAGATTCACACCTACCACTAGACTCTACAATTATTGGAAAACCTTTAACCATACTCTTATTTGAAAAATGATTCAAAATAGCATAGCCTAATTGTCCATACAAGATATGCCAAAGCTTGGAGGGGTCTTGAATGACTGTCTTGAAGGATACTTGTTGTTGTACTATTGTATATGTTCCATTCCTAGGGGTTGCAACTATGGACTGGGATAAGAAACTGTTAGATTTCCAGAAATCTGTTGCTAGACTAAAATGCTTCCACAAGAGAGAAATAATGGCGAGAATGCTTGCTATCAATATGCAAGATTGATTCACGATTAATTGATGCAAATGTACAAGATGAGGCTTGCTTATAAAAGGCAAGCATGCAACAACTAAATCTTATCTTGAGCAAAAAGATAGCTCGATAAGATAAAGATGAGATCCTATAACTTAGGAATTAAAGATTGCCTAAGTAAACTTATGACGATGTAATTAAATAGTTAATTACACCAACACCCCCCCATAAGTGCAACTTAGGGAGAAGATTAAAATGCAAACTACTATGGGTCCCGGCAACTAGGCCATGTTAGGTACCCATTTACAGATGCAAATGCAATCTCTCATAAAGCAGAGAAAAAGGGAAAACCCAGTGGGAAAAAACCCTTCTCCAAAAGAGAGAAAAACAGAGAAAAAAAAAGGCATGACGAATGTAAACATGATGTATGGAGGACTCAATGATACCCCCCAAGGACTACATCCATCATGAATATACAATAAATTACCCCCCCATAAGAGGGAAGTAAAGAGATAAGATATCCCCCCCATGATGTATGATCTCCTGCAAGTATGGTTAATGTTTGAAGACAAAACAAAATCCAATGCCTACAAACAATGTTTCTCCCCTTAGGAAGAAGATACACCAAGTACAACTGCAAGAATGATTCCCATTCTAGATAGGAAGAAGGAAGAGGAATCCATATGTATGAAGATTGTGTCTCTAAAATCTGCTCATGTGCTGCCAAGTTCTTGGATGATGTAGATGATGCCACAATCCAATC
The DNA here is from genome assembly GCA_007258455.2 of Sequoia sempervirens. Classification (NCBI taxonomy): domain Eukaryota; kingdom Viridiplantae; phylum Streptophyta; class Pinopsida; order Cupressales; family Cupressaceae; genus Sequoia; species Sequoia sempervirens. Next base: position 476,665,028 of record VDFB02058242.1, read on the forward strand.
AGGTACATGCCCAATCACAACAAACTGTGACAAACCAGGAACAAGTGGAAACTGCTCTTGAACAAACTCCATAGACAAACATGAAGTGATAATAGTGGACCCATTACTATCATCAAATAAGAGAGATAAACCCTCAAATTGGTCCTCCAAATCTGAAATGTGAGACTCCACAAACAAAGAAGCAATGTCTGTCAAATAGGAATCCCAATCAGGAAGACTATCAGGAACCTCTGAAACATCTGCAATCTTGTCCAAAGGATCACAATCATGGGTTATCAACTCTGAAGAATGAACAAGCACATGTGAGTTGGAAAGAGGAGCTTCAAGAGATGGAGAAGAATCATGGTCTCCATATACCTCTCTAATGTGAATCCAAAGAGTATGAGGACATTTGAAGTGAATAAGAGTCTCCAAAATGTCATCATTTACATTTTCAAAAATAACTCTAAAGACTCTAGCCCTAAAGCCTATCCAATTGCAATACTCAACACCTGTGCTAGGAAAAGGAACTGTATTAAACAAATAGGGCAATAGATTTATCTCACCAAGATGAGGGAGAATTAAATTACTCCATTGCCTATAGTTCCCATTCTCCAAAGTAATTAAGTCACCCATTTACAAACATATGAGCTCCGAAAGCCAAAAAAGGAGATTTGTCTTCAACCTGGAAAATATGGCACAAAACTGCAAAATCCCTGCAAAATATCTGTACCACTAAAAAGTTGACTCTTCCAGTTTTCCCACGATATCTTGTTTCAGAAAAAAAGGCCTCCGTATGCGAAAGTTATGATAAAATGAAAAAAAGGCCTATAAATAGGCACTTTGGGGGCAAAATATAGACAGTCCAAGACTAATCTAGTGCAAAAATCAGGCATCTGGGGCTAAAACACAGCCACACATATGACCGACATTGTACATAAACCCATCTATGGGTAAAGGCTTCCCGCTAGGCAGTTGAACGCAGCCCAAAAGAATATAGGGTTTGCTATGTCTGTCGGCCTTTATAAAATATTAAACAAAACTTTTCATATAAAAGGTTCTGCGGGTAAACAAAAGAGACATACCGCCAATCCGTACAGTCAAAGGAAAGAACCGATGCCTATTGAGGGACGCACGCGGGCTGCTGAGTAGTTATGGTACCAACAAGGACTGACAATGTGGACAGCGGCGGTGGCATACGATGTGACCGGTTACAACAAGCTCGTACCATGTAACACCCGACGCGGATGGAGATCCTCTATGCCGATCGATGATAGGACAGGGCCGGCAATGGTAACGCCGATAGAAATTTGGGTTTTGACTGCCGATGGGTAGAGATACGCTGATGACAGAGATCCAACACTGTACAATGCCGATGTGGCCTCCAGATGACCGGGCGCGAGCAGATCTTAGAGGATGAAATGCCACCGGAGATCTGACGATCACTGTACCCGCTGATAGAGGAGGACGGAAAAAGCGCTGCCAATGATGAGATCCGCAGTACCCGCGGATGTGACTGAAGATGTGTACGCAGAGAAACACCAACAGATCCTCGAGAGACGGGATAGTTTGGACGCTGGAAGGAGTACAGTCGGAAGCCCTGCCACCGAAGACCGCCGATGATAATAGATGCAGTACCACTGTGGACGGATGCTAGCCACAGATGATAAAGCCCAGCGATGAAGACAAAGTGCGAGTGGGATCCGACAGAGATGTAAGCCGTGGCAGGGTACGATAGGTACCCGATTGCAGGGAATATGCTCTGTCAATAGAATATGCCACTAGATTTCCACAAAATATACCCCAAAAATTTAAAGACAAATCCGCAGAAAATATTTAACAAAATATTTTTTTTTGCGAAAAATGGAAAATTCGTACCGCTTGGGAGGCTGTCCCAGCAAAAAAAATTTGCTTCAAAAAACAACTTTACCCAATATAGGCGAATTTACAGTCAAAATTCGTCTGCGGAAACTTCTGATCTCAACCGTGAGGTTATTGAAACCCCAATCTGCACCCAGCAAAAAACTTCAAGCCAAAAATAATAAACCCCTCAGATCTGAGAAGGAGTCTGCAACCCTGGACGCTCTGATACCATGTTAGATTTCCAGAAATCTGTTGCTAGACTAAAATGCTTCCACAAGAGAGAAATAATGGCGAGAATGCTTGCTATCAATATGCAAGATTGATTCACGATTAATTGATGCAAATGTACAAGATGAGGCTTGCTTATAAAAGGCAAGCATGCAACAACTAAATCTTATCTTGAGCAAAAAGATAGCTCGATAAGATAAAGATGAGATCCTATAACTTAGGAATTAAAGATTGCCTAAGTAAACTTATGACGATGTAATTAAATAGTTAATTACACCAACAGAAACACGTCTTCAACCTCAAAGGAAACATTCTATTCTTTGTCATTGGCAATGGTGCAATTATTTTCTTGCTTCCATCCTTCTCATAAATAATGCATTCGCCATTTTCCATCAACACTTTGTAGCCTTTTTGGACTAGTTGTCCAATACTCATGAGTTTGTGCTTTATACTAGGGGAAACATGTACATTTTCAATCTCCTTCTTATCACCTTGCTTGGTTTGAAACATAATAGACCCCTTTCCCACAACTGGAACCATTTCATTGTTCCCCATTTTTTATCTCAGACTTGAAATTTTTATATATGAAATAAAATAAACTCTCATTACCACTCATGTGGTTACTACATCCACTATCTCAAAAACCATACCTCATCACTTCCTTGTTCAAACATGTTGCACATGTTGAAGGCCTTTGATTGATTTCCCTTAGCCACATTTACACTTTGCTTGGACTGATCACGTTGCTTTTTCTAGCACTCACTTGCACAATGAACAAACTTATGACAATAATAACATTCAATGTCTCTCTTGTCAAACCTTTGACTCAAATTGTTGTTCTTATTGGCTTGCCCAGATCTAGACTAGGAACTTCTTGCTTCCTCTTAGTTGTGTGGTCTTCTTGAGAAATCTTCTCCTATGCCTCCATGTCTAGATCTACCTCTACCTCTACCTCTTGAGCTTCATCTAAAGTTGTTTATACCTCTCCCCCTACCTCTTGCATTGTATTGAGCTTTGAAATATTTCTCATGGGAAGAATTTGCAAACCTATTTAGGCATTGCTCACGGGTTTGCAGGGAACCCATCAACTCATCAATGGAAATCACTATTGCATCAAATTTTGACAGTAAAATTCTAAGGATTTTCTCCATAGTCCTCTGCTCTTCCATGGTTTCTCCATTCATCCTCAACTGATTTATCAAACTTGAAACTCTTGTGTGAAATTTTGATATAGATTCACTTTTAGGTATGTGCAGGTTCATGATGGGCCAAAAAGTGGCAATATGTAAGTGATATGATGGCCCATGTGGCTAATGACTTTTTTTTACCCAAAATTGATTAAATGAAAAGGGTTTTTAAAGGAGTTTCTCAAAATTCCACCAATATAAATTATGTTTTACTTTGAATTTTATAAATAATTATTTTTCATTTTTTATTTGAATTACAACTAAAGTCCTGATTGATAGGTTGATTCAAGAACATCTATATCTTTCAAACGATATCAATTTTTTTAAATTTGAAACATGCGTCACATTCTATGCTTCACATACTATAGTATTAAAAAAAAAATTGAATTTCATGAAGTTTTGACCAAGTTAAGGTGGTCAGACATACAAGTTTTTATATTTTTTAAAAGTTGTAATGAAAAATTTATAATTAATTATTTACTCCAAAAAAATTACAAAAAAATATGCATCACATTGGGACATGATTCCTCTACTTATATCTAAAATATTATAAAATGTTATCATTTTACTATGGTTAGGGTGGTCAGAGACATACCTACTTATTTTTTCCTTGAAATTTAAGTACTAATGCATTGAAATTTCAAATTTTCACCAAATAGTTTTTATAAAAAAAAAAACCTAGTAGTTTAGAAACTACATTCAATTTGCTAAAAGTTCTATTCTTACATATTTTTGAAATAATATAGATAACTTATTCAAATTTTTATGTCAAGTTTCCTAACTCTAATTTTTTTGAACTTTTTGGCACTTAAGGGTCTATTTTTTCCATGATGATCCTGCACATACCCTTTGCTTCATTTGGAGAGTCTCAAAATATCTTCAAAGCATATGGAGCTTCACATATCTAACTTTATCAGTCCCTTTGTAATTAGTTTGGAGGATTTCCCAAGCTTCTTTTGCATAAATAGTTGTTATTCAAGGAAAAATAGCCTCTTTCAAGGTTGCCTCAATCAAACTGGGGCCTTTAGCATCATTTTTTCTCGTCTCTTCAATTGATTCTTGTGAGCATTGCTCAATGATGTAAATGCATTTGAGCTAGTCAAATCTATGAAGCCATTTGCTTCTAACTTCCACAAATCATTTACAACTAAAATAGTTTTAATTTTCTTTGCATAGACATCATAGTTTTTACCATCAAACATAGGTGGTTGTTTCCAACTCCTATTATCTCCTCCAACCATTTTTCTAAATGGGGGAAAACTACAAATACCCCAAAAAAAAATATAGGGTTTTTCCTCACTACCCATAAAACTAGGGCTTTCCTTAATACCCAGAAGCTAGGGTTCTAATTTAAACATGGCTATGATACCAAACTATTGGGAAAAATTGAATCCTAGCTAAAGTGGAAAAATATGAAAACATAGACAACAAGGAGACAAGAAAAGGAGGTAGAATAATTTTCTATTTCATTCAAATACACAAAAAATATTACATTAAAAAATATTTACATACAAAAATTAGAGCTATGGCTCTATATTTCCTTCATACAAAAAAAATCCCAAATTATAGTACAAAAAAGCTTTATGTGTGCTGCTATGTATTGTTGTTGTTGCAAATATCTAGAGCATTGGAGCTCTGCACTCTATGCAATATCTTTTGCTGTTGCTAGTTCTTATTTTCCTTTCTATGTTATGTACTCTTGAACATTCCTTCCTTTTTTTTCTAACTCTAAACATTCTATCCTTCCTTTTTGTCTTTCTTACCTTTTGGGTATGTGTAGGATCATCATAGAAAAAACAAGTTCTTAAGTGGCAAAAAATTTAGAAAAATTAGAGTTAGGCAACTTGACATAAAAAATTGAATAAGTTATCTATATTATTTCAAAAATATGTAAGAATAGAATTTGTAGCAAATTGAATTTAGTTTCTAAACTACTAGGTTTATTTAAAAAAAAAATTGATTTGGTGAAAATTTGAAATTTCAATGTAGTAGTAATTTAAATTTCAAGGAAAAATTAAGAAGTAGGTGTCTTTCTGACCACCCTAACCACAATAAAATGATAATATTTTTTTATAAGATTTTAAATATAAGTAGAAGACTCATGTCCCAATGTGATGAATATTTTTTTGTAATTTTTTTCCAAGTAAATAATTAATTATGATTTTTTTATTAAAACTTTTATAAAATAAAAAAAACTTGTATGTCTAACCATCTTAACTTGGTCAAAAATTCATGAAATTCATTTCTTTTTTTTTAATCCTATAGTACATGGAAAGCATAGAATGCAACACATGTTTTAGATTCAAAAAATGTGATACCATTTGAAAGCTATAGATGCTTTTCAATTAGCCTATAAATTAGGACTTTAGTTGTAATTCAAATAGAAAATAAATAATAATTATTTATTAAATTCAAAGTAAAGCATAATTTATATTGGTGGAAAGTTGAGAATCTCCTTTAAAAACCTTTTCGTTTCATCAATTTTGGGTAAAAAAAGGTCGTCGGCCACATTCTCTACAAAAACCCATCATATAGCCACTTTTTGGCCCATCATGATCCTGCACATACCCTTTTCCAAAAAACTACTGCTCATTTTCAAATTCAACTACTAGAATTAATTAGTTGCTAGAAATATTAACTGGGACAACATATATTTGACATGACAAATGGGGGGAACAATCCAAAATAGATCTCTTCTAATGCTGCATTAAATGCATTTGGTTGGTGCTCAAGATTAATAATTCCAATAGAATGCTACCACTGAGATTGTTGTGGGAAAGAGACTGATATTCAAGAGAGGAATATTTTCCAATTTCTACTAGTGGAATGCTATTATTGAGTTTATTCTCTGTCACGTCCAACACAAATAGGTGATAAAAAAGAAGTGTAAGTTGACCTTATAAATTATTTCTATGTAGATCTAGAAACCTCAAAGAACTTCCCATCAATGAGTGAGGTAGAACTCCTATAAATTGATTATGAGAAAGATTGAGATTTCCAAGAGAATTGAGATCCCATATCCATTGGGGAAAATTTCCTAAAACAATGCAATTGGACAAATCCACACTATAAACCTCATGTTGAGTTAATAGGAATGATGGAACCCTATCTTCTATGTTGCATGAGCTTAATGACAGAATTTCCAAAGAGAAATTTGGAATCCATATCAGATTGATCTTAACTATTAAAATATTGCCAAAAATCTCTATCTAGTCAAGTTGGTTGAGATTATGAAGGTGAGAATCTGAAAACCTCAGTTAATTGGTTTGAGGATAGGAGAATCCACATCAATTTAGAAATATTTGAAATATTGAGAGGGATGGCACCTTCTAATTTTTTGTTGCGTAGATCATGCCTTAAAAAAGATGATAGTCGACCAATAAAAGGGGGGATTTTACTCGTAAATGCATTCCTACCTAGAAGGAACAGTGTAAGGTAGTGAAGATTACTAGAAAGGGATGGAATGTTTCCATTCAATTGATTGCAACACAAATAAAAAAATTAGAGGTTTGGAAATGTAGTCAACATCATTAGGCGAATGGGACCATCCAACTAGTTTAAGGAAAGATTAGTATAGGCTAAAGGAAAAGGTCTTCCCAAGGGAGGGATATCCCCAAATGGTGGGATGTGGGCCCTCTCAACATGATATTATAGAGATGCAATTCTTTAAGCACTGCAAGATTTTCCACTATAATTGGAATGCTTTCAACATAGTGGTTAAGAAGATCTAAGAGATTTAATGAGAAAATGTTGGAAATAAAATATGGAATACTTCCTCCCACTACTATGTTTGAGAGAAGAAGGGTGTGAAGTGAACTAGTTTGTTGGGGTAGAATGCTTGACAGGTTCCCTCCCATATCATCACTATGGTATAATTCCACTAGTTACAATCTTGGAAGGTTCAATAGGGCAAAGGAATGCTACCATTGAATTCAATTTCATGAAGTTGGAGATGCGTCAGATTGGTGAGTTTGGAAAGAGAAGGGGGAATTTCTCCAGATAGCCAACAACCAAACATTTGAAGATAGTTGAGAAAATACATGGTGGAGAGAGCATTATCCAACTCATTGCTTTCCACTGTTGACGTATCCACTTTGTCTAGGTTAAGCTCCCATAAATGGGTATGTGTAGGATCCTCATGGAAAAAATAGGCCCTTAATTGGCAAAAAATTTAGAAAAGACAGAGTTAGGCAACTTGACGTAAAAATTTGAATAAGTTATCTATATTATTTCAAAAATATGCAAGAATAGAATCTGTAGCAAATTCAATGTAGTTTCTAAACTACTAGGTTTATTTAAAAATAAATAAAATCTACTTGGTGAAATTTTAAATTTCAATGCAGTAGTAATTAAATTTCAAGGAAAAAATAAGTAGGTGTTTGTCTGACCACCCTAACCATAATAAAATTATAATGTTTTGTATAATATTTTAGATATAAGTAGAGGAATCATGTTCCAATGTGGTGTAGGGGCACCCGCACCTAATGGTAAAAAATAAATGATTCTTGTAGGGTCAAAGGTGGCTTTGAAGGTTTTTGAGTCAAAATGCAACGAGGAAGTTGTAAAACATGTAAAAACGTGAATGTTATCAAAGTTGCCATCTCATGCCAAGGTGGGAAAGGCATGATTTCTTAATGTTTTGATGTATGAGGCCTTCAATAAATTCTAAAAGACCATATTATATTTTTTTAGAGGTGTTTTAGGTTCTAAGGGTCCATTAGTTGAAATAATGCAAAAGTTGCAAAGGTTGTTCAGTACACATTAGCAAAGTTTGCAATTAAGAGTTAATTAGGTGCAATAATCAGTTGAAGGTGTTGGTAGGAGGTAGTTATGGGTTGGAATTATCTTAAAATTATCCTAAGGCTCAATCCAAGTATTTGATGAAGGTTGTAACAATTGAAAGAAATAAAATACCACATTTCTTGAGCAAATATATGTGTTTTTACTATTTTTCTTGAAGATTTTTCCTTTGTACGAACCCATACAAAATTTTCACGCCTTGAAATCACTAGGGATTGTATGTGAAAGTTTCTACTTCCATTTCCATGTTATTTGAAGTTCTAATTCTTAGTTTGTGTGAGAAATTAATAAAATACAGTGATATGCCTATTTTTTTGTGTTAAGAGACTTGAGGGTAAAAACATGAAAAGTTAACCAATCCACCTGCTGTGCTTGGCTCTGTTGCTCATTGGATTGGTGTAAATTATGTTAGGGTATATTTCTATTAACAATTTAGGTAAGGTAGAACCAATTAGGTGGTATTGCAGAGATGCCTAGGGCTGATAATGTTATTTTCGCTCAAAAAATTGAGCTTTTGAGATACTTTTTAGTGGAATGCTAATGGAATTGAGTTGGTGAGAGTTTTAGGTGTCTAAGAATACCTAAGGAAGGGTGTTTGAATCCTTATTTTGGTGGGAAAGGTCCAAGAGTTGTGGTTTCCACCAAACCCTTGTTATTTGCATCAAAAAGGAGGGTTTTTAAGTTTGGAGAGAGTCTATCTGTACAAGGGGAATTTGACTATGAAATTTTTGTTTTTGGAACATTTTAATTGCTTCCCCAAGGTTCTAGGGGGTTTGGAGTAGTCTAGAGGGTACTTCCTTTGAAAATTAAACCTATTTCACTAGGTTTTCCCATGCTGAGTGTAGTGAAAGTCAATACAGGTCCAAAGGAGTTGTTGTTGAGGCTTACATAATTTTTGTATCCTTGAAATGGGTATCTAAACCCATCAATATTTAGTTTGGTGTTTTGGGAGTTATTTGAGTTATTGGGCAAAGACTAGGTTTGCATTACTACAAGGGTTCAAAGAGTGAAAGTAGGAAATTTGACTTCTAGTGTTTGTCAAGCTTTGTGGGTGTTTTAGTTTGTCCAAAGTGGTTTTTCATATTTTTAGATGCCTCTTGGAGGTAGGGTGACATATTTTTTGAGTTGAGCCCCCAGTTCTGCATCAGAGTGGTATCAAAGCTTGGTAGTAGATCTTGTGTTGTTGCTTTGAATTGATTTTGTAGGTAAGTGTATAAAGAATTGTTAAAATTCCACCAAAAGGAAGTGTAGTTGCAAGGAATATGGAAATTCATGATAGGGAGATAGAATCCTTGAAAATAGAGATGGCTACTTGGAAGGCAAAGCATAGAGTGGAAGAGGATGTAAGTGAAACTGAAGAGGAAGAGAAAGCTCCTGGTGAAGAAGAGGAGATGAATCCTGATGATGCAAGAACAATGAATCTTTTGAAGGCTATGAAGAAGGATGGACATTCAAAAATAAATGTTTCTATTTATGGAGGAGAACTTGATAGTGAAGAGCTCTTGGATTGGATTGGGGCTATGGAAAGCTACTTTGATAGTGAAGATATTGATGAAGGACATAAGGTGAAGAAAGCTAAAACAAGGATGAAGGAACATGCCTTGGTATGGTGGAATTTTGTGTAGGAGGAAAGGGAGAGACATGGAAAAATCAAGATCACTTCATGGGAAAGGATGAAGGTTAAAATGAAAGGTAAATTTCTCCCTACTAATTACAATGTTCAATTGCTTAAGAAATTGCAAAATCTTAGACAAAAATATTTGTATGTACAAATATATACTAAATAATTTTACAAGTTAAGAATAAAAACTAAACATGATGAAGATGAGGATGAAATGGTTGTTAGGTACTTGAATGGTTTGAAGTACAACATCGAGGATGAGATCAACATTTTGGCACCTAAGTCAATTGAACAATGCTTCCAAATGGCCATGAGGCCAGAAGAGAAACTAAAAAGGATACAAGAGAAGATAGTAAGAGGTAGAGGAGGTACATCTAGGGGAAGAGGTACCTTTCCAACAAAAAAAAATCCAAAGAAGGCCAAGAAGATGTTGGGAAAATCAAAGATTAAGGGGCGTATGTGCAGGGTCATCATAGAAAAAATAGGCCCTTAAGTGGCAATAAAATTCATAAAACTAAGTTAGGAAACTTGACGTACAAATTTGAATAAGTTATCTATATTATTTCAAAAATATGTAAGAATAGAATCCATAGAAAATTGAATGTAGTTTCTAAAATACAAGGATTATTTAAACAAAATAAAATCTATTTGGTGAAAATTTGAAATTTCAATGTAGTAGCACTTAAGTTTCAGGGAAAAAATAAGAAGTGGGTGTTTGTCTAACCACCCTAACACAATAAAATGATAATATTTTTTAATAAGATTTTATATATAAGTAAAGGACTCATGTCCCGATGTGATGCATATTTTTTTGTAATTTTTTTCCAAGCAAATAATTAATTATGAATTTTTTATTACAACTTTTTAAAAATATAACAAATTCATATGTATGATCACCTTAACTTAGTCAAAACTTCCTAAAATTCATTTTTTTTTAAAAATACTATAGTATGTGAAGCATACAATGTGACACATGTTTTGGATTCAAAAAATGTGATACCATTTCAAAGCTATAGATGTTTTTCAGTCAGTCTATCAATGAGGAATTTAGTCATAATTCAAATAAAAAATGAATAATAATTATTTATTTAATTAAAATTAAAGCATAATTTATATTGGTGGAAAGCTGAGAATCTCTTTTAAAAACCCTTTTCATTTCATCAATTTTGGGTAGAAAAAAGTTGTCAGCAGCATACCCATCATATTGCCACTTTTTGGCCCATCATGATCCTACACATACCCAAGGACTAAGTTTAGAGGTGGATGGAGAGGTGGAAGAGAAAATTATAGAGGAAGAGATTCAAATGAATTTGTAGGAAGGTGCTATAAATTTGGTGATTTTGGTCATCTTTCTTTTAAGTGTCCTGACAAGTTTAGTACTACTACAAGTGGAAGTGAAAGACAGGGTGATAAAAGAGTCCAATATGTGCAAGGAGATGAAGAAGAGAGTGTGAGTTCAACAAGAAGACCTGTAGATCTAGAAGTAGGAGAAGCTAGATTATGATAAGGACCTTCCTACAAGGGAAAAAGGAAGAGGATTTGAGCCAAAGGAGAAGCCTATTCAAAACCTCATGCAAATGCAAAGGTAAAGTGTGTCAAGTTGTAATTGATTCTAGTTCTCAAGATAATATGGTGTCTAGGGAGATGGTAGATAAGTTAAGTCTAGAGAAGATTCCTCATGTAGCACCCTACAAGGTTTCTTGGGTGAATGATAGCCAAAGTTTAGTAGTGAATGAGCAATCTTATGTGGACTTTCAGATTGGGAAGTACAAGGATAGGGTCCTTTGTGATGTATTTCCAATGGATTGTTGTCATCTACTCTTGGGAAGGCCATGGAAATTTGATAGGAAGTCTATGTATGATGGTTGGAAAAATACCTACACCATTTGGAAGGACAACCAAAGTTTCAAACTAGCTCCTTTGTAGGGAAAAGAGAAGGAAAAAGGCAAAGCAAAAGTGGTGTTCTTTGTAAAAAAAGGAATCTATAAAGCTTGAGGATGGTAAGAATGATTTGTTTTTTGTTTTGGAGCAGAGTTATGATGTTAGAACAACAAAAGAGACACCTAATAATGGTACCAAGATAGTGGAAACTCATAATGTGAAGGTTGATGCTCACATGGAGAAGAAAATTCATGTGAAGACCATGAAGGAGACTAATCTCAGAAAGGATCATGGTAAGTTGTTAATGACACCATAGGGAGAGGTCAAGCAAATGGAAGAAATTCTGATTTGGGAAATGGTTTATTCTATAACAGTTCATGGAAAGGAAAGACAATAAAATCAAGATAGGAAAAGGACTTTAATTTTTGATGATACAGTGATGTATGGGACTGTACATATAGAGGTAATAGGTATGATTCCTGAATTCAAGCGAATGAATAAGGAAGGATGGAGCTTTGAGGGGTTGTTGCTTCATGAGAAAATAGTGATCTATGAGGTTGGGAGAATGGTAAATGAAGGTACAAAGGTCTATAAAAATGACAAGATAGGGAATGATGTAGGTATAGGTCTGACAGGGGGTGTGCTATTTGATGGTACTATGGTATATGGTAGTACTAGTGTGTAAGGTTTGATGATAGTTAGAGAAAGGCAATGTCAACGAGGGGAAAAGGATCTGATTACAAGGTAGGGTTTGCAAAGAATTAAGAGGAGTTATAAGTATATAGGTGAAAAAAAAGAAAGGAAAAGAGTGTATTTTGCTAATACTTGTTTTTTTATAGGCCAGAGACCAAATTTTGATTCAGGGGTAAAGAGGAAGTTGATCATAGGTCTGAAGTTGCATGTAGCAACAATGTTGAGGCATGGAGAAACTTTCCACTCTTGGGACAAGATTATTTTTCTATGGTGGGGTGTAGGGTTTAGGGGCACCCAAACCTAATGGTAAAACATAAATGAGTCTTGTAGGGTCAAAGGTGGATTTGAAGGTTTTTTACTCCAAATTCAGTGATGAAGTTGCAAAACATGTAAAAACATGAATGTTATCAAAGTTGCCATCTCATGTCAAGGTGGAAAATTCATGATTTCTTAATTTTTTCATGTATGAGGTGTTAAATAAGGTCTAAAAGACCATATTATATCTATTTAGAGTGTTTTAGGTTCTAGGGGTCCATTAGTTGAAATAATGAAAAAGTTGCAAAGTTTGTTGAGTGCACATTAGCAAAGTTTGTAATTAAGAGTTTATTAGGTGCAATGATCAGTTGAAGGGACTGGTAGGAGGTATTTATGGGTTGGAATGCTTTAAAAATTCATTCTAAGGCTCGATCCAAGGATTTGATGAAGGTTGTAACAATCAAAAGTAATAAAATACCATGTTCCTTGAGCAAATATCTATGTTTTTACTATTTTTCCTAGAGATTTTGCTGTTGTACGGCCCCGTACAGACTTGCCATGCCTTAAAATAACTAGTGATTGTATTTGCAGGTGTCTACTTCTATTTCCATGTGATTTTAAGTTCTAATTCTTAGTTTTGTGTGAGAAATTAATAAAATATAGTGATATCCCTATTTTTCTGTGCTAAGGGACTTGAGGGTAATAACATGAAAATTTAACCAATCCACCTACTATACTTGGCTTTGTTGCTCAGTGGATTGGTGTACATTATGCTAGGGTAGATTTCTATTAACATTTGAGGTTAGGGAGAACCAATTAAGTGGTATTGTAGAGATGCCTAGGGCTGATAATGTTATTTTCCCTTAAAAAATGGAGGTTTTGAGATACCTTTCAGTGGAATTCTAATGTAATTAAGTTGGTGAGAGTTTCAAGTGTTTAGGAAGACCTAAGGAAGGGTTTTTGAAGCCTTAGTTTGGTGGGAAAGGTCTAGGAGTTGTGGTTTCGATCAAACCCTTGTTATTTGTATAAAAAGGAGGGTTTTTAAGTTTGGAGAGAATTTTTCTGTATAAGGGGAATCTGATTGTGTAATTTGTGGCTTTGAAACATTTTAATTGCTTCCCCAACGTTTTAAGGGGTTTGGAGTAGTCTAGAGGGTACTTCCTTTGAAAATTTGATCTATTTCACTAGGTTTTCCCATGGTGAGTGTAATGAAAGTCAATACCAGTCCAAAGGATTTGTTTTTGAGGCTTACATATGTGTTGTATCCAAGTGAAATGGTTATTTGAACCCATAAATATTTATTTTGGTGTTTTGGGAATTATTTGAGTTATTGGGAAAAAACTAGGTTTGCACTATTATAAGGGTTCAAGGAGTGAAAGTAGGAAATATGACTTCTATTGCTTTTCAAGCTTTGTGGGTGTTTTAGTTTGTATGAAGTGGTCATTTTAATCTTGTTATATTCCTCTTATAGGTAGGGTAACATATTTTTTGATTTGAGCCCCCAGGTTTGCATCACGAATATGTGATGCATATGTTTTTGTAATATTTTTCCAAGTAAATAACTAATTATGAAATTTTTATTACAACTTTTAAAAAATATAAAAAATTGTATGTATGATCACCTTAACTTGGTAAAAAATTCATTAAATTCATTTTATTTTAATCCTATAGTATGCAAAGCATAGAATGTGATGCATGTTTCAAATTCAAAAAATGTTATACCATTTGAAAGATATAGATGTTTTTCAATCAGCCTATCAATCAGGACTTTAGTCATAATTGAAATAGAAAATGAATAATAATTATTTATTAAATTCAAAGTAAAGCATAATTTATATTGGTGGAAAACTGAGAATCTCCTTTAAAAACCCTTTTCATTTCATCAATTTTGTGTAAAAAATAGTTGTTATCCACATACCCTACACAAACCCATCATATCACCACTTTTTGGCCCATCATGATCCTACACATAGCCAAATATCTCAGGTTTCCCATCCAAATCCTCATGTTCACCATTGTCATATGTTTAAAGTAATAGTACCTAGAGAGATCCAAGTACTACAAAGTAGATATGTTCCCCAACTTCTAGGGAATATCTCCACTAAACCCAGTATATGACAAGTCCAAGTAACACAAAATTTTGAGTCTACCAAATCTAGGAGGGATGGGAACATAAGAGAAGTCATTGAAGCTGAGATCCAAGTCCTCCAACTATTCAGATTGAGCAATGAGGAAAGAACATCACCAATTAAATTACTAAGAGGCATTTTGAGATTAGGACAATCATCATAATAAGCATCCTCAAAGCTATGCAAATTGAGATGAATGACATGAGCTTTGTGAGGATGGAACTAGATTCATTTCCACTCACAATAGTTAAAACCATGCCATGAATTGAGTATTTTATGGGAGGGATCAACAACATATGTCTTGAAACGCAAAATGGAATATCTTTCATGGCCTGGACAACACCAACTGCCATTAATGTGGAAGAATAGAACAAAGGCTACAATTGCCCAAAACATTTTTGATTAGACACCACATGCACTAGTTGCCTCTTTTCCATGGGTTTGAGTGCCTCTAATTGAATATATAAAGAATGGCTTGAAGCTTTCTCCAATTCTTTGTGTGAATATGGGTGAAACAGTTGTAGGGCATTCAAGAAAATAATGGAAAACTTGGGGAAGTATGAAGACACAATAAACTATTGCAATATATTCAATGGGACTAAGAGCTATCGTGTCTTCTAATTACTCTGAAGGAATTTCCTTATTTGAGCTTATTGAGCTTAGTTTTCCTGTGGATGATGGAAAAATAGGGATAAGTCTAGAAAGAAGGTTGAAGCATTGCCAATCATCAATTCTTTTTTCCGTGAAAGTTGTATGAACAAAGGCCTACTATGTGAGATTTTCTTTGCAACAACATGGTGATTTTCTTTGCAACATAATGCAAGATGTTTCCCTCCATCTTGACCATCATAGAGATTAGTATGCCAAATGAGGTGAAAAATATCTTGCCAATGTGTGAATGTCTTATCCTTCTCATGATCTACCCTTTTCAGAACTTGAATGCTAATAAATGCTATCACCTCCTTCCCACTTGTGATAATTATTGTGTGTAGAACTCAAGGCTCTTGAATTAGATCAATTGCTTCCAAGCTATATTTTCTTTGCTTTTGTCCAAATTTTTCTGGGGTGGTTGTGTTCGTCTTCCTTATAGGTATGGCACCCTCTTGGCATTTTTTCACAACCTTAATAGGAATTTTTTCACACCACTCTTCACTTGCAGTCCTCTTGAAGTTAGTTTGGTTTTTGAATGTTCAAAATCATCTCTGCTATGAAGTCTATGACCATAGGAAAGATGAAAAGTGATAACAGTAAAAGAACTAATGTAAAGCTCTAAAAGGTAGAATATGAAAATACAATTTATCCACCATTATTGGTAAATAATCTTCAAACCTTGACTCAATTTCTATACCTCTTTCATTTCAGGGTGAGAATCAAGAATTTGGGATTGCAAATTCAAATTCTAAGTCTAGGCTGCCTTGATAAATAAATGACCATAAAACCCACATTTTAGAACAAAAATGGTGATAATGTTTCAACTGTAATCATACAATGTTTGTACCATCCACTGCTAATCTCAATCTCAGTCTTAAATATTATGTAGCAAAGGTCTATTGAAGGAGGTGTTACTCATTCTTCCTACATCACATAACCCCATTGCAAATTCTTCCACTTATATTCAACTATTGCACACCCTCATTTCTAAGGAAACCCTTTTAGAGGGTAAGAAAATCCACTCCCATATCAATGAAAACAATGTAGAGCTTGTTGCATGGTGTGCCATAGAAAAATGGACCCTTGTCATTTTCATAGCCTTTTAGGTCTCTCTTCATGATATTTAGTACATTTTGCTTTGAATTATTGATGTAGTATGGCTTGAATATTCAAATTTAAGTCCTTAAAGCTCAAATAATGGCATCTTGTGAAGGTTTTGTAAAATATTTCTACACTCTTCTAGACTCTATTCATCACAATTCACCTAACAATCATCTTTTCATCACTTATCAAGTCCTATTTAGAAGTGTTGTAAAGTCTTGTAACAAACCTTCACGCTTCTCTAGGAATAATTCCACTATTTACACCTTTATTATGATGTATTTAACCTCTTTATTCCCTTACAAGGGTATGTGTAGGATCATCATGGAAAAAATAGGCCCTTAAGTGGCAAAAAATTCAAAAAAATCAAAGTTAGGCAACTTGACATAAAAATTTGAATAAGTTATCTATATTATTTAAAAAATATGTAATAATAGAATCTATAGAAAATTGAATGTAGTTTCTAAACTACTAGGTTTATTTAAAAAATAAAAATCTATTTGGTGAAAATTTGAAACTTCAATGCAGAGTACTTAAATGTTAGGAAAAAATAAGTAGGGGTTTGTTTGACCACCCTAACCACAATAAAATGATAATATTTTTTATAAAATTTTAGATATAAGTAGAGGACTCATGTCCTAATGTGATGCATTTTTTTGTAATTTTTTTCCAAGTAAATAAATAATTATGATTTTTTATTACAACTTTTAAAAAATATATAAACTCATATGTTCGACCACCTTAACTTGGTCAAAACTTCATGAAATTCAATTTTTTTTTTTTAATCCTATAGTATGCGAAGCATAGAATTTGGTGTATGTTTCATATTCAAGAAATGTGATACCGTCTGGAAGCTATAAATGTTTTCAATCAGCCTAACAATTAGGATTTTAGTCGTAATTAAAATAGAAAATGAACAATAACTATTTATTGAATTGAAAGTAAAGAATAATTTATATTGGTGGAAAGATGAGAATCTCCTTTAAAAACCCTTTTCATTTCATCAATTTTGGGTAAAAAAAAATTTTCAGCCACATGGGCTATCATATCACTTACATATGTCCACTTTTTGGCCCACCATTATCCTGCACATACCCACAAGTCTTAATTAAGTGCATTCTTGGATGTACACACAACAAATCATATTAAATGTGACTTAATTCCCGATACCCACTTTTGGGCTTGAGGTGGGACCCATTCGGCCAGGGTGGCAAATGAGTCCCCCTTGGCTCCAAATTCAAAATATTTCAAAATTCCTTTTGGGTTTTTATTCAAAATCACTTGATGTCAGCCTGTGATGAGGTATCAAAGGGGTACTAAGGTGCAAGAATGCATAAATAAGTGTTTTACATCCATTTCAATGCTCATTCACCCATCAACATAAAATCATCAAGTTCACTAATCCATGCATTCAAGAACTTTACATAATCAAATCAAGCACAAATCAGACATCTTGGAGTTGCCATTGACATCACTTTAGACTTCTTCAACAAGGGTTTGGTAAGTTGATAGCATTTGCATGTTATTTGTTTATCAGTCTCTTACATTTTATTATTTCATTAAGGGTTTGATTACCAAAGTGGGGTTTGACCAAGGTATTAAACACCTATTCTCTAACCCTCAACCATTTCCCCCCTCTTGCATGTGTGATTGAAGACTTTGGTATGCATATCTAACAAGAATTTAGGTGTTAAAGAGTGGTCAACAAGTCAACTAGGTGCTTCAATTCAAATCAATCACATTTCAAGCTTGGAGAAGACTTTATGTCGATTTTATGCATAATTGACTTCGACAACCCAACATGCAGACAACCTAAAATCTGGTGTTGTAGAGTTATCTCTTGATTTCTCAAAATTTTGGGAGAGGATTGATTTTCCACTGGCGAATGAGTCCCACCTTAAGACTGAAAATCCAAATTTTGTCAGATTTTGGATCTCGACACTCAAAAATCAGTTCAGACCAATAGTTTTCATCAAAAGGAGGACTAATTTTCCTTGGGTGGCGAATGAGTCCTATTGGTAAATTTATGTGATTCTATACAACATTTAGAATATTCTAGATTCCTCAATTCCTACCCAGGTGCACTCTGATTCTGCTCTTTTTTTAATTTGTTTATTCATTTGTTCATTGTTTGTATATCACATTGTGTATTCCAACATTACATATTTCATTAGTTTTTCACTTATAATCAATCATATAGATCACTTAACTTCACTTATACATTCCATTTAATCAAAATAGCATCATACCTAACATAATTTGAATAAACCTTTCTAGCATTTTTGGCCCTAGTCCTTTTAGGTGAAAAACCCTAGAAGAGCCATAGAGTCCTAAGGTGCCAAGAATCCATAGTTCATTTTGGTGAACTTGACATTCGAGCACTTTCTCTTTCTAATTTCAATCACATCTTGCATCCTATACTTCATTTTCATCAACATTCAATATGAGTATTGCATTATTTTTGCATTCTAGGATCTCTCAAATTGCATTATTGTCAACTTCATTTAGATTTCACTTTTGCATTACATATCATTGAAAAGTCTAAAACTCTGCATCTGCACCCTTCATTGACATATGAAAAAGCATTAGAATCATATCAAATTCTCTGAAAAATACAAAAAAATATCATATTGGGAATCATTCACCACCCAGGGCAAATTAGTCCCTTTGTACTTTTTATACAACATTTTTAAACATTTTCTAGCATTTTCCTACATTACATTTTTCTGTAGTTGCTTTATTTTTTACTTTTTTTTCAGTCTTTTCTTGCATTATTAGCATTGTGGCATCTTCTTTCAATCAATTTTGAAATTCATTAAAATCCTTGGTAGACATATCCAATTGTGTCTTTGGTTGTGATCCTAATGACCTTGAGCTTCTTCATGCTCCTTCAACTCCTCATGATTGTCCTCCTTGTGATGTAGACATCATTAGAGAAGATGATGATAGCATGCAAAATTTCTTCAATGACTACCTTGATAGCCTAGAAGCCAATGCAACCTTTTACCCATCCATGAAGTCACGAGACCTTCCTACCTTTGCACCTCTTCATCACTTTGCATATTTGCATCCTGAAATTAATAAAGGTTCTCAGGTTCCTCCATCAAGTGAACCTAGTTCCTCTAAACAAACATACTCACATCCATTTTATGATCACAATGTCACAAACACTCCTATAAACCTTGAAGAAACATATGGTAAAGGCTTTACTATCCTAAGTAAACAAGGCTGTGATACAACACATGAACATGACATTAACCAAATTTTTCTACAAAAACCAATAGAAGAAAACACAATAGGAATAGGATATCAAAATCCTCTTCATGTTGATAAGCCTCCTTTTGAACATTGTAGACTTCATGATGATGGTACTGTGATCTTTGCTCCTCTTGACTTAAACATCCTCCTTCCACGTGAACAACCATTACCCGATTCCTCAAACAAGGATGCTAGGGTCCCCATGGGTCCTCTTCCCCCTTCCATTCATGAACACAGATAGTCTAGAAAATGAAAATGACCTTATAAATTGAAAAAACTTAAGCTTCCTACACATCCTCCACCTGAATGTGAAAGGAGACTTCAACTACTTTTAAACAAAGGTCTTATACTTTTACCACTTATGAATAGGCTGGTTATTCATCCTAAATACTCTAACATGTCATTTTGCAAATATCATCATGTTCTTGGACATTGAAAAAAAGAATGTTGGACATTGAAGGAAATACTAGATAAGTATCACTTCATTGATATTGACTACTTCCCCTTCATCCCTTGAACAAATCAAAATATTTTTCCTCATGCCATAGTTGTAGAATTTTTCATTCTCACTTTCGCATGATTCTTTCACATCACCCACCTTAGCTCATTATTGCCTATACACTTTGTGGGGGAGAAGAATTTGTTAGCCTTTTCCTTGTAATGCACTTGTATTTGTCTCTTAAATATGTTATTTCTTTTATGCTTACCTAATTAAGATTGAGAAACCAATAACTTAGTTAATGGTTGACTTACATTTGCATTACTAGCCATTTGTTTCTTTTTCATGTGCGTATCATGTGTTTGATGTTCTATCTCTTTGTACACTTCTTCTATTTGTACCTATATTCTTCTATATGTAAACAATTTCCTTTTCACTTATTTTTTTTCGTTTTCCTTTTTGGGAATGAAGCAAAGCATAGAGACGTCCTATGTCTCTTTCATGTTGACCCAAGAGGTCCTTTTTCTTTTTTTTCATTTTTGTTTTTTGTTTTCCTTTTGGGGATGACAAAGTGTAGAGACACCCTATGTCTCTTCCATGTTGACTCAAAAGGTCCTTTTCCTTTTCATTTTTGTTAATTGTGTTTCCTTTTGGGGATGATGCAAGGTATCGAGACTGCAATGTCTCCTTCATGTTGACCCAAGATATTTTTCCTTTTCTTTTGACTTTTTCATTTTTCCTTTTGCTTGTGTTTCTCCTTTTGGGGACTATGTAAGGCATTGAGACTGGAATTTCTCTTCTATGTTGAATTACTTTCTTTTTCTATTTTTTTTTCACTCTCTTCGTGGCATTCTTCAAGTTCTATGTGCTTTGGGGAATGATAACAATTTTGAGCTCTGTAATCAAAACATTATAGCAATGAATATACTAACTCCAAATCCATAGATCCCTTATGTGTTTGGTGTGTTCTTTTTTGGGGGCCAACTCCCTTTCTTTTATTTTTCCTTTTCATTAACAGGTGATCCCACAATAGTGGTTTACAATTTTTGGCAAAACTGGACACTGAAATAATATTTTTTAACAAATCTTCACTTTTGAGCACCTATAGCGGCTAAACTGTGATAAATTTTAAGATGATGAAAACTAGAGTTTCGTGAATCTTTTTTTTTAGATTCTAAATATATTTTTTTCAAAAATTTTGGAATCAGATTTCACTTCTTTTTCCATCTCCCTTGAAAACTAGTTATTTTTCAAAAAACAACATTTTTAAAAAGTGACTCACCCTATAATGCATAATTTTTTTTCCATTAAGGATAAAATTCTTATTCTTTTGAATTTAGATTTGTAATTACGATATCTATTGCTTCCACTTGGTTAGATAGTTTTTAATTGAATATTTTTTCTTTAATAAAGTTTTGAAGTCAAACAAATTACAATTTAGATAGTGTGACCATATAATGTGTAACTTTTTTGTATGTATCAAAATTCAATTTATTTATTTTTTTTAGATCAAAGACTTCAATATCTGGTGCACTCATATTTTTCAAAAGAAAATTTGACAATATTCTATTTTTCCACATGTGCAAAATGAAGAGTTTGATTTTTGGTGAAAAACCTACATTCACAAGAAATAAAAAATAAATATAATAATAAAATTAACCTTATTTAAAATTATACTTTTTGTGAAACTTATAATAAAGACTACATACTTACAAAAAATAATTTTTAAATGAATTCATTTGATCCCTAAGAAGTAAATCAAAAGCTGTTTTTTATCAACATTTTGATAGGTGTAAAGGAGACTTCGTTATAGGTATGGTTTAAAACTAGTGGGGTTCTATCCATGGGGGTTTTATCTAAGGTAGTTTTATCAAACCCTCTTCAATTAGAATGTTTTAAATAAAAATTTTAAAGGATTGAATCATTATATTTTCTAAAAATATGTGATTTCAGCAAAAATTAGAATCTCCTAGAAATTGTGAACCAGCTTTGTGGGATCACTCTAACATGATGCAACCTAACTCAAAAACATATGACTTGGCATAGGGCTTTCTAAGTTGGCTCTCATGTCTTATTTTTCTTATTGCATCTTTCCTTCGCTACTTTAAAGTAATTGCTCATAGAACAGTGTGTAGCAATTCCTTTAAAGTGGGGGGCATACATTACTATTAATTCATTTGCATTCTTGGTTCTTAGTGTAGCCTTTTCATTCATACAATGGATTCGTCACTTTGTGGATAACATTGGGTTTGATGTCCTTCACAAGTGTGATCTATCTTAGCATATAGTACATTCCTCTTGGTGGCCTAATGTGATGCACTACATCCCCTAAGTTGTGAATATTTTATTCTTTGATTGGTCCTCTCTTGGAAACATTATACACAATGTTCCCTAAGTGATGGACCTTGCATGAGCTTAACAAGACTCCTTCAAAAATATTTTGCACTTTTACATCTTTATCACCATGTATAACACAACTTGCATGCCTGTGGTTCTCTCCCTTTTGTTCATGAGTGCTAAGAATATGAAGCTTTTCTTGTCTTTGTAATAAAGGATTTTTGAAAAACAGAATAAGTTAGTATCACATGCATACAATATTATCCAAACAACACAATAGAATGCAAAGGAGAAATGTGAAAGAAAGGGAATGAAACTAGAACAATCTCACCCATTTCTCTCCTCTATGACTAAATTCTATTATACCTCCTAGCTTGCTGTAATAATGGATGAGAGATTGAGAAAACGCCCTAGAATCAATTGTTAAGATTTAAAATGGCAACTCTCAATTAGGGTTAGGGAAAAATGCCCAAATGTGTGAATAAGATTTAATTAAATAAATTAAATCAAGAATAAATGTGACAGTTGAGATGAAATTAGCAAAAATCAGAAGATAAGAAGATGGGATTTTAGAAAATCAGTAATTTTAGAAATTACTTGATTTGTAGAAGAATATTTTCATTTTGAATTAAATTAATTCAAAATTTGGATTTTGTGAGATAAGGAGGAATTGATTTTTGAAATTAATTACTAAAAGAAGAATTAGTTAACTATGTGAGACATTTTTAAATAAATTATTTTATTTAAAAATAAAGAAGTGTCACATATAACAATTAAATAATTAAAAATAATTATTTAATTTAGAAGAAGTGGTTAATTAATTAAATAAATTGGAAAATCTATTTAATTAAAAGAGAGAATTTAGGAATTAGTGATAGATTGAATAAATATATTAAAATATATTTATTTGATAATCAAGAGGACATTAATGACAAAGATTAATTAAATAAAATGAGAACTTTGTTTAATTATGAGTTGACTTTAGGTAATTAGTGACGCATTAAATAAGTATGATTTATTCATTTAATAATGAGGAAGAATAGAAGACCTTTAATTAATTAAATAATTGTGAATTATTTAATTAATAGTTGAAGATGGGTTATGAACATAATTAAAGTGTCATAATTATGCTAGGACAAAAGGTGGTAAAATAGTGCTTGCAGGCATAAGTCATTTTTAGGTGTCTACATTTTCCCCTCTTTGTCATAATGCTGCTGGTCACATTGTGGCAAAGAAAACAAGTTCATAATATGCCCCAGTGCAAAATACGATGAGGAAGAATGATGAGGAGGGTAACGGTATGCCCCCTCAAGAGGAAAAATAGATTCCAAGAGCATAGGTGTGCTCTCAAAATTGAAGAGAAGACTTAGAATATGAAGAGACAAAGGAATGTTAGTGTAGAAGAAAATAAAAAATCCTTCAAAATATTGCTATAGTGCTAGTCTACTTGTTTCTCTTTAATCATCATTGGGTAAAAATGACATGATAACTGACAAACACTATGATATGATGTAGATCAATAGTGTGCAAGGTCGAATCATCACATAGCTCAACAGTCGCAGCTGAAAATGACCATGACTCATACGAGGAACCTAGTTGCCCCTAATCATTTTGTCATGTCCAACTGCTAGAAAACAAATAGACTAATCATGAGACATCGTTGCTTCTCTAAATCCCAATGTGTTAGGACATCCTTGAGAAACTAGCCACATGATAGTCAAAAGAAATAGAAAAAAACCATGGTGCTAAGTCATTGCTTCTCTAAATCTTGAAGTCAAGACATCGTTGAGAAACTATTAGTACGGTGATCATAACAAACAAGGATGATCATCATGATATATCAAGGCTCCTATGATAGAAGGAACTAATGTCATAATAACCATCAAAAAGACAGATAAAGTTTTTTCAAGCGTTTGCCAAGTGTTTTAATGTCGAGATGCCATAGTTGACAAAGTTAAGGTTTCCAAATGTCGAACGATATCAGATTCAGGAAGGACACATCCCGAATGACGTTGATATCGAGGAGATCAATTCTCAAAGTTAGGAGAATCGATCAAAATGCCAGATGATGATTTTGATAGTGCTTAGGAAGGACACGTCCAAAAGAACAAAGAAAATGACAAGAGTTGGTTTTCAGAAGGACATATCTCAAGAAGAACCTAAATTTTTTCCAGTTGAATTATCATGATAATAGTTGGATTACATGCACTTGCTGACATGTTGATTTGGCTAAAAGAGTTGATGACACAACTGGCTAATAGATTGTCTGCTTCAAATTTAAAGACGATTTCATGTGTGTGCAAAAATTGTTCAATGAACCCTAATGGATTGACCTAGTGCGGCCTCGGGGGCTCATCGATTGATGGCCTTGCCTACGTCGTGCACTCAGAGACCTCGTAGTTCAAATTGACCAATGATGTCCAAAGGAGTCAAGTTTGAATCATTATTTTATTTTGAAAAAGCTAGAAGGACTAACCTAAAAGGACTGACTTAATGTCTCGGGGACTCATCAACTGATGGCCTTGCCTATGTAGCAAATGCGCAAAGACAATGTAGTTCGACAATGACATGGACTGATTGATTGACGTGACTGACTTGACAAGATGTGACTAACTTTGACATTGATTTGAATGTTTTTGTATTTTCTTTGGAAATTTTCTAAATTTTTTGGACTTTTTCAAGACTTTTTCAAATTTTTTAGGATTTTTTCAGGACTTTTTAAAAAATATTAGGACTTTTTTTAGGAATTTTTGGATCACGTGCGACACCCACTGTTTGTCAGGTTTTCACCATGATACTTATCCAAAGCGCCTATTTGCCAGGTTTTCACTATTGGATGCATTTATTTCTATTTATTATTTAAGTTGACTTTTTTTTTTGGTGTCATCGAGATGCCTATTTGCTAGGTTTTCATCAAGGGACAAATTCTTTCTTTTTTTTTTGTATTTTTAGGGTTTTAGCCAAGCTCTCTAATACTATGTGTAGAACTTTCTCAGATGTAAGCTATTGATGGGTTATGTCAATTGTTCTCTGTCAAGTGTAGCCAACTGATAAGTTCCAGAACCAAAGTCTGCAATAATGATAAAAGGACTGAGCCAATTTGGCTCAAACTTTCTAGGCTTTTCACGATCAACCTGATTTCTTGGATTTTGCATGAGGAACAAGTCACTAATTTCAAACTTTCTTACCATCACTCTTTTGTTGTAGCTTCGACAAAGAAAATTTTGATATGCCTGTAAACGATTTAGGGCATTTTGTCGTCTTTCATGTAGCATTTCAAGCTCATGCAAGAAAGACTATTTGTACTCTTCATCATGGATCATTCCTTTCAGGGAAACTCAAAGAGAAGGAATTTTGACCTCAATGGGCAATATGGCTTCAGATCCATAGACCAGGGAAAATGGGGTGGCACCAGTGGGCGTACGAATGCTGGTACGATAGGTCCATAAAGTAGGATTAAGTTGTAGGTGCCAATCTTGGCCAGCGTCATTGACAGTCTTCTTGAGTATGCAAAGAATTATTTTATTTGACGCCTTAGGTTGGTCATTACCTTGTGCAAAATATGTGGTGGAAAAATGGTGTTGGATGTGGAATCGCTCACAGAGTTCATGAACGTCCTAATTTTTGAATGGACTACCATTATCTATAATGATGGATTGTGGGACACCATATCGACAAATGATGTAATTTAGGATAAACTTGGATATTTGCTTACCAGTGATGTAAGTGAGGGGGATAGCTTCAATCCACTTAGTAAAGTACTTAGTGGCAGTGATTATGAATTTGTGGCCATTAGAGGAAGGTGGATGGATCTTGCCCATGAGGTCGAGTCCTCATTGTGTGAAAGACCATGGGGAAGTGATTGGTCTGAGCTCCTATGCAGATGCATGAATGAGGTCACTATGTACTTGGCATTTTTGACATGTTAAGACAAATTGACGAGCATCTTTTTCTAATGTCGACCAGTAGTATCCCAATCTGGTAACTTTCCTAGCTAATGTTGGACCACTCGAATGAGATCCGTATATACCTTCATGTACTTCTTGTAAAGTTTTTTGGGCTTCATCAATGTTGACACACCGAAGAAGGGTGTTATCAAAGCCACGACAGTATAAGGTATCACTGACGATGGTATGTTAGGCAACTTTTCAGATAAAGGACTTGCTTTGGTTGTTGGAAAGGTTGGGTGGGAGGGTTTGGGACTTAAGATAGTCATAGATGTCCTGATACTAAGGCGAACTGGGACCAACATTCTCGCAAACCATTTCTGATTCTGGGATGTCATATTCCGGTATCAAAAGTTGTTCTACTAAGAACTCAAATTGTGACACATTTTTAGGGATGTCCAAGAGAGAACCAATAGTAGCCATTGCATCAGCTGCCTTATTCTGTCTCCTAGGGATTTATTCAAAAGAAATCAATTCAAACTGTGTTAGGAAACTATCCACCATCCTCTTGTAGGAAAGAAACTTCTCATCCTTTGTTTCATAGTCATCATTCATTTGGTTGATAATGAGCTGGGAATCCCCAAATACAAGGAATGTTTGAATTTTCCATTTAATTGCTATCTTGAGACCTGTAACCAGTGCTTCATATTCGGAAATGTTATTTGTACAAGGGAAAGCAATCCGAAATGACTTAGGAATTGAATCCCCTTGTGGTGTGATAAATAATATTCTAGTACCTGAGCCATGACCGATATGAGACCCATCAAAATATAGCTTCCATGGTACCGCCAGTTCTGCATGAAAAATGGACTCATCAGGAAAATCATTTACTAGTGGATGAGTGACTTGAATTGGTGCATCTGCAAATTGATATGCTATTACTTGTCTTTTTATTGCCTTACGATCGACATATTGTATGTCATACTCGCTTCGTATCGTGACCCATTTTGCCAACCGGCCTATTAATGCTGCTCGACTTAAGAGATATTTTAGTGGATCAGTCTTCGTGACCAGTTGTGTCTGGTGACTGAGCATATAGTGTCTTAGTTTTTGGAATGCAAAGACAATAGCAAGGCATTCATGTTTAATGTTTGTGTAGTTCAACTCATACCCTATCAGTGTGCGACTGATGTAATCGATGGCTCTTTCTTTTCCTTCATAATTTTTTTGTGCCAATAATGCCCCTAGTGCATTTGTAGTTGCTGAAACATACAAGATCAAAGGTTTTCCCTCAATTGGTGGCATTAAGATAGGGGGTGTCAGTAGATATTCCTTTATTTGATCAAACACTATTTGACATTTTCTATCCATACAAAAGGAATACTCATGTGTAACAGGTATTGAAATGGTTGACATTTGTTTGCCAGTTGTGTGATGAAGCACCAGATGGATTGTAGCACACCTTATAATGTTATCAGTTCACTAATGCCTTTTGGGGGAGGCATGTCCAATATTGTGTTCACCTTTGCAAGATCAACTTCAATGCCTCATTGTGAAACAATATAGCCAAACAGCTTGCCTGACGTGACCCCCAAAACACATTTTTTTGTGTTTAGTTGAAGCTTGTAGTCTTCTAGTCATTTAAAAATTTTGTCTAGGACTTTCAAATGATCCTTCCTTGAAAGAGACTTGGCCAAAACGTCATCCACATAATCCTCCATTATAATGTGCATCATGTCATGGAATATCATTGTCATGGCTCTTTGGTAGGTGCCACCTTCGTTCTTTAGACCGAATGGCATGACATTCCAACAGTATGTTCCCCATGGGTAGGTGAATGTCATTTTGTGTTGATCTTCCATGGCAATTCGGATTTGGTTATTACCTAGGAAACCATCCATGAGAGACAACATCTCATACCCTACTGTAAGATCCACAATCATGTCTATTTTGGGTAGTGGGAAATCATCTTTGGGGCAAGCTTGTTCAGATCCCAAAAATCTATGCAAATACAGATTTGTAGAGTTGGTTTCATGACAAGGACAATGTTAGATATCCAGTCAGCATAGTCGATTGACCTTATAAATCCTGCATCTAGTAACTTTTTAAGTTCAGCCTTTAAAAGTAATGCAATTTGTGGATGCATTTTCTACAACTTTTGTTTGACTGGTTTGATATTTGGGATTAGTAGAAGATGATGTAGTACCAATTCTAGATCTAGGCTTGACATATCAGAATATGACCATGCAAAGCTGACCTTCCTTTCTATGAAGAACTTTTTGAGCTCAAGTTTTTCTTCCTCTATTAATGATGCAACTAAGAGAACCATTTTTGGATTCTCTGGTGTGGCTATGTTAACTTTAGTCTAATTTTTCTGGTGTGATGGGGAGAAAGTCTAATCCGCCATCCTCAAGTGCCTCAGAAACATTTTCACCTTCAGATACATCCTTTATTTTTACTATTTTCTTATCAGAAGGTGCCTTGCAGTTTTCACCTAAAGATAAATCTTTTTTTGTGTTATTCTTTTCATTTTTATGACTAGAGGATTGCACAGTCTCCCCGAAGTAAGCTTCACAATCTAGGTCAATAGAAAACCCTGCTTTGTGATTGCCCCATGGTATACCTTCCCGAAGCCCCATGAATTCTGCTATCGCCTCATCATTCTGAAAGATATCCATAATTGGTGGTTCTTGTTGGTCCCAGTCAATTAGTTGTGGATACACAAGGGAAATCCAATTGTCAGTGTTGGTAAAAGATGGGGAGGAGGAGGAAAGTGTGTATATTGATGCAAGTGTAAAGGAAAAGTTGTAAATTTCAACTTCCGTGTCAGATGCAATGGATGGACCATACTCTGCGTCAGGTGAGTTGAATTCAAAATCATAATATGGGATAAAATTATCAACAGTATGAGTAGTGGTTGGCATTTTAGAAGTATGGACAGTGCACTTAGATAAGTTAAGCTCATGGGTGGGCTCAGGAACAGGGTGGGATGATTCAGGTGTTGCCAACAACACCTTTTATTCTTCCATATTCCAGGGAATGCTTACCCATTTCTTATTTTTGGAACATCAGTCAATAGGGTCAATGTTATATTCCTATCAGAATCATTCTTCAAAGGGGAGTTGACTAGGATCCAGGAATAGTTCATCAATTTCATAGTCACTTAAGGTTTTTTTAGATCCCCATTCTCATTCATTTGAGTCAGTTTTGGTAATGGATTCTTCACATGTATCGACACTTTCTATAGCTGTTACATATTCACTTGAAATTTCATAGATACGTCGATCGTCAGTTTCGAGTTGGTTAAACCCTAGCCCTATGTACCTTGGTATTGCTAATATGATAATAGGTTCCCTCCTTCCATTGTTTTCCTTTCCAAGACTGCTTGTGCCTTCAAGAGCTAGGGCTTTGCATATGTCATAGAATTTTCCATAGAGATGTACGGGTAGTGGAGGTAACTCTTTTGGGTCTTTGTAGATCCAACTAGCTATGTCAATAATGACTTCATTACCTATATCGCCCCACAATGTGAAAACACTTTTTGGTGGACCCTTGAAATTTATATTGGGCTCGACTACAAAACATGGTCTACCATAGACTTTGGGTGGCTTAGGTATTGTGGTGATACAGTAAGCCATATTCAATTTGAATTCTCTATAGCCAAGGTCCTGGATCTTAAAGTCTTTAGTTGGTATGGAGGTCAAGGATGATAGTGTGGCAGAAGGTGATGGAATGGGTGATTTGTTGAGTGTAGATGGGTCAATATATTTGGACAAAGTGGAAGTTGAGGCTTCCCGATTGATGGGTACCTGGTGCTCAGCAGTAGCTCAGAGATTGGTATAGTATTGAAATGGATCAAGATCTCCTAGGATAGTGATTTAAGTAGCATCAAATGGAAATTTTTGGCATTGGTTGTATGTAGATAGGATGGCCTTTAGAGTGTGAATCCATGGGCGACCAAGTAAGATATTATAATTTATGTCATGATCTAGGACCTGGGATGTTGTGTCTATGATAACTGGTCCCACCCAGAGTGGAATGGTAATGATGCCTTTAGAAGCCCACTCTATATCATCATATGCCTTGATGACAATGCTCTTGCTAGCATCTACACATGCATCAGAGAAACCAAGAGCATTAACAAATTTTAAAGAGCAGATGTTCAATCCTACTCTGCCATCTACTAAGACTCATCTAACCTTATGCTTGTGGACAAAAACCTCGATGTGAAGGGCATCATTATGAGATGGTTTTGGCGAGGAATAGTCACTGTCTGAAAAGGTCATGTGATGAGGTGAATTTAGATATCCAACAATAGTCTCAAAGTGGTTGACATCAATGTTGGTTAGGACGGACGACTCCTATAGTACTTTATCTAAGATGGCCTTATGTGCAAGTGAGATACGAAGCAGTTCAAGAATGGATATTTGTGTTGGTGTTTTATTCAATTGCTTAATAAGGTTGAATTATGGTTTAGGGGTTGGTTGTCTAGCGGATGGACTAGGTATGGTGATCTTAGGTTGACAAGTGGAAGGACATGGGATAGTGACCTTTCCTTTACACATGGTGACATTACATTCTGGGGCCTTTTTAATGGTAATGGTATTAACACATTTATCCTCATCAATAGCGCAAAAATTGTTAATGATGGTACCACTGTGATAATTGTTTGCAGGGCAGATAGTATTATAGGCCAGACAGATCTGATTGGCTTGATTATTAGTATTCTTTGTGTCAGATGAGGAAGCTTTACCATGATCTTGCAGTGGGTTTTTTTGTATTGTATGATCCACATTAGACGTAAATGGTTGACTACCTAACTCAATGGTGTGGTTCTCAATGAGGTCTTGTACCAAATTTTGCAATTGATGACAAGAAGAGGTTTTGTGCCCTTTGGCACAATGATAGTCACAAAATGCAATATCATCCCACCATGATGGCTTGAAATGACCAAGGTCATACGGTTTAGGCTCTTCTTGTGTTATGATGTCATTTTGAAGAAGTTTCTTCAAGACAATTTCGATGGGTTAACCCAAAGGGGTATATGTGCATTTTTGGAATTGTCGAGGTTGACATAATTGTCATTGATTATTTTGCACAGGATTGTTTGGGATAGCATTAGCAGTTGGTGTCGGTGTAGTCACAGGTGCATTTTGGTTTTGTACTCCTTTGATTGTGAGTACATGACCTATTGTATTGCCGATTTTCGCACCAACTACACCATCGTTGGTGATATGCTTATTCTTAACCCAGTCTTTTGTTTTATCGTTTGAGCTACTTGGGTTATTATTTATGGTCGTGTTGATGGTTTTTCCACCATATTTTAATTCTTCTTTGGTGATCAAGGATTTCTCAAGTTGAACACCCTTTTCAACAAGGTCAACAAAGGTGGTGCAACAATGGACTTGTAAGCCATACCTTAGGGGTCCTAGGAGGGTTTGTACAAACATGGTGACTTTCTCCTTTTTAGGTATTTCTACCGGACATCTGCTTGCTAAGGTTCTCCATCTTTGAAAGAATGGGATAAAATTCTCTCCTGCATCCTCTTGGGTAAGGAGGCAATGCCAATATTCGTGTCGATGTTATAGGCATAGTTTTCAACAAACTGGTTTGCCAACTCCTCCCATGTTTTGATTCCTTTAGGTGATAGGGAGAACCATTCTAGTGCATGACCTGCAAGACTTCTAGAAAAAGGTCTCATGAGATATGTTGGCTCATATGCAATGTCCATACAACAAGTGGTGAATTCTGTCAATAGGGTTTGTTTTGCCTTTGTATTTAGGAAAATGAGGAATCACATATCCATGAGGAAAGGGTGGCATGTAGAAAGTTGTGTAAAATGGATATGGGCATAAGTCATGTGAAATGTAAGAATTTTTATTGGATTTTTGCAAGGTCTCCACACTGCGTTTCAAGAGCAACAAGTTGGAGTGTGTGTGCTTCAAAAATTGGGTTGTTTGTAGCATCACACATG
Source organism: Sequoia sempervirens (assembly GCA_007258455.2). Taxonomy (NCBI): domain Eukaryota; kingdom Viridiplantae; phylum Streptophyta; class Pinopsida; order Cupressales; family Cupressaceae; genus Sequoia; species Sequoia sempervirens. The sequence goes on from VDFB02058242.1 coordinate 476,697,311, forward strand.
TTGGTGATAGGGATGGCTTGATTGCCCACCTGTTGTGATAAGATGTGTTGATTTGGAATTGGTTGTCGGTGAGAAAAAATATGTGGTTGTTGGAAATGAGTGTTTTTATGAGGGATGTGTTGTTGTGTATGGACTTGAGAAGCATAAGTGGGAATGTGAGATCCTGCCATGTTGGACTGAATTTGAGGGCCTTGTTGGTTTTGATTTTGTTGATGTCCAAATGGAGTGAAGGATTGGGGACCTTGTTGATGCCCAAATGGAGTAAAGGATTGGGGACCTTGTTGATTTTGAGCTTGTTGATTCCCAGATGGAGTGAAGGACTAAGCACCTTGATTGCCTTGTCCAAATAAGAGATTATGACCATGAGGAATGTTAGTATTAACCTGTGAGGAAGTAGGTTGGGTGCCTTGGATGATAAATGTTCATTTATTTTTTCCAAAAGGGTTAGATGAGTTGGTTGCCATAGCACTTGAAGAACCTAATAATAGGTTTGTTGATGTACTCATGGAACTAGATGAAGTTGCAAAGAGGTTTGAGGTGTTTGTACCTATTGTTTGTGAAGGAATGGTGGATGTTTGTTGAGGGATAGATTGTGATGTGGTGTTGGGTTGGGAAGATGATCCCCCAATAGATGTTGTGTTGGTTGTCATGGTATTATGACCAAGGGAGGTAGCATTGATGATGTTACTGGCATTTTGTGAAGAGGCTCCCATGGGAGGGTTGTGTGATTGGTGATTAGGAGATGTTGCTCTAATAGTGTTGAGGTCAAATCCTTTTGGTAACCTAGCCCCTTGGTTAAGGAGCATGGCTAAATATCTAGCTGTAACAATGGATGCCCTCAGATTTTGAGGAGCAAACTCTATATGCCTAGACCTAAACAAGACTTTGAAGGATTTATTTTAAAAGATTTATGCAAATAGAAAATGAAATCTAAGTGAAAATATTCAAATACTAATGGCTAGAATGCAAGAAATGACAATAAACAAGGAATCTAAAATGATTTTAAGAAATTCAAGATCAAGGTCCTTGAAATGACAGCAAAATTGTCATTTTATAGAAAATGCAATTTTGCACAAACGGATGAGATGAGAGATTGAGAAAATTCCTTAGAATCAATGGTTAAGATTCAAAATGGCAACTCTCAATTAGGGTTAGGGAAAAATGCCCAAATGTGTGAATAAGATTTAATTAAATAAATTAAATCAAGAATAAATGTGACAGTTGAGATAAAATTAGCAAAAATCAGAAGATAAGAAGATGGGATTTTAGAAAATCAGTAATTTTAGAAATTACTTGATTTGTAGAAGAATATTTCCATTTTGAATTAAATTAATTCAAAATTTGGATTTTGTGAGATAAGGAGGAATTGATTTTTGAAATTAATTACTAAAAGAAGAGTCAGTTAACTATGTGAGACATTTTTAAATAAATTATTTTATTTAAAAATAAAAAAGTGTCACATACAACAATTAAATAATTAAAAATAATTATTTAATTTAGGAGTAGTTAATTAATTAAATAAATTGGCAAAGCTATTTAATTAAAAGACAAAATTTAGGAATTAGTGACATATTGAATAAATATATTAAAATATATTTATTTGATAATCAGGAGGACATTAATGACAAAGATTAATTAAATAAAATGAGAATTTTATTTAATTATGAGTTGACTTTAGTTAATTAGTGACACATTAAATAAGTATGATTTATTCATTTGATAATCAGGAAGAGTAGAAGACCCCAAATTAATTAAATAATTGTGAATTATTTAATTAATAGTTGAAGATGGGTTAGGAACATAATTAAAGTGTCATAATTATGCTAGGACGAAAAGTGGTAAAAATGAATCTTGCAGGCCTAGGTCATTTTAAGGTGTCTACATTTTCCCCTCTTTGTCATAATGTTGTTTGTCACATTGTGGCAAAGAAAACAAGTTCAAAATATGCCCTAGTGCAAAATACGATGAGGAAGAATGATGAGGAGGGTAATGGTATGCCCCCCTCGAGAGGATTGATAGATTCCAAGAACATGGGTGTGCTCTCGAAATTGAGGAGAAGACTTAGAATATGAAGAGACAAAGGAATGTTAGTGCAGAGAAAAAGATGCATGTTAGTGCGGAAGAAAATAACAAATCCTTCAAAATATTGCTATAGTGCTAGTCTACTTGTTGCTCTTTAATCATCATTGGGCGAAAATGACATGATAACCGACAAACACTATGATATAATGTAGATCAATAGTGTGCAAGGTTGAATCATCACATAGCTCAACAGTCGCAGCTGAAAATGACCATGACTCATACGAGGAACCTAGTTGCCCCTAATCATTTTGTCATGTCCAACTGATCTGTATAGGATCTAGACTAGATTGCAGTTTAAATGCTTAAAATTTTACAATGCTTTTACAATGATTATTTCAAGTTAATTAAAATGAAATTAACTTAAGGAAATAACAAAATGAAAGTAATAACAAGGTGATTATAACAGAAAGGAAGGAAATGAGAGACAGAAAGAGAGAGAAGAAGAGAAGTGCAAACAACGCTTGATAACGAAGTTCGTCACGAAAGTGACTACGTCTCCGGGTCCACTCCAATAGAGAGACCGATCCGATTAACTCCAAAATCGATTACAAATGATACACCAAGACCATCAATTCGGTAGCATAACAGGGCTCCGACATTCAACAATGGCTTGAAAATTCTTCAACAAGACCCCTCTCTTTCGTGTTGCCTCAGCGTCAATACTTCATCACCTGAAAGAAAACTTGATTACAACTCTCACCTCAAGCCCCCTTTTTATACAAAGAATTTTCTCAATTTGGCCTTCAACCAAAAGATTTGGAAATATTCTCCTTATCTCTCCAAAATACATAAAAATCTACAAATCTTCCATAATTTTGCATAATATCTTGGAGATAACCACCTTATATCTTATCTCCCTTATTAGGATTATTAAATAATCCTAATTAAGCCCTTCTACTTATTTCTTTCGGGCTTTTGTTTGTTTGTTTTATTTAAAATTTAGTTCATAGCCATTTGAAGGCTATTAGTTAGGTGGTTTACAATAGAAATAGGCTTTTTTGTTAAGGTCTTGGGCTGGATTATACAATAAAATAAAACAAACACATTATAATAACAAACGGTATCAGTGGTGTGTTGGCCGGTTAAGATTTTGGTGGGCCGGCGGTTGGGGGTTCAACCCCCGCCGCTGGCTTTTAATAGCCACTACCAATTTTTAAATCAACAAAACGAACCGTCCACTATACTTAGTTGACGGCCGACGATTTGGTTCAATGGTTGCCCGCCGATTTCGCTCGCGGGTGGTTGGGAGTTCGAGTCCCATGCCCGCCGATAGCTATTTTTACTCAACAATATAACAAACGCTGACCGGAGGAGTGACAGACCACGTGGCAGAACCCAATTGGCCGACGACGCTGACTGCAATGCCAACTGCGTGATGATGTGTCGATGACATGTACACCAACGTGGATGCTGACTAGACGCTGACTCATATGCCAACTGGATGCTGACGTGTGCCGTTGACTCAGCTGATGACGTGGACGATGACACTCGCTGACTAATGACGTGTACCACTGACTGGTGTACGAATGGACACATGTCGCGATCCAATTGGTCCGTCTAATGATGACAAGGATGCCACGTGGGAAATATCGGTTGGTCCATTTCGGGTTTTATAGACTGCTGACGTCATCTTGTATGAACGCTGACGTCATCATTCACCTTCTAGTCACCAAGTCAACCAGGAGCTTTGACCGCTAATAAGTTGAGCATACGATGTCAGATTTCGACGAAACGAGTTGCATTGGAAAGCTTGCGACGAGCTCTTCCCGACAATGTTGACTTCGACAACTTTTGACGACATCATTTTTTTCGCTTCCTGGATGCCCTCTGATTCCAGTTTGACTGGCCATAACTCGTGCAAACGGACTCCTTTTTGCTCCGTTCAAGTTGTGTTGGAATCAGGACGCTGAGCTCTTTCTGATGGTGCAGATTCTGGAGAAAAATGAGACACTTCAATTTTTAGTAAAAAATGTCCACCGGATCAGGCCTCCCCACTGAAGACCTTTTGGACCTCCAAAAGTGGCATTTACTCTGACAATAAGTGAGGAATTGGCCTCCCCACTTGTCCTGTATCCTCTGTACATCTGAATACCTGGCTTACAAGCACAATAAAGACTGCAACAATGTTGTTGAACATAAACATAACTTTATCACTTCCATAAGCATCTACATCCAATGTCGTAGCCACTAACCAACAAAAATTGACTAGCATCAAGCTGAACATCAATGCAGAAATGAAAGAAAGTAAGTCAACAACATATCGATCCTTCACAATAGGAACATTATTACCCAAGGATCCATCAATTCTTTCAAGCATCATTTTCTCATGTTGTACTGCAAGTGCATCCTGCAACTTCTGACCCTGGTTAGCTACTCCAAGTTCAAGTGTAGAACCACCAGTACTGACAGACATAAGAGTTAACTCTTTACTTGCATTAATTACCCTCTTTAACTGCCCTGTGTTTGTAAAAGATTGATCAGTCTTAACCCTGTGAGAATGTACAATGTACTGAATGCCATCTTTAAACAAGTGATAATGATTTTGTTGCCTGTAGAAGATTGCTTTTCGATCATAAAGATAAGGGCTACCAAGCACTATCCCACAGATATCCAGTGGAACCACATCAAACTGAACTTCATCCACAAATTTACTAGTGATTGTGAACCTTAAGGTGCATTGTTTTGTTACTTGCAGCTTATCATTTTCACAAATCCAGCCTAGTGGATAAGGTTGCTTATGTTGTGTAGTTTTTATTCCCAAGTTCTTTACAACACTTTCTGAAATCATATTAACTTGTGAACCACTATCTATGAGTGCATCAATTTTAGTGTTCTTAGCCATAACCATTAAATGAAACAACTCATTCCTTTTTGCATCTTCAGAGAAATCATTAACTGTAGAAGAAGAATCACAACTACCAACAAAAACACCAGAAATAGGAGCTTTACCTTTTAGACCCATCGCTGTTATCTTAGTCTCATCATCTGAATCTGAACCAAGATCCATAACAACATTCATGGATTTATCCTTACCCTTCTGTTTCTGATTACGTCTTTGAGCCCACTTAGGCCTCAGTTCGGGATGTAACTTCCAGCAGTGATTTTCATCATGACCTTCCTTGTCACAATGAGTGCAAGAAAGCTTCTCATCCTTCTTGATTGTGGCTGCCTTCTTTCCTTTCCCTGTCTCTACATTCTTAGAAGATTTCTTTACATCATTATCAATAAAAGATCCTTTACCCCTTGACTCTAAGTGTGTTGCTTGAACAAACACTTCATCCAAGTTACAAGGGTTCAAAACCAGGATAGAATGCCTAAGGTAGGAATGTAGACCTCCTATGTACTTCAACAACGTGTCTTGGGTGTACAAAGGAACATTCAAAGAAATAGCCCTTTTCCTGAACTCATGGGTGTACTCTTGGACAGTTTGACCTTTCCCTTGCCTAAACATTTGCCAATCCATCATTAATTGCTGCATATGTCCTAGGGGATAAAACTGCTTCTTAAGTGCATTAATAAATTCTGCCCAAGTTAAACTGACTCTACCATGTTGTGAAACTTCTGCTTTAGACTTACTCTCCCACCAGGTTAAGGCTGTACCTCCTAAACGAAGAGTAGCTAATTAGATCCTATCAACATCATCTATTAGGTTTTGGACTCTACAGTAGACCTCTATTTGTTGAATCCAATCATCCAATTTATCAGCATTAAGTTCACCACAATATTTAGGCAAATCAAATTTTACATCCAATTTGATTTTAGGCTTAAACCCACTCTTGAAAGGATTAGAAGAAATAGAATGAGGAGAAGATGGAGAAGAAGGAGAAGGAGAAGAGGGAGGAGAAGAAGAAAAGGGATGATCTGGTTGCTTGCCACCATCTTCATGATGTTTCCCTTTCATGTCTTTGTGATCTTCTTTCTTCGACGATCCTTCTTCACGTTCCTTCCGTTCTTGTCTCTCCTGAAAAAGTATGTCCACCTTTGCCTTCATCTCAAGGAATGCTCTTCGAAACTCCTGCTCACTAATCTCTTCAGGAACCTCCATTCCAGAAACTGACATCTTCGAAAATGTTTTACGCTTCTCGATCTCAGGATCAAATTCTTCGAGCTTGCCTTCGCCTTTCTGAATCCTGGATCTCGTTAGCATTCAAAAAAAAAATAACTGCAATAATAGCCAACTAGGCTCTGATACCAACTTTATCTGTGTAGGATCTAGACTAGATTGCAGTTTAAATGCTTAAAATTTTACAATGCTTTTACAATGATTATTTCAAGTTAATTAAAACGAAATTAACTTAAGGAAATAACAAAATGAAAGTAATAACAAGGTGATTATAACAGAAAGGAAGGAAATGAGAGACAGAAAGAGAGAGAAGAAGAGAAGTGCAAACAACGCTTGATAACGGAGTTCGTCACGAAAGTGACTACGTCTCTGGGTCCACTCCAATAGAGAGACCGATCCGATTAACTCCAAAATCGATTACAAATGATACACCAAGACCATCAGTTTGGCAGCATAAGAGGGCTCCGACATTCAACAATGGCTTGAAAATTCTTCAACAAGACCCCTCTCTTTCGTGTTGCCTCAGCGTCAATACTTCATCACCTGAAAGAAAACTTGATTACAACTCTCACCTCAAGCCCCCTTTCTATGCAAATAATTTTCTCAATTTGGCCTTCAACCAAAAGATTTGGAAATATTCTCCTTATCTCTCCAAAATACATAAAAATCTGCAAATCTTCCATAATTTTGCATAATATCTTGGAGATAACCACCTTATATCTTATCTCCCTTATTAGGATTATTAAATAATCCTAATTAAGCCCTTCTACTTATTTCTTTCGGGCTTTTGTTTGTTTGTTTTATTTAAAATTTAGTTCATAGCCATTTGAAGGCTATTAGTTAGGTGGTTTACAATAGAAATAGGCTTTTTTGTTAAGGTCTTGGGCTGGATTATACAATAAAATAAAACAAACACATTATAATAACAAACGGTATCAGTGGTGTGTTGGCCGGTTAAGATTTTGGTGGGCCGGCGATTGGGGGTTCAACCCCCGCCGCTGGCTTTTAATAGCCACTGCCAATTTTTAAATCAACAAAACGAACCGTCCACTATACTTAGTTAACGGCCGACGATTTGGTTCAATGGTTGCCCTCCGATTTCGCTCGCGGGTGGTTGGGAGTTTGAGTCCCATGCCCGCCGATAGCTATTTTTACTCAACAATATAACAAACGCTGACTGGAGGAGTGACAGACCACGTGGCAGAACCCAATTGGCCGATGACGCTGACTGCAATGCCAACTGTGTGATGATGTGTCGATGACGTGTACACCAACGTGGATGCTAACTAGACGCTGACTCATATGCCAACTGGATGCTGACGTGTGCCGTTGACTCAGCTGATGACGTGGACTATGACACTCACTGACTGATGACGTGTACCGCTGACTGGTGTACGAATGGACACGTGTCGCGATCCGATTGGTCCATACAATGCTGACAAGGATGCCACGTGGAAAATCTTGGTTGGTCCACTTCGGGTTTGTATAGACTGCTGACGTCATCTTGTATGAACGCTGACGTCATCATTCACCTTCTAGTCACCAAGTCAACCAGGAGCTTTGACCGCTAATAAGTTGAGCATACGATGTCGGATTTCGACGAAACGAGTTGCGTTGGAAAGCTTGCGACGAGATCTTCCCAACGATGCCAACTTCGACAACTTTTGATGACATCATTTTTTTCTCTTCCTGGACGCCCTCTGATTCCAGTTTGACTGAAGGTTTGACTGGCCATAACTCGTGCAAACGGACCCCTTTTTGCTCCGTTCGAGTTGTGTTGGAATCAGGACGCTGAGCTCTTTCTGATGGTGTAGATTCTGGAGAAAAATGAGACACTTCAATTTTTACTGAAAAATGTCCACCGGATCACCAACTGCCAGAAAACAAATAGACTAATCATGAGACATTGTTGCTTCTTTAAATCTCAACGTGTTAGGACATCCTTGAGAAACTAGCCATATGATAGTCAAAAGAAACCAAAAAAACCATCGTGCTCAGTCGTTGCTTCTCTAAATCCTAAAGTTAGGACATCGTTGAGAAACTATTAGTACGGTGATCATAATAGACAAAGATGATCATCATGATATATCAGGGCTCCTATGACAGAAGGAACTAATATCACAATAACAAGATCAAAAAGACAGATAAAGTTTTCTTAAGTGTTTGTCGAGTGTTTTAATGTCAAGATGCCATACTTGACAAAGTCAAGGTTGCCAAATGTCGAGCAATATCAGATTCGGTAAGGACACATCCCAAATGATGTTGATATCAAGGAGATCGATTCTTGGAGTTAGGAGAATCCATCAAAATGCTAGATGATGATTTTGATAGTGCTTAGGAAGTACAAATCCAAAAGCACAAAGAAAATGATGAGAGTTGCTTTTTAGGATATATCTGAAGAAGAACCCACAATTTTGCCAATTGAATTTTCATGATAACAGTTAGATACGTGTGCTTGCTGACATGTTGATTTGAATGAAAGAGTTGATGACACAATTGGCTGATAGATTGTCTACTTAAAATTTAAAGAGTATTTCATGTGTGTGCAAAAATTGTTCAATGAACCCTAATGGACTGACCTAGGGCGGCCTCAGGGGCTCATCGATTGATGGCCTTGCCTATGTCGTGCACTTAGAGACCTCATAGTTCGACATGACCAATGATATTGTCCAAAGGACACAATTTTGAATCATGATTTTATTCTAACAAAGCTAGAAGGACTGACCTAATGTCTTGGGGACTCATCAACAGATGGCCTTGCCTACGTAGCAAATGTGCAAAGACAATGCAGTTCGACAATGACATGGACTGACTGATTGATGTGACTGACTTGACAAGATGTGATTGATTTTGACATTGATTTGGATGTTTTTGTATTTTCTCTAGACATTTCTCAAAAATTTTGGACTTTTCAGGACTTTTACAAATTTTTAGGATTTTTTCAAGACTTTTTCAAAAAAATTAGGACTTTTTTAGGACTTTTTGGATCATCTGCGACACCCACTGCAGTTACATGATAAAGGTCTTGCTCCTAGACTGATCAGGGTTTATCCAGGCCAAATGTTATGGATATAGGAGGACAAGGAAAAAGGCAAGGAGATGCAAGGTTGATGTCAACCAAATGCTAACCATGGCCAGAATTGACAGGACATATGACGAAGTACGTGAATGTTTCAGGACATTGTGATTATGGAAATTGGATAAGGGTTGATTAGAGTAACTATAGATGGCATAGCAATGATCAACTATGCATGGTGCCTGTTTTCCAGGTTTTCACCATGATACTTATCCAAAGCGCCTGTTTGTTAGGTTTTCACTATTGGACACATTTATTTCTCTTTACTATTTTCGTTGAATTTTTGATTTTTTTGTATTTTTAGGGTTTTATCCAAGCTTTTTAATACTATGTGTAGAACTTTCTAGATTCAAGCTATTGATGGGTTCTATCAATTGTTCTATGTCAAGTGTAGCCAAGTGATAAGCTCTAGAACCAAAGTTTGCAGTAATGATATAAGGACCGAGCCAATTTGGCTCAAACTTTCTAGGCTTTTCATGGTCAACCTAATTTCTTGGATTTTGCATGAGGAACAAGTCACTAATTTCAAACTTTCTTGCCATCACTCTTTTGTCGTAGCTTCGACAGAGATGATTTTGATATGCCTGTAAATGATTTAGGGCATTTTGTTGTCTTTCGTGTAGCATTTTGAGCTCATGCAAGCGAGACTGTCTATACTCTTCATCATGGATCATTCCTTTCAGGGAAACTCAAAGAGAAGGAATTTTGACCTCAATGGGCAATATGGCTTCAAATCCGTAGACCAGGGAAAATGGGGTGGCTCTAGTGGGGGTACAATTGATGGTACGATAGGTCCATAAAGCAGGATTAAGTTGTAGGTGCCAATCTCGACCAGTGTCATTGACGTTCTTCATGAGTATGCAAAGAATTATTTTATTTGATGCCTCAGCTTGGCCATTACCTTGTGGATAATATGGGGAGGAAAAATGGTGTTGGATGTGGAATTGCTCATAGAGTTCACGAACGTCCTAATTTTTGAATGGACTGCCATTATCTATGATGATGGATTGTGGGACACCATACCGACAAATGATGTAATTTAGGATAAACTTGGATATTTGCTTACCGGTGATGTAAATGAGGGGGACAACTTCAATCCACTTAGTAAAGTACTCAGTGGTAGTGATTATGAATTTGTGGCCATTAGAGGAAGATGGATGGATCTTTCCCATGAGCTTGAGTCCCCATTGTATGAAAGGCCATGGGGAAATGATTGGTTTGAGCTCCTATGCAGGTGCATGAATGAGGTCACTATGCACTTGGAATTTTCCACATGATTGGATAAACTAAAGAGCATATTTTTCTAATGTCGGCCAGTAGTATCCCAATCTGGTAACTTTCCTAGCTAATGTTGGACCGCTCGAATGAGATCCACATATACCTTCATGTACTTCCCGTAAAGTTTTTTGGGATTCATTAATGTCCAGACAACGAAGAAGGCTGTTATCAAAGCCACAACAGTATAAGGTATCATTGATGATGGTATGTCGAGCAAATTTTTGGATAAAAAACTTGCTTTGGTTGTTGGAAAGGTTGGGTGGGAGGGTTTGAAACTTAGGATAGTCATAGATGTCCTAATACCAAGGTGAACTGGGACCAAAAATATCGCAAACCATTTCTAATTTTGGGATGTCATATGCCAGTATCAAAAGTTCTACTAAGAACTCAAATTGTGACACATTTTTAGGGATGTCCAAGAGAGAACCAATAGTAGCCATTGCATCAACTGCCTTATTCTATGTCCTAGGGATTTGTTCAAAGGAAATCAATTGGAAGTATGCTAGGAGACTATCCACCATCCTCTTGTAGGGAAGTAACTTCTCATCATTTGTTTCATAGTCATCATTCACTTGGTTGATAATGAGCTGGGAATCCCCAAATACAAGTAATGTCTGAATTTTCTATTTAATTGCTATCTTGAGACCTGTGACCAGTACTTCATAGTTGGCAATGTTATTTGTACAAGGGAAAGTGATTTGGAATGACTTAGGAATTGAATCTCCTTGTGGTTTGATAAACAATATTCCAGTGCCTGAGCCATGACTGATATGAGACCCATCAAAATATAGCTTCCATGGTACCACTGGTTCTGCATGAAAAATGCACTCATCAAGAAAATCAGTTACTAGTGGATGAGTGACTTGAATTGGTGCATCTACCAGTTGATCTACTATTACCTATCCTTTTATTGCCTTATGCTCGACATATTGTATGCCATACTCACTTAGTATCATGACCCATTTTTCCAACCAGCTTGTTAATGCCGCTTGACTTAAGATATATTTTAGTGGATCAATCTTGGTGACTAGTTGTGTCTGGTGACTGAACATATAGTGTCTTAGTTTTTGGGATGCAAAGAAAACAACAAGGCATGCACATTCAATGTTTATGTAGTTCAACTCATACCCTATCAATGTGTGGCTAATGTAATAGATGGCTTTCTTTTCCTTCATAATCATTTTGTGCCAGCAATGCCCCCAGTGCTTTTGTAGTTGCTGAAACATACAAGATCAAAGGTTTTCCCTCAATTGGTGGCACTAAGATAGGTGGTGTCAGTAGACATTCCTTTATTTGATCAAATGCTATTTGACATTTCTCTATCCATACAAAAGGAATACTGTTGCGTAACATGTATTGAAATGGTTGACATCTGTCCACCAACTGTGCGATGAAGTGCTGAATGGATTGTAGCCTGCCTTGTAATGTTCTCAGATCACTAATTCCTTTTGGGGGAGGCATGTCCAATATTTCTTTCACCTTTGCAGGATCAACTTCAATGCCTCGTGAAACAATATAGCCCAACAACTTGCCTAACATGACCCTAAAGACACATTTTTTTGGGTTTAGTCAAACCTTGTAGTCTTCTAGTCATTTAAAGATTTTGTCCAGGACTTTCAAATGATCCTTCCTTGTCAGAGACTTGGCCAGAAGGTCATTTACATAATCCTCCATTACAATGTGCATCATGTCATGGAATATTGTTGTCATGGCTCTTTGGTAGGTGGCGCCTAGGTTCTTTAGACCAAATGGCATGACATTCCAATAGTATGTTCCCCATGGGTAGGTGAATGCCATTTTGTGTTGATCTTCTGTGGAAATTTGAATTTGGTTATAACCTAAGAAACCATCCATGAGAGACAACATCTCATACCCTGCTGTAAGATCCATGATCATGTCTATATTGGGTAGTGGGAAATCATCTTTGGGGCAAGCCTTGTTCAGATCCTAGAAATCTTTGCAAATACAGATTTGTTGACTTGGTTTCATGATAGGGACAATGTTAGATATCCAGTGAGCATAGTCGATTGACCTTATGAATCCTGCATCCAGTAACTTTTTTAGTTCAGCCTTTACATGTAATGCAATTTGTGGATGCATTTTCCACAACTTTGGTTTGACTGGTTTGATATTTGGGGTTAGCAGAAGATGATCTAGTACTAGTTTTGGATCTAGGCCTAGCATATTAGAATATGACCATGCAAAGTTGACCTTCCTTTCTGTGAAGAACTTTTCAAACTCAAGTTTTTCATCCTCTGTTAAGGATGCAGCTAAGAGAACCATTTTTGGATTCTCTGGTGTGGCTATGTTAACTTCAATGGTTTCTTCAATTAACATTGCTGATTTTTCTTGTGTGATGGGGAGAAAGTCCAATCCTCCATCCTTAAGCACCTCAAAGAGGTTTTCACCTTTGTATACATCCTTTATTTTTACTATTTTGTTATCAAAAGGTGCCTTGTGGTTTTCACCTAAAGATAAATCTTTTTTTGTGTTATTCTTTTCATTTTTGAAACTGGAGGACTGCACAGTCTCCCCGAAGTAAGCTGCACAATCTAGGTCAATAGAAAACCCTACTTTGTGATCGCCCCATGAATTCTGCTATTGCCTCATAATTTTGAAAGATATATCCATAATTGGTTGTTCTTGTTGGTCCCAGTCAATCAGTTGTGGATACACAAGGGAAATCCCATCATCAGTGTTGGTAAAAGATGGGGAGGAGGCAGAAAGTGTGCAAATTGATGCCTCAAGTGTAAAGGAAAAGTTGTCAATTTCAACTTCCATGTCAAATGCAATGGATGTACCATACTCTGTGTCAGATGAGTCGAATTCAAAATCATAATATGGGATAAAATTATCAACATTATGAGTAGTGGTTAGCATTTTAGAAGTATGGACAATGGGCACAGATAAGTTAGGCTCATGGGTGGGCTCAGGAATAGGGTGGGATGATTCAGGTGTTGTCGATGTCACCTTGTATTCTTCCAGATTCCAAGGAATGCCTACCCATTTCTTATTTTTGGAACATCGGTCAATAGGGTCAATGTTATATTCTTGTCAGAATCGTTCTTCAAAGGGGAGTTGACTAGGATCTAGGAATAGTTCGTCAATGTCATAGTCACTTAGGGTTTTTTTAGATCCCCATTCCCATTCATTTGAGTCAGTTTTGGTAATGGATTCTTTGCATGTCTCTACACTTTTTGTAGCCGTTACATCTTCACTTGAAATTTCATAGGTACATCGATCGTCAGTTTTGAGTTGGTCAAACCCTAGCCCTATGTACCTTGGTCTTGCTAATATGATAATAGGTTCCCTCCTTCCATTGTTGTCCTTTCCAAGACTACTTGTGCCATCAAAACGTAGGGCTTTGCATATGTCATAACCTTTTCCATAGAGATGTTCTAGTAGTGGAGGTAACTCTTCTAGGTCTCTGTAGATCCAGCTATGTATGTCGATAATGACTTCATTACCCATATCACCCCACAGTGTGAAAATAGTTTTTGGTGGAACATTGAAATTTTTTTTGGGCTTGATTGCAAAACATGGTCTACCATAGACTTTATCTAGCTTAGGTATTGTGGTGATACAGTAAACCATATTCAATTTGAATTCTCCACAGCCAAGGTCCTAGATCTTAAATTCTTTAGTTGGTATGGAGGTCGAGGATAGTGTGGCAGAAGGTGATGGAATGGGTGATTTGTTGAGTGCAGATGGGTTAATATATTTGGACAAAGTGGAAGTTGAGGATTCCCGATTGATGGGTACCTGGTGCCCAGCAGTAGCTTGCAGATTGGTATAGTATTGAAATGGATCAAGATCTCCTAGGATAGTGATTTCAGTACCATCAAAGGGAAATTTTAGGCATTTGGGGTATGTGGATGGGATGGCCTTTAGAGCGTGAATCCATGGGTGACCAAGTAAGATATAATTTATGTCATGATCCAGGACTTGGCATGTTGTATCTATGATAACTGTTCCCACCTAGAGTGGAATGGTAATGATGCCTTTAGAAGTGCACTCTACATTATCATACACCTTGATGACAATGCTCTTGCTAGCATCTACAAATGCATCAAAGAAACAAAAAGCTTTAACCAATTTTAAAGAGTAGATGTTCAATCCTGCTCTGCCATCTACTAAGACTCGTCTAACCTTACGCTTGTGGACAAAAACCTCAATGTGAAGGGAATCATTATGATATGGTTTTGGTGAGAAATAGTCATTGTCTAAAAAGGTCATGTGATGAGGTGAATTTAGATATCTGACCATAGTCTCAAAGTGGTTGACATCAATGTTGGTTGGGACAGACGACTCCTATAGTACTTTATCTAAGATGGCCTTATGTGCGAGTGAGATACGGAGTAGTTCGAGAATGGATATTTGCGCTGGTGTTTTATTGAATTAATCAATAAGGTTGAATTCCAGTTTAGGGGTTGGCTATCTAGCGGATGGACCAGGTATGGTGATCTTAGGTTGACGAGTAGAAGGACCTGGGATAGTGACCTTGCCTTTACGCATGGTGACATTGCATTCTGGGGCCTTTTTAATGGTAATGGTATTAACAAATTTATCTTCATTAGTAGCGCAAAGATTGTTAATGATGGTACCACTAGGATAATTATATGTAGGGTAGATAGTATTATAGGTTGGACATATGTGATTGGCTTGATTATTAGTATTCTTTGTGTCAGATGAGGAAGCTTTACCATTATCCTGCAATAGGTTTTTGTGGATTGTATGATCTGCATTAGACATAAATGTTTGACCACCTAACTCAATGGTGTGGTTCTCAATGAGGTCTTCTACCATATTTCACAATTGATGACAACAAGATGTTTTGTTCCCTTTTGAAGAAGTTTCTTCAAGAAAATTTTGATAGGTTCAACCAAAGGGGTATATGTGCATTTTTGGAATTGTCAAGGTTGACACAATTGTTGTTGATTATTTTGCATAGGATTGTTTTGGGTAGCATTCACAGTTGGTTTCGATGTAGTCACAGGTGTGTTTTGGTTTTGTACTCCTTTGGTTGTGAGTACATGACCTATTGTGTTGACGGTTTTCGCATCAACTACACCGTCATTGGTGATATTCTTGTTCTTAACCCAGTATTTGGTTTTGTTGTTTGAGCTACTTGGGTTATTATTTATTGTGGTGCTGATGGTTTTGCCACTATATTTTAATTTTCCTTTGGTGATCAAGGATTTCGCAAGTTGAACACCCTTTTCAACAAGGTCAACAAAGGTGGTGCAACAATAGACTTGTAAGCCATGCCTTAGGGGTCCTAGGAGGGTTTGTACAAAAATGGTGACTTTCTCCTTTTCAGGTATTTCTACCAGACATCTGATTACTAAGGTTCTCCATCTTTGAAAGAATGGGATAAAAGTCTCTCCTGCATCCTCTTGGGTAAGTCTGAATAAGGAGGCAATGTCAATATTCATGTCAATGTTATAGGCATAGTTTTCAACAAACTGGTTTTCCAACTCCTCCCATGTTTTGATTCCTTTAGGCGATAGGGAGAACCTGCATGACCTACGAGACTTCTAGAAAAATGTCTCATGAGATATGTTGGCTCATATGCAATGTCCATGCAACTAGTGGTGAATTCTCTTATATGCTCAATAGGGTTTGTTTTTCCTTTGTATTTAGGAAAATGAGGAACCACATATCCATGAGGAAAGGGTGGCATGTACAAAGTTGTGTCAAACGGATATGGGCATAAGTCATGTGACATGTAAGAATTTTTATTGGATTTTTGCAAGGTCTCCACTTGCTTTTGAAGAGCAACGAGTTGGAGTGTGAGTTCTTCAACAATTGGATTGTTTGTAGCATCATGCATGTTGGTGATAGGGATGGCTTGAGTGTCCACCTATTGTGATAAGATGTGTTGATTTGGAATTGATTGTCAGTGAGAAAAATTATGTGGTTGTTGGAAATGAGTGTTTTGATGAGGGATGTGTTCTTGTGTATGGAATTGAGAAGCATAAGTGGGAATGTGAGATCTTTCCATGTTGGACTGAATTTGAGGACCTTGTTGGTTTTGATTTTGTTGATGTCCAAATGGAGTGAAGGATTGGGGACCTTGTTGATGCCCAAATGGAGTAAAGGATTGGGGACCTTGTTGATTTTGAGCTTTTTGATTCCCAAATGGAGTGAAGGACTGAGCACCTTGATTGCCTTGCCCAAATAAGAGATTATGACCATGAGGAATGTTGGTGTTTTGGGTCACAAGAATGTTGGTATTAACCTGTGAGGAAGTAGGTTGGGTGCCTTGGATGACAACTCTTCATTTATTTCTCCCAAAAGGGTTAGATGAGTTGGTTTCCATAGCACTTGAAGAACCTAATGATAGGTTTGCTGATGTACTCATGGAACTAGATGAAGTTCCAAAGAGGTTTGAGGTGTTTGCACCTATTGTTTGTGAAGGAATGGTGGATGTTTGTTGAGGGAATAGATTGTGATGTGGTGTTGGGTTGGGAAGATGATCCCCCAATAGATGTTGTGTTGGTTGTTGTCATAGTATGACCAAGGGAGGTATCATTGATGGTGTTAATGGCATTTTTTGAAGAGGCTCCCATGGGAGGGTTGTGTGATTGGTGATTAGGAGATGTTGTTCTAATAGTGTTGAGGTCAAATCCTTTTGGTAACCCCATTGGTCAAGGGCATGGCTAAATATGTGGCTGAATTATTTAAGACCAAATCTTCCACAAAAGAGGCCACTTATGGATTTTGGGCAGCAGCTTGTATGTCTTCTTCATATATTTTTCCATTTCGGTCTCTGCAAACAAATTGTTCAAAGGGGTTGTGTGAAAGAGTGTTCATGTTGCTAGGGAATGAATTCATGTCTTTGGTGAAGTTGGGAAAATTGGTGTCTTGACCAGAAGAATCCATGAGTCTTTTCTTTCTTTGTAACCTAGTTTCAACCATAAAAAGTTTTGCTCAACCTATGGATGATGTAGGAAAATGATCTAAATATGACACTATGTTTTCCATTTTTTTTTTTTTGGATTTTTAAGAATGTTATGAAATGCAAGTGAGACAAAAATGATTCTAAATATTTGTGAATATAAATGGTGTGACACTAAAATGATGATGCTAAATGGTATGCAACTAAAGGATCCTAAGATGTACTCACTATTGAGGGATATAAAGAGGACAACTTAAGAAAACAAAGTTTGTGCAATGATTCAAGTTTGGAAGACCAATGGACCATAAGAGGACTAAAGGAGGACAAAGTGAGGTTTCCACACTAGACTGTTGAGTGGGAAATAATTCACACAAGTTTCAACTAAATGACAAAAGGTAATTGGGTCCAATGATAACCTACTATTGAATGCAAAGTTTGACAATGAATGGGAAGGGTCAACTCTTAAAATATGTAAAAGTAAGTTCCTAAGGAGATGGTGAAGTTAACAATGCAATCTAATGGATTAGAAATGGAATCCTATTGTGATCCTAAGAATGGTACCTAAAATGCAATGTTTGAGGGAAGTTGAGCAACTCAGAGTTTGGTTTGAACTGTAACAATGAAAGAAGACTTGATTGAATTAAAGACAAGTTTGGACTTTCAGTTTGGATGGTGAGAAGATGATTTCAAATTCTTCGCAAATGCATTGCATGAAGCAATTTTTTTGGAAAAACAGTTTTGCAGATTTGACAAGTTTGGGCCCAGATTGTTGATGTTTAGTTTGTTGAAGTTTGTCTGAGTTGTCTGAGGTTGATTGTTTGTGTTCAAATTTTTGACTGTTGTGTATAATGTTTGAGTAATCCAGCAAGCACTTGACAATCACACTGTTTTGGGTGTAAGCAAACACACATAAGACAAGTACAATCCTAAAAGGTTAATAGGCCAAGGGTTTGTACACTTGATATAGCCCACTGATATACCCCAGATTGGTGATAACACCTTTCTTTCTCAAGAGCGGATAACTTAGAATTTTGGTGGCATTGGCTCCCCTCTACGGCTCATTAACGTCATTCAAGCACACCAAATTCAGATTCTTTGGGTAATGACATCCCAAGAATTGCTATCTCTACTCAAGGGGATTAATAGTGAGTGTCTTTGGGCATGATACTATACCCTGCACTATATCAAGCAATGACCAATAAAATGGTTGGATACTAAGACAAGAGGTGTTTAATATGGGCATTCCATTTGTGGGGCATGATCCATGCGGTGAGAGTCCCCTTTTGGATCTGTCTCATCGAAATCACACTCGTGATTCTTGGGTTTTCCCCAAGAATCCACTTTTATATACCAGCTGGAAGTCCCTCGGGTTTAGGGTGCTACTAGTCTGAGTCATCCTAGGGTGAGTGCTTTTTCCCACCAGAATAGGCCCAAATTCTAGAGTTAGTAACCATTTCTCTTACACCAAAGATCACCTAAAAGTGCAAGGGGAGAGGATACTTCGATATACTAAGTCATAAGGGTAATAAAAAAATTGGGTCTGGTTTTCTGATCACTGAGTTTTCACAAGGTGAGAGCATACTCGCCTACCATTTTGCAAACACACTCAGATAAAGTAGACACAAAAGCTTGTTTTAATTGCACCAAAATAAAATATATACTAATCTAAAAAAGATAGGCACATTGTTTTGATGTTTTAGTCTTCGACATTCAAACCTATAAGACCACATGTTAGGAGTTTGATAATGATCTTCGACTATCGATCTGCAAAAATAGTTAGATGCATCATTTTTTTCCACTTGATCCAATGTGTCCTTTGAAGTGTTTATTTTCTGCACATGCACAAAACCAACAACAAACCCTAACAAGATACTTGATCACTACTATTAGAGGGTTAGTGAGTCACAACAAATCTAATTTTTAGAAAAAATTTTGATAGTAAAATGAAAAATACAAAGAATAAAGCCATCTAAAATCTCAAGAGGTTTCCAAAAATGTAAATAAATCAGAAAAATTTGATGTTTCACACTTGAAATTAATTTTTTATGAAAAATCATAAAAATATATAAAAAATCCAAAACAACTCTTAAAATTTTGATTTTTGGACTAGAGTTGTCTGATGTCATCCCAAATCTGCAAAAAAAATTTTGTGAGTAGATCAACCGTGGATGAGATATAAGTAAATAGTTTTTAAAACCCAATTTTAAAAAATATGTTGTTTGACTAATAATTTCACATCCAAATTTAAAAGATAAAGAACAGACCCCTATTAAAATTTAGAGAACTTTCCATAAAGGTAAACATATCTAAAAATATTAATATCAAGTAACATAGTTTTTAATAGAGAGCATAGCGAGCGGTCGGGAGCGGAGCTTTGGGCGGGAAAACTGGACTTTTGAAACTTCTGGTACTGAGCAAGGTGATGGCGATGGATCTACGATGGCCCAGGTGGGTCACGGGCCTGCTTCGAGCATCAAGAAAAGCGTGGAGGAGCTAGAGCGAGAGGACTCCCAAAATAAGCATGCGGATGACCCAGGGGGAAAGAATATTCTGGTCCCTCCCCCTTTTATTCCTATCGGCGACTGCCCAAAAGGTAACCTTAAGGATGCAGCTAGATCTGGTGACTCGAACGGTGGGCAACGGAAGAAGTGGGCCTCACTTTTTGGGGTTAAACCCAATGGTAAGTCTTTCTTTCCCCCAATGAGCAATATCTCCAACCCTTCAGTGGGTAAATTTGCTCTCTATTCCTGATGAGATCATTGATCATAATATTGCTATAATGGAAAACTCCCTGGTTGGAAAATTCATGGGCCAAAGGCCAAATATTGAGATTATTAGGGACTTCGTTAGAAAAAAATGGAGAATGAATGGTAGTGTTTCTGTTGCAGCCCTCCCCAAAGGGTTCTTTGCTTTTGAGTTCTCGAACTCAGATGATATTAAGGCTGTTAGATGCGAAGGACCATGGGTTGTTGGGAAATCCACTCTTGCACTTAAAAAATGGTCCTCAAACTTAGATCTTTCAGATTTCGTCTTTGAGAATGCTCTAGTTTGGGTCAGGATTCATGGTCTCCCTCTGGAATATTGGAATGAGGATGTGTTTAGGGGGATTGCTAGCTCCTTTGGGGAGCTCTTATCGATTGAACCCATGACTGCTGCTAGAAGGAGACTGGTGTTTGCTAGAATTGGTGTTGGTGTCTCTCAGGATGCTGATCTCCCCTCCTCTATTGAGATCCTCTCAAAACTTGGCTCTTGGTTGCAAGCTATTGAGTTTGAGACCATTCCTTTCGCATGCTTTAACTGCAGAAAATCTGGTGACTGGGTGAAGCACTGCCCCATGAAAGTTGTTAAAGCAACAGAAAAACCCAATAGGGTCTCAAAAGCTGTTTGGAAAAAGAAGCAGGAGGAAAAATGTGTAACGGGGAAAGTGGGAAAGGCTGCTATTACCCCTGACACCCACTCGGGTGAAGTTGGTAATGATGGCCCCAATGTCATGGCCCCTGAAGTTCTTGCCTCTGAGTTCAAGGCTGGCCTTCAGAATAAAGGTGATGGATTGAGCTATACTGTTGGTACCTTGGATCTAAGTAATATGGATGGATCTCAACACAAGATGTCTGAAGAAGCTGTTAATGAAGGCTCTGCCACCCAGATCCCCCAAGTTTTGTTTCCAAAACTTATAGCCGATTCTCTAGTTAAAGTGGATAGAGTGGAATGGGAAGTAGGGAATTTAGCCCCTAGTAAATCAGAAGATTCTTCTACTTCGGAGAGGAGCCCCCTTTTTCAGAACCCTATGACGCCTGGGCTGGATGTTATTTCTTCTCAGGGTCTCTCTATTGAGGTTGGCATTCCTTTGGTTGTGTCTCCGGTGGGGATAAATATCCCAAGAGCTGATTTTTGCTCGGATCTAGCTTCTTTTGATGTTGTTAAAGACACCTTCTCGGACCCTAGCCAAGCAAGTATTCTTGAAAAAAGCAACTCTCTGCCTTCCAGGAATGGACTTATGGATACCCTCCCTTTGGAGCAGAAATTCTTTTTTGATAAAGATTGGGATTCCAGTAAAGAATCAGACAGTCAAGAGGATACTGAGAGAGAAGAAGTGCTTTCTAAGAAAAAAAAGAAAAAATCGAAGATCAGAATCAAAATCACCCCCTGTGAGATTTCAACAAGGTAGAGAGCAAAAGCGGACTGTGGGGCAATCTCCGTGGCCAAAGGAAGAAAACCCAAAAACCTGATAAGAGAGCACCATAGCTTCAAGAAATTGCGGATGGGTTCCAAAAAACCATCCCGGAACTCCTTCTCTCGCCCAAATTCACATGAAGTTATTATCTTGGAATATAAGGGGACTAAATAATCCCCACAAGCAGGATATTTTGCACAATTTTGCTTGGGACCAGAAGCCTGATATTCTCCTCATTCAGGAAACCAAAATGTTAAGAGAAAAGGTTGAAAAGATCTCTTTGTTCCAGCACTGCTCCATTCAGGGCAGTGATTCTGTTGGGGCTTCTGGTGGGGTGGAAAATTTTTGGAACTGTATGGTCATAAGAGGTGATCCTCTTTTCTCTCGTCCTAACCATGTTGCTACTAGATTTACTCATATTAGAGACAATTTCAGCTGGATTCAGTCTAATATTTATGCACCGAACTGTAAAAAGGCTCGTAAGGCTTTTTGGAAAGAGTTGGCTACTTTCTGGAATATCTTTCAAAATGACCCCTGGGTTGTCATGGGAGACTTCAATTCTCCTCTCCTTCTGGGTGAGAAGTTTGGAGGGTCTCAGATTAATAAAGAAAGTAAAGAAGACCTCTTAGATTTCATTAATAGTCATGTCTTGACTGATCTGGATTTGCAAGGTAGCTCTTACACCTGGTCGAATAGAAGAATTCTGTCGGACTTGATCCAGGTGAGACTTGACAGAACCCTTGTTTCTAATATCTAGTTTTTAAATTATTGTTGTTCTTTGAAAACCCTCCCTAGGATTGGTTCTGACCATTTCCCTATTAGTTTCGTTGATGATCCCTTAAAGATTAAGAGGAATACCCCTTTTTACTTTGAGAAGATGTGGCTCTCCCATCCTCTCCTCTAAGAAGAAGTTAGGAATTGGTGGAATATAAAAATTAAAGGCACTTCTTTGTTTAGAATCGCCAAAAAACTAAGGGAAGTTAAAATGAATCTCAGAAAGTGGAAAAAAGAGTCTTTTGGCAATATCTTTCAAATCAAATCTGATCTTCAGTTTAGGCTGTCTGAAATCCAAAACAAAATTCAGAAGGAAGGCTATTTGGTTGATACTAAGGAAAAGGAAAATGAGATTCTCTCAAAACTCCATGAGGTAATTACCAGAGAAGAGGAATTCTGGAGACAAAGGTCTAGAGCTCTTTGGCTAAAAACTGGAGACAAAAATACTAGATACTTTCACCTTTCAGCTTCTAAACACAGGGCTGCTAACAAAATTGCTAAGATTGTGGTAGACAGTAGAACTTATGAGGAGGAGATTAGAAGAGAAGCTATTCTTTTCTTTAAGAATCTCCTGTCTGAGAAAGAGGACATTGATGTTGATGATCAAAATCAGTTGCTGGAGGCTATCCCTAGTATTGTTAATTCTAGAGATATGAAATGTTAACAGTAATTCCCACCAGTGAGGAAATTAAAAAAGCCATTTTTTCTTTTGAAGGATGCAATGCACCTGGCCTTGATGGCTTCCCGTTACTTTTCTTCCATTGGTTTTGGGATATTGTCAGGGAGGATGTTGAGAAGGTGGTGAAAGAGTTCTTCTGTTCTAGAAACCTGTTGAAGGAGTTAAATGCTACTTTCTTGGTCCTTATCCCCAAAAAGCCTGGTGTGCAGGATTTTGAAGGCTTCAGACCCATTAGTCTCTATAATTCCTTCTATAAAATTATTTCAAAGGTGCTTACTTCTAGGCTGCTCATTATTTTTCCATCTATTATTGCCCCTCAACAGAATGGATTTGTGCCTGGAAGACAAATTCTTGACTCTATTGTCCATGCTCATGAGAATGTTCATTCCCTCTTGGTATCCAAATCAGAAGGTTTTCTTCTTAAGCTTGACATTTCGAAGGCTTATGACAGGGTGGATTGGAATTTCCTATTTAAAATCTTAAAATCCTTTGGTTTTAATGAAAGGGTTTTTTAGCTCATTGAACAACTCATTTCCTCTGCTTCTGTGGTGGTTCTAATTAATGGCTCCCCTTCTACCTTTTTTCAGAGTTTTAGAGGGTTAAGATAGGGTGATACCATTTCTCCTATCCTTTTCACGATTATGGCTGAAGTTTTAGGTAGAAACATGAGTAAATTGGTTGCTTAAAGATCTATTATGGGGCTTAAACCTTCATCGAACAATTTGATATGCTCTCATCAACAGTTTGTGGATGACACTTTGCTTATGGGATGGTCTACTGTCTCGGAAGCTAAAGAGATGAAGAAATTGTTGGATACCTATGGTAGAGCTTCTGGTCAGGTCATAAATAAGCAAAAAAAGTTCACTGTTCTTCTTTAACACTCCTTTGCACAGACAGAGAAAGATTGTTGGAATTCTTGGTTGCAAGATTAAGTCCCTTCCTGCTACTTATTTGGGGTTACCCCTTTGTTTAAAACCTCCGGACACCTTTTGGATCTCTCTGGTTGATAGATTTGAGAAAAAACTCTCAGGCTGGAAAACTCTAGCTTCTTAAAGCCTCCTTGCAGAATCTCCCCATCTATACTCTCAGTCTTTTTAAAATCCCCTCCAAATATGCTGAAACCATTGAGAAGATTCAAAAGAGATTTCTTTGGTCTGGAGTTGAAGAAAGAAAAAGAATGCCTATTGTTGGACAGAATTTGGTTTGTAGATCTAAAAAGGAAGGAGGCTTGGGGCTAAGAAGAATTAGACTGTTGAATAAATCGCTCCTAGCTAAACAGATTTGGAGACTTTTTTCTTCCTCTGGTGAATGGAGTGATATTATCAAAAGTAAGTATCTGCAGAACAATAATTCCCTCAGATATTTTATGGATAACCCCAATCTCCCGAAAGGATCAAGTAGCTGGAACTAAATGTCTGATGGGATTAAGGTGGTTAATTTGGGATTGAAATGGAAGGTGCGTAATGGAAACAAGGTTAGATTTTGGGATGATTGTTGGCTGCGTGATGAACCTTTGTCTCAGGATGGGAATCTCAGTAGATGGGTGGATTTTTGTAGACACATTTGGTCTTTTTGTTAAAGACTATTAGCGAGATGGTAAGTGGATCAATCTCCCCTTGATTAACCCTATGTTAATCCTTGTTTACTCCTCCTTGAATGCTGTCAGACTTTGCTTTAATCAGGAGGATAGACTTATTTGAAGATTTGAGCTGTCTGAATGCTTTTCTGTCTCTTCTGCCTTTGCCAGGATTTCCCAGGCTCTTAAACCTCCCCCCTGTGCTCGTAAGCCTGGACTAAGCATCTCCTTCCTAAGGTTAACATTTTTTTCTAGTCCTTGTTGCAAATAAAAGTTCTTACTGTGGATAACCTTAGGAAAAGAGGATTTCTGATCCCTAATAGATGCTACCTCTGCAAATGTAATGTTGAATTGGCTAATCACCTCTTTATTCATTGTCCTTTCTCCTCCATGGTTTGGGACAAACTTCTAAAATGCTAGCATTTCTCTTGGGCCCCTCCGGAGTCTGTTGAGAATTTTTTTGTTCAATGGAAACCCCCCTCTTTCAACCCCTTTATTAAAAAACTATGGGCCTTCTCATTCCCCCATTTGGCTTGGGGAATTTAGAAAGAGAGAAACAAATGGATTTTCAGGGATAAGGAATCTTCAGAGGAAATTGTGTTTGAGAGAATTCTTAGAATGATCAAGAAGAATTTTTCTATTGTCCCCTTAGGGAAGATAAGATTGATACTATGGCTTGTTCCCCTTATGATAGCCAGATTGCTAGGGAATGGAGAATTAGTTGGGATATATCCATTGCCCCTAATTCTACAAAAAATTCTAGGGGTTGGAATTTGCTGGTGTTTTCCTATGGAAGGATGGGCTAAAGCCAACTTCGACGGGGCGGCCAAGGGAAACCCAGGAAAGGCTAGGTGTGGTGGGGTCTTAAGGGATTCGGCAGGCAACTTTATGGGTGTTGTTACCTCTCCCTTGGGAATCCAAACCAATCACGTGGTGGAAGTGGCGGGGGCTTATTACATAATCAACTTGGCAGTGGGAATTAAATGCAAAAATCTATGGATTGAAGGTGACTTGAAAAATATTATTGATAGCCTTTGTGGCAGATCACAGCCCGTATGGTCGATAAAAAATTGGATTGGTGATTCTAAGGCCTTACTTAGTAACTTTGATAATATAAAAATAACTCATGCCTACCGTGAGGCGAACGCGGTTGCTGATTTTTTTGCCAATGAGGGAGTTAAGAGTGACACTTTCCTTACGTGGCATAAGAAGACCAAACTCCACTCCAATGTTCAAGCTCTTTTGGAGTTCGATATGGTGAACGAAAAAAAGGCAGCGTCATGTCATAATGAGAAAGGTACGAGTCATGAATAGCAATATCCAAAGATATAATGGGGTCAAGTGGATCCGGATGATTAATTATCTTCTTTGGCACGTATTATGGGTCCTGAGAAACAAAGGAACTTTCTGGAATAGGACTTCTGTCTGTAACAGTATTTGCACTAACCTGTCTATTATGGGTGAGGAACTGAGGAGGGTGGAGCCTACCAGCTTTGAATCACACACCAAGAATGCAAAAGCTTGGAGTAAAATCAGAAGGGGTGGATTACTTCCATTCATTGAGAAACTCCATGGCCCTAAGGAGGAGATTACAAACTTCTTTGAGAAGAATTGGAATGATGGGGAGGTTTTTTTGTTTGGGAGGAAAGTTCAAATTGATGAAGCCCTGATTGCGGAGGTCACGGGCATTCTAATGGAAGAGCACAAATTCTTCAGAGACAGGAAAATCTCCGACGAAGCTGTTTTGAAATTTCCCAAATCTGAAACGGAGAAACAAAATCTAGTCAAGATGTCGAATAGCTAATATGAAGTAGACACTATAAAAGCTCTGTGGAGAAAAATGCTAAGGGTTATCATGGAGTACATCATGCTCGACGGCTGCTTCACAAGGGTCTATGGTTATCACTTTGTGCTACTTAATCACTTCCGGCATAAGGTGCGTATCTCTATCCCTTTCTTCTTGCTCTGTTCTCTGAGAAACAACTTTTCTGATCATAGAAGAAGCCCTAAAAGATACCTGATTCTTCACACAGGTCTTTTAAGACTTATTTTTGAGCACTTTCAGAATATGCCCGCCCTTCCTAACCCTCTTGCCCCGCTGGAGCTTGACGAAGATGATACTGAGCCTAGCTTGTCCGAAACCAAAGCTTCTCTTGACCGTGTCCAGAGCCCTTCACCTCCTTTGCCCCCTCCTGCTTCTGGCCATCCCCCTCAACCTTCTGGAGCTTGCTCTGTTTCAGCCTCTGGCCACACTAACCCTAATGCCAATTTGGCTCGCTCTAGCTCCCCGGTTAATAAGCTTGTGTCCTACCCTAATGACTTCCCTGCTATTTCTGCTAAGACGGCTGGGGCCAGCCTTGAGGAACTTCATGCCCCTCAGAATATTCAACAGGAAAACTTGAGCCCCCCAAGAGGTTCAGAGTCGGTGTTCTTTGGGGTCAATCCTGAAAGTGACCCCCCTTTTGACTTTGTTGGTAATGCCAAAAGCTACTCTTAAGACCAGCTCAATTATGCCAAATGGGTTTTTCATGAGATAAGTGAGCTGAAAACAAAAAAAAATTCTCTTCATAGAAAACTGGGGGAAATTGAAGTTAAAGTCACTGGGCTTATTCAGCTCGAAGCGGAGAAGCACAACAATATGAAGGATATTCCTCAAAAGGACAGCACTATCGTAAATGAACTTGAAAAAATCAAAGGAACCTTGAAAAAGATCGCCGAGCAAAATTGCAGAATTGCCAGACATAGCTCTATTATCATCAAGGCTATGTCTGAAAGACTGGAGAAAACCCAGAAGAGAGCTTTGATTGTCGACCTTGATCAGGAGAAATACCAGGACGAGGAAGCTGGTATATCCAAACGTACCAAATCTAGCATGAAAAGGAAAGTCCAGACTACCCCTAGTATGGCTCAGATCTTTATGGAGGGGGCTCAAGAAATGGCAGACTTGGAGGAGGTTGCGGATGAGCTCTTGAACTCTATGAATTAGTGGTGGTCAGGCCCTGCTTCTTCTGTTTGCTGGCTTCTTTGAGGTTTTTTGTTGCTGCCTGCTAATGCTGGTTTTATTTTTTTTGGCAATTTTTTTGTTTTTTGGACCATTGTTTCGGTCTTCTCCTGTATTGTTACTTTGTGGTTTTGGGTCCCTATAAAACCTGTTTATCCCCCTTTTATCAAAAACATATCTAAAAAATTGATTATTTTCTCTCAAAATTATTTTTTCATGAAAAACAGCAAAAAAATTATACAAAATTAAGAACAGATCCAAAAAATCTGATTTTTGGAATGAAAGCGCATGATGTTGTCCCCAAGCTGCAAAAATTTTTTTGTGAGAAAATACATAGTCGTTTGAAAGTTATGGTCAAATCTTTGGAAACTAGGGCTTTATCCAAAATGATGCCAAACCTACAACAAAAAGCAAACAAAACCTGCAACAAAATGAAACCAACTCCAAAAATTGTTCTTTATTTTTCCAAATATGTCAGGTTCACTAATGTAATGAAGGATTTCTACAAAACAGAATAATTAGTATCACATGCATGCAATATTATCCAAATAGCACAATATAATGCAAAGGAGAAATGTGAAACAAAGGGAATGAAACTAGAACAGTCTCACCCATTTCTCTCCTCCATGACTAACTTCTATTATACCTCCTAGCTTGCTATAATAATGGATGC
Source organism: Sequoia sempervirens (assembly GCA_007258455.2). Taxonomy (NCBI): domain Eukaryota; kingdom Viridiplantae; phylum Streptophyta; class Pinopsida; order Cupressales; family Cupressaceae; genus Sequoia; species Sequoia sempervirens. The sequence goes on from VDFB02058242.1 coordinate 476,725,588, forward strand.
CCTCAGATTTTGAGGAGCAAACTTTATATGCCTAGACCTAAACAAGACTTTGAAGGATTTATTTTAAAAGATTTATGCAAATAGAAAATGAAATCTAAGTGCAAATATTCAGATACTAATGGCTAGAATGCAAGAAATGACAATAAACAAGGAATCTAAAATGGTTTCAAGAAATTCAAGATCAAGGTCCTTGAAATGAGAGCAAAATTGTCATTTTATAGAAAATGCAATTTTGCATGGACGGATGAGATGAGAGATTGAGAAAATGACCTAGAATCAATGGTTAAGATTTAAGATGGAAACTCTCAATTAGGGTTAGGGAAAAATGCCCAAATGTGTGAATAAGATTTAATTAAATAAATTAAATCAAGAATAAATGTGACAGTTGAGATGAAATTAGCAAAAATTAGAAGATAAGAAGATGGGATTTTAGAAAATCAGTAATTTTAGAAATTACTTGATTTGTAGAAGAATATTTCCATTTTGAATTAAATTAATTCAAAATTTGGATTTTGTGAGATAAGGAGGAATTGATTTTTGAAATTAATTACTAAAAGAAGAATCAGTTAACTATGTGAGACATTTTTAAATAAATTATTTTATTTAAAAATAAAGATGTGTCACATACAACAATTAAATAATTAAAAATAATTATTTAATTTAGAAGAAGTGGTTAATTAATTAAATAAATTGGCAAATCTATTAAATTAAAAGAGATGATTTAGGAATTAGTGACATATTGAATAAATATATTATAATATATTTATTTGATAATCAGGAGGACATTAATGAAAAAGATTAATTAAATAAAATGAGAACTTTATTTAATAATTAGTTGACTTTAGGTAATTAGTGACGCATTAAATAAGTATGATTTATTCATTTAATAATCAGGAAGAATAGAAGACCCTGAATTAATGAAATAATTGTGAATTATTTAATTAATAGTTGAAGATGGGTTAGGAACATAATTAAAGTGTCATAATTATGCTAGGACAAAAGGTGGTAAAATAGTGCTCACAGGCATAAGTCATTTTTAGGTGTCTACAGTCTCATGAAGCAAAAACTGATCATTTTTCTTTGTTGTGCTTTGTTAAAGTTATTAGGAGGTATAACTTTGATATAGTTGAGTGGGAAGATGATTCTGAGGCATGACTTTTACCCATAGCCACCTTTGTGTTTGTGAGTGCATACAAACTAGTGTATGTATTTCACCTTTTGGGCCTTCTCACCCGACAGACCATAGTGAGTTCTATCACCCAGAGTGAGTATGCATTCTCTTTTTCTCATAATCAGCCTAGATCTAATCCACAAGTAGTTGGATAGATGATTGAAGCTTGATCCAATTCTTTTTCAACACATGCGTGTTCCTTTGTTCTTATGTTTAGTTTTCCATGGAATCTTCATCCTAGGGGTTTGATCATCCCTCCTTATCATTATCATTCCATCTTGCTAACATAAGTTTATTTGAACCCTCTTTTTGGTGTGCATGGCTACTTTAGTGCAAGTTTGAAGCAAGTTCATCCTCTCGCTAAAGTGGGGGCTGAATGTGTCATAGAAAAATGACCCCTTGTCATTTTCATGACCTTTTAGGTCTCTCTTCACTATGTTTAGTCCATTTTTCTTTGATTTATTGATGTAATATGGCTTGAATATTCACATTTAAGTCCTTAAATCTCAAATAATGGTGTCTTATGAAGGTGTTGTGAAGTGTTGTAAAACATTTCTGCATTCTTCTAGACTCTATTCATCACAATTCACCTAAAAATCATATTTTCATCACTTATCAAGTCCTATTTTGAAGTTTTTTAAAGTCTTGTAACAAGCCTTCATGCTTCTCTAGGCACAATTTCACTATTTACACCTTTCTTGTGCCTTATTTAGCCTCTTTATGCCATTACAAGCCTTAATTTAGTGCATTCTTGAATGTAAGCTAGACAAATCATATTAAATGTGAATTAATTCATGACACCCACTTTCAAGCTTGAGGTGGGACCCATTCACCCAGAGTGGTGAATGAGTCCCCCTTGGCTCCAAATTCAAAATATTTCAAAATTCCTTTTCAGTTTTTATTCAAAATTAACTTGATGTCATCCTATGATGATGTATCAAAGGGTTACTAGGTCACAAGAATGTATAAATAAGTGTTTTTACATCCATTTCAATGCCCATTCACCATCAACACAAAATCATCAAGTTCACTAATCCAAGCATTCACTCAAGAATTCAAGCACTTTACATCATCAAATCAAGCACAAATTAGACATCTTAGAGCTTCCATTGACATCACTTCATACTTCTTCAACAAGGGTTTGGTAAGTTGATAGCATTATCATGTTATTTGTTTATCATTCTCTTATATTTTATTATTTCATTAAGGGTTTGATTACCAAAGTGGGGTTTGACCAAGGAAAACCCCTATTATCTAATGCTCAACAACTTTTCCCCTCTTGCAAGTGTGATTGTAAACTTTGGTATGCAAATCTAACAAGAATTTAGGTGTTGAAGAGTGTTCAACAAGTCAACTAGGTGCTTCAAGTCAAATCAATCACATTTCAAGCTTAGAGAATAATTTTTGTTTGTTTTCTACAAAATTTACTTCAGCAACCCAACAAGCAGACAACCTCAGATCTGGTGTTGCAGAGTTGTCTCCTAATTTCTAAGAATTTTGAGAGAGGATTGATTCACCACTAGTGGCAAATGAGTCCCACCTTAAGACTGAAAATCCAAAATTTGTCAGATTTCAGATCCCAACACTCATAATCAGTTCTTGATAGTTTTCATCAGAAGTAGGACTAATTTTCCCTGGGTGGAAAATGAGTCCCATTGGTGAATTTTTGTGATTCTAGACAACATTCAAAATATTCTAGATACGTCAATTCCTACCTAGGTGTTCTTTGATTTTTCTCTCTTCTTTCTTGTTCTGCATTTGTTTATTCATTTATTCATTGTTTGTATATTGCATATTTCATTAGTTTTGCACTTATAATCAGTCATATAGATCACTTAATTGCACTTAGATCATTCCATTTAGTCAAAATAACATTATACATAACATAATTTGAATGAAACTTTCTAGCAGTTTTGGCCCTACTCTCTCCTTTTAGGTGAAAAACCCTAGAAGAGATAGAGAGTCCTAAGGTGCCAAAAATCCATGGCTCACATGGTAACCTCTACAAAATACTTATATGCATGCATCACAAGAGTGGAAGTTTAGTTGATGCCTGCCAACTGTTTGACCAAATGAATGAATGAAATGGCTTCTCCAAGAATATGACCATTTCAACTTACCAAAGACATGCATATCCTCACAAAGCATTCACTATTTCATGAAATGCAACCAATAGGTGTTTGGCCTAATCAATTCACCTATCTTAAAATAAGAGCTTTAGAATAGGGTGTGGATATCAATGAAAGCATATTAGAAAGTGGATTTTTGTCAGATGATGTAGTTACAAATTCCCTACAAAATGTGTATGCAAAATATGGAAACATACACAAGGCACGTGAAGTGTTACATATAATAGCTCAAAAAAATGTGGTTTCATATTTTTTTGTTTATGAGATGGTAATCTTAAATGGTCTTTACAAGGAACAATTGCTTTCTATTGGCAATAGGATTTGTTTGATTCAGAATATATATTTAGATCTATTAGTTTCTGGAATCACATCAACAAGAATGTTCAAATGAACATGAATTAATAGTAATTTCACAGTTATATTGATAAATGTGTATTACACACTTATAATTTCTAAGGGTTTTCCTATGAGCACTTTATTCAGCACATACTTTATTAATTGGTTTATAGGAACCTTGCACAAATGACAATAAAGAAAACTGGTGTAAGATACAATTGCCTAGAAGAGAATCTATGTGGATGCCCAGTTTGGCTCACATGCCATTTATGAAGTTAATATATGTTATTGGAAATTTTCTTCCCCTAGTTAAAATTAATTCATTTGAACATCTATACACTAGATACAAGGTAGATCATTATTTATTATATTTCTTGTTGTCATTGAGGTAGTGTTGTAATTTCAAGAACAAATGCACATAAGACTAGATCTATATAATGGCTATAATTGTTAGATAGGAAGAATTAGCAGAGATATGTTCATAAGGAGGGTGAGGATGATTGTTGGAGATAATTTGTTGATTGAAGTTATTCAAAACATTCAAGGACATGTGTATTAGTTTCTAAGCATAATTTGATATGGCATTCTTTTATGTGAGTTCTCGTCCTTGAATTCTAGCTAAAGTTGATAAAAAGGGATGTTGACTTTATTTTCTATTTAGGTTGAATACCCTATGAACTTTTTTGTAATCATATATACACTAAATAATTGGAGATTGAACCTAACTGTCCGTGTCTTGACACATTGTTACTTAGGATGTTTTAATTTACTCGTGGTTCCAACTTTATACACTATTGTTGTCATTTACTTATCAATCCATATTTGCACTTATTTGATGTTTTAGATGTTGCTTTGAGTTTCATCTAGTCTATTTCTATTTCTTATTGGTAATCTATGCTATTGTATACCCTAATGCTCCTTTGATATTGCTTTATTTTTTTAATTCTTTCAACTAATTTTGTTTGAGTTAGAAGATAGGAAAACTTTAAAGTTACAATTTCCTACAACAAAAATCTTGATATATACAAAAAGAGTCTTATTATCATCCTACCTTCTAATTGAAATTGTTAAAACCTTGATATTTGCTATGTTTTTGTTTGGTTCTAACACAATGATTCATTCATCTTAGTTCATCTTTTCCCAACTTTTCTTTTTGTTTTGCATATCTACAAAATGATTGAGGCTGAAAACCAAAATGTGGAAAAAGGCAAAGACAAATTGATACCACAAAGGCAATCTCACCCCCTATACTGCAGACTCTTCCTCCACAAAACACTTTTAATTTTAATATGTTTTATATGCATAAAGAGTCTATAAATGAATAAGTTTTCTTATGTGGAGGCTCTTCTCATGAGGCCCTTGCCCTCGAATGCATTAGATAGTAAACCAATAAAAAAAGGAATTGGACATTTGCATAATATTGAAGATTCATTGATATTGTGCTATCTTTGGGTCATGTAATGTGAATCAACCTATATATTTTCCTATCAATTGAATGAGTGTAGTAGAAAATGATTGTATATGGCATTGAGGAGGTCTAAATGATGTTGTAGGGATGCAATCTTCCAAACCTTCTTATTGTGTGATTGTCAATAAGACAAGATTATTTAAAAGTTCACATATCTCACCATTCTATGAAGTTAGATTTTATGTGTTTCACTCACATCAAACGTTCATACCTCTAGTTACTTTCTAGATGTTTATCAAAAAAATATTAGACCACATAATCAAGACCCATAACAAATATGAGTATCTAAACTACTAGAAAAGCATAGTCAACATTAGAGCCAAGCTAGAGATGAAACATACAAATGCAATCACATCTATAGATTATTCAACCTTGATATTTTAAAATAAGATATGCATCCTGCTCTATCAATGCAAGCATCAATTTTCAACCCCCTAACAAGATTTTAGGTTGAATGGTTCAAAAAAATTACTAATTTTATATATCTCCTTTTTCAAATTTTTATTGCAATGGATGTGAAAACACTATAGTAGGAAATGCAATACATGCACTACAACAAACTTATAGATTAAATATATAGGACTCAAGTATGAAATTTCTCTCATTTTACAAAATAGGTGTCATGAAATGTGAGTATCATAAATTTATTAAAAAGATAAATTAATGTGGAAAATTAAATGGCTTGTTTTTAGTGGAACATGCATTGTTCACCTTAAATACTATCATGAAATGTGACTATCATAGGTTAATTAGAAAGATAAATTGACACATCAAGACTCAAATACCGTGCAAAATGAAAGGGCTTGTTTTTTCCCAATTTGTTTTCCAATCCAAGAATTCCTATTAATGTTTTGGAAACGTCATCTTTGATAACATTAAAGAGGTGGATGCAATAAAAAATAACCCTGGTGGTGGCTAAGTCATATGAAATATTGTCTTTAATCTTCCAAAAATGAATCTAATCTTAATGCAATGTAGTTTATTATTCACTATTGCTAAAACTTAGTCATTTTATAAATTATATGTGTTTTTTAAAATTATTGATTAATCCATAAATTATCTATGCAAATATACTATCATTATCTAAATTTATCATTTTTTCCAAGCTATTTTTGAGTTTATCTAAATTTATCATTATGGACAACACACAACTATGGCAACTACATCATAGTGTCAATTAAAGTTGCATTCACTTTCACAGAACTTTTTGTATCTAACGTGGCAAACTTTCAATGCAATTAGATAGTATTCTATGTTTGCATCTTTATTATATACTATTTTTTTTTTATGTTAGGTACTGATGCTAGGCAGGATCAACCATAAACAAACAACCCTGTTGCTCCTACCACTAGTTTTGTGCACTTCAACTTTTTTGGGGATAGTCTCTAAGACAAATAGTTGCTATTTTTTTAGTTGAAGTTTGAATTATTTAATATAATTTACCTCATCTACAAATTCTCATCAAAATTCTTGAAATACAAGTGTTTAGTATTTCAAATTTAAAATGTAAATCTTTGGTGCATATTTATAATTGAATGCACAAACCTTTCCCCAATTGTAGTTATGTTCTTTCTATTATTACGCCAAATGTGTGTCCCTATTTGAGCTTGTGAAGCTCACTTTGCTTGTCAACAACTCACAAGCCCCTAGAGGCACTGCAAGGGGGTTCAATGAATCTCATTCATGCATCATTTTTCATCATTTTTTCAGCTATTCTTCACGGCTCTTTATTGTTTTTTGTGCCACTATTGGTTTCTGCTCCTCCTTGATGGTATTTCTCATTGACACTTTTCAAGTTCACATTTTTTCTGGATGTGCGCTGATTTTTTCCAACTCACGGTATTTTACACAGTTGTCGTTTACATTTTATCTCTCCTTTATTTCATTTATTGTGAATAGGTTGAAGTAGTAGCTGTGAAGGGATTGGTTTAGGTTCGTCTCTTTTGAAAAAAACCATTTTTCTCATTGGAATTGTTGACTATATAGTATTTTATTTCTTCTCATGTTAATTATGTACTTCTGAATGATTCCTGTGTGGGCACATGAGCACTATCACATTAGGTCTTTCTTTTAAACCTAACATCTTCTTACAGATACTCTTATCATATAATTATATTTTTCTTATTATTATAATTATATTTTATAACAAAACTAATATATATATATATATATATATATATATATATATATAACATTTTAATAATTATTAATTAATAATAATTATATTCTTATTTAATACAAAATATAATTAATATATTATATATTTTATATAATACAGATTATATTACATATAATATAATTATATTTATAAATATATATAATAGTATATATAGGTTATATCATTATTATATATTAATAAATTAATAATAATATTAAAATCATTTTCTAATTGATCTATCACACCTCTTCAGGTACCCATTGCTCAAGGTGTGATAACTAATTTAATATATATCTTCTTACCTTTCTAAACCCTATTATACAATTTTTAATTTCCTTCATAACTATATAAGATTCGTAGTCAAATTAATTGCTCAATACCGATTGACCTCGCAAATAAAGTATGAAAAAACTAGAACATAATTTTTCATATCTGATCATTCCCACCTCTTCGGAGTACCCATTGCACACCAAGGTGCGATTGCTAGTGACTACAACATGTGAAAGTAAAGTACAGATAATTGCAGTCCTTGAATTATCTATCTAGAATAAGTAGACTAAACTTCTAATATAGAGGACAAATGAGTTTTCAAGTAAAGCAAAGTCAAGTCACATTGAAGTCGTGAATCTTTTGCTCAAACGAAACTTTCGCCTGCGCATTTTTCATCGACTAATAATTGAATACATTGAACTTGTCTCCAATTCTATGTATGAACACGAGTGAAAAAGTTCTGCGACATCCAAGAAAATATCTATCTAGAATAAGTAGACTAAACTTCTAATATAGAGGACAAATGAGTTTTCAAGTAAAGAAAAGTCAAGTCACATTGAAGTCGTGAATATTTTTCTCAAACGAAACTTTCGCCTACGCATTTTTCGTCGACTGATAGTAGAACTTGTCTATGTGTGAACACGAGTGAAGAAGTTCTGCGACATCCAAGAAAATAATGGATGGGACTAAGAGCTATTGTGCCTGCAGTATTTGAATTATCTGTCAAGAATAAGCAGATTAAATGTGGAAGTAGAAGTACATTATTATTTTAAAAGCTTGAGGTTGAATAATCTGTAGGAATTATTACATTCGTATGCTCCATCTCTAGCCTAGCTCTAATGTTGACTATGCTTTATGTTTTTTCAGTAGATAAGATACTCAGATTTGTTGTGAGTCTTTATTATGTGGTATAATTTTTTTTGAAAAACATCCATAAAGTAACCAGAGGTAATTTTGAAATGTCATTAAGGATAACCAACATAACCAAATGCTATGAACATTTGAAGCGAGTGAAACACATAAAAGCTAACTTCATAGAAAGGTGAGATATGTGAACTTGAAATAATTCTCTCCTATTAGCAATGACACATTAACAAGCTTTGGAATATTGCATCCCATGGACTACTACATCATTAAACCTCCTTGATGCCAAATACAATCATAACAAATGTTGTCTACAACACTCATTCAATTGATAGGCAAAGATATGTGTTGATTTACATTACATGATCCAAAGATAGCACAAGATCAACAAATCTTCAAAATAATGTAAATTTACAAATCCTTTTTTTTATTGGTTTTACTATCTTATGCGTTCAGGGCAAGGGCAGATTGAAACATGAACACAAGGACCTCTGCAACAATATTCGCCAAATTAAGTGAAACAACACAAAAGATTATGATTTAAATGCGCATATATTATTATCCATTTAGTGCTCTCTCCAATTGCCAAAGATGAATAGAAGTGATAAACGTAACCGAAAAAATGCCTTGAAGCCATCTCCAATTCTTTGTGTGAATGCGAGTGAAAAAGTTGTAGGGCATTCAAGAAAATAATAGAAAACTTGGGGAAGTATGACGACACGATAAATTATTGCAACATATTGGATGGGACTAAAAGCTACCATGTCTTCTAATGACTACAACATGTGACAGTAGAAGTAAAATAAGTAGACTAAACTTCTAATATAGAGTACAAATGAGTTTTCAAGTAAAGCAAAGTCAAGTCACATTGAAGTCGTGAATCTTTTGCTCAAACGAAACTTTCGCCTGCGCATTTTTCGTCGACTAATAATTGAATACATTGAACTTGTCTCCAATTCTATGTATGAACACGAGTGAAAAAGTTCTGCAACATCCAAGAAAATATCTATCTAGAATAAGTAGACTAAACTTCTAATATAGAGGACAAATGAGTTTTCAAGTAAAGCAAAGTCAAGTCACATTGAAGTCGTGAATCTTTTGCTCAAACGGAACTTTCGCCTGCGCATTTTTCGTCGACTAATAATTGAATACATTGAACTTGTCTCCAATTCTATGTATGAACACGAGTGAAAAAGTTCTGCGACATCCAAGAAAATATTGGAAAACTTGATAAAGTATGACGAATCAATAAAGTATTGCAACGTATTGGATGGGACTAAGAGCTATCATGCCTACAGTACCTATTTGAATTATCTGTCAAGATTAAGCAGATTAAATGTGAAATTCGAAGTAGAAATGACCTTTCAAGTAAACCAAAGTAGAAGTGACTTTTCGAGTAAACCAAACGATCTTGAATTCGTCGAATCTTTCGCTCATTGCAACATATTGGATGGGACCAAGAGCTACCGTGTCTTCTAATGACTACAACATGTGACAGTAGAAGTAGAGATAATTGCAGTCCTTGAATTATCTAAGTGGAATAAGTACCTCCAATATTTCGTGAGACCCACGTAAAGCAGAGTACAAATTACTTTACGATCGAGTAAAGCAAAGTCAAGTCAAGCAAAGTCGAACCACATTGAAGTCATGAATCTTTTCCTCAAACGAAACTTTCGCCTGCGCATTTTTCGTCGACAGATAATTGAATTTATATAGAATGCCTTCAACTTTCTCCAATTCTCTGTGTGAACACGAGTGAAAAAGTTCTGCGACATCCAAGAAACTAATGGAAAACTTGGGGAAGCATGATGACACAATAAATTATTGCAACATATTTGATGGGACTAAAAGCTACCGTGTCTTCTAATGACTACAACACGTGACAGGAGAAGTAGAGATAATTGTAGTCCTTGAATTATCCATCTAGAATAAGTACCTCCAATATTTCGTGAGACCTGTGTAAACCAGAGTACAAATTATTTTTCGAGTAAAGAAAAGTCGAGTCACATTGAAGTCGTGAATCTTTTGCTCAAACGAAACTTTCGCCTTCGCATTTTTCGTCGACTGATAATTGAATTCGTCGAATCTTTCGCTCATTGCAAACTTTCCCTTAACTGAGAATTCCACGAAGTTGTGCCAGTTTTTGTTTGTATTAATATTTTCATTTATATTTTGTAATTATTTATTGTAATCTAGAAAAAGATGGTTAGAATGTTGAAAATTTATAAAAAAAATTTATGATTTTTTTTATTAAAAAATAATTTATTCTAAATGTTATTATAGAAGGTCATTATAAGTTACAAATTTTATGATTTACTATTATGTTTTGGATATATAAATATTTTACGTTGAAGGTGTAATCAATTTGAAAGAGATCAACCTAAAATTTAAAATCAACGATTGACCTCTTTCCACAACACCTGTCCAACGATTGAAAACAAGTACACCATCGATCTTCTTTCAGCAATGCATTTAAGGAAAAAAGAAAGAACATACTCTCAAACATCCCCTTATGCCAACTAGGTCATGTGAGAATTAATGCAGAGTATTCTCGAACATCCCCTCACACCAACCAACTCATATAAGAGATATTGCAGAGTATTATTGCAGCTAACATTTGCGATGTCACCAAAGAGGTAGAGAGATGGCATGGTTTTGGAAAGAGGGAATGACACTAGAATATAGCTATTATCCCTCTTCCCAATATATATGTTGGGTGACTTGTTTTTTATGCCAAAGGCGTTCCCTCTATGAATAATGCCCAGTTGATTTTGCAATCAACAGTCAAAACTACACTAACCAGTAACTTTGCTAGGGTTTTGTGTTTTCTGCGGTCACCTTTGTGTCATATTGTGCCTCTTGCGCATGAAAACCATCCTTTATTGTGTGTATAGCCGCATTTACTGCAGTTTCTTGTTTTAATATGCCTTCAACCAGTTCTAACCCAGTAGTTCTTGCTGGTGTTAGCGATTCGACAACGATAATCAATGGCTCCTCCTCTGAACAAGCATCCCTAGAAATTTGTTCTTAAAGTCTTTCACGAGGCAAGTATTCTAATTCACCAGCTGATGTGGTTTTGCCTTTACCAGAATTTGATTCTACTTGTCAATGGCTTGAGCAATACACCCTTGTTGGGTATTTTGTTGGGAGAACTCCCCCTGAAAGTGTGCTTAAAGATTGGGTTAGCAAGGCTTGGGTCCCTCATGGGCTCTGCCTTGATATGGTCCAAAACTTGACCAAGGGTTTCTTTTTTTTTTGCTTTGCGGAGGTCAATCACATGTAGGCCATCTTAAGCCATGGGCCCTGGTATGTCTGGTCCTCTCTGTTAGTTTTCAGGCATGGAATTGCGACTTTGTTGTCTCGAATGACACCAAGTTGTAGGTCCCAGTCTGGATTGAATTTCCTGGCCTTCCCTTTCCTTGTGTGCCTTTCTTGAATAGTATAGTCTCCTCATTGGGCAGGGTTATCTACATTGAGCTAGACAGGTTCTTTCAGGCCTGCCCCTAAAAGAGGTTTTGTGTGGAAGTTGACATTTCCAAAGATTTAAAAGACTCCATTGATATCCAAATTGGAGTTTTCCGCCACACCCAGAAAGTCACCTATTTTAATTTTCCCAACACATGTTATAAGTGTCAGTCTGTGAACCACAAGATAAAGGACTACCCTTTAGCAGTGCCTCTTACACCTTCTCCACCATGAAATGCTAAAAAGCATCGTTCGGCGGCTACATCTATTGCCAAACCTGAGGCGAAATGGACTACGGTTACAAACTAAAAGAATAAGTCCACTGGTTCTGGGTCGGGTCCTGTGACCTCTGAGCCAGTGAAAGATGTTTCAAACCCTTCTGTGAAGGGGAAAGAAGCTCTAGTCAGAGCCGATTATGTCTCCCGGTAGTCTAGGCCAAAGGCTATGCCTCGCTTGGCTGCTATCATGCTCACACAGCCGAATGTGGTTGCACAGCCAAATGTGGCATCTCCTATAATAGGAGCTCACAGGCATTCTCATAGCCCCTCCCCCTAGGGAAGAAGGGGAATATATCCAGGAAAAATGGAGGATGTCTTCCCCATCCATCCAAATTGGATTAGTTCTACCAGAATTTTTATAGAATTGTTTCTCTTCTCTCAATGAAGAGGAATCAGATTTCGACAATATGGAGGAGTTTCACTCATGAAGTTCCTTTCATGGAATGTTTGATGTTTGACAGACCTCTCTAGAAAGTATTATGTCAGGGATTCCTTGTGTAAGTACTCTGGTGTTGAAGTGCTTTATCTCTAGGAATTTAAAATCTCTAGTTGCTTACTTGCTACAGCTTGTCGCTCTATTTGGCCAGCCAGTCGAATGTTCTGTACTACCCATGATGTTGGGCATGGTGGAGCTGTCACCCTTTTTGCCCCACAATGGCACTCTTCTGTGGTCAACCACGGGTCTGATCCCACTCATCGGCTCGTTTGGATCTTTCTCAACATTGATAATCATTCTTTTGGGATTATTAATGTCTATGCTTCTAATGATGTTGTGGAATGCTCTTTGCACTGGCGTTGGCTTGTTGATTCTTTACCAGTTGCTACCTAGTTACTTTGTGGGGATTTCAATATGGTGGAAATGGCGTTTAACAAAGATGGCACTCTGCCATTTAGATGGACAGTTGGGGAATGGGAGGCATGGTTTTACATGTGCAATAAATTGGAGCTTTTTTATTCCAATATTGGTCGCTGCCATTCTCATTCTCTCTGACACACTTGGTGCAATTTCTATGCCGGTTCTGACATAATATTTAAGCACCTTGATCATGCCATGATCTCGGTGCAATCTATTTTCTCCTTTGGCAACTCCTCTCTCCTGGTTAAGCCATTAGTGGATGTGACCTTATCAGATCATTTCCTCATTTCTTTTTGCATTGAATGGGAGACTCGACAACCTCATACGTGTAAAACTCAAATTTTTTTAAACATGTCTTTACTATGCCATAAACCTATCTTGGCCCACATTCGTAGAGTTTGGAATTTAGAGTGCAGACCAACTCATCATACAAGCTAGATTTCTTGGTAGAATGAAGCTATCATCTGCACGACTAGATTTTTGTGTATTTTTGGGTGCCAGCTGGCTATTTTTCATCGGCGATCTTATGAGGCTAACACCGCTGACCTTTGTGCTGCCTCTGAGGCTTTGCAAACTAACTCCTTTTGCCCCTCTTTTCAAGTCAAGGTGGCAAAGCTAAGGCACAAAAAATAAATTGCTGACAGCTATGTCACTTGAGGAGCATAAATCAAAGCCTGGTTGCACTGGCTAAAAGTTGGTGATCGTGCCTCCAAAGAGTTTTTCTTGGCTTTGCATGCCAGACACACTTCCCCAAGAATTAAAAAAATTAAAGATGGTACTCAAGTGCTCTCTGAGCTGCCTAGCGTTCTCCAGGCCTTTGTGTATCATTATGAGCAAGTTTTCATTGCATAGGAAATCATGCTTGTGCAATAGTAGGCCCTTCAGGATTTCCTTGTTGTAGTGCCAAATAAGCTTTCTTTAGCTCAAAAAATTTTTTGTGGTCAAATTTTACCAGTTGACGATCTCAAAGAGGCTATGTATTCCATGGCTAATGAGAAAGCCCTAGGAATTGATGAATTCCCTTATGAATTCTACAAAGCCATGTGGGACGATATCAGACATGATCTACATCAAGTTTACTTAGAAGTGTTTCACTCTAGTTCTCTAGGTAATTTATTTAATAAAGGTAACATAAAATTCATACCTAAACTAGGTGACCTAGAAGACATCTATAACTGGCGACCTATCACGCTTCTCAATGTCTCTTACAAGATTATTGCCAAGGCCTTAGCTCTTAAAATGTGGCATCTTCTACCTCAGATTGTGCGTCTAGAGAAAACTAGGTTCATCAAATCCAGATTTATTCTGGATAATATCATTGTCATCTAGGAAGGCATGGAATGGGCCAGATGCTCAAACTAGAAAGATGTGTTTATTAAGATTGAATTTTCCAAGGCTTATGATTGGATCGAATGGCCGTTTATCTTGGCCATGTTACAAGCCCTGACTTTTGGGCCTAATTTCATTCAATCTGTTCGAATGCTCTTTGCGAATGTCTCAGATTGTATCACCATCAATGGTCGCCAATCCTCTACCTTTGGACTCTTTCATTCCATTAGGCAAGGGTGCCTGCTTGCCCCCTCTTTATATGTGCTTGTAGTTGAGGGTTTTGGTTATCTTTTGGCCAATGCTATTTCCCAGCGGCGAGTCAAGGGAATTTCCTTGCCCAATTCTTAGGCTCAACTTATTAATGGCCATTTTGCTGATGACTCATTTCTCACCATTCTGGAAGATGAAGACTCTGTTGCGGTGGCTCTTGAGTGTCTTAATATTTTCTATCTTGCCTCTAGCTCTGCCATTCAGTGGCATAAAACTTTGTGTTACTGACAATCTATCTTGCCCTCCCCGTCGTGGCTGCAACAGTATGGTTGGAAGTGGATTGGGCCTGGTGAAGTGTTTTAGTTTCTGGGCATTCCCTTTGCTTTTTAAGCATCTCTGGCTGAGCTTTGGCAAGCTATGCTCTCCAGAGTTGAGCAGAAACTTACTTATTGGGTTACTAAGCCCCTTTCTTTACCTGAGAAATTCCAGGTGTGTTCCAAAATCCTGGCAGCCACCCATGTCTACTATTCTTCCTGCTGGGCCCCCTCCAAAGCTGCCTATGGCAAGCTTGAGAAGCTACTTCGTGATTTTCTCTAGGCCTCTTCTGAAACTCATAGATGGATTCATCGGGTGGCTTGGAAATTTTGTTGTCTTCCCAGAGATTCAGGAGACCTTGGGCTTCTTTCTACTCAATGGCAAGGGACTACTTTATGTGTCAAATGGATTATTCATGCCCTTACTGGGAATGTGGCCTGAAAAATTATTCTCAGGCATAGTATTCAATTTGGTTTCCCTATTCATAGACCTACCTGGAAGGGGATTGACTTTCAAACACTTATGTTCATGAATGAATTGATCCAGATTGTTGGGACTTTTTTTGTCAAAAGTATCTGGTGGGCCTAGGAAACTATCAAACTTTGGCTCCACTCGGCTAACTATGGTTTTCGAAATGGGCTATCTCTCAACCAGCATAATGTTTGGCGGTCACCTCTTTTTTCTAGTAATAGTCAACCACTGGCTAAGTTGTCAGGGATTAAGGTGCTTAGATCTCACAAGAAGGGTATTTAGACCCTACATTATATTTTTTCCAAACCCACCATATGTATCATGTTATGGGATGCATTTCGTGCCCAGTACATTCTTCAAAACCAAGACCGTGCTACTTATGATGGCCTGGTGAATGACATTCTTGCTGAGATGCTTCATAAGGTTAGAATTAGTGGGACCAAACCTTGGTGGAAAGACTGGAAGTGGTTTCCAAACACCCCTTTCAGGAAATACAAGCCTGGTCGGCTTGGTTATAGGTGGCTCTCACCACATTTTCCTATGATTCAGAGTTTAAACCAAAGGTGGCTTCTTCAATCTCCCACTCATGTCTGGTGTAAAAGATTTGATGCCACTTGGTTTACAAGTGTTGAGCCGAAGCTCACCCACTTTGCTTTGTGTATTCTTTTCCAAGGCTTGCCTATGGGCTCAACTTGTTCACCTGGGGGTCTGGGACCCTCGCTGTCCTTTTTGTGGGCAAGCTGAGAATTTTAAGCATCTTTTTTGGTTTTTTCCTAGAGCTCAGCAACTTTGGACTTGGATTCATGACTTTTTTTGGTCCTTTCAGCTAGAACCTTTCTCCTAGCATATGGTGTTGCTTAGAGATTCTCTCAGAATTCCTACAAAATTCACCTAGCTTTGGCACACTTTTAGGGTGAAATTTTTTTTCAATATTTGGAAGGACAGAAATGCTTACATTTTTTCACATTCTCAAATGGATATTCATATTTCTCTATACGCTAAAGCTATGATTTTCTCTAATGTGCTTTTACAAGTTCAAGTGCAAGCTAACAAATTTTCACTTGAGGTTGCTCACCTCCAGGTTCTTCTGGAGCACTGGGGCAATGCCCCTTGTACTGTTGCTCGGGTCCCCACCTCGCCCACCTCTTCCCGCCATCGGTCGCCCTCCAGGGGCTGGCAGCGGAGTGGCTCTGCACGTCCCCGTTCCCAACCCCCACCTCGGAGAGATTCTCGCACTCCTCGACGTAACCATTCCCCTCCGCCGCGAGCTACTCAGGGGTGGCCTTCTGGCCGTGCTTCAGGGAGCAGAGGTGGTAGTGGGTGGCCCTCTGCTGATCCTCCTTCTTCTGGTTCTTGATGGACAAGTTCTGATAAAACATTCCAACATATGGTGCTTGCTATCTCGCCCCAGCGCGAGGAAGAAGATAAAGGAAAAAATATGCTGATGATGGTTGGGGTCCTCCCCTGATGTCACTCTAGACCCTGTTGATGTATGGGGAAAAAAATTGGATGACAGAGACCCTCACAGTCGACCCCCATTGGGGGGGTTGCTACTGTGAAGAGCAGCACTAGGTGCTACCACCACAACAACGCCTCCCTATGGGGAGCGACGGTGCTGGGGGTAGCCCCAATCTCATTTGAGATTAATTTTTTTTATTAAATAAAACAATATTGCCCTACGAAATAATTACCTACTACGCTAAAATAAAAATAAAAAATACATAGTATTTTTTGAAAACAAACACACACACATAGATATATATATCGTATTAAAACAAATAATACAAATGCATCATCTGGGCATATTAGTAAGATTTTCTAGTAGAAAATAAATTATTTATACAGAAGTTTTCTATAGAAATTGTAAAGAATTTTTTTACAAGGGTTTTCAATTATTATTTTTTTAACTAACAAACTATTTTTGAACAACCAAATTAAAATCCTATTTTTTTGTACCAATCTCGATATGGGTTTTTCCCCAATTTAACAGTAAGGTTTTAAAAATAATCTTTTACAAGGTTCCATGATTTTACTATAAAAAAAAATTCTACAGAGGCAACAAAATAATCACGGAAAAACTTCAACAACCGACAACAAAAAATTTCTATAGAAGAACTTTTAATAAAATTTTCTACAGAACAAAATTTGTACAAACAATCTTTTTAAAACAATAGAATAATTAAGTAAACAGTAAAGGTACCTGTTTTCTTGAAGCTTGAAAGAACGAGGATTGGAGAAAAGCTTCGCCTTCATAGTTCAACTTCTAAAACCTTTCTAGAATCTTCACCTCTAGCAAGATGCAAAATATGAGCAAAAAATATATGCTGAAAACCTCCTCAATTTTTTAACTAGAAACCTCCAAAACCAAAAAAAAAACAATCCTACAACCAATTTTCTTCCTATGAAGAAACTTCTTGCCATTCACAGCATGCCAATATTCTCTCTGAGAATATTTTTAAACAAGAATTTTTATTCAATTCCTGACTCACTCCTGTAAATACTCTAATTATAATTTAACTATTTTTTAAAAATTATTTTCTTTTGTTAATAATAAAGCATTATATGCTATTTAATTAATTTAAAAAAAATCAAGAATTAATACCACTTACCTTATGGAAATTAAAAATTCTAATTCACATTATAGGATCTAATATTTTATTTAAACTATCCACTCAATCAAGAAAATTTAGTTAATTAACTTTAACTACAATTTCCTACAAATAATTATATCAACTAAATAACATTAATTAATCACACATAAAATAAAGATTAATTAAATAACAAACAATTACATACTAAAATAAATAATCAACACTAACCCAAACTTAAACAAAGACGAGGTTGAGACAAAGACACCACTTGACTCACAACAAGGTGACGAACTTGGGATGGGGACACTTCCCTATCAACTCCCTTTTCAACATCATACCCATTGGTTTTATGTGACACACTCAAACCTGATAAGCAGGTGGAGTCGTTGTCCAATACCTGCATCCTGCATAGAAACAAACATCAAGTAGCATGTAAATATCCATTGCAGACACACCGTGAAAGGTAATCACGGGGTAGTAGGGCACTTGTGAGCAAGTGATGCCACTTCATCCTTTCACCAAGACTCACTAGCAAACACATCAGAAACTATAGAAACATAGAATCAAAACTTCACCACATATATTATTAAAGAAACCATAACATAAGCAAATAACATAATCACCACATAATGTATCATCAAGAATCATAAGTAATGTTAAGTGCAGCAAACCAACCAAGCTATGAATCCACACACAACCAAAATAGGTGAACTGATCACCATCATAGACCAACTACAATATTAATACAAAAGAGTATCAACAACACGAGGGGTATCGCATCCTCCCCCTAGAACATGGCTTACTCCTGGAAGCCACTAAATAAATATGGGTAAGCCTCTCTAATTCGGGATGCATCCTCCCATGTCGATGAAGTCTCAACACTTGTCTCTTAAGCTACTTAAGACCTCTACAGAACTAGTCACTATATCCTACGCGGGTCTCAACCATGATACTTATGTAATTGGGACTGCTTAACTGTGATACCATTATGATATTGTTAGTAACAAGGGACAATCTAATTAAGTCATCTACCTGACCGATTAATTATTAGGGTAAGAACATTTTTTCTTTAATTTAATTCTTTCATGCTTGTTTCCCCTTATCAAATAAATTATTCTATTTATTAATAAACTACAACCTATACCATAATATTATTATTAGTATAAACAATATATATCTAAACATTAAAATCATATTATAATCCATTTCCCTTTCTCTCACTACCCATTATAAAATAAAGTTAATCATTTACCCAACAATCCACACAACTTGAATCTATGACTATGAAAGAGTTTATCACTAAATGGAAATTATGAACTATCAAATTATAAAGCTAGGAAACCCAAAAAAAATCATGATGGAATACCTCATATGATGATTAATAAAGACAATCTAAGTCATTTATTTCTGCATAAATCTTAACCAGCATTTACTATTACCACAACACCTAATATGCAAATCTATACTATTAGAAAATTATAATTTCTACCGCATTATACCAATTCATACAGAGACAACACACGTTTATGTATATATATAAACTAGCATATCAAATTCAAATATTACTTGATGCAATAATTCAACATGGTATACATCTTTTCTCACACATTACAGCAAAAAGGAGAGAACGCAATACCGAGGAGGATAACTACCATACAAGCTACACTGTCTTGACAAGAAAATGAACTCCCTCAATGGAAAGCAAGTGAAAACAAGCAAGAAGTTGTGATAAATACATGCCTCGGACATAGGAAGGAATAATTTCACATTAAACGAGAATAACCATTACTAATTATGGACTGCAACTAGATCAACCCGAACACATTCCTAGCAGTCATTAGTGAAAGTCCAAGGAAAAGAAGAGAACATAGACACAAATGCAACTATAATCCAATGCATCATAAAATGTAAATGTCAATATGATGGAAAGTCACATGTGTTACACATAGAAGATTTAACAATGAATGAGTACAATGGAAAACCAAGCACGAGAAGTTAATTTCCAACCATAAAGAAATTCGAGCTATGTCCAAGCATAAGCATTTGAATTGAATTTTTAGACCAATGTATTACTTCGTCAAATACCAATTATAGCAAATGTAGTTCTAGTGCGTGGGTTGAATTTTCAATCTTCACCTAACTAAAACCATCAAATTGCAAACATGCCCTCCAAGTTGAATTTCCAACACCAATGAATATGTAGAGATAACTCAAAGATTGCTATGCAAGAACGATAAGCACAAGAAGACCATAATGTGAAAACCTATCAATGAGAAAATGTAGGGTTAATGGTTAAGGGTAGCACCTTTTGCACATAGTAGAACTCCCTCAGTGCATTACATAGATGATTGTCATCATGTGTGCATAAATTGGTGGTGCCTAAGGATAATATACTATCATAGGCTGAGTATCACCAAAAAAATTGAAAGAGGACAGGCTATTTAGATCTACCAATTTTTAATATGGTATGTTGGAAGTCTCATGGTATGCTATGCTTTGGAAGATTTACCACAATGGTTTGATAGATAGGGCTCCAAAATTTCCAACAAACACACTAGACTAGCATAAATTTGCAAGGGATTTCATCCATGGTTGTACAATATAATTCAACCTCCATCAAGCATAAAGATGAAAAATTGACTCTTGAAAAATTTAGCAACTACCTATACTCAGGAAAACATACATGCATCAAGGAAAAAATTGAAAACTACGACAAATCGTGACTATGGGGTTGGAAAGAAAGGGTGCAAACAGTGAAGGTTAATGGCATGATCAGTAATAAGGGGGCATCGAATTTAAGATACAATAAGGACCATGATATACTTACTAAGATCAAATAATAATCTAGAGTATCGTGGTTATAACACAAAGAATAGGAACCAAAAATTGAATACCAAGCTCAGTCTACATTCTTGAATGCAACCATACCACAAAGATGAAGTCTTCACAGTAAATTGAATGGTTTACTATTGATTCCAAACTAACATATAATGATCTTCAAACTATAAGTAGTGAGCCAAAAAAGCAGGGAAAGAAAGACACACTGAAGCTTAGAAACTTTCGAACAAATACCAATGGCAATAAGACTAGAGTATCAAATTCTATAATGGAGTACAAAGTTCCACGTTGAACATCAAGCAGTAAAATAAGTAATCAATCATTCACAACCATAAATAGAAAGAGAAAATTCCTATTGCATAAAATGGTTAATCAAATGAAAAATCTAACTATTAGGAAATCACCAACTATGATAGGACATAACACATTAGTGTCAATAGTTCAAACTTCATCTTACTTTAAAATACTATAAAATCCTAGCATGATTATTCACACAAGTATATATTTTTTTTAACTTCTCCATTTACACACCAGAAAATTTACTTTACTCACTTTTCAGCACAAGTTCCTACACATTTACAACAAAAAGGCCAAGATTCCACACCACAACTTTCAAGAAAATACCACTCTTTAATTCATAACACAATCATTATAATAGAGTATCACACATACTAGTTATTCATACTGTCAACCAGTTCAAACAAAAGGGTGCACCTGCACCAAAAAAAACTTATAGTATCAAGTACATTATTAAAAAGGGTTCACAAAACAAAGGTTCCTACTCGCGATCCCCCAAAGGACACTGTTTTGGATCCTCATCCGAGTCCCTCATGGTTGTCTTAGAGGAGGGGCATTGCTTGTAGTCATTATGCCTCCTCTTTTATCAGCTTGGGGGCATGGAGTCCACACCCCAAAGGCCACTCTCAAACTGTTGATGGCTTCTTGGTCCTAGTAACAAGTTTAGATTCAACTATTTTTTTGCTTTCTTCTATCTTGATCTAGACTAGAGTGTGTGCTAGGGTTTCATCATCAGAGATTTCTTCTAGTGGGTGGCCTACTTGCACTTTCTTCATGCTTGGCTTCTTTAGGTTTAGACCACCACCTGTCAGATTGCTTTAGGAACTTTTTAGTTCCTCATGCTCTGAACTATGGGAACTTGGTGGTGATGGACTTTGGCGGTTGGCTCCACAGCCACCACCTTGGCCTTTTCCTCAGCCAAGACCTTTACCCCAAGGCATGATCCTGCACAACAATTGGGGTTATATGAGATCAAGAGTTAATGCAAAGGTTTCCTAATGGACTCAAGCTACCCAGTGTAATGCCCTGCCACGCAACCCTAGAGGAAGTTGCAATTCACTACTTCAACGTACAAATTTTTTTTTTTAAGTACAAATAACATGTAAGATGAATACACATTGCCAACAACCTCTAAGGCCATGAGACAAAGATTACTTTAAAACCCAAACAACAATAACATCAACTGAAACCAAAACATTAATCACTTACATAATTAAGATTACGTACATCCCATACAAGATAAATTACAACAAGGATGATAAATACCTCAAGATTCCAATTAAAAAAATTAAAACAATATGATTACAACACTCATTCCTTGAATGAGATAAATCCAATAAGTATAATTACATATTACAAATTCCACCTCGATAACAGATGAGGGGTAATAAAATACAAGAGTACTGAGAGAACAAGGCAAGAGAAGAAACTGAATCCCACTAGCTCTCCATCTAGAAATCTCAACCACACAAACAAGAAGAAGAACCAACGGATTAAGAGCACATGCCACCCAACCACGTGGAACCCAAAGGCCCCACTCCCTCCGTGCTAGGAGATAGTAACAAGGAATTACTACACAAGACCATCTACCACTAGACACGGGCTATTACATAGCTGAACTGAAACAACTACAATCACAATGTCACTTAACCACTACAATCACAATAACACTTAACCACTACAATCACAGCATTGCTTAACATGAGGTTACAATGCTTCTAGAGAACAATGATCATGTACATCGCACAATAACTGATTAACTGTCGACATAGGAAGAGTGTTATGCATAAATTGCCATGAGTTACCCTGGCTCAACCTTCCTAGGCTACCAGACCCCCATCCTAGGTTACCCTGGCTTGCCTCTACCGGCTGTCGGACCCTCAAGCAAAACTATGCATCCCATCTCATCTCAAGCCTTATCATTCACTTGCTTCACGAGAGAGGCATTCATTATCTTTATTAGTGTGAAAGATCCCCATTAATTCTTTTAAATTATCACTTAGTTAAACTCTAGGTGAGTTACCCTGGCACCCGTTTGTGTGTCGGACCCCCATAAAGAGCCACTCTCCTATTGACAATACACATGGTACAAAACCACAATAGGTAACTAGACAACACAACCTCTCCAATCCAAGGAGGTAACAAAACAAGAAATCTCACTCCAAACACTAGAGGAAAATAAGGTCAAAATCCTCTCCAAACACTGAAGGCAATAAGGTCAAAACCCTATCCAAACATAAGAGGAAACAAAGTACAAACCCACTCCAAACACTGGAGGAAACCAAATACAAAAACCCACTCCTTCCAAAGGAGGTACAAATCTCATTACCCTCTCCTATTTCCAAGGAGGCACAAATCCCCGTTCATGGAAACCAGGTACAACATCATAATACAACTCTACACCATTCCCAAGGCAATTCACAAATTGAACCCCTACACAAAACATCCCACTCTAGAGAAATTCTCTGGAAGACTTACATAGACCCTTAACCCCATTTGTGCGACATGGAAAATGAAAGAAACATGATAAAAGCATTCTAGGCAATTCAATATCTAATGTTAGGGTTTCCTAAACCCAGTCAATCATAGTTTTCAATCTTGCATTTACTCAATCAAATACATCAAATTCACTTCACAACATTGAAGAATTTACAACCCAATCAATTACTCTAAATTTTACAAGTAACTTCTCTAATAAAAGCGTTCAAATAAATACAGTCATTCGACTAAAATTATCAATCATTTTCTAGTTTCATGATCATATACTATAAATGAAACCATTTTTTTAACAAACATTTAGATTAAATAATAAGTAAATCAATTACATCACACACGAAATTAAGTAAATAATTAACCTTATCCGCACAACTTAATAGTAACTCAAAGCACATTGACAACTTTAAGGGGTTCAAACCAATAGTATATTTCATTTTCCCAATTACATATATTAATAAAATCAACCTTTGAAAATGAAAACACTTGATCATTTAAAATCTACCTTTTAAAAAATAAATCACTTGAATACAAAATCCACTTTTGCTTCGATTACGTAACCAAAAGTCATCTTAAGATAATCAAAATCAAATTATAAATAGATCAAACATTTGACACATATATTCATCTGATTAGAATCAACCATTCGATAACTCTAAGTTTCCCGATTATATTCCTTACTTTTACTATCATATCCCATAATCCAAACTATTTAAATAAATAACGTTATTGGATTAAGATTAAAACAATCCTATCCTCTAAGTTCCACAATCATATACTATTATTAAAACATCTAGATAATTAAACATTTAGATCAAACAAATTAGTCTTTATTTCAACTTCGCATTAAATAAATTAACTAATTCTCATCTGATTCAAATGAATCATTCATTATCTCTAAGTTATCAATTATATTCATAATCAAAATGTTTTAATAAATAAACATATAATTAAATTTCTTAACCTATATATTAACATAGAATAGATTAATTAACCAAAATCATTATTTTAAATAAAACGTTTGATCATACATCAATTACATTCCCTCTATAGCAATGCGATATACATTTCAGATTAAGTTCTATCTAATAATTTAAAACCCCATTAATTAAAATATATCTAATAATTTTATATATTTCAATTAATCATATTTAATTTCTTATTATTTTACATATACAAATTATGTCTTTAATATACATTTAAATAATTGCTTAAAATCAATTCTTTTAAAATTTACTTCTATTCATGAAAATATCAATTTCCTTCAATTATAATAATCACATAATCATTTTAAAATCTCAAATTTAACATCTAACATTATTTTAATATGCCAAAAGAAATATCATTACTAATGTTATATACATAATTTCTATTTTGAAATCCATCAACTAATTTAAATTCCAATTCTCAACTCATTTAATATTTATATACACATTTAATATATATATATTTGCTGTAAATATATATATATTTAACTATATAAAATAACCAAGTTATTTAAATACCCATATTATATAATATTAAATAATATATATTATATTAAATATTATATATAATATTAATTATTACATATATAATAGTAATATTATATATATTATTAAATATTAAACATATCACATAAAATATAATATATATTAAATATTAAATAAAATAAATGAAATTAAAATATAAAAAAATGAATTTATTTTTTTTGACAAAGGGTCGAAGCCCTAATTCCCATGGGCTGCGTGGCCCAAACAGGGACGCAACCCCTATGTGGGCTGCAAAGCCCCCAGGGCTTCCCACGCTGGGGATGCAACATGTGTGGGCTATGCTAGGCACGGCCACCATAGGCAGCGCCTCCACTGGGGGCGGCTGTGGGGTAGTGCCCTGCCCAGAATAAAAACCCTCATTTTTTTTTTAATTTAAAATTTTGTTTAAAAAAAAAATGATTTTGCCTATGTTCAATGGCAGGTTTAACCAGATCCAAAACAAAAGCAAAAGATGTATATGTATGATATATATGTAAGTAGATATATATATGTATATATATATCAATATATATATATATATATACTTACCTATTTCCATTATTATAGTCAGATTGGCCAAACAAAGATTTTCAACAATCTAAAACAAGGATTTAAACTAATTTTCAAATAAAACAAGAAGAAGGAAGAAATGGTGGAACCTTGCATTTTCTCCAAATTTGGAAGCTTTCAACAATGGAGAATTTCAAGCCCTCCTTCAATTCCACAATTTTAGCCACCTCCAAGCTCTCCACCAAAATCCAACCAATAATTTTTTAATTTTTTTTTTGCCATCAAGAATGAAATCTCAACTCCTTTCATAAGGATTTCCCCCAAAATTGGCCAAACCCTAAGATGCCCACTTACTAATTTTTAAATTATAAAAGACTATTCCATTTTTTTTTTAATTTTTAAAAATACTTTTAATTTCAAATATAATCTCATGTAAATACATAAGTTAATTTAAAACTAATCTCTATTATGATTTCCATTTACCTTTATAATTTGAATCTAAATATTCAATAGAGTCATAATAGCTCATTTATTTAAATAAACCACCAATAATCAAATCACATAATAACCCAATAATTATTTTATTAATTAAATCAAATAAATCAATAAAATAAATCGCATTTCAGCATTGCAACTAAACACATTTAATCATCAATTAAACTACACCTAGCATTTAATAAATTTTAAATTTTGAAATTAAATAAACACTCAAGGGAAAATTGGCCAAATTAAAACAACTAACCCCAACGACAACCTGACAACACGGTACATGACTAGGGTGATGACTTGGCTCAGAAAACTTGGCTAGTATCTCCCAATCAATTACCATTGGTAAATGGACATGCTCAGACCTGTGAAGCCAAGTGGATTCGATGTCATGTGCCTGTCAACCTGCAACAAAGAACATGTCGAACGTGCAAAATATATATATAATATGATCAAACACACCGTGAAGAGGGAATCTCGAAATTGTAGGGCGCTTGCAAGCGAGTGATACAACCTTGTCCCCTTCACCAATATAGTATCACTAACTAACGCATCTAACATCAATGATATGATCAATAGCATAAAACATCATCAAATCAAATATCTTCTACGTTACTCCAAAACATGTCATGAAGATAACATTAGAATAGAATAACATCACATCCAAAATATAACTTTCAAATCATTTAACAATCACAATCACAAGTAATCAAGTTCCAAGGTCAAGCATGTTCAAACACAATCATCACATTATAATATAACATACACATCACTAATTAGTTCACGATCAAAAGATCACCAAGTTTCACAGTCACATCATAAGCATAATCAGACATTACCAAGAAAACACTGTCGATCCAAACATCCAAATGGAGGGGTGTTACATCCTCCCCCCTAGGGTCAGCCTTACTCCTAGAAGCCTGCAAGTACCCCTAGCACAACTCCACACAATCACATATAGTGCGATAACATTACAAAGTTTACTCAAGCCAAGGTATGCGACATTATCACTTCAACATTCATTTAACATTTTTCATTTTGAATCAAGGTACAATAATTTAATATCTATATGATTTCTCAAGATTCAAGAATAAAGTTGGGGACTATAGGCCTCACCAACAACATATGCACCTATAATGCAATTATCCTTATCATACAATTGTTTCACTAATCCTTTCTCTCTAAACTTTTACTTACTGGAAAATGATTTTTCTATTTAAACTATACATTTTTCATAATTATGTATGCAACTTGGGGACTTAGGTCCTTTGCCCAAGGTTCAATCTAATAAAACAAACCTTCATGAATACATAAACATTTTCTCATATGATACCACATACTATGGGTTTTCAATAGACCACACACTCAAGGATAGGCATCTTTGTTAAACCAATGAGAAGAGAGGGAAGGAGAGAGAAGAATTTACAATTCTAACATAAGCACTATTGCAAACATGGTCTCATCATCATACAATCACTTTCACACAAATGCATCAATCAAAAGAGAGCCTACACAAACTCTATGAACTAACAACATATTCATTCATTTCTTATTACCATATTTCATAATTCTCTATACAATATAACATGCAAAAGCAACTCCAACACCACATAGGGGTCAATCAGGCAATCACTTGCACAAAGAGGTAAAGAACAAGCAAACATGCGTCCGATAATTGCATGGAGAAGGAAACAACAAAACTCCAAAAGAGAATACACACCCAATGAATTTCTTGATACCCTCAAGGTCACACAAAATTTCTAAGAACACGAACAAAGAAACCAAGCAAGGGAAATTTTAGGCGACACATGTCATCTGCAACCCACCAACAAACACACTACAACCACACTCAAGAACCACTCAAGGGTCTCAACCCTTTACACAATGAAAGAGCCAAGCAACAAGAAGGAAGCCAAACAAAACACACCTCTTGGTAGGCTTGCGAGCCTAACCCTCACAAAAGCATTGAAAAAAAGACATGCAAGGGTGGAAACAACAACAAAATTGATTGTCGTCCACCACACACTACACAATCGTCCATAATGCATTCTTCCAATAGAAAGGATATCGGTGCATTGTGCACTACACCGAGGATCCTATCCTTTCCACTGGTTTCTTGCACCATTGGACCTATACCACTTAACAACAACTTCTGGGCAAACAAGAGAAATCAACCCAAAAGGAAAACAACACGAAAGAGAAAAAACAAGTAGGTCAATACAGTGCCCAGAGTATAAACCTACACAACTTACAACATAATGGGTCCAACATAATCCTAGAGCTCTCAGTGTTTAAACCTAGGCCGTGATACCATGAGAGCCAGGTTTCGATCTTGGGACCTTTGGGTTATGGGCCCACCACGCTTCCACTGTGGTCGCCAAGAGTACCCAGTGTTAGAAAACCTGGCTCTGATACCAAATTGTAATGCCTCATCGCATAAACCCCAAAGAACAACTAAAAACACAATAATTTTTTTTTGAAATCATTAAGAATAACACTAATTTTACTTATGCAACTAACATAGCTAATGATTACATGTTAAACATCTAAGTCCCTTGGGGTACACAAGGTGACATTACATAATCTATCCCATAACAAAGTTGATAAAATTAATTACCAATTCTACTAACGTAACTCATTCATTCACATGTCTTCATTTAAACATTTATTAAAGATATGCAATGAGACAAGAATAAACCATATAGAAACCACACATGCATTCATAATAGATTTTACTTGGAAATATAAAGAACATATTTACTCAAATATAACACTACATTAACAACATTTACAATTATGATTTAAGAATGAATTACATAATGTAATTATACATTACATCAATCTACAAGTACATCTCATTGAGCAATTAATCAAGGTTACATCATAAGTCTACACATTCACATGGGAAGGTAACAAATCAATACCTAGTATAGTAGAAGTACAAGTATACATTTGGAAACATATAAAATTTGGATCAAGTTGTTTCTGCAAAACTTTGCACTGAAAGGTACAACTGCAAGATAGGGAGCCCAACATGGTGTGTAGCATGTTCCACCTGACCACCCCCATGCTAGGAGTAAATAAGAAAGGGTCCCCAACGAAGAACATCCAAACAAATACACAAGACTAAACTCCAAGCATGGAAAGCTAAACACACATAAAGGACAACATAACATCAAAAGACCACTTCTAGAGGATAGCAACAAAACAACTCAAGGGAAAGCTAGAGGAGAGTGTCACCTCACAGTCCTATATGGGTTATCCTCACAGCCTCTCTAGGCATTGGCCCCATAGGGTGACTTGTGCGGAACCGTTAACCTCTCGTAGAGATGAAGGAACAATCTTGCCAAACATGGCCTTCTCAAACCACCTTTAGTCTGCTTAAGCACTAACATGTGGTTGAAGCATCCATAATTATCTTGTTAATTTTTAACTACCCACCCCCTAATTAATTAATTTGGTTATCACTTATTACTCAAACTCTAACATGGGTTATCCTAACAGGCCCTTTGTGCACTGACGCCCACATAGAGCCACTCTCCCTAGAAACCCAAAACACAACAAATTTCCAAGGAGTTGTACCAATAAGAACATTACACTACAAAATAGGACAACTGCAAAGCAAAACTATCTCGCCAAAAGCCATATGAATAAATACACATAAAGATGGGTACAACCCAAGAGTAAACTCTAGATCACAACTATAGTCAAAATAGGGACAAGTATCAACTAAAAAGATCAAAATTAGAACATCATTTCCCCATGCCTCTAGAAGTCCTTGACAAGCAACTTAAGCTCTTATAGGAGAATATGCTAATATAAGGGTTTTCCCACAAAACTATAACCCAATCAAGCAAACATCATACTTGACTCAACAATAATTCGACAACAAAATTTTGTCAAAGAAAATAAATAATTCTTATTTCCAATTAAACTAATCACCTCATAAAATCAACTTGCTATATAATCCATCTTCCAAATTTTCACAACATCAACATATATATATATATAAATATATATATACATATATATGTATATGTATATGTATATATATATATACATATATATGTATATGTATATGTATATATATATACATATATATATATATATATATGTATATGTATACATATATATATACATATATATGTATATATATATACATATACATATACATATATATGTATCTATATATATATGTATATATATATACATATATATACATATGTATTAATACATATATATTTATATATACATACATTTATTTATATATAATTATAATTGAAATTAAATAAGCTTTAAATTAAATAAGTTTTGAATTAAATAAAGAAAATATATTTTTTTAAAAATAAACACATACATAGGCTTTAAGCCTATGTGGGTGTTGCCCACAACTAACCCCCATTCGGGGGGGTCATTGTTGTGAAGAGAAGCACTGGGTGCTACCTCCATAGTAGTGCCTCCCCTATGGGGAGCGACGGTGCTGGGGGTAGCACCAATCTTATTTGAGATTAATTTTTTTTTATTAAATAAAACAATATCGTTGTACGAAATAAATACCTACTGTGCTAAAAATAAAATAAAACATAGTATTTTCTAAAAACACATATGTAAATATATATATATATATATAATTTGTATTATATATATATATAGTTCATATTAAAAAAAATAATACAAATGCATCATTTGGGCACATTAGTAAGATTTTCCAATAGAAAATAAATTATTTACATAGAATTTTTCTACAGAAATGGTAAAGAAAATTTTCATAGGGGTTTTCAATTTTTTTTTTTAACTAAAAACTATTTGGAACAACCAAATTAAAATCCTATTTTTCTGTAGCAATCTGGATATGGGTTTTTCACCAATTTAACACGAAGGTTTTAAAAATAATATTTTACGAGGTTCTCTTATTTTATTGTAAAAAAATAATTATGGAAAAACTTCAACAGCCGGCAACAAAAATATTCTATAGAAATTTTAATAAACTTTTCTACAGAATAGAATTTGTACAAACAATCTTTTTAAAACAACAAAATAATTAAGCAAACAATAAAGGAACCTGTTTTCTTGAATCTTGAAAGAACGAGGGTTGGAGCAAAGCTTCGCCTTCAGAGTTCAACTTCTAAAACCTTTCCAAAATCTTCACCTCCAGCAAGATGCAAAATATGAGCCCAAAAATATATGTTGAAAACCTCCTCAAAAGTTTAACCAAAAACCTCCAAAACCGAAAAAAAAAAATTCTATAGCCAATTTTCTTTTCGTGAAGAAACTTCTTGCCATTCACAGCATCCCAATATTCTCTCCGAGAATATTTTTAAACAAGAATTTTTATTCAATTCCCCACTCACTCTCATAAATACTCTAATTATAATTTAACTAATTTTTTAAAAAATATTTTGTTTTGTTAATAATAAAGCATTATATGCTATTTAATTATTTTTTAAAAAATAAACAATTAATACCACTTACCTTTTGGAAATTAAAAATTCTAATTCACATTATAGGATCTAATATTTTATTTAAACTATCCACTCAATCAAGAAAATTTAGTTAATTAACTTTAACTACAATTTCCTACAAATAATTATATCAACTAAATAACATTAATTAATCACATAAAATAAAGTATATTAAATAACAAACATTTACATACTAAAATAAATAATCAACACTAACCCAAACTTAAACAAAGACGAGGTTGAGACAAAGACACCATTGGACTCACAACAAGGTGATGAACTTGGGATGGGGACACTTCCTTATCAACTCCCTTTTCAACATCATACCCTTTGGGTTTATGGGATACACTCAAACCTGACAAGCAAGTGGAGTCGGTGTCTAGTACCTGCATCCTGCATAGAAACAAACATCAAATAGCATGTAAATATCCATTGCAGACACATTGTGAAAGGTAATCATGGGGTAGCAGGGCACTTGCGAGTAAGTGATGGCACTCTGTCCTTTCACCAAGACTCACTAGCAAACACATCAGAAACCATAGCAATATAGAATCACAACATCGCCACATATATTATTAAAAAAACCATAACATAAGAAAATAACATAATCACCACATAATGTATCATCAAGCATCATAAGTAATGTCAAGTGCAGCAAACCAACCAAACTATGAATCCACACACAACCAAAACTGGTGAACTGATCACTATCGCAAACCAAGTACAAAATCAACACAAAAGATTATCAATAGCACAATGGGTATCATAATTTATCTCATGTAATACACCAATTTATGCAAAAAATAGATTGATTTTTTCTTGATTTACCTTACAAACCTCTTCAGCGTACCCATTGCACACCAAGGTACAATTGCTAGTTAATTAATGTTGAGATGTATTTTACAAGTCCTTGTTGGTGTGAATAATTTTCTTGTACCTAGCTTATTCATTCACTAGGTAATTAGGGGACATATTCACATGGTTAAGTTTACTTAGGTAAAAGATTCCTTCTAGAAGTCTTAGTTGGCTTATCTAGAACTTGTCTTATCTAGCTAGGATGCATCATTTCCTAGGTGATTAGGTTGTTGGTTGTCTCATGTCATAGGATCATGACATTTGTCAACATCATATTCATTCCTACATTTCAACCTTGCCTACATAAGCAAGGCATCTCTTGTACATTTGTATTCAAGCTAATCAAGCAATAGCAATTCAACCATTAATCAATCTTGCATTGTGAAGCAAGCATTCTTGCCATTCTCTTTCTTGTGGAAGCGGTTTTGGTCGCAACTTATCTTAGGGGTGTTGAGGAGTCACCATCAACTCCTACATGGTATCAGAGCACTCCAGGTGTTGCAGATTCCTTCCTAGATCTGAGGGTGATATTTTGGCTTGAAGATTTTTGCTAGGTGCAGATTGGGGTTTCCATAACCTCATGGTTGAGTTCAAAAGCTTCTACAGACGAATTTTGACTATAAATTTTCCTATATTGGGTAAAGTTGTTTTTGAGGCAAAAAAAAAAATTGTTGGAACATCACCTGTGCGGTACAATTTTCCCTATTTTTGCAAAAAAATATTTTTAGTGAAATATTTTCTACAGTATGATTATTAAATATTTGGGGCAAATATTTTGATAAATTCGAGCTATAGTTGTATGAAATTTTTATTCTATTTGGCAGAATTCTTTACAAATTTTTGCATAGTCTAGGCAAATATATTTCTCTGTTGGGGTTTTATCAAAGATTCTGCAAATATAAATTTATTTGAGCCATATTGCATGCATCAGTCTGTCAACTCAAGCATCACATTATCAGATCCTTCAGCGGCTTGGTCACTGAGCTTTTATTGGCATCCTTAACTGATATTTCTAGTACATCGACTTGCATTTGTACAAGATCCGTCACATTCTTAGCATCATCTAGTATGAAGGACATCAAATTTCGTTGGTGCTCATTGGTCAAAGGATCAATCAGTGGGTACATTACATTTCTGTTGATCCATTGTCAGCAGTACTCCCTCCGTCAAATTTGGGCCATCAAATCTGTGCAACGGAGGTACAAAGTCTTTATTGGCTTTGGGTGCAGTATAGTTCTTTATCCATTGCCTTATCCTTCTCTCGCAACTGGTTTTTGGAGTTTGTTGGCTCTTGGCCAATCGTCAAAGCCTACACCAATCAGATCCTTCACCACTCGGCTGTCAAAGGTGTCATCTGTACAAGGCGTCGGGTACCACACTGCTAGTCCTCATCCACTACTCAAGCCCATACACAGGTGCCTTTGTTAAAAATATGGTTGGTTTAATATTTAATTGGCATATTTTATATCAATAAAAAAATTTTGTTTATAAAACATTTGTTGCATTTGAATACTTGACTACATATTTGTAAGGCCGACAATTTATTGGCCATGATTTTTTAAAACCTTTGTAAAGGCTATTACGGCTTGGTGTTTTTTTTTTCAAACTTCTTTCCCCATGGTTGTATGACCGACCAAGTACTAGTTCTTGGGTGCCGAGAAATTTCTCCTATTCAGCCTGCTAATTATTTGTGTTTACCACCATAGTGCCTATTTATAGGCCTTTTTTTCATTTTTCCATAACTTTCGCATACGGAGGCCATTTTTCAGAAATGAGATATCATCAGAAAGCTGGAAGAGTCAATCTTTCAGTGGTATAGATATTTTGTAGAGATTTTATAGTTTTGTGCCAAATTTTCTAGGTTGAAGATAGATCTCTATTTTTGGCTTTTGAAGCTTGTATCTTTGTAAATGGATGACTTAATTATTTTGGAGAAAGGGAACTATAGGCAATGGAGTAATTTAATACTCACTCATCTTGGTGAGAGGAATCTATTGTCCTATTTGTTTGATAAAGTTCCTTGTCCTAGCACAGCTGATGAGTATTGCATTTGGAAAGGCTTCAGGGCTGTTGTCTTTAGAGTTATTTTTTAAAATGTAGATGATGACCTTTTGGAGACACTTATTCCCTTCCAATGTCCTCATGCTCTTTGGAATCAAATTAGAGAGGTGCATGAAGATCATGATTCTTCTCCATCTCTTGAAGGTCCTCTTTCCAACTCACATGTGCTTCTTCATTCTTCAAAGTTGATAACCCATGCTTGTGATCCTTTGGAGGAGATTACAGATGCTTCAGAGGTTCCTGATTCTTCATCTTATGTTGATGAATCATTGAGTACTACTAGTGATTCATTGCAACATGTATCTGATAGTCTTCCTAATTGGGATTTTTATTTGATAGACATTGCTTCTTTGTTTGTGGAGTCTCACATTTCAGACTTGGAGGACCAATTTGAGGGTTTATCTCTCTTATTTGATGATAGTCATGGATCAACTATTGTCACTTCATGTTTGTCTTTGGAGCTTGTTCAAGATCAGTTTCCACTGGTTCTTGGTTTGTCACAATTTGTTGTGATTGGATTATGGCATCATCTTCATCATCCAATAAATTGGCAACACATGAGCAGATTTCAGAGACACAATCTTCCTACATTTGGATTCCTCTTCCTACCACTTCCTATCGAGAATGGGAATCATTCCTGCATTTGTACTTGGTGTATCTTCTTCCCAAGGGGAGAAATATTGTTTGTAGGCATTGGATTTTGTTTTGTCTTCAGACTTTAACCATGTTTGTAGGTGATGATACATTATGGAGGGGATATCTCATCTCTCTACTTCCCTCTTATGGGGGGGTCATTTATTGTATATACATGATGCATGATGTCCTTGGGGGGTATCATTGAGTCCTCCATACATCATGTTGTCTTATTTTGTTTTCTCTCTTTTGGAGAGGAGTTTTGTCCCATAGGGTTTTCTCCTTTTCTCTGCTTGTGAGAGATTGCATCATTTGCATTGTAAATGGGTACCTAACATGGACTAGTAGTCAGGAATCATAGTAGTGTGCATAATAATCTTCTCCCTAAGTTGCACTTAAGGGGGGGTGTTGGTGTGAATAATTGTCTTGTACCTAGCTTATACATTCACTAGGTAATTAGGGGACATATTCACATGGTTAACTTTACTTAGGTAAAAGATTCCTTCTAGAAGTCTTAGTTGGCTTATCTAGAACTTATCTTATCTAGCTAGGATGCATCATTTCCTAGGTGATTAAGTTGTTGGTTGTCTCATGTCATAGGATCATGACATATTTCAACATCATATTCATTCCTACATTTCAACCTTGCCTACATAAGCAAGGAATCTCTTGTACATTTGTATTCAAGCTAATCAAACAATAGCAATTCAACCATTAATCAATCTTGCATTGTGAAGCAAGCATTCTTGCCATTCTCTCTCTTGTGGAAGTGGTTTTGGTCACAACTGATCTTGGGGGTGTTGAGGAGTCACCATCAACTCCTATAGTCCTAACAAAGGAAGAAGTGTAATATTTTGAATGTGTTAATAAAAAACTCTCACCTTTTATTTTAAATATTTCTAAAAGTAAGCAAGACATAAAATTTATGCCTACAAATATATAGTGAATAAAATAGTTTGAAACTAAAATTATACTTAATGAATATAAATTATATATAGTTAAGTTAATTAAAAATTTAATAATTGAATATTCAAGTTTATAATAAAAAAAATCACAAGAAAGATAGATTTAATTTTTTTAAATTTTAATTTTTAGAAATTGATTAATAAGATTTTAGTGCCTTTTTTCTACATTAATTGTTTACTATCACTTATAGTGTAATTACTCCAATAGCTTGTGAGGAAAGTGAACCTTGATTTTTATTGTAATGACTAGTCTTCAAAGAACAATAATGAATATACTTACTAAAATAGTTTTAGTAGATCTTTGTGAATTATTACAATCCACATGAAGAAAATACTTGTTTTGCATCAAAGACATTAGAATTCCACAGTCCATATCAATATTAAATTTTTTGTTTCTAGATTAAAATATGTGATAGTTTTTGGATCAAAGTTTCAGATCACACTCCATGATCCATCATCAAGATGCAAAAAGATATACTATGGACTAAATTGTGTGATTGTTTTGCATTTTATTAAACAACACTAATTGTATACTTGAATAGAACTAAAAGCTTCTATTTTACATTAATGAAAATGAAAATTGGAAACATGGGAAAAGAAACACCAACAAAGTACTACCTCCAAATATTATTTGAATACGAAGAGGATAGGTTTGAAATTTGAATTATTATTTAAATGTGTTTAGGTTGTCTAATTTGATTTATATAATTTTATAGTACTCATATAATACATTAAGTGATTAATAAATAATAAATATGTATTATAATAGATTATAATATATTTTAATTTATATATATTACTTAAAGGAAAATATAATTGAAAAAATATTTAAAATAGATTATTTCTTTTTAGAAATACATATTTGAATAGAAAATTATTAGTAAATTGTGAATTATTTTCTTTTTAAAAATGATTTTAAATTTTACAATGCAAGATTATTTTGAACACATATATTTAATTTCAAATATATCAATCTAAAAAATTTCTTCTTGTGAATTTAACATATTTGGGTATGTCTAGGATCATCATGGAAAAAAAGGCCCTTAAGTGACAAAAAAATCAAAAAAATTAGAGCTAGGCAAATTGACATAAAAATTTGAATAAGTTATCTATATTATTTCAAAATAATGTAAGAATAGAATTTATAGAAAATTGAATTTAGTTTCTAACCTACTAGGTTTAATTTAAAAAAATAAAAAACTATTTGGTGAAAATTTGAAATTTCAATGTAGTAGTACTTAAATTTTAGGGAAAAAATAAGAAGTAGGTGTATGTCTGACCACCCTAACCACAATAAAATGATAATATTTTTTATAAGATTTTTGATATAAGTAGAGGACTTATGTCTCGATGTGATGCATATTTTTTTGTAATTTTTTTCCAAGAAAATAATTAATTATGAATTTTTATTACAACTTTTAAAAAATATAAAAACTCGTATGTCTAACCACCATAACTTGGTTCTAACTTCATGAAATTATTTTTTTTTTTTTAATCCTATAGTATGTGAGGCATAGAATGTGATGCATGTTTTAGATTCAAAAAATGTGATATCATTTGAAAGCTATAGATTTTTTTCAATCAACCTGTCAATCAGAACTTTAGTCATAATTCAAATAGAAAATGAATAATAATTATTTATTAAATTCAAAGTAAAGCATAATTTATATTGCTAGAAAGCTGAGAATCTCCTTTAAAACCCCTTTTTGTTTCATCAATTTTGGGTAAAAAAAAGTCGTCAGCCACATACCCTACACATACCCATCATATCGACACTTTTTGGCCCATCATGATCCTATACATACCCATTTACTTTGTGTATAATTTTTAGAGGCAATTATTGTTTGACTATTTTGTAATGCTACTTTCATATTTTTCAATGCTATGTAAGTTTATGATTATAGAGAAATAATAGGAAACAACTACATTTTATGTTGTAAATAATGCAAATAATTATTATTTTTAACTCTAGTTTTTAAATGTAATTTATTGTAATGTTTTAGATTTTAAATTTTGAAGGAATAATAGAATATAAATTCAATGTAAACACTAAAATTTGAACAAAATAATGTGATTATGAAATTTTAATGCTTCAAATATTTCATTACTTTGATAATAATTCTCATTAGATTATTGAGATCCAATTGAATCCTTGCCACACTAATACTTTCTATATTAGTATGGAAACTCAACTCACCAAAGATATTATAACCTTGAATATTTATAGTTTAGTATGTCATATTCACAAGCATAAAGCTTAAAATATGATAAATCATATGCTATCTTCACATGAATGTGATGTTGGTAAATCCTATTTACCACAAGTTTCAAGGTTTTAGAATATGAGTGGCTTTTTGTTGGAATATTTAAAACATTTTTAATATATTATCTCCCAATATATGTAAAGGGTACTTTAAGGTTCAAGATATCTCCTTCTATTGCATGAAACAATGTCTCAAATGGATTTTAAAGGAATGCAACATATTTCATAGGTATTTGAACATTTTTTAATTATTATGAAATTCCTAATAATTTATTATTACAACTCATTCTATTTGAAAATTTTAAGGTCACATAAAATGACTATAGAAAAAAGTTTCAGTCAATTGAAGTCTATATAGTAGAGTGTCTATAGATAAACACTTTTACTATGGATATGGGTATTTGTGCACTCCTTTTTTTATTTTGATTTTAGAAAATAGGTTATAAAATGATTGATCAAATAAATAACTAAATTTTTAATTAGTAATATTTTTAGCTTAACGTAGAGAGAATCTCATGTTTTGTGAGTTGTGAGTGGGAAATTGGATAAATGGAATAATCACTTTGAATATTTATATAGTTTTCTTAGAACTTTAATTTGAAGGTAGCTAAATGAATTTTTTTTATCTCTCAAACATGTATTTGAACATTTATTGAAGAAAAACACAAAACCTAAGGCTAGGGAAACTCATCCTAGGTTGTTGGGTTGTAATTTTAATTAGAATATGGAATGAAGAGCCAATGCTTGAGAGTAGGTAGAATATCAATTTCCTAGTTACAAATATTCTAGTCTAAGGGGGTGTTCCTTGAGGTATTTATGACAATAAAATTAAGAGGGAAATGAATAATCAAACATAAAAATCTAAATTATCTATACTGAAGATGTTATGATCCCTTAATTTTCTAACTAAATCTATGTAAACATTGACTAAACATAAACAAAAAAGACCTCTAAAAGTTAAATGATTTACTCTTTACATACACCATAACATAACAATAGTGAATATCCCTAAGATTAAATTCACTTGACTTTACATACACATATAGAAGATTGAGATACACTAATACTATCCTCTCTTACTACATCAACCTTAGGACTACATAAGATATGACATAGGATGCACAATAATATCATACAATAATGAAACAACTTAACACTGCTCATAAGATATTGATAACAAGAGATGATTAGATTGAAATATTTGATTAGCCTCTCACCAATTACAATAGCAACTAATCCATTGGGAAACAAATTCAAATCCAACAAAGATGAAGATAACATGCCTAAAATACAAAATTTTAAATAAGAAATAAATATATCTACAACTATATATGTTTCATGTTACCATGATCAATGTTACAATAACACACACACAAGAGAATAACATTATAAAAATTTATAATAAATTTAGAATATTTTCACACATTAATCTAAATCTAACTCCTATTACATTAGGCAAGAAAAAAGTGGGAAGAAGGAAATAGTAGATAGCCTTAAAAATCTCCCTAAATTGCTAGAATTTACAATGGAGACACCCAATTATAAATAGAACTTGTATGAATAACCCTATAATAGATTATAAATTATGTTCCCAAGTCTAACAAAACTTTTCATGGAACACTTGATGTCTTAAATCAACCTCAGACACTCATAACCAAAATTTGTCTCAAGAACTAATCTTTAGAATAAGTTCCATCTTTGTAGATATATAATTGTAGTTATAAATAAACCTTATGGGTATAGGGAATTATTAAATAAATTTTTCATTCTCATAGGATACATTTAATAATTATTTATCTTTTCTCAACACATAAGAGTTGTAGTGTCAAAAAAAGTAACCCTTTTTCACACATAGTTTGGGAATGAATAATTAATGATAAAATGGACTTAATTATGCCTTATTTAGGGTGTTGTAAAGTTTTTCCTTACATTTTCACACTAATATAGGGCTTTATTAATTAATTGAGGTTAATTAGAGCATTATTGGACCCTTTCAAATCCAAGCCTTATTTATTGCATTTTTTTAGGGATAAATCCTGAAACTAATTAATAATGTTGCATAACACTTAATTTGGAAATGTTTGAGTCCTAGGATAGTGAGCTAGGACCCATTTGCTACCTAGAAAATGGGTCCCCACTATTTCTAGGACCTCCTTTTGGCATATTATTTCATCTTCCTAAAACTTGGTCCTAGAAAACTATGGTAGGACCCATTCACCCAAGGTTGCAAATGAGTCCTCGTTACTAAAGAAACCCATTTTTAAACAATTTGTGGTGGGATTTTAATTATTTTGAATCCTAGATTTGATGTTGACTTGTCTTATTTGAATTTTGGGGTTAAATCTTAAGATAAGTATAAATACAAGGTTAACTCACATAGCTTCACCTAAGAATTATTATGCAAGAATCCTAAGAGTTCACAAGATAATTATAGAGCATTCAAGAGCATTCAAGAAGAGATTCAAGGTTAGATTATCTAGGTTTTATTACAAAAATTCAAACATTATATCATCATGTCAAAGGCATAGTGCATCAAGCATGTTGTTGAGCTAATGTGTTGATGTAGCATTGAGGATCCAAGTTAAACATTGTTTCACATCGAAGTCAAGATCAAGATCTACATTCTACATGGCCACTTCATGTTATATTTCTAATTTACATTCCAAGACATCATCCAAGATATCATTGTGTTCATCTTTCATTATTTCATCTCAAGGTTTAATTACCTAAACGAAGCTTGACCAAGGAAGCCACTATTCCCTAGCAATCTGCAATGTTGTAAAATTGCACCCCTTACAATTTCACATACATTCTTGCATCTTCTTTAGTGTCCACTCCATTAGCATCTTGTGTAGGCTCATTTTAGCCCTTGCATCAGCCATTTTCCTTCTTAGGATGCTTAACACCCCTTTTCAACAACTACCCTTGCGTGTCAACTTTGCATTTAACCTTGTGATTTCTTGTTCATGTTGTTTTGTAGCCTGACGTGTCTAGACACTAGCGTGTCACACAGATGTCTGCACGTGACACTAGCATCTTGTGACATTTCAACATTTAAACAACCACCTCCAAGCATGTTTTCCATTTGTCACCTCCTTTAGTCAATGGTAACAGCTCGAGATGCGTTGTAACCACTCAGGAAGCTTCTTTTCCTTCCTTAAAAATGCTATATTTTCAACTCATTTAGCCTCTATTTCTCTCCAACTTCACTCCTAACTTCTCTTCTAGCTTCTTCTACTTCTTAGATTCTTTCTCAAGCAT
Organism: Sequoia sempervirens; assembly: GCA_007258455.2. Lineage (NCBI taxonomy): Eukaryota > Viridiplantae > Streptophyta > Pinopsida > Cupressales > Cupressaceae > Sequoia > Sequoia sempervirens. The sequence continues at coordinate 476,767,134 of VDFB02058242.1, forward strand.
TCCCCCATCTTTCTTGCTTGCACAACTCCATTTTTTATTTTAAATCAACCTCAAGCCCCCAAGCTTTTACAACACTCTTGTATTCTCACAACACCCTCTACAACACTCTTGGATCTTTCAACTCTCTATGTTTCCCTCCTTGGCCTCCAAAGCTTTTCTTGCACCTTTGAGCATCATGGGACTTTTCATATCCCTAGGTATCTATTGCATCCTTACTTCGTGATACGAGTTCTCCTCCTCGAGCGAGGATTGCTTTTATCACCTACATTTTGTGAAAGGGGTTCTCCTCCTCGAGTGGGGTTTTCTTTTATCACATCGCATTTGATTACTTCTATTCTCTCTATCTTTTTGGCTATCCATGGATGTGGGAACACAAAATAAGGTTTGACTGAGGAAAACCCTTATACAACCCCAACACTTTTTCCAAATATTATGCATGCAGGTATTGAGGACATCCATTTGTTGGAGGCTTCATCACTTGTGTGGTTGTGAGAATTTCCTTTCTTTATTCTCCTCATCTTTATCATTTTTATTTCACTTTATTTCAGTTCTATTACATTTTGATACTTTATTGTATTCTATAAGTTCTTAGTAATTTGTTTGCTAGCATCCATTTAGCTATTTTCTATGACATTATTGCTTTGTAGTCTATATGAGACACTAGTGCACCTTTGGGATGGTAGTGCTTTGTGTTGTCATTTGTATCCTATGCTCACATCCTTTGGCCAAGAGCTTGTTAGTTTGTCCAGAAAATATTCGTGACTTGCTATTTCTGATTCTAGAACTCTCACACTATTCCTGAGGTAGTTTAGGGTAGTTCACCCCATGTGGCTCTCTAAATGAAGAGAACTCATGAGTAGCGAACCCCCCTTCTCTGCATTTTTGGTGAACCTGACGTGAAGAGGGTATTTGTCAAAAAACTAGGAATTTATTTACCCCTACTTGGTGGGGTCATTAATTTTGACTTGGTACTTGGAATACAAAACTATTTGCACCATTGGAAAGGTCTCCAAGAGAACTAGTTTAGTCACTAAAATACAATTCCTTCAACTATCAAATTTCAGGGACCAACGCAAGTTTTGACCTCAAATTTTGCTTTGAAGACCTTTAAAAATGTAAATTACTAGAACCTAGAAAATACCAAAAAAAAATAAAAAAATCTAGATTCTCAATTTTTCTTAGTTCTATCACCAAAATGAATTTAATATTTTTTTTTTATGAATTTCATATCTAATTATATGCAAATTAATATTAATGATGTTCCATTTCATGCATGTGAAGGTGACTTTGCTTTTCCTATGTAACTTGACATCTTTGATCCTTCTCACAAAAGTCCTTTGGATTCAAAGGATATCTTGTTGCAAGAAGATGAAATCATTGATACCTTTCTTAATGTTAATCTACCTTCATTTCATTCCAATGCACTCTCTTCTAGAGATGATGCATTTGTGGATGATGAATCTTTCCATCCCAATGCACTCTCTTCTATAGACGTTGCATTGGTGAATGATCAATCTAATGTTTATTCCAATGCACTCTCTTCTAGAGATGTATTTATATAGGATACCTTGAACTTATCTCCAATTCTCTGTGTGAACATGAGTGCAAAAAGTTATGTGAAATCCAAGAAAATAATGGAAAGCTTGATAAAGTTTGAAAAATAGATAAAGAGGCCTCCAACCATTTGAAGTAGAAGTGCCTTTTTGAGTAAACCAAACAACCTTGAATTCATCGAATCTTTCACTCATTGCAAACTTTTGCTTTATTGAGAATTCCACACAATTGTGCCAGTTTTTGTTTGTTTTAATATTTCCATTCATATTTTATAATTATTTATTGTAATGTAGAAAAAGATGGTTAGAATTTTGAAAACTTATAAATTTATTTTATGAAATATTTTTATTAAAAAATAATTTATTTTAGATGTTATTATAGAAGGTTATTATAAGTTACAAATTTTATGATTTAATATTGTGTTTTGGATATATAAATATTTAATTAAAGTTTAGAGGTATTTTACAAGTTATAACAAAGGATGGAGTGTAATAGTTTGAATGTGTTAATAAAAAACTCTCACCTTCTATTTTAAATGTTTCTAAAAATAAACAACACGTAAAATTTATTCCTACAAGTATATAGTGAATAAAATAGTTTCAAAATAAAATTATACTATCTACTTAATGAATATAAATTATATATAATTAAGTTAATTAAAAAATGTAATAATTGAATATTCAAGTTTATAATAAAAAAATTCATAGGAAAAGATAGATTTAAATTTTGTTAATTTTTATTTTAAAAATTGATTAATTGGATTTTAGTGCTTTCTTTTCTACATAATTAATTGATTAATGTCACTTATTGTGTAATTACTCCAATCACTTGTGAGGAAAGTGAACCTTAATTTTTATTGTAATGACTAGTCCATAGAGCACAATAATGAATATACTTACAAAAATAGTTTTAGTAGATCTTTGTGAATCATTACAATCCACATCAAAAAAATACTTGTTTTGCATATCATTAAACAACTCTAATTGTATACTTGAATAGAACTAAAAGATTCTAATACATTAATGAAAATGAAAATTGGAAACATGGGAAAAGAAACACCCAACAAAGAACGACCTCTAAATATTATTAGACTGTGAAGAGGATAGGTTTGAAATTTGAATTACAATTTAAATTTGTTTAGGTTGTCTAATTTGATTTATATAATTTATATAATCATATAATGCATTATGTGATTAATAAATTATAAATATGTATTGTAACAAATATAATATATTTTAATTTATAATATATTATTTAACATAAAAATATAATTGAAAAAATATTTAGAATATAATATTTCTTTTTAAAATATACATTAGAATAGAAAATTATTATTATATTGTGAATTATTTTTCATTTTTAAAATGATTTTAAATTTTACAATGCAAGATTATTTTGAACATATTTTAATTTCAAATATATCAATCTACAAATTTGTCTTTAATTGTACTAGTGAATTTAACATATTTACTTTGTGTATAATTTTTAGAGGCAATTATTGTTTGACTATTTCATAATGCTACTTTCATATTTTTTAGTGTTAAAAGTTTATGATTATTGAGACATAATAAGAAGCAACTACATTGTAACTTGTAAATAAAGCAAATAATTATTATTTTTAACTCTAGTATTAAAATGTTATTTAATGTAATGTTTTATACTTTAAATTTTGAAGGAATAATAGAATATAAATTCAATGAAAACACTAAACTTTGAACAAAATAACATGAATATGAAATTTTGATGTTTCAAATATTTCATTACTTTGATAATAATTCTCACTAGATTATTGAAAACCAATTGAATTCTTGTCACACTAATACATTCTATATTAGTATGGAAACTCAACTCACCAAAGATATTATAGCCTTGAAGACATAGTTTACTATGTCATATTCACAAGCATAAAAATTGCAATATGATAAATGATATGCTGTTTTCACATGTATGTGATGTTGGTAAACACTATTTACAACAAGTTTCAAGGTTTTAGAATATGAGTGATTTTTGTTAGAATATTTAAAACATTTTTATTATGGTCTCTCCCATTATACATAAAGGGTATGCTACGGTTTAATATATCTCCTTCTATGGAATGAAGAAATGTCTCAAAGGGATTTTAAAGGCATGTAACATATTTCATAAGTATGTGAACAAATTTTTTAATTATTATGAAATTGATAATAATTTATCATTATAACTCATTCTATTTGAAAATTTTAAAGTCACATAAAAGGATTATAGAAAAAATTAGCATGTCTATAGATAAAAAAATTTACTATGGACATGGGTATGCACTCCTTTTTTTATTTAGATTCTATAGAATAGGTTATAACATGATCAATCAAATAAATAATTAAATTTTTAATTAGTAATATTTTTAGCTTAACATAGAGAGAATCTCATGTTTTGTGAGTTGTGAGTGGGACTGGATAAATGAAATAATCATTTTGAATATTTATATAATTTTCTTAGAAAATGAATTTGATGGTATCTAAATGAATAAAATTTAATCTCTCAAACAAGTATTTGAATTTTTTTTGAAGAAAAACACAAAACCTAAGGCCACAAAAAGTCACCTTAGGTTGTTGAGTTGTAATTTTAATTAGACTACGGAATGAAGAGCCAATGATTGAGAGTGGTAGAATCTCAATTTAATGGTTACAAATATTCTAGTCTAAGGGGGTGTTCCCTAAGGTATTTATAACAAGAAAATTAAGAGGGAAATAAATAATTGTTAGAGTAAATTACATTTACCCACTTAAGTTTTAACTTAGGCACATAGTTTGCATTTAATAGGGTAATTAGTTTTTTATTCCCATATTCTCGTATTGGGTGGTTGCACACTCGTTTGGCATTTTTCATTTCTTTATAAGCTTGTAAAATTATGTACATTTTTCATCTCATATTCAACATACATTTCTCTTCGGTAAAAGAGCATTAGGTTTCTATGCAATTGGTATTTCCTAGGAATGTGTTGCTCTATCATGGTATCGAAGCTTCCCAGTTTGCAGTATCTTCCTTGAGAGTTTTTGTCAAAGAGGTGGCTGGAGATCTATTTATTTCAAAATTTGAAATTTTGTAAATTTCAAAGATGCCTCATTTTCAAATTTTCCTATTGAAAGGTGTTTGAGATTGTTGGAGAATTTATGTCTGGCATTACTATGATTGGAGAGGAGTAATTTTTTGTTTGAAAGACCTCGTATCTTATTGAAGAGGCCTGCATTTCAATCTGCAAGGGGATTTCTACTTATTTCCAGCGATTGGCATGATTTACAGGTCCATGAGGGTGTCTTTGGGGGCTGCATATAATCTCTAGGGTGCACAACTTTTTTTGAGGAACATTCTCTTCATCTCTTGCCCATGTAGATTTCCTCTAAAGGATCATGTTTTTCTCATTGGGGTGAATTGCAGATGGAGGCCATTTGGATGTGAGTAGAAGCGGTGCTTTAACCTCCACGTTTCATGGAATTACTGTTGAGAGGCATGTTTGGAAGCATTTGAAAGAGGTGTGATTTCCTCTTGGCTAGGTTGAGGCATTTTCCATTGGGGGAATTTTTCTTTTAAACTTTATATTCGATAAAGTTTAGAATGAAATATTTCATTTAGGGCCTCTATGGTGTGGACCTGAGCCTTTCTTTGAGCTAGTCCCACATTGGTAGCATGGGAGGAATTTTTTAGTATTTATATACTACTACAATTGCTAATGTTGTTGTGAGAAAAGGCTCACATTAAGTCATTTTCAAAGCTTGCATGTTCAATGTGCTATGTTGTGGACCCCTTGTGCCTTGTGGAATTGTTGACTCAGCGCCTTGTGGTGTGTCTAATGGAGCTTACAAAATTTTGAAGAATTTTCTCATCTCCCATGGGTTTAGTATGCATTTTAAAAACCTTGTCCTCATGAGTAAATCAGGTTTTTTTCATGTGAAAGCACTCAAGTGGGTATGTGCAGGATCATGATGGGCCAAAAAGTGGCAATATGATGGGTATGTGTAGGGTGTGGCTGATGACTTTTTTTTAACCCAAAATTGGTGAAACAAAAAGGGTTTTTAAAGGAGATTCTCAACTTTCCACCAATATAAATTAAGCTTTACTTTGAATTTAAAAAATAATTATTATTCATTTTCTATTTGAATTACAATAAAAGTCCTGATTGATAGGCTGATTGAAAAACATCTATAGTTTTTAAACGGTATCACATTTTTTAAATCGAAAACATTTGTCACATTCTATGATTCACATACTATAGGATTAGAAAAAGAAAAAATTGAATTTCATAAATTTTTGACCAAGTTAAGGTGGTTAGACATATGAGTTTTTGTATTTTTTAAAAGTTGTAATAAAAAATTCATAATTAATTATATACTTGGAAAAAAATTACAAAAAAATATGCATCACATCAAATTTTCACCAAATAGATTTTTTTTTAAAAATAAACCTTGTAGTTTAGAAACTACTTTCAATTTGCAATAGATTATATTCTTACATATTTTTGAAATAATATAGATAACTTATTCAAATTTTTACATCAAGTTACCTAACTCTGATTTTTTTGAATTTTTTGCCACTTAAGGCCTTGATTTTTCCATGATGATCCTGTATATACCTAAGTGTTCTAATTGCACGTTGACCTGCTATACTAGTCTCTAGTTCCTTAAGTCATATTTTGAGCCACTATGCACATTTGTTTACCGATCCCTTTGGTTAGAAGCACTGGTTACCAATTGTCCCATCGACCTTAGTATTTTCCTAAGACAGGTCTTAATTTTCCTTGATGACTTAAGCTTAAGTCATCAGCCTACCAAAGTCCCTTTATTAAATGCTAACCTTTTCATGTGTGCAGGTTCTAAGATTTGAGGTTGCGGGAAGAGATCCTGACCATACCCCACCAACTCAAGGGTTATAAATGTTGGCTTGTTAAAAGCTTCAAGGATAGTGAAATGAAGGCACATGTCTTCATACGAACATGGGGCTCAGTATCCACTACCAAGCTTATGGCCATTGATTCCAAAACCAATGGATGAGATCAAATCTCAGGAACAATCTCTATCGTTCCCCGTTGGTTCACTAGAAAAAAGTGAATGCCTATTAAAAGTACGAAGATCAGTGAGATCTCGGCATGTGGACTAATCTACCTAGTTTGTGAGATGGGTGGAGGCCACTAACAAAGAAATTTCCATCTGAGGTGGGTTAACTCCATTGGTCAAGAACCGATCAATGTAGCACCGCTAGATTTCAAGCCTAGTCAACCTAAATGGAGCCATTCAATTTTCCATCTCAGTGTAAGATGAATAACCTATATTCAAAGTTAATAAAATGGCACTGATAGCCATTTTCACTTTGCAACTAGTGGGAATTGATGATATACTCTTTGTGGGTGTGATAAAATTGATCTTTGTGTGTGGAGACTTAATTGTTGGAAATCATGAAGTGCAATCTAAAGATTTCCATGCACTTGAGAAGTAAATGGTGACAATGCACATGCCAATGAACTGCCCAATTTGTGTCTGTCTTTTTCATTTAGCATTGGTATTCGATAACATCAACTTGATCCATAAATAGAAGTGATGAGTTGCTATTTTCACCATAGCAATTAAGTTGTCAAGTCCTGAAGTTGTTGTACAGAGAAGAGGTTAAGAGTGTATGTTTTCTAGTTACAAAATGAGCAAGCTTGGTTCTTCATCAATGCCGGTATGAAGGTCTTCTCGGCTCAAGTAACAGAAGCCCCACAATGGAGACACAGGACAAAAACAATGCGATCACGAGGATACCCAGGGGAAGGAATCTTCACTGATGATTGCCAGATGTGGCCACCAATTGAAAGACTAGGCTGAGAGCTCGGAGGAAACCAAAAGAAAGACAAATTCTAGTTACCACCAACATCTGGCAACCTTGGGTCAAGCTCTATCCCGTAAGGTGAAGGTGCTATCTATCCCTCCTTTGGCTATCAAGACTCCAAGTGGGAGGGATGCTGCTATGATAAAAGAAGTTAGGGCTGAGGAAGGGGTTGAAGTTTCATCCCCAACCCTTGCTACTACTAGAAGTGGTTGTGTGTACTGGGGTGTTTGTGTTGCTGGTAAGGGATCTTTTGGTTTATGAAAAGGTGGTGGTCAATAAATTTTTGTATTTATAAATTATTTCTAGGGTTGTCGCTTTGTCTCTCTATGTGTGTGGAACAGTTTTGGGGCATTAAATGTTGACTGTGTGCCCTCGTGGCAGTATGGGTGTTGGTTTCATTGCTTGCTTGGTGGTGTAGGGAAATTTTGGTGGCACTTTTCTTCTTCCTCATGATGGCTATCAAAATTTTGCTTTCCCTGTCTTAATTGAATTATCATGTGGGGAAATTTTGGAAATGCAGATGAAATTGAATTTGAGGAGGTAGCTTGTTCACTCCCTTGTTCTATAAAAGGGAATTCATGGCTCATTTTTAGACGATGGAATTATGGTCAAATTTTGAGTTGAGTGCTTGTCTAGGTAGAACCTTAGGCATAAAATAGTAAATAGAATAGTTATCTTTTCTTGAGCTCTTATGAACATATGTAATTATCTTAAATAGTTGTACAAAAATGACTGATAAATAAAATGAATGTATGATTCTAGTATATGTGCTCTCCTAGTATAAATGGGTACGTGCAAGATCATAATGGGCCTAAAAGTTGCGATATGTGGTTGACAACTTAATGGATATTTACATAATGTACATTTTTCATCTCATATTCAACATACATTTCTCTTCGGTAAAAGAGCATTAGGTTTCTATGCAATTGGTATTTCCTGGGAATGTTTTGCTCTATCATGGTATCAAAGCTTCCTAGTTTGCAGTATCTTCCTTGAGAGTTTTTGTCAAAGAGGTGGCTAGAGATCTATTTATTTCAAAATTTGAAATTTTGTAAATTTCAAAGATGCCTCATTTTCAAATTTTCCTATTGAAAGGTGTTTGAGATTTTTGGAGAATTTATCTATGGCATTTGTATGATTGGAGAGTTCGAGTAATTTTTTGTTTGAAAGACCTCGTATCTTATTGAAGAGGCCCACATTTCAATTTGCAAGTGGATTTCTACTTATTTCTAGCAATTGGCATGATTTACAGGTCCATGAGGGTGTCTTTGGGGGCTGCGTATAATCTCTAGGGTGAACAACTTTTTTGGAGGCACCTTCTCTTCATCTCCTACCCACGTAGATTTTCTCTAAAGGATCATGTTTTGTTCATTGGGGTGAATTGTATAGGGAGGCCATTTGGATGTGAGTAGAGGCAATGCTTGAACCTCCAGGTTTCATGGAATTCCTACTGACAGGCATGTTTGGAAGAATTTGAAAGAGGTGTGATTTCCTCTTGGCTAGGTTGAGGCATTTGCCATTGTGGGAATTTTTTTTTAAGCTTTATATTTGATAAAGTTCATAATGAAATATTTCATTTAGGGCCTCTCTTTGAGTTGTCTCCTTGGATCCTTAGTCCCACATTGGTAGTGTGGGAGGATTTTTTTAGTGTTTATATACCACTACAATTGCTAATGTTGTTGTGAGAAAAGGCTCATGTTAAGTCATTTTCAAAGCTTTCATGTTCAATGTGCTATGTTGTGGACCCTTTGTGCCTTGTGGAGTTGTTGATTCAGCACCTTGTGGTGTATCTGATGGAGCTTACAAAATTTTGAAGAATTTTCTCATCTCCCATGGGTTTAGTATGCATTTTAAAACCCTTGTCCTCATGAGTGAATAGGGTTTTTTCATGTGAAAGCACTCAAGTGTTCTAATCACACGTTGACGTAATATACCAGTCTATGGTTCCTTAAGTCATCTTTTGAGCCACTATGCACATTTGTTTATCGACCCCTTTGGTTAGAAGCACCGGTCACCAATTGTCTCATCAACCTTAGTCTTTTCCTAAGTTGGGTCTTAATTTTCCCTAATGACTTAACCTTAAGTCATCAACCTATGAGGGTTATGTGACCCTCAACCTAACAAAGGCCCTTTATTAAATGCTAACCTTTTCATGTGTGTAGGTTCTAAGATTTGAGGTTGCGGGAAGATATCCTGACCATACCTCACCAACTTGAGGATTATAAATTTTGGCTTGTTAAAAGCTTCGAGGATAGTGAAATGAAGGCACATGTCTTCATACAAACATGGGGCTCAGTATCCACTACCAAGATTATGGCCATCGATTCCAAAACCAATGGCCGAGATCAAATCTTGGGAATAATCTCCATCATTCCTCGTTGGTTCACTAGAAAAAAGTGAATGCCTATTAAATGTAGTGAGATCAACGAGATCTCAACATGTGGACTAATCTGCTTAGTTTGGGAGATGGGTGGAGGCCACTAACAGAGAAGTTTCCATCTGAGGTGGGTTAACTTTGGAATTGGTCAAGGACATACCAATGTAGCACTGCTAGATTTCAAGCCAAGTCAACCTAAATGGAGCCATTCGATTTTCCATCTTAGCATAAGATGAATAGCCTATATTCAAAGTTAATAAAATGGTACGTGATAGCCATTTTCACTCTACAACTAGTGGGAATTGATGATATACTCTTTGTGGGTGTGATCAAATTGATCTTTGTGTGTGGAGATTTAATTGTTGGAAATCATGAAGTGCAATCTATAGATTTCCATGTACTTGAGAAGTAAATGGTGAAAATGCACATGCCAATGAACTGCCTAATTTGTGTGTGTCTTTTTTCATTTAGCATTGGTATTCGATATCATCAACTTGATCAATAAATAGAAGTGATGAGTTTCTATTTTCACCATAGCAATGAAGTTGTCAAGTCCTCAAGTTTTTGTAGAGAGCACAGGTTAAGAGTGTATGTTTTCTAGTTACAAAATGAGCAAGCTTGGTTCTTCATCAATTCTGGTATGAATGTCTTCTCAGCTCCAATCACATAAGCCCCACAATGGAGACACAAGACAAAAACAATGTGATCATGAGGATCCCTGGGGGAAGGAATCTTCACTAATGATTGCCTAATGCGGCCACTAATTGAAAGACTAGGCTGAGAGCTTTGAGGAAACTAAAACAAAGACTAATTCTAGTTACCACCAACATTTGGCAACCTTGGGTCAAGCTCTATCCCCTAAGGCAAAGGTGCTATCTATCCCTCCTTTGGCTATCAAGACTCCAAGTGGGAGGGATGCTGCTATGATAAAAGAAGTTAGGTTCAAGGAAGTAGTTGAAGTTTCATCCCCAACCCTTGCTACTACTAGAAGTTGTCATGTGTATTGGGGTGTTTGTGTTGCTAGTAAGGGATCTTTTGGTTTGTGAAAAGGTGGTGGTCAATAAATTTTTGTATTTATAAATTATTTCTATGGTTGTCGCTTTGTCTCTCTATGTGCATGGAATAATTTTGGGGCATTGAATGTTGATTGTGTGCCCTCGTGGTGGTATGGGTGTTGGTTTCATTGCTTGCTTGGTGGTGGAGGGAAATTTTGGTGGCACTTTTCTTCTTCCTCATGATGGCTATCAAAATTTTTCTTTCCCTATCTTAATTGAATTATCATGAGGGGAAATTTTGGAAATGCAGATGAAATGTAAGACAAAATGAAATTGTTGTATTGAAATTTCATTTGAGGCGGTAGCTTGTTCACTCCCTTGTTCTATAAAAGGGAATTCATGGCTCATTTGTAGAGGATGGAATTATGGTCAAATTTTGAGTCGAGTGCTTGTCTGGGTAGAACCTTAGGCATAAAATAGTAAATAGAATAGTTATCTTTTCTTGAGCTCTTATGAACATATGTAATTATCTTAAACAGTTGTATAGAAATGACTGATAAATAAAATGAATGTATCATTCTAGTATATGTTCTCTCCTAGTATAAATGGGTATGTGCAAGATCATGATGGGCCAAAAAGTGGCAATATGTGGCTGAAAACTTAATGGATCCTTGTTCCTGGTAGATTAATGGATATTTTATTGAAGATTAGCCAACCTTTAAGTGAATGATGTTGTTTACCATATATAGGAATTAATTTGTGGTTTGATTTGTCATTGATTGAGAAGATCAAGTTAAATATCCCTTATGAATACCCTCCTTTGTCCCACAGAGCCTAAAGTGTAGAGGATTATAGTCCTTGACTAAATCTTGTTTGTTGGTCATTCATCGTAAGGGTCTTGAACATAAGAATTGGCTATTCTTTAGAGGTTCCTTAGGTGTATTGGAAAAACACCAACAAAATGGTGACTTTGTTGGGGAAAATTCTCCTCCCAACACAAATATCAAATGCAGAGTCAAAGGGTTAAATGAACCTAAACATCTTGATTGGAAATAAAAAATTCTTAAATTTGGCAAATAATCTAAATGTTGTGAAGATTGAGGGATCCGAACATGACTCTGATGTGGAAGATAGCCCAAAATATATATTTCTTGTAAAATAACTTCATCTCAATTGAATTTCAATCCTCTAGAAGGAGGTGGTGACTCTAACTCAAAGAACCTATTAAAGCACATCTCAATTGATCAAATCTACAATCTAAAAGGGCAAAGAACAATTATCTGTTGCAAATAACCAAGTATTTTCATAGAATTTGAAGAAATTGAAGTGCATTATGGGTAGATCAAGATAAATTTTCCATACTTGAGAAGTAAATGATTCCCTAGTGAGTGACTCAGTACTAGATGAGGGAATGATAACAATATTTTAGTATGCTTTTGTGTATAAGTTAAACTCCCATGTTAAATTGAAAAGAGCATGCTAAATTGTTAAGATCTTAGGTAGCACTTTGTATGAAATATGAATGCGAGAGGGTTAGGATCATATTTGCAAAAGGAATTGAAGTAATATTGTATAATTTTTTAGTACATTCACAATTCTTTTTCAATAATTAAAAGTAGGTTTTCAATTCATGTCGTCTTGTTTAAGTTTGGAGAAAAGTATGCAAGGTGAGCAATCATTATCTCATCAAGGAAACTTTAGTACTGATAGGTATAAAGCTATCAACTTTGTCAATATTGGTGGGTATCCAAATATTTTACCACCAAAGATCAGGGGCAAGATTCCAAGGTTCAGTGGTGAAAAGATAGAATCAGTAAATAAGCATGTACAAAAATTTGTTATCATATGATGGGTGATTAGGAGATAGATTGTGAGGATGTGGTTATGAATTTATTTGTTTAATCTCTAAAGGGAGATGCAAGAGACTGGTTCTCTTTTCCACCCTATTCCTCTATATATTGTTGGAATAAGCTTAAGGAAGCCTTCATCAACCAATTTGGTGAAAGGATAAACCCAAGTGTTGCAAGAAGGAATTTCATGGAAATTTCTAGGGATTTAGGGGAATTGGTCCTTGCTTTCAACCTTATATTTGCACAAGTCATAAAGGAGATTCCTGAACATGTGAGACCAAATGATGCAAAGTGTTTGGTTGTATATTTGGGAGCATTTGATACAAGAATGGGTTTCTTGCTAAGGGATAAAATTACTACTACATTACAACAAGCTTACCAAGAGGCCATGAATATTGAGAATAATTTGAAATACTAAATTATGAGGGGACCTGCAATGACTAGCATGACTAGCTCTAGTAGAATTCTAGCTATTGAGCCAAGTTCATCAAGAAACAAAAGCATCTATAAGGAAGAAGAGCTTTTAGATGTTGTATCTACATTACTTCCTAGAGATGCAAAGCATGAACAAGCATCAACCTCACATCAGTCAAGGATGGGAAGGAATGATTTGATTTCCTCTATTGGAAAGTTGTATGAAATTAAGAGACATGCAAATGAGTCACCATACAACTTGTTTTCTAGATTCTTGGATGTTTTGATGGAGATACCCAAGAGTTTCAATCCTAATGATATAATGTGTATTAATTTGTTCTGTGAAACCTACATATCAAGATCAAGCCAGTGGTATGAGGATCATAAGCCCCATAGCCTTGATCAAGTAGTAGATTAGATTAACACCGTGGAAGAAATTAAGCATGGTCATATGCCTATAGTTGTTTCCTAGAATGGGGGAAATAATTTCCACAGTGAGGAGAATCATAGATTGAAATTGATAGATCAAGGAGAAGCATCTGATTTTGAGCAACTAATTGTTGAATGTTGTAATTTTACAAGCAACATGGAAGTGGGTGCGTGTGATAGTGATGAGAATGAAGAGAAAGAATGTGAGAACAAGGAGATGGTACCCAATTATCTTCTATGGGATGTCATAAGTTGTGAGCAAACACAACAAGTATGTGATGAAACCTCACAAATTGAGTCATCCAACACTCATCATGCATCAATCTATGATGATGATACATTTGTTCCTAGTAATATGACACAAATGAGGAATCAAAGTGATGAGGTTGAGATGAGACAATCCTCCATTGAATAAGATTATTCTTATGAAGTGGAGATGGAATCCCTTGTTTCTAGTAGGGGATATGTTAATAGCTTGGAGGTTGTGTGCTTTCTAGGTAGTGAGCAATTTTACTCATGTGAAGAATTCTCTAAATGTGGGTCAATTGTCCTGAACACAGATGATGAGGAGGATGTTGAGAATGTTTCCCTCTATCCCTCAAGTTACTACACTAATTTTTAGTATACTGATGATCAGAGTTTTTGGGATACTAACATTAAAGATGATGAGATACATCCAATTATCATGGATGTATGGAAAAATCCCTTGTTTGATGAACTTGCATTAGACCGAGAGATTATAAATGATAATTATTATTGGTTAAGAAACAATCCTCTTTTTGAAGATGCCCCTGATGACTATTTGGCAAGTGCTACTAGTGGATGTGTTATGGATGGTACAAGAAAAAATCAAGGTGATATTAAGCTTGGAAATTGTGCCTCTGAAAATATTACCCCTAACTTGATAGTCTCCCAACTAAATGGAGGTTGTGGCATTGCAAACACTAGTGAATTGGTTTCCCTACATGTAATTGAGAAAATTTTACTTGATAAGAATTTAGAAGTTGATTCAAATTTGCTGACATCCAAATGTGATAGTAGCTCGCATAAGGAGGAAGTTTAAGACTATAATTTTTTCCTTGGATGTAGCATGGATGTTTAAAAGGATGTAGATGATCATACTAACTTTCCTTGGGTGACAGTTTGTGTACTTGAAGATGTAATTGAAATATCAACTAGTTAGGTTTCACATGATGATTGCATGAATATTCATGCAACATTATTTTGTGTTGAGGAGAAAGAATTATTTGATGATTTTGCAAAGTTTGCAAATATTGTAGCATTTTTTATCCATGTGAGGAGCAGTTCAAAGGAATAATTAACCAAGGGACTAAAACAAGTCAATATGAACTACAATGGAGTTCTTTAAAGACACTCCTTATCTTATGGATCTAATTATGGGACTTCTTTCATCTCATGAGGACAACACTTGTGATAAAAAAATTGACAATAGGCCTGATCATGTTTTCTTTCCTGAACTCATAGAAGACTGGTCAAGTTTGAGCCAAAGTGTTTATGGGATTTTCAGGTTTGATGAGCAAGATAAATATGATTGTACATTTCATGACAGCGTGGAATATGGGAGTTTCACCTTCTTGGTCTAGTTTGATGAACCTATGATGGAGAGGAATAAGTTTGACAATCCTACTTCAAGTGTCATAGGTAGTGTTTATTATGATGGTGTTGACCAACTGGGATTGCATAATGTTCATGTAGACTCGCTACAAGTAAAATAAGCCAAAGTCTTTGATAGAGGAAAGAATTGTCCCTAAATTTTTGGGGGCCTGGGGACTCCACCTTCTTGAGATGAATTGCAATGTATATTTTGTGAATAGTGTACATAGGTTGGTTTGTTTGCTTTATGTTGTGTCTGCTTGCATTCTCTGGGTAAGCTCCTAGGTTTTGGTCTTCTATCATAGTCTGCTTCAACCTGAGATTCAGTTTCTTTCTATTCCCACTGGGGGTATACGTGCCTGAGCATAAGCCGGTGATGGAGCTTACAAAATTCTAAAGAATTTTCTCATCTCCCATGAGTTTAGTATGCATTTTAAAACCCTTGCCTCATGAGTGAGTAGGGTTTTTTCTTGTGAAAGAACTCAAGTGTTATAATCACACATTGACATACTATATTGGTCTTTGGTTCCTTAAGTCATCTTTTGAGCCACTATGCATGTTTGTTTACCATCCCCTTTGGTTAGAAGCATCAGTCACCAATTGTCCCATCGACCTTAGTCTTTTCCTAAGTCGGGTCTTAATTTTCCCCAATGACTTAAGCTTAAGTTGTCATCCTATGAGGGTCATGTCATTTTCAGCCTAATAATGGCCCTTTATTAAATGCTAACCTTTCTGTGTGTGCGGGTTCTAAGATTTGAGGTTGCAGGAAGAGATCCTGACCATACCCTGCTAGCTCACAGGTTATAAATTTCAACTTGTTAAAAGTTGTGAGATCAACAAAACGAAGACACATGTCTTCATACAGACGTGGGGCCCAATCTTCACTACCAAGCTTATGTCCCATGGTTTCAAAACTGACGGCTGAGATCAAATCTCAGGAACAATCTACACGGTTCCTTGCTCATTCACTAGAAAAAAGTGAACACCCATTAAAAGTAGTGAGATCAGTGAGATCTTGGCACATGGACCGATCCACCCAATTTGTGAGATGGTTGGAGCCCACTAATAGAGAAGTTTCCATTTGAGGTGGGTTAACTCCATTGGCTGAGGACACATCAATGAAGCACCGCTGGATTTCAACCCTCGTGAACCTAAATGGAGTTGTTTGATTTTCCATCTCAGTGTAAGATCAACAACCTATATTCAAAGATAATAAAATGACACATGATAGCCATTTTCACTTTACAACCAATGGGAATTAATGATATACTCTCTGTGGGTGTGATCAAATTGATCTTCGTGCATGTGGAGACTTAATTGTTGGCAGTCGTGAAGTGCAATTTGTAGATTTCCATGCACTTGAGAATTAAACGGTGACAATGTGCATGCCAATGAACTACCCAGTTTTCATGTGTGTTTTTCATTTAGCATTGGTAATCGATAACATCAGCTTGGTCAATAAATAAAAGTGATGAGTTGTTATTTTTGCCATAGCAATTAAGTTGTCAATTCCTTAATTTGTTATAGAGAGCGTAGGTTGAGAGTATGTTTTCTAGTTGAAAAATGAGCAAGCTTGGTTCTTCATCAATGTCGGTATGAAGGTCTTCTCAGCTCTAGTCATAGAAGCCCCAAAATGGAGACCTAGGACAAAAAAATGCAATCATGAGGATACCCGGGAGAAGGAATCTTCACTAATGATTTCCAGATGTGGCCACCAATTGAAAGACCAAGCCAAGATCAAGGAGGAGGTAGGAACAAAATGAGAAGTTGTCAGGCCCTCTAGCAGGACTCATTGGAAGCTTCGGTATGGCCATGGCTCATTTTCTCAACAAAATTCTCCTATTGGAGTTGTTGACAACTCAAAGGAAACTGAGATGGAGATTGATTCCAATTATTGCTGGCATCAAGCAACCTTGGGTTGAGCTCTATCCCATGAGGCGGAGGTGCTATCTATTCCTCCTTTGGCTATTAGGACTCTGAGTGGGAGGGATACTATTGTGATGAAATAAGATAGGGTTGAGGAAGGGGTTGAAGTTTCATCCCCAACCCTTGCTACTACTAGAAGTAGTCATGTGTACCGAGGTATCTATGTTGCTTGTAAGGGATCTTCTAATTTGTGAAAAGGTGATGTTCAATATTTTTTGTGTTTATAAATAATTTCTATGGTTGTCTCTTTCTCTCTCTATGTGCGTGGCACAATTTTGGGTGTTGAATGTTGACTATGTACCCTCATGGGGGTATGGGCTTTGGTTTCATTGCTTGCTTGGTGGTGGAGGAAAATTTTGGTAGCACTTTGCTTCTTCCTCATGACGGCTATCAAAATTTTGCTTTTCCCATCTCAACTGAATTATCATGTGGGGAAATTTTGGAAATGCAGCTGAAATGTAAGATGAAATGAAATTTTTGTATTGAAATTGCATTTGAGCCGGTAAGTTGTTCTCTCCCTTGTTCTATAAAAAGGAATTTAGGGATCATTTGCAAAGGATGGAACTTTGGTCAAAATTTGAGTCAAGTGCTTGTTTCGGTAGAACCTTAGGCATAAAATAGTAAATAGAATAGTTATCTTGTCTTGAGCTTTGATGAACATATGTAATTATCTTAAATAGTTTTACAAAAATGACTGATCAATATAGAAAATAAATGTATGATTCTAGAATATGTGCTCTCCTAGTGTAAATCTATGTGAATTTTGAGTGAAATTTGAAGGATCTATTCATTCATCTTCAAATATTTGTTTGATTGTATATCTTTGTTTTTTCTTTGATTCAAGTAATCAATTAAAATGTCTAAATGGGGTCATAAATTTGTAGTTATTTATAAAGGATTTGATAAGAATCCATATACTAGAAGTTGTGGGCTCCATAATGCAAAGTTGTTGTGAGAGTAGTCCATCCCATCAGAATTAAAATAATTTCTATGTTACTGATCTTTGTATATGTGACTCTAATGCCCTATGTAACAAGGCATTGATCTATTTTCAAATATTCACATAAAGGGTATATCAATTTGTCTATTCAGCGACTGACTTGAAGTATGAATGAAAATTCATTTTAAAATTGAATTACAATTACAAGGCATGTGTATGAAGCATTTCCCTTTTTCCTGGTAGATTAATGGAAATTTCCTTGAAGATTAGCCAACCTTTGAGAGAATGATGTTGTTTACCATATATAGGAACTGATCTATGGTTTGATTTGTCATTCATTGAGAATTTCAAGTTAAATATCCCTTAGGAATACCCTCCTTGGTCCCACAAATCCTAAAGTGTAGAAGATTATTATCCTTGACTAAATCTTGTTAGTTGGCCATTCACTATAAGGGTCTTGAACATAAGAATTGAATTATTAACTCCCCATAATTACCACACTTGGAAAATGAAAATGCGTAGATTCCTTCAGTCACAAGGTCTGTGGTCCACTCTAAATGCTACCCAACCTTCTCTCACCAAAGAATATAAAATGTTTTCCCATCAAAATAAATGTGACCAAGCTATGGGGTTGATGAAGTTAAATGTTTTAGATAGTCTTCTTTTCCATGTTGATGAGTTGGGTACACCCAAAGAAATCTAGGATAAGTTAGAAAACCTATTTGGTCAGGCTAGCAAGATCACTGCATTGCAATTGGAGGTTGAGTTAAAATCTCTTATTCATGAAGCATTTCCTACTATTGATGACTTCCTAGTGAAATTTAAATCAATAAGGTCACAACTAGTAGGATGTGGAAAGGCGAAAATTGATAAGGAGTCTATTTTCTTGATTCCGTCTAAATTAAGAGGCCCTTTTGTTGTGTTTTCCTCTACCTTTTACTCCACAATGGATTCCTTAGGTAGTGCATTCTAGATGCCCTCTTTTGAGACCTTCTATGACTATTTAACAAGCAAGAAAACCAAACTTTCCCAGTTGGAGGGGGTCTCTACAAGTCATGCATTAGTTTCACATGGCTCATAGAGTAAGGGGAAGAAGAAGCC
This sequence comes from Sequoia sempervirens, assembly GCA_007258455.2. Taxonomy (NCBI): domain Eukaryota; kingdom Viridiplantae; phylum Streptophyta; class Pinopsida; order Cupressales; family Cupressaceae; genus Sequoia; species Sequoia sempervirens. Next base: position 476,786,172 of record VDFB02058242.1, read on the forward strand.
TAAACCTAAAACAGAGTCAAATGAGACCACCACCACTGCAAAAGAAGAAAATTCAAAGGAGAAAGTTAGTTGTGTATACTATGAAAAGAAGGGAAATGATGAGGATCATTATTACACAAAGAAAATAGATGAGCTCTCCCACCTTGTCCAGAAAAACAATATCCCATGCTACCATCTTTTGTGACTCCTACAACCTCTTCATCTTCATCTACTCCATCCACCAAGCCCACACAATCTGGTAGTGCAGGCATTACAAATGGTAAAGAATATAAGCACTACATGGGGAAGGGATATGCATTGGTCACTTTTGTAGTTGATTCTCAGTGTGATAGATGGTTCCTAGATTCTAGAGCATCTCACCACATGAGTTCTTCACCCTATCCTTTCATGGGTTTGCATCCCTCTAACACTTCCAAAATTTTGTTAGGGAATAATAAGTTGTTGGATGTTTAGGGGATAGGCACTTTTGGCGTAGGTGATGACTGCTTTCAGTATGTATTGTGCATTCTAGAGTTGCACACAAATCTTTTGTCTATATAATAGATAACACATGGTGAAATCCCTAAGACTGTGGAGTTTACAACCGATTTTGTGTTTATTAGAGAAGTTGATTCTGGTAAACTCATTGATGTTGGTAATGTTGATCATGAGTCTCAACTATATAGCTTCTCTCACTTTGTTAAGGAGGATGACTACATACCTTGCACACCCTTGGCCAGTGTTGATAGTAATATTGGTCATCTGCATTTTGGGGTACTTCAGACTGATGATGATACCATTCTTGTTGATTCAGAGATTGATCCTTTAGAACAAGAGGCTATCTTTGATCCCTCAGATCTTGTTTTGTTAGATGAGTACTTAGTAGGAATCTTTGATTTATTTGTAGAGACTCACCTTGCAGATTTGGGAGATTCATTTGAAGGGATTTCTCTCTTCTTTGATGACAGTTGCAACATGCAAGTTGATTCATATAAATTGTTTTTGGAGGTTGACCTAGTTGTTTCTTCTTTTGATTTGTCACTTTTCTTGATTGTATTTGATCATGCGATGGATTTTTCTATTTAGAGACTTACTTCCCCTTCTCAATTGGATGTGGAGTGGCTTTTTCATCATCTGGTGGACTTGTTTCTTCCTAAGGGAAGAGGTGTTGCTTGCAGGCATTGGATCATCTTTTGTTTTCAGGCATACTTCATCGACATTGGAGCTTCTTCATTATGGGGGAATATGATATCTCCTACTTTCCATCCTCTAGGGGTTCCATTGATTATATATATTTGATGTATGTAGTACTTGGGGTGTGTGATTGAGTCCTCCATACATGAATCATCTCTTTGTGTTTCCTTTTCTCTCTTTTGGGGATGGCTTTTTTTCCCACTATGTTTTTCTCCTTTTCTCCACTTGTGAGAGATTTCTTTTTGAATTGTAAATGGGTACCTAACATGGTTGTGTAGCTGGGACTTATACTACATATTGCATCTTCATTGATTCTCCCTAAGTTGCACTTAAAGGGGGGTGTTAGAGTAAATTACATTTACCTACTTAAGTTTTAACTTAGGCACATAGTTTGCATTTAATAGGGTAATTAGTTTTTTATTCCCATATTCTTGTATTGGGTGGTTGCACACCCATTTGGAATTTTTCATGGCTTTATAAGCCTGCAACATTATGTACATTTTTCATCTCATATTTAGCATACATTTCTCTTTAATGAAAGAGCATTGGCTTCTCTCCATTTTGAAGGCATATGTGAAATTGGTATTTCTTGGGAATATGTTGCTCTATCAATAATCAAACATGAACATCTAAATTATCCATATTGAAGGTGTGACGATTCCTTAATTTTCTCACTAGATCCATGTTAACATTGACTACATATAAACCAAAAAGACCTCTAAAAAGTAGACTATAATTTACTCTTTACATACATCATAAGACAACAATAGTGTATATTCCTAAGAGTAAATTAACTTGACTTTACATACACATATAAAAGATGTAAATATAGTAATACTGTACTTTTAAAGTACACCAAATTTTAGACTACATAAGATATGACATAAGATGCACCACAATATCATACAATAATGAAAGAACATAACACTACTTGTAAGTTATTGATAATAAGAGATGATTATATTGAAAATTTGATTAGCTTCTCACCCATTAGAATTGGAACTGCTCCATTGGGAAACTAATTCAAATGGACTAGAAAAATGAATAGAACATTCCTAAAATACGAAAGTATAAATAAGAAATAAATATATATCTACAACTATACATGCTTCATGTTACAATTGTTAATATTGTAATAACCCACACACACAAGATAATACCATTATAAAACTATTCATAATTAATTTAGAATATTTTCACACATTAATCTAAATCTATCTCCTATCACATTAGGCAAGAAAAAAGTGGGAAGAAGGAAATAGTAGATAGCCTTTAAAATATCCCTAAATTGTTGTAATTTACAATGGAGACACCCAATGACAAATAAACCTTGCATGAATAACCTTAGAATAGATTATAAATTATGTTCTCAAGTCTTATAAAACTTGGCATGGATCACTTGATGTCTTAAACCAACCTAAAAAAATCATAACCAAAATTTGGCTCGAGAATTAACCTTTAGAATAAGTTCCATATTTGTATATATATTTGTAATGAATAAACCTCATGAGCATAAGGAATTAGTCAAATCATGCATTCATTCCCATAGGCTATCCTTATTAATTATTTGTCTTGTCTCAGAACATAATGGTAGGATATATCATACTTGGATGAAAAAGAAAATACACCTTTCATATGCATAAAGACACCCAATGAAAGGGAGATCATTCATCAAGTTAAATTAATCAAACTGGCCTACGAGGGTTCAAGAAAGTTTACCCGTGCATTCGATTTAGTGCATTTATTCATTAGTAGGATGTAACAAGAGGAAGTAACTCATAAATAGGCATGGAGTTTGAAAAAGGATAACATGATATGAATTTTTTACATTCAAAATAGTATAACTCTTTAAAGAAGGATGATCTAATCAACCTATAAATTTGAACTACGTATAGAAATCAAGAACTTCTCCCCAAGGGCTAAACATATTTATAAGTCAACCCTAGTTAGAAATTTGCATCAATCCAATCCACCACAAATTCATATGTGGCATTGAGTAAAATAATATGAGATAATAAGAGTTAAAAAAATGTTGAATTATCAAAAATGTGTTTCCTATGAGAATAGGGGATTCTTGTAGCAATATGCATGGCTCTAAATAATGAAAATTACCTTTCTAGCATTAAAAACTTTATCTACAACCAAAAACCAAGCCCATGCAAGAGTGAACAAGTATAAAGAGGTTGCCTTTGAGTAAAAAGGTTATCTACATGGAGATAGCCAAGAGAAATAGAAGAAAATGCTAAAATAGTATTAGGAAAAAACCATGGTTGAGCCCATAATAGTTTGTCCCACTTGTGGGATTGGGAAAAAATTCCCCCTATGTAAAAAATATTTAAAACCAAATTTTAAACAAACCAAAACCATTTAATGAGGGTTTGTTCACTTAAAGGTTGCATCATTTTAAACTTCATCCATATATTGGTTCTTCATTTCAAGCTAACTTTGAAATGAAGGAATTTTTTATTCTTTTTTGGAATAAAATAAATATTTTTGTTCAAAGTTTGTCTTCAAGAAGAGGCATTTACTTATTATTGTTTTTCTAATAATAGTATTAAATAATTCACTTTTTAATTTAAATTGAATTTTAAGTAGGACTCAAGATATAACAATAGATAATGATTGTACCTTTGAATAGAGGGAAATTTGGACTACTAGTAGACAATACAACTCAATTTGCATGGAGGTTCAAAGGCTTGACAATAAGGGTGGAGGTATTTTGCATGTTTACCTTCAATACTTATGTTAGATTAATGAAATCATGTTTTTTCTTTGATTAGTTTCATTTTTTTATAAAAATTCAATTACCCTAAACTCTAAATGATGCAAGTCCATCAATTATATGTTGATTTTATTATTATTGCTGTCATAGTTTCTAGATATTCTAGGTTCATACACGTAGGGAAACTTTTATTTATTTATAATAGTTCTAATGAGTTATGGATAAAAGTAAATCTATTTTTTTAGCATAAGTCTATTAGGTTAGAGTGATTTTAGGAGGGTTTTTGATTATTCTAAATAAGGGTGGATTCGAATAAATTTGTTTTGGGATTGATTTAGTTATCTTTCAATGTATAAAATCAAGCATTGTATTCAACATTGAAATAAGGAGAGTTCTAGTGTAAAGAAGATGATATGTATAACTCTCATAAATAAAATATATTAAAGAAGCCATATTTTGGAGATTTGCAAGTATAAATGATTATGTCTAATATTATTGTGTGAGATTTTGAAGGCTAAGTTTTGGATTTCTATATCTCTACACCAGTTTGGTATGAAAGGGGGAAATAGTTCCTATAGGTGTGAGAGAAGATAAATTCTTTGTCAAGAGATGGCTTTTAGAGTCCATGGAAGAGGATGAGGTCAAGGAAGACCAGCTGCAAATGAACAAATTTTAGAAGAGATGAGAAACATTCAAGCACAGTTGTAGGAAATGGAGCTTGCATAGAGAAGAGGAGTTGACATGGGAGATGTCAGTGATGGAGAGGAAGAAACTCAAGAAGAAGAGTTAGAGCTTGAAGTGGAGAGAGTTAAAGCAAGAGTTGTTAGAGAAATTTTGGGAGCAAGTTACAAACCAAAATTGCAAGTACCCATGTATGAAGGAAGCTTGAATCTTGAGAAGATGATTAATTGGATCAGTGCTATGGATAAATATTTTGAGTATGAGAATTTAGATGATGACAAGAAGGTAAAGTTTGCAGTAACCAGATTGAAGGGTCATGCATCCCTTTGGTGGGATGGAGTATAAGATGAAAGAGGGAAGAAAGGAAAACTCAAGATCAAGAGCTGGGCTAGAGAGCTCAGGGAGGATCAAGTTTACTTCCTAGAGCTTATGGAGAAGGAGCATGCAATCAAGGGAAAGGGGAAAATGTGGCTAAGGATGATGACAAAGGTCTTGATCGCAAAGGATCGACAAATTGTAAGAAAAATTTTGATGCCGAGAAGAAAGAGTTGCTAGATATGGTTGAGAGGCATAGGAACAAGAAGATTGAGGTCACCAATACTCTAGGTGGCTTGAATTAGTGTGTTGTTTTTTCTTTCTTGCTTTCTATTTCCTACTTGAAGTTAGTTTCTTTTAGGTTGTTGTGTTGTTGTGTTGTTGGGTGTTGATGGTGGTCTTTTGTCTTACTTTTACTTTAGCACCCATTCGTTTGTGTTTTTTGGCTATTGGGTTGTTGTTGGTGGTCATTTGAATATTCTCTTTGGAAAAAATTTATATCCTTAGTTGTAAAGGGTTTCGAGTCCCTTCAAAACCTGTTTTTCCCATTAATCAAAACAATTCTACATATTGATATCTATATTTTTCTTGTTGTTGACATATCTATAGACAAGGCATTTTATACTCTTAACATTTGATTTTATATGAGATACCTAATCACGTCATAGTTTGTTTACATATGCATATACAAATATACATGCTAATAACACAACCATTGCTCTCAATCTCTTATAAGGTTGAGAGAGTGATATCTATTTACTTCAAAATGACTCAAATCATAAAATTATGTTTACACCTAACAATTCATTGCTCAAATGGTCTAATCCATGTTTATTTCATAAAGATGGTACATAAATGTTGGATCAAATCATTCTTCATTTTGGTCTCATGTTTATACCTAGAATCCACTATTCCAAAGACAAATTTTTACACAAGGAAAAGAATAAAATAATGGTATTTTTTTCATGATATTATGGGGGCCAATACCTTCATAGCTATTCTAGTGAATAATTTCCTAGCACTGACATTTAAATAAATCCATCATTCTTCCTATGCATAGCCGGTACCTATTCAACAAGTCTATTATCTCTTATATGCCAGGGGAGATACCTATTTAAGCTTAATGAATGACCAATTACATGGTTAATTTTTGATTTAATTATTACATAATCATTAAAACAATCAACACTCTTTATCTAATAGAAGACAATCCAAATTGCCTATTAAGCAAATTCTAATTACAATCCAAGTCCAATAACTAATTATAAATAGGTCAATTTCTCTATTGAATTTCACAATTTATATGTAACTTAATTGATTAGTCATAAGGAAAAAATTATTTCTTTGCTAAAACCTATATGTATATAAATATGTATATGGTTCATAGTATAGTTGGAATGTTGTTTTTGCACTGTGATAGTAACATATTATGTTAAAAGGAGAAAACAAATATATGTATATATATCCAACTCAAATGCTAACTTTAGTTATATTCATCAAATATAAGGGAGAGAATACGCATAGAAATTACCGATTACAAGCATGTAATATGCTTATTGCAATGAAAGCCCAAAACAAGACTAACGAAATTTACAGCATATAAAAAATATATCTAGATTAACTCATTACTGAGTAAATAGTAAAAGTATGATCTTCAAATCAACATTTAATTGAGCCTTCAAAATATGCATTACAGAGAGAGAGATGCATTAAGCAAGGACCCAAAGATAGTCTCTACTTTATTCATTTGAACCAAAAACCAAGGAGGTGACAAACTAGTAGACCGTGTTCATGAGTAAACTATTGGTGATGCAAAATGAAATAAAATAATAATTAGGCTCATAAAATGATGTGCACCTGATCAGTTACTAAAACCATTGAAGGGACATCCAAAAACAATAGGGATATTTTTTCATAAATTGTAGTTTCAAGTGCCTTGTTAGATATGCGAAGGCATAGGTAAGGAAAGTGAATATTTCAAAACTACCTCAAAGAAGTGAGATATCATGAGTTTCCATGATTGCAGGATATGTTCACAACGGATTTGTTTGCAAAAGTTAGGAAGTAGCCAGATCATGTGACAAGGGAAAGTGCAATGTTCTAACAAACCCTTGACCCATGGAAAAAAATGGATCATGAATCAAGATAAGGGCAACCATAAAATATCAAGATAATAAGAATTCACCAAAACATAGTAAAAAAGTAATAGAATACTAAAAAGAAACTTGGAAAAATTTAGAAACTTCACAAAATACAAAGTAAGGGAAGAAAATGTTTGTACCATTCAAAATTCAATTGACAAGCATATACTATTCCTCCTTATCTAAACTCATAGCATTCAATTTTGAAGAAGAGGCATCGAGAATCAATGGTATAAATCGAAGCCTAACCATTAAATGGGTTCTTTAAATCCTAAAAGTTTGAAATTACCAAAACAAGTAGTTAGATTGAATCACTATCATATATGAATATAGACTAAGTATTTCCAATGACATTGCCTTATTTGTGTTTATTAGATATTATAAACTACAACTTCCTTTGGATGCAAACAGAGGATGAAAATTTTCATTGTTTAAAGCTCATCAAATAGCGATGACAAGAGAAAATTCAATTGCATGCTATGAATGCAAAAATTACATAATACTAGCAACCAAAATTTGAAGACATGAGGTGAAGAGAGGGTGTGTAATAGGAGTTAAAGAATAAGTTTTAGAAAATTTCAAGCAAATATAAATGGCAGGTGCATATGGTCACTATCTCAAGGAATGCAATAATATCTAGTTAAAAAGTTTTGTTGTTATCTCCTAATTGAATACATTAATTATGTGGTTTAGTCTATGGCATTTTATTGTACAACAATTATTCTATTATCTATTCAACAAAGGGCATCGATTTAGAGGGTTTGGCTATCATTGTTTCATCTAAACTGTTATTTAAGGATTATAAAATTTAGCCATAGATCAAATCAAGGTAAATACAAGAAATTTAAATTTACTTAATCAATGCCATCATTTGCATATATATTGCAATTTCTTTTTAGAAAGATAAGTAGTAAAAACCTACTTGGCTACACAATATTTTTGAATGAGATCCGTAAGATGTTGGTGGTGAAAGGAGCACCCATATTGCTACACTATCACCAGCCTCTCAATCATAATGATTCATGCTTTTGGAGATTCAAAGTTGCGATAGCCTTCAGATATTGATAACCATATGGCACTCGTGCTAGAGAAATTATTCTCTCCAAGATGATAATTAACAGTTTTTATACATGCTCTAAATCTATAATTTGTAACTGAAAAATCTGAGCACTTATTCATTTTTCCCATTAATTTTTTTATTTATTACTTCAACTTCCCACTTGCAATTTTATTTATTACTTATTTATTTTATAAATACCAAAACACCAAGCAATAGCTTCCCATCAAGTGAAGTCGACAAGAAAACCACAAAAAAACTAGCAGAAAAATCGACCAATAGAGTGAATCATGGAGGGGCATTACATCCTCCCCCCCTAAAATTTGACTTACTCCTAGAAGTCGCAAAGTTAGAATAAAACATACAAAAATATAGGAAACATCAAAAAAATCAAGCAACCAATACCAACAAATACATGATTGGGTACAAGCAAAACTTCAAATGACACAGACTGACTTCATAATTGATAGGGTATCAACCAAGACACTCATCCTCTTTGAGTTGATGGATGAAATTGGGGACCAGATGTTATCTCCATCAAGGGTTTCCACTGCATCTAAGGCACACTCAAACCTGGCAATTTAGGTGGATTCAATGCTTGGTACCTGGAACTTCCAACAAATCAACATAGTCATACATTCAAACACACCATGAGGGGAAAGTCACAGTGACGTAGGGAACTCGTGAGTGAGTGATGTGACACCAATCCGCCTCACTAAAATACATCCAAAAATGACACTCAGTAATCAGATCAATTCGTTAACCATTCGCTACAGGGTAGAATAATTACATGATGAACATAACAATGCATCAAAATAATGTAATACACCAAGCTAATTCGCTACATCAAAATACCACACTTTCAAAAACACAACATATTTATGCACATAGGACACACATTTTTTTGGAATATGGCTTTGAGAGATCATTTTTGGCTACTTTTGTTGTCATTGATAGCAACTGGAGTCAGCAATATGGTCCACAGTGTTAGTATTGCTCCTACTGGCAAGGGAAGTAAGATTTTATAATCTACCAGTAGAAAGAATGAAGAGCAAAACATCCACTTGATAAGATGATTTGATCACTTCACCGGATCACTATTTTGTGGTGTGGATCTCTAGGAAATCCTTCCTAGCATGTATACTATCCTACTGGTGAGTTTTGTGGTGTTGCATTAGTCAAAGTTCGAGTTAAGAGGTTTGGTAGTATGGTTCATGGTTTATTCTCTCATTTTGGCTAACATGTTTTATATAGCGTATCACAGATGTATGTGGAGTATGTATTTAGCTATTTCTCATGTTTGGAACTTTTTTTTGGGTCCCTACTAGATAGTGTACCCAACCTGTGTGGGTATGCATCAAATCTAATTAATGATTTGAGCCGACATAAGCAAGAATATTATATTTTGTTGTGAAGTTGACATACAATGAATTCCTGATTAGCAGGTATATACAAGAGATTAGGAAATAATTTTGAGTGTGAACTAGCTATGGTAGAGATAGAAGTGTATGTGTATCAAGAAGAGAGAAAAAAAGGACAAATCAGTTATTTGAGGGTAGAAAAAGTTTTCTATGCTAAGCAAAACAAAGCAGAGTAGAAGTGCATACTGATCAAAAGATCCAGAATCTGATTATGAGCTTCATTGGAATTGAACCCAAGAATTTGTAAATGTATTCTTAGTAAAAAATTTTGTTGTAATTTTAATTATACTTTGTAAGGCAGTGAGCCTTTCTCTCTTGAGTAGTGAGCTCTAGGTAGTGCACCTAAATGCAAGTGATTTCCCCTCTTTTATCATACTTTTAACAAAGTATACATTGTGGATTGATCTCCATCATGGTTTTTCCCTTAACATGGTTTCCAGGTAAATTTTTTTTGGTATTATGGTGTTCATTAATGTGATTGCTTGTTTCCCTCTATTTATATGTTGTGAATTTTGTTTTAAGTTCAATTATTGGTGTTGATAGTTTTAGATCTAATTTGATGTAGGAGCATCTAGTGGTGTAAGAGCAATCTTGCATCACCCAAAAATAGTTAAATTTCAAGTTTATCATTTTTTAGATGACTTTACATTTTTGGATACCCTTTTTGTCATAATGCAATTCCCAATTTATGGTTTTTATTTTCTGTTCTTGGGTTGAAAGATATTGCAGTTTTAGTTTCCCAAATTTGCACCTGAAAATCTTCCAAGTGGGATTTGAGGCAATTAGAGCTTCTGGATCGGCCATGAAACTTTATGAAATCAACATAGAAAATTTTGAGTGTGCTCTTGACTTCGAGACCTTTCCAACAATTTGAACGGTTCGCGAATCGGAGTCCTGGATCAAAAGTTATGGCCCCGTGAAGTTGGCACACTTTCTATAAGATACCATTGCAAATGCTCTTTTGAAATTTGAACTTCATATTGTAAATTTTGGGCGCCAAACCGCCTAAACTCAAATTGAATATTGTTTTGGCTCCAAACTAATGAGGAGCTCTATTTATGGGCAGGTTTTCTAATTTTTGGGTAACTTTTTGGGGACAAGATCGCATATTGCGAAAGGGTTATTCTGTAGCTTTCTGTAGCTTGCATGTGTTGTAGAACTTGGGGATTTGAGATCCTCTGCATGTAAGAAGCTCCATTCTCTAAATAATAAAATTAGACTCTTATTTGTGGGTTATTTTCTGTGTCTCGGGTTGCGCCCTCATCAAGTGGTATCAGAGCGGGATTTCTTGAGTGTGTGGACAAATCGCTGATCGTGAGGTAGTTCACACCAGGACCATGGTTGTGGGTTGAGGTCAAGAAAGATGCCTCCAAGAGTGGTGCCTGGTAGGCATAGTGGTGCCAGAGGTGGTTGAGGCGGCAGAGATGTTGGTGGAAGAGATGCACTGGCAGCGCTCCAGAGACAGGTTGACGTGTTATAGGAGCAGTTGAGAAGAGGGTTAAACATGAGGGAGGAAAGTGAGGATGAAGGAGAGGAAGAAGGTTCAGATGTAGAAGAGGAAGAAGAAGCAATTGGTCAAGACCAAATGTGGCTAATAAGGGCCATTTCGAAGATCGAGAAAAGACCCAGAGCAGAAGTCCCTAGTTATTCTGAAAGTCTGAACCTGGAAGAGTTGATCGATTGGATCAACGAGCTAGAAGAATATTTTGAGTATGAGGAAATAGAGGATCTAGATCAGGTTAAGTTTGCAAAAATGAAGCTAAAGGGCCATGCCAGTATTTGGTGGAAAAAGGTCTAGTTGGAAAAAAATTGAAGAGGAAAAGTCAAGATCACCAAATGGGCGTGCATGGTAGAGAAACTAAAGAAGCAGTTCATACCAGTGGACTATGAGTTAGATCTGTTGAAAAAATTGCAAGGGTTGAAGCAAGAAAGTAGATCTGTGAAAGAATATACTAAATATTTTCACAAGATAATCATCAGAATGAGTCACACAGAGGTCAATAAGGAGAAGGTAGCCCGATATCTTAATGGGTTATGACCAAGAATTCAGGAGGAGTTAAGCCTAGTCAGAATGACCACCATTGAGGATGTGTACCAATTTTCTTTGAAGGTGGAAGAGAAGCTGAACAAAAGATTTGATGGCAAGCAAAAAGGATGAGGAGGTCAAAGCGGAAGGGGCAATGGAAGACCTTCAGGAAGCCGAAATGATGATGAAAAGAAAAAGTGAAGATGTGGGTACCAGCCGAAGCCAAAGGAATGTCAATTTCTACCACCCTCGTGATCAAAAAAGTGGTGATCAAAGAGGTAGAGGACAAGGGAGATATGGACAAGGATCTGGAAGAGGTGGTTTCAGAGGAACGTGTTTACAGTGTGGTGAAGAAGGGCATCAAGCCTACGAATGTCCACAACACCAAGGAAGGGCAGACAAAAGGCTAGGAGGTCGTGGAAGGGTGGCACATGCAGATGACGAGGCCCAATCTGAACATTCAGATGATGCTAAAAGGGGAGAAACCCTAGTGGTTAGGAGAGCCCTAGTGACTAAAGAAAAAGAACTAGAACAAAGGAAGAATCTATTTCACACAAGGTGCAAGTGTGAAGGGAAATGTTGTGATGTCATTATTGAAGGTGGGAGCACTAATAATCTTGTGTCAGAGGAGATGGTCACAAAGTTGAAGCTGAAGAGGGAAAGGCACCTGCATCCGAATCGGATTGCCTGGCTGCAGAAAGACCACAAAGTTTTGGTTAATGAGCAGTGCTTAGTAAAGTTCAAAATTGAGAGCTACTATGATGAGGTGCTCTATGATATCATCCCCATGGATGCATGCCACATGTTGTTGGGGAGGCCGTGGCAGTTCGATAGGCGAGGTATACATGACGGCCATGCAAACACTTATTCTTTGACAAAGGATGGGGTTTGTCACAAGTTGAAACCCTTGAAGGAGACTAAAGAAAAGGTATGCAGTAGTGCTAGAATTTGCTATGTAGATGGAAGAAAATTTTTAGCAGGTATGAATCATGAGCGTGTGTGTTATGTATTGATTCCTAGAGAGAGTAATAAGAAAAGTGAGAAGGTTCCAGAAGAAGTTTCTGGGATGTTGGATGAGTTCCAGGATATTGTTTCTGATAATGTACCTGAGGGTTTACCACCAATAAGGAAGATCAGTCATCAGATTGACTTGATTCCTGGAGCCAGTTTTCCAAATAAGGTAGCTCATAGAATGACTCCAGCAGAAAATGAGGAGTTGAACAGACAAGTTCAAGAGTTGTTGAGAAAGGGTTTGATCGGGAGAGTCTGAGTCCATGCGCGGTACCTACAGTACTAGCACCAAAGAAGGATGGGGAGTGGAGGATGTGTACAGATTCTGAGCCATAAACAAGATAACAATCAAGAACAGATTTCCCACCAAAGGATGGATGACTGATGGACTATTTGAGTGGAGCTCAGTACTTCACAAAGATTGATCTGAAACGTGGATATCACTAGATCCAGATTCGAGAGGGAGATGAATGGAAGACTTCCTTCAAGACCAAAGGGGCTGTACGAGTGGTTATTCATGCCTTTGGGCTAACCAATGCAGCGAGCACATTCATGCGGCTCATGAACGAGGTGCTAAAAGAATTTCTTGGAAGTTTTGTTATTGTGTATTTAGATGATATTTTAATTTTTTAAGTAAGACATTGGATGAGCATCGATGCATATTCGGAGAGCCTTTGAGAAGTTAAGAGAAAGAAAGCTGTTGATTAATCACGAAGAAGTGCAGTTTTGTGAAGAGGGAGTTAGTGTACTTAGGGTTTTTGTCTCAGCAGAAGGTCTCAAGATGGACCTAGAGAAGGTGAAGGCTATTCTGGAATGGCCTACCCCAAGAACTGCTACCGAGGTGAGATCTTTCTATGGTTTGGCTAGTTTTTATAGAAAGTTCATTAGAAATTTCAGTAGTATTTGTGGACCCCTGGCTGAAATGATGAGACGGGATAAAAAAAATTCAAGTGGAGCACTGGAGCGCAAAAAATTTTTGAACTGTTGAAGCAGAAGGTGACAGAGCAACCTGTTCTAGCCCTCCCATATTTCAACAAGGTGTTTCAGGTAGATTGTGATGCTAGTGGTTTGTGCCATTGGGCGATATTGAGCAAGAAGGTAAGCCCATTGCCTATTTCAATGAAAAGTTAAATGATACCAAGAGAAAGTATTTTGTATATGATCATAATTTTATGCAATAGTTCAAGCATTAAAGAAATGGAGACATTATTTGTTGCCGAAGGAATCTGTTCTATATATTGATCATCAAGCTTTGCAGTACCTAAATAGTCAGGGAAAATTAAATCAGAGGCATATGAAATGGGTAGAGTTTTTGCAGAGTTATACCTTATTTTTGAAACATAGGAGTGGGAAGTCAAATAGGGTTGCAGATGCCTTAAGTGGGAGGCATACATTGATGACAAAGATGCAGATTGAAGTGGTTGGGTTCAATGAACTCAAGACACTATATGCAGAAGATCCTGATTTTGCAGAGGCTTGGAAAGGTTGCAAGGAACCTGTTACAGTGGACAGGACAAGGTGGTTGGATTTCATAATCTAGGATGGTATGTTATTTAAGGGAAGTCAATTGTGTATCCCAAGGAGTTCCATGAGGGAGAAACTGATAAAGGAGAAGCATAGTGGAGGAATGGCAGGACATTTTGGTCGGGATAAGACCATTGCCATTATTAGTGAGCATTATTAGTGGCCTCAGTTGTCAGAGGATGTGAAGAAGTTTGTACAAAGTTGCATGGTATGTCAGATGGCTAAAGGAGTGAGCCAGAATACAGGCGTATCTCAGCCCTCACCTGTACCAAAGAGGCCATGGGAGGAAATAAGTATGGACTTTGTTCTTGGTTTGCCAAGGACACAACGAGGGAATGATTCAGTCTTTGTGGTGGTTGATAGGTTTTCGAAGATGGCAGATTTCATTCCATGTCAGAAGACCCATGATGTAGTCCAGATTGCTGACTTGTTCTTCAAAGAGGTGGTGAGGTTACATGGTCTGCCAAAGAGTATTGTTTTATATCATGACACCAAATTTGTGGGATACTTTTCGAGGACCTTGTGGAAGAAGCTGAAGACAGAGCTGAAGTTCAGTTCTGCACACCATCCACAAACAGATGCGCAGACAAAGGTTGTTAACAGGAGTCTGGGTAACCTACTGAGATGTTTGGTAGGAGAAAAGCCTAAGGGATGTGACTTGATCTTACCCCAGGAAGAATTTTCGTACAACAATTCTGTCAACAGAAGCACTGGTAGATCACCATTCCAGATTGTGTATGGAGGTAGCCCCAAAATAGCCCCAGAATTGAGAAAGATGGACCACAAGAAGAAAATAAGTGCTGAAGCTGAAGTTTTTGCAGAACACATCAAGGATATACATGAGAAGGTAAGAAAACATATTAACAAGATGAATATGCAGTATAAGGCTAAGGCCGATCAGAAGAGGAGGTATAAGGAGTTTTAGATTGGTGATGAAGTGATGGTCCACTTGAGGAAAGAAAGGTTTCCAGTGGGAACATATAACAAATTGAAGATGAAAAAGTTCAGTCCCTGTAAAATTTTGAAGAGGCATGATTCAGGGAATGCATATGAGGTAGAGTTGCCAGATGGATTCAACATTTCCCCTGTGTTCAACATTTCAGATTTGACAGAGTATCATGAAGGTGGCGTAGAGGAAGTACCAACGATGGAATAGTGTGGGATTCCAGCATCTACCTTAGAAAAGGAGATTGAGGAAATCTTGGATAGTCGTGTGGGAAGGAGTACCAGAAACAGACAGTATGAAAAATATCTGGTGAAATGGAGAGGAAGGCTTGTGGAAGATTCATCCTGGTTATCTAAGACAGTCGTTGACTGGTTGGGTTTTCCTCAACCATCTAAGACGTGATAGGGTCACTTCTCAAATTACCCTGGGTGTCTGATGCAAGAGCATCTAGTGGTGTAAGGGCAATCTTGCATCACCCAAAAATAGTTAAATTTCAAGTTTATCATTTTTTAGATATTTTTACATTTTTGGATACCCTTTTCATCATAATGAAATTCTCAATTTACGGTTTTAATTTTCTGTTCCTGGGTTGAAAGATATTGCAGTTTTAGTTTTCCAAATTTGAACCTGAAAATCTTCCGAGTGGGATTTGAGGCACTTAGAGCTTCCGGATCGGCCCTGAAACTTGTCGAAATCAACATAGCTAATTTCAAGCACATTCTTAATTTCGAGACCTTTCCAACGGTTTGAACGGTTCGCGAATTGGAGTCCTGGATCAAAAGTTATGGCCCCGCGAAGTTGGCGCACTTTCTAGAAGATACCATTGCAAATGCTCTTTTGAAATTTGAACTTCATGTTGTAATTTTTGGGCGCCAAACCGCCTAAACTCAAATTGAATATTGTTTTGGCTCCAAACTAATGAGGAGCTCTATTTATGGGAGGGTTTTCTAATTTTTGGGTAACTTTTTGGGGACAAGATCGCATATTGCTAAAGGGTTATTCTGTAGCTTTCTGTAGCTTTCATGTGTTGTAGAACTTGGGGATTTGAGATCCTTTACATGTAAGAAGCTCCATTCTCTGAATAATAAAATTAGTCTCTTATTTGTGGGTTATTTTCTGTGTCTCGGGTTGCGCCCTCATCAAGTTGTATCAGAGTGGGCTTTCTTGAGTGTGTGGAAAGATCGCTGATCGTGAGGCAGTTTGCACCAGGACCGTGGTTGTGGGTCGAGGTCAAGAAAGATGTCTCCAAGAGTGGTGCCTGGTAGGCGTGGTGGTGCAAGAGGTGGTCGAAGCGACAGAGATGCTGGTGGAAGAGATGCACTGGCAGCGCTCCAGAGACAGGTTGATGCGCTACAAGAGCAGTTGAGAAGAGGGTTAAACCTGAGGGAGGAAAGTGAGGATGAAGGAGAGGAAGAAGGTTTAGATGTAGAAGAGGAAGAAGAAGCAATTGGTCAAGACCAAAAGTGGCTAATAAGGGCCATTTTGAAGATCAGGAAAAGACCTAGAGAAAAAGTCCCCAGTTATTCTGGAAGTCTGAACCCAGAAGAGTTGATCGATTGGATCAATGAGCTAGAAGAATATTTTGAGTATGAGGAAATAGAGGATCTAGATCGGGTTAAATTTCCAAAAATGAAGCTAAATGGCCATGTCAGTATTTCGTGGAAAGAGGTCCAGTTGGAAAGAAATCGAAGAGGAAAAGTCAAGATCACCAAATGGGAGTGCATGGTAGAGAAACTGAAGAAGCAGTTCATACCAGTGGACTATGAGTTAGATCTGTTGAAGAAATTGCAAGGGTTGAAGCAAGGAAGCAGATCTGTGAAAGACTATACTGAAGATTTTCACAAGATAATCATCAGAACAGGTCACACAGAGGCCAATAAGGAGAAGGTAGCCTGTTTTCTTAATGGGTTACGACCAAGCATTCAGGAGGAGTTAAGCCTAGTCAGAATGACCACCATTGAGGATGTGTACTAGTTTTCTTCTAAGGTAGAAGAGAAACTGAACAAAATATTTGATGGCAAGCAAAAAGGACGAGGAGGTCAAAGTGGAAGGGGCAATGGAAGACCTTCAGGAAGCCGAAATGATGATAAAAAGAAAAGTGAAGATGTGGGTACCAACCGAAGCCAAAGGAGTAACAATTTCTACCGCCCTCGTGATCAAAACAGTGGTGATCAAAGAGGTAGAGGATGAGGGAGATATGGACAAGGATCTGGAAGAGGTGGTTTCAGAGGAATGTGTTTCCAGTGTGGTGAAGAAGGGCATCGAGCCTATGAATGTCCACAACACCAAGGAAGGGTAGACAAAAGGCTAGAAGGTCATGGAAGGGTGGCACATGCAGATGAGGAGGCCCAATCTGAACATTTAGATGATGCTGAAAGGGGAGAAACCCTAGTGGTTAGGAGAGCCCTAGTGACTGAAGAAAAGGAACCAGAACAGAGGAAGAATCTGTTTTGCACAAGGTGCAAGTGTGAAGGGAAATGTTGTGATGTCTTTATTGATGGTGGGAGCACTGATAATCTTTCGTTAGAGGAGATTATCACAAAGTTGAAGTTGAAGAGGGAAAGGCACCCGCATCCGTATCAGATTGCCTGGCTGCAGAAAGACCACAATGTTTTGGTCAATGAGCAGTGCTTAGTAAAGTTCAAGATCGGGAGCTACCATGATGAGGTGCTCTGTGATATCATCCCCATGGATGCATGTCACATGTTGTTGGGGAGGCTGTGGTAGTTCGATAGGCGAGCTATACATGACGGCCATGCAAACACTTATTCTTTGACAAAGGATAGGGTTCGTCACAAGTTAAAACCCTTGAAGGTGACTGAAGAAAAAGTTATGCAGTAGTGCTAGAATTTGTTATGTAGATGGAAGAAAATTTTTAGAAGGTATGAAGCATGAGCGTGTGTGTTATGTATTGATTCTTAGAGAGAGTAATAAGGATAGTGAGAAGGTTCCAGAAGAAGTTTCTGGGATGTTGGATGAGTTCCAGGATATTGTTTCTGATAATGTACCTGAGGGTTTACTGCCAATAAGGAAGGTCAGTCATTAGATTGACTTGATTTCTGGAGCCAGTTTGCCAAATAAGGCAGCTCATAGAATGACTCCAGCATAAAATGAGGAGTTGAATAGACAAGTTCAAGAGTTGTTGAGGAAGGGTTTGATACAAGAGAGTCTGAGTCCATGCGCAGTACCTATAGTACTAGCACCAAAGAAGGATGGGGAGTGGAGGATTTGTACAGATTCCTGAGCCATAAACAAGATAACAATCAAGTACAGATTTCCCCTGCCAAGGATGGATGACCTGATGGACTATTTGAGTGGAGCTCAGTACTTCACAAAGATTGATCTGAGAGTGGATATCACCAAATCCGGATTCGAGAGGGAGAATAATGGAAGACTGCCTTCAAGACCAAAAAGGGCCTGTACTAGTGGTTAGTCATGCCTTTTGGGCTAACCAATGCACCGAGCACATTCATGCGGCTCATTAACGAGGTACTAAAAGAATTTCTGGAAAGTTTTGTTATTGTGTATTTAGATGATATTTTAATTTTTAGTAAGACGTTGGATGAGCATCTAATGCATATTCAGAGAGCCTTTGAGAAGTTAAGAGAAGAGAAACTGTTGATTAATCTGAAGAAGTGCAGTTTTGTGAAGAGGGAGTTAGTGTACTTAGGCTTTGTTGTCTCAGCAGAAAGTCTCAAGATGGACCCAGAGAAGGTGAAGGCTATTCTGGAATGGCCTACCCCAAGAACTGCTACTGAGGTGAGATATTTCCATGGTTTGGCTAGTTTTTATAAAAAGTTCATTAGAAATTTCAATAGTATTTGTGGACCCCTGACTGAGACGATGAGAGGGGATAGAAAAGAATTCAAGTGGAGCACTGGAGTGGAAAAAAGTTTTGAACTGTTGAAGCAGAAGGTGACAGAGCAACCTGTTCTAGCCCTCCCAGATTTCAACAAGGTGTTTCAGGTAGATTGTGATGCTAGTGGTTGTGCCATTGGAGCAGTATTGAGCCAAGAAGGTAAGCCCATTTCCTATTTTAGTGAAAAGTTAAATGATGCCAAAAGAAAGTATTATGTTTATGATCAGGAGTTTTATGCAATAGTTCAAGCATTAAAGAAATGGAGACATTATTTGTTGCCGAAGAATTTGTTCTATATACTTATCATCAAGCTTTGTAGTACCTAAATAGTCAGGAAAAATTAAATCAGAGGCATATGAAATAGGTAGAGTTTTTGCAGAGTTATACCTGTGTTTTGAAACATAGGAGTGGGAAGTCAAATAGGGTTGCAGATGCCTTAAGTAGGAGGCATACATTGATGACAAAGATGCAGATTGAAGTGGTTGGGTACAATGAACTCAAGACACTGTATGCAGAAGATCCTGATTTCGCAGAGGCTTGGAAAGCTTGCAAGGAACCTGTTACAGTGGACAGGACAAGGTGGCTAGATTTCATAATCTAGGATGGTATGTTATTTAAGGGAAGTCAATTGTGTATCCTGAGGAGTTTCATGAGGGAGAAGCATATTGGAGGAATGGTAGGACATTTTGGTCAGGATAAAACCATTGCCACTATTAGTGAGCATTATTATTGGCCTCAGTTTTCATAGGATGTGAAGAAGTTTGTACAAAATTGTAGGGTATGTCAGATGGCTAAAGGAGTGAGCAAGAATACAGGCTTATATCAGCCCTTACCTATACCAAAGAGGCCATGGGAGGATATAAGTATGGACTTTGTTCTTGGTTTGCCAAGGACACAACGAGGGAATGATTCAGTCTTTGTGGTGGTTGATAGGTTTTCAAAGATGGCACATTTCATTCCATGTCAGAAGACCCATGATGCAGTCCAGATTGCTGACTTGTTCTTCAAAGAGGTGGTGAGGTTACATGGTCTGCCAAAGAGTATTGTTTCAGATCGTGAAACCAAATTTGTGGGATACTTTTCGAGGACCTTGTGGAGGAAGCTGAAGACAGAGCTGAAGTTCAGTTCTACACACCATCCACAAACAGATGGGCAGACAGAGGTTGTTAACAGGAGTCTAGGTAACCTACTGAGATGTTTGGTAGGAGATAAGCCTAAGGGATGAGACTTGATATTACCCCAGGAAGAATTTTCTTACAACAATTCTATCAACAGAAGCACTGGTAGATCACCATTCCAGATTGTGTATGGAGGTAGCCCCAGAACAGCTCCAGAATTGAGGAAGATGGACCAAGAGAAGAAAATAAGTGCTGAAGCTGAAGATTTTGCAGAACACATCAAGGATATACATAAGAAGGTAAGAGAACATATTAACAAGATGACTATGCAGTATAAGGCTAAGGCAGATCAGAAGAGGAGGTATAAGGAGTTTCAGATTAGTGATGAAGTGATGGTCCACTTGAGGAAAGAAAGGTTTCCAGTGGGAACATATAACAAATTGAAGATGAAAAAGTTCGGTCCCTGTAAAATTTTGAAGAGGCATGATTCAGGGAATGCATATGAGGTAGATTTGCCATATGGATTCAACATTTCCCCTGTGTTCAAAATTTTAGATTTGATAGAGTATCATGAAGGTGGCGCAAAGGAAGTACCAATGATGGAACAGTGTGGGATTCCAGCATCTACCTCAGAAAAGGAGGAGATTGAGGAAATCTTGGATAGTCATGTGGGAAGGAGTACCAGAAACAGGCAGTATGAAAAATATCTGGTGAAATGGAGAGGAAGGCCTATGGAAGATTCATCCTAGTTATCTAAGACAGTGGTTGACCGGTTGGGTTTTCCTCAACCATCTGAGACGTGACGGGGTCACTTATCAAATTACCCTGGGTGTCTGATGCAGGAGCATCTAGTGGTGTAAGGGCAATCTTGCATCACCCAAAAATAGTTAAATTTTAAGTTTATCATTTTTTAGATGTTTTTACATTTTTGGATACCCTTTTTGTCATAATGAAATTCCTAATTTACGGTTTTTATTTTATATTCCTGGGTTGAAAGATATTGCAGTTTTAGTTTTCCAAATTTGCACCTAAAAATATTTCAAGTGGGATTTGAGGCACTTAGAGCTTCCGGATCGGCCCTGAAACTTGCCAAAATTGGCATATCAAATTTCAAGCATGTTCTTGACTTCGAGACCTTTCCAACGGTTCGAACGATTCACAAATCAGAGTCTTGGATCAAAAGTTATGACCCCGCGAAGTTGGCGCACTTTCTAGAAGATACCATTGCAAATGCTCTTTTGAAATTTGAACTTCATGTTGTAAATTTTGGGCGCCAAACCGCCTAAACTCAAATTGAATATTGTTTTGGCTCCAAACTAATGAGGAGCTCTATTTATGGGCGGGTGTTCTAATTTTTGGGTAACTTTTTGGGGACAAGATCGCATATTGCGAAAGGGTTATTCTGTAGCTTTCTATAGCTTGCATGTGTTGTAGAACTTGGGGATTTGAGATCCTCTGCATGTAAGAAGCTCCATTCTCTGAATAATAAAATTAGTCTCTTATTTGTGGGTTATTTTTTGTGTCTTGGGTTGTGCCCTCATCATAATTTGAAAGTCAAATATTATTGAACACTAATTCACCCCCCTCTCAGTGTTCCTAGTGTCCAACAATTGGTATCAAAGCAAGTTCCTCTTCTAGAGTTTAACAACTTGAGGTGGATCTTGAATTAAAATGGAGGTTGGTGGTCTTCAATAACAACTTATGGTTGCACTTGATGATCTTGATCAGTCAAAAGTAGAGGCCATTAAACTAAAATAAAATCTTGTGGCTACCAAAAAATTCATTCGATCACTGAAGGATAAGATAAATGAGTCAAAGGAAAAGAGGAAGGAACTATGCGATCAATTGAAGTAAAAAGAAAGCAAAGGTCCAGATAATGTCCATTTGAATCAAACCTTAAGGGAAATAACAGAAGAATGTGAAAATCTTGCTAAGGACAATACAACTCTAAAGCTTGAAATGGAATCTATGGTGATGAATTTTACCAAAGAGATTGAAGAGAAAGAAAAATGTGGAGAATCTGGGTCAGTCGCTAAAAGAAAAATCTAAAGAATGCAATAGAATTAATAGTGGATTCATTAAGTTGGAAATTGAACTGCAACAATCCAAAAACAATGAACAAGAGCTTGAGAGACAGGTAGTTATCCTCATAAATGAGCTTGCTACTACAAATGAATTCAAGGAGAAATTCAAGATAAGCTCTGTTAGGCTTGATGAGATAACCAAAGGACAAAAGGATACAAATGACAAGTGAGGTCTTGGCTATGAGAAGAGTGAAAGTTTTGGATCTGAATAGAAGAACAAAGGCAGAAGACATTCGGTAAGGCAATGCAATGCTCAAAAATTTAATGGATATTTCTTTTCTTGCAATAAATTTTGAAATATGGCTTCTCAGTGTAGAAGAAAGATAAATCCTAGTACTCCATTTTTTGGTTAGTGTTTTAAATGCAAAAAGTTTGGCCATAAGGCATTAGAATGCAAAATTATGTTTGTCATTGCAAGTAACATTAAATGCTATACCTATGGAAGATTTGGACATGTTGCTAATCAATGTAGGCCAGGAGGAAATTAGTGGAATGGATGGTATAGACTAAAAAATCTGGTATGCTACAATTGTAACAATTTTGGGCACATTGCAAGATTCTACAGGAATAGAAACATGAACAAAAAAGGCCCAGTTTATCAAGGAAGAAATTGATAGAAAGAAAACAAAGGAAAAGAAAAAGTATCTTTGGAAGAGATAAGAGATTAGATGAAGAAAACATGGGTAAAGAAAACTAAATCTGATGAAGGAAACAAGGTTGTACTGAAAGCTCCCTCTGGTAACTTTTTTGGAAATTGACTTTAGGCCAATGGCCTAGGGGGAGTTTTTCATGAAAATCTCTCATCCCCCTATGATATAGTTGGCACCGAATTGTAAGATTTTGTCATCCATTGTGTTATTCATTGTTGAAAGCATTAGTAATCATCTGTTGAGTTGGATGAAATGGTATAGATCTGCAATTGGATTTTTCGCTTGTTGTCTAAGTTTGCAAAGTAACCGAAGCTTCTAGGGAAATTCATTTAATGCGACAAGAAGTTATAAAAGGGAATTTGGAACCCTAATTCATCATTGTGCATTGAAATAGAATAGTTGGAGAGCCCTTTCAGCAAAATTCCAAAGGTATGAAAGATCAATTTAGCGGCAAATTCTTCAGGTATTTCTGTTGCTTATTAATTTAATATCTATTTGGCTATCGGTAGAACCCTGATTGGCATGAAAAATAAAACAAACCAAAGGAACAGTAACTTTGGATGAGTATAGTGGTCAAAAAGTTAGAGATGAAAGAAATATGTTGCCTCCTACTGAATTAAGGAAGCTTGGAGGATCAAAGCATAAGAATTTGGATATCTGGAATGAATTCCCTCATTTCATCAATGTGGAAGTGATTTAGTTTATCTTGGACAAATTGGACAGTGATATCCTTACTCTAGATAAACCCTATCAAATCTCTAAGGATGTACTCAAGAATCTAATAGGTCTGTGTAATGTTGGTAATATTTTGAAGAAGAATTTGATTTTAAATGTTGAGGTCGAATCCCTAACTAGAATAAGGGGAGATCAGAGGACTCTGATAATTGTGTCAATTAAAGATTCATTGACAAGGTATGTTGCACATGGAATCTCATACAAGATATTATTCAGAAATAGAGAAGGATCAACCTCAACAAGTGTTGTATATATAGCTCATAAAATGATAATAGAAAATGAAGACTTTGACCTATGTAGTTTGATGAAGGATGAACTAATGGAGAATGTACAATTAACGAAGGATATTGACTACTCCTTCAATCTTGGCACCCTTGCAATATGCATTATGATGTATTTTCTAAATTGCTTGCCTTTGAATGACAATGTGGTGAGGAAGGAAAATATACCGATATGCAAGCAAATCTTTGAGCATTCCAACTCTTTTGAAAATGGGGAATGATTTTATGAAAACTTCTTTAGAAAGGTGTTGGAAATGTTTGTGTAAGTGTTATCCCCCTTCTAGTAAAAATAACTGAAGTTGGATAATCCTCCAGAAAGACAAAGAAAAAGTAGAAGAGAGGAAGAGATTTAGCTGTTGTCACTCCTCCAACACCCAAATCAACAAAAGTTGAAGAAAAAGGGAAAGGACAAATGATTTTGGATGTAGTGGATGAAGAATCTAATGAATATACTCCTAGAGATCAACCAAAACTGGGTGAACCAGAAATGATAATAGTTGAAGACAGTGATGGAGAAGGTATTATGTTCAAATCAAAGATAATGTAAATTATTCACGATGAAGATGAGATGCAAAAGATATCTGACATATGGTTGAATGGACCATCTTATGAGCAAGATTTCATTGAGAGCACTTCAAGAAGATACTTTGTTGATAACAATATTGAATTGGATAGTCTATAGGATGTTCTCCCAAAAGAACTAATTGAGTGTGTTAAGGATGCTACGGAATCTGTGCCTCTAGATAGGAAAGAGGAGGAAATAATTTCCCATTTGAAGATGCAATTTAGGCTATTTCTTGCTAAAATGAAGAAGAAAATGAATCTGCTAAGAAAGTGCATTGATTCGGCCAATAAAGTCTTCAATTACTATCTAAGGTGGCCTCATGTGGTCAACAAGTATAGGGATAAGTTGAAGGAAATTAAAAAAGAGCTTGTCAGAATTGGATAGGACTATAGTATTTTTTTGGATAAGGATGGAAAGGTTAAGAAAAAGGTTCATGATCTACAAGCTAAGCATGCAAAGGTTCACTTTTCTAGAAATACTCTTATGGATGCCTTTTGGAGAGTAAAGACTTGACTAAAGGTAGACTAGAGAAAATGATTGAAGTGCTAAAGATAGGAGAAAAGTTGGAAGACGCAATCACCATTCTTGAATCCTTTGTCCAGATTATCAATAGGACATCAGAGAATAGAAACTTGATTATAGCTATTGGGATTGCGGTGGACTCTTGGAAGAATTTTTTTCTAGAAATTAAAGCTAAGTATAAAATAATCTTCTGATTTTTGTAGCAATTTCTCAAATTTTGATCCAACTCTCTATTTTACAAGGGGAAAGAATAAGAAGAGAAGTATAGTACAACATTACAAAGAGATAAGAATAAATAGAAGATTTGTCATTGATGTCAAAGGGAGAGCAATAGTCTTGGTTTTGTTGAGTTTTTGGTTTTGACACTTCGTCAATTTTTCACTAAGTGTTTCCATCAATACCAAAGGGGGAGATTGTTGCCATATGGCTTTGAGAGATAATTTTTCACTACTTGTGTTGTCATTGATTGCAACTATTGTTAGCAGTATGGTCTGAAGTGTTAGTATTGCTCCTACTAGCAAGGGAAGTAAGATTTTGTAATCTATTGTAGAAAGAATGAAGAGCACAACATCTAGTTGATAAGTTGATTTGATCACTTCATCGGATCACTATTTTGTGGTGTGGATCTCCAAGGAAGCCTTCCTAGCATGTATACTATCCTATTGGTGAGTTTTGTGGTGTCGCATTAGTCAGAGTTCGAGTTAAGAGGTTTGGTAGTATGGTTCACAGTTTATTATCTCATTTTGGCTAACATGTTTTATATGGCGTATTGCAGATGTATGTGTCCAGAGTATGTATTTAGCTATTTCTTATGTTTAGAACTTTTTTTTGGGTTCCTACTAGATAGTCTAGCCAACTTGTGTGGGTATGCATAAACTCTAATTAATGATTTGAGCCGACATAAGAAAGAATATTATATTTTGTTGTGAAGTTGACATACAATGAATTCCTGATTAGCAGGTATATAAAGGAGATCAGAAAATCATTTTGAGCATGAACTAGTTGTGGTAGAGATAGAAGTGTATGTGTATCAAGAAGAGAGTGAAAAAGGATAGATCAATTATTTGAGGGTAGACAAATTTTTGTATGTTAAGAATCTAGAATAGAGCAGAGTATAACAAAAGTGTGAACTGGTCAAAAGATCCAAAATCTAGTTATGAGCTTCATTGGAACTGAATCCAGGTATTTGTAGATGCTGTTTTCTCAATTCAATTTTATTTTGTAATTTCAATTATACTTTGTAAGGAAATGATCCTTTCTCTCTTGAGCGGTGAGCTCTTTGTAGTGTGCATGAATGCAAGAGAATTCCCCTCTTTTATCAAACTTTTAAAAAAGTATGCATTGTGGATTAATCTCCACCGTGGTTTTTCCCCTAATAGGGTTTTCATGTAAAAATTTCTGGTGTTATAGTGTTCATTAATGTGATTTCTTGTTTCCCTCTATTTATATGTTGTGAATGTTGTTTTAAGTTCAATTATTGTTGTTGATAGTTTTAGATCTAATTTAAAAGTCAAATACTATTGAACACTGATTCACCCCCCTCTCAGTGTTTCTAGTTTCCAACACATTTTTCATTAAATATTCATTATTTACATGCAATACTTTCCACTTTATTCATTTTACAACGCTAAATTTCATAATATATGCTACACAAGATCATAATTTTACACCTTTTAGAAACAAAAAACATAATTTATCACTTCATAAGCACAAAAT
Source organism: Sequoia sempervirens (assembly GCA_007258455.2). Classification (NCBI taxonomy): domain Eukaryota; kingdom Viridiplantae; phylum Streptophyta; class Pinopsida; order Cupressales; family Cupressaceae; genus Sequoia; species Sequoia sempervirens. The sequence goes on from VDFB02058242.1 coordinate 476,812,719, forward strand.
TCTAAATTTAACACACATTCTTCACATACACACACAATTTTACATCACCAAAAAACACATCACAAGGCTACACAAGGGTCCATAATGCATCCCCAGTAGGAAGAATATATGTGCATTGCATACTACACTAAGGGTCATATCCTTTCCACTGGTTTGCTGCACTATTGGACAAACACCCTCTAAGGACAAATCTCAAGTTGATAAACAAGGAAGACCAAAAGGGTCAATGTAATGGGCTCATATGTATCCAGAGTGCCCAGTGTATGAACCTAGGATCTGATACCATGTGTAACGCCCTACGATGAAACCCTAGAGGACAACACACTACAACACATAAAAAAATGGAACAATTTTTTTTTTGAAGTGCAACATACTAAGATTGCAGATGATGCTAATTTTTTTTTCTAATCTAAGTCCTCTAAGGTTCCGAGGTTACGTTACTAGAATCCCATTAATCATACTAACGAGAATTATAATTCATCACATTAAAAAAATCCATGTAACAATATGAATTACCCATAACATGTCATCAATATAGCAATATCAAGGATCACTTTATTAACTAATTAATGTATGCAATAAATATCATTTACATTACTCATTACATGAGAGATAGTTCAACAAGAAATTACAACATTACATAATTACATCAATGATTCCCCGAAATCAATTAGAGAGGTTATACATCAGAGATATAATACATGATAGAAATGATTTCAATCAATTCAAATACATGAAGATAGTACACATGAATAGGAACAAGTGCAGAAGTCCAAATCACCAAGAGTAGTCGATCCATGAACGACCATCAGTAGGGAAACCCAATGGAGTACAAGGCACATTCAACCCAACGATGTGGAACCCAAAGGTCCAACCCCATGCTAGGAGATAGCACCTGGTCCCACAACAATGACACCAATGACCAAATGACCAAAAACTAACATAAAACAACTAAACAAAGAGCAAATGACATTACAACAACAATAACATTCCCAAAGAACATACATTGCTTCTAGAGGACATCACATACCAAGGGAGAGAACAAACACAAGTATACTAGTTTGCAAAGGGAGGAGTGTCATTGCATGGTCCTAACATGGGTTACCCTAGTAGTCTAGCACTAGCCGCCGACCCCAATACATGGTTGCCCTGGTAGTCTCTCACTAGTCGCCGACCCCCATCTACGATTACCTCGACAGTCTCTCTCGAGCCGTCGGTCCCATATGGTGACACATGTAGAATTAATCTTCCTTTCGAGAGGACAAGGAAGTTGGTCTTACCAATTGGGCCTTCTCCACCCATCCTTAGCCTAAAAGAGCACTACAGGTATGGGAAAGGTATCCACTTATCTTGATTAATGTGTAAATTACCCCAACCCCTTAATTCATTTTTTCAATTTTTATTGAATTAAGAAAACTCCCACATGGGTTACCCTGGTGCCACTTTGGATATTGACCCTCATCTAGATCCACTCCCCTTACTAACAGATAGGACCACAATAAAATCAACAAGTTAAATCCATCACACACATAAAATGAAACCACAAAACTACGTATCTCGAGCCCTGAGAAAGGTATGAACCATCTTGCTCTCAGACACAACTGTCATAACAAGGGGTGCATGGCTTAGTCCCAAAACAACTCACAACCAATATGATATCAATCAATGCAAGGGTCCATCACAACACAAAACCCATAACATATTTCCATAGTCAAACCATCATTGATCAAGTCACATATAAAACATTACCAAGATTTCATCCAAGAGAATCCTTACAAGTCAACATATTTCCCTGAGCCTCTAGAAGACTTCCAATATCCACCTCACACAATGACTTAAACATTGAAGTATATCTCACAATAATTCCCATTTCAAGAATCATACACATTACCTCACAAAAATAACTCATCTCCATAAAATAAGCATGGAATACAAGAAGGATTTATAATGCAACCAATTCAAGTTCCTAACTACTCATTTTAAACAAAAGATAGTCTATTTCCTCATAAACTAATCTTTCATTTTTTTAATTACAAATGTATCAATTTTGGCCTATCTAGATTTGCCTCTATTTCATCTATTCAACTGGTATGTTCAATTAGAAATAAGGGCAACAACATACTTTTGCAAGAAAACACCATACACATACGTGTATACATATACATGTATTTATCTCAATTCCATACTAAGCATATATAACCCATTCCACTTAACAAGACACATTATTTATAACAGTCAAAGCATTATTCATAACATTCAAAGCTTTGATACCTATGTGTAACTCATAATTTTCCAATTATTTATCTACCTAATCAATTGATTTACAAGTAGAAATATCCATATTATTAGCTCATTAACAATTATACATATTGATATCTATATTTTGTTTGTTGTTGACATATCTATAGACAAGGCATTTTATACTCTTAACATTTGATTTTATATGATCTATACCTACTCACATCATTTTTTATTTACATATACATATACAAGTATACATGTTAATAACACAACCATTGCTCTTGATCTCTTATGAGGTTGAGAGATTCATATCTATTTACTTCAGACTGACTCAAATAATAAAATCATGATTACACCTAACAATTCATGGCTGAAATGGTCTAATCCAAATTTATTTTGTAAACATGGTATATAAACATTGGATTGAATCATTCTTCATTTTGGTCTCATGTTTATACTTAGAATCCACTATTCCAAAGACAAATTTTTACACGAGGAAAATAATAAAATAATGGTACTATTTTCATGATATTATGGAGGCCAATACCTTCATAGCTATTCAGGGGAATAATTTCCTAACACTGACATTTAAATAAATCTATCATTATTCCTATGCATAGTCAGTACCTATTCAACAAGTCTATTAATTCTCCTATGCCTAGGTGATACCTATTTAAGCTTAATGAATAATCAATTACATGGTTAATTTGTGATTTAATTATTACATAATCATTAAAACAATCAACACTCTTTATCTAATAGAAGACAACCCACATTTCCTATTTAGTAAAATCTAATTACAATCCTTCCAATAACTAATTATAAATAAGTCAATTTCTCTATTGAATTTCACAATTTATATCTACCATAATTGTTTAGTCATAAGGACATAATTATTTCTTTGCTAAAAACTATATGTATATAAATATATATATATATATATATATATATATATATATATGGTTCATAGTATAGATAGAATGTTGTTTTGCACTGTGATAGTAACATATGTTAAAAGGAGAAAACCTATATATGTATATATATCCTTGACTCGAATGTTAACTTTAGTTATATTCATCAAATATAAGGGAGGGCATATGCATAGCAATTACCGATTACAAGCATGTAATATGCTTATTGCAATGAAATCCCAAAACATGACTAATGACATTTACAACATTATAGTAAGTATATCTAGATTAACTCATTACTGAGTGAATAGTAAAAGTATCATCTTATTTTGTGTTGTGTGCTCTTTGATGGATACTGGAGAATCTTCTAGGGTTTGTCCCAATATGGACCTCCGCTCTGCTTTTGGTTTGAAACCCTCTCCATAGGGTTCAAAGATTTTTGATAATAATTTTTTTTGGTAGAACCTGAGAAAGTCGTGATGGGCTCGGCAGGGGGGCCTAGAATTCTGAAGATTAATGGGTGCCTCAAATGGTGTAAAGAGAGGCTGAATGTAGTCATTCCAATGGAGATGTTGGCTGAAGACATTGATTATTATGCATGGCATTCTCTTTATTGAAAATTCTTAGGTTTGAAAATTTCTTTGCAATTCTTGGATATGTGGGCTCAAACGACATGAATGCCTGAGGGAGAGATGGAGATCCACCTCCTGGAAAATAACTACTTCATGGTTACATTTGACTGCTTGGTTGATTGGAATAGGATTTTTGAAGGGGGCCCGTATTTTTATAACCAGGTGGGCTTATTCATTAAGCCATGGCATGCTGGCTTCAACCTGGCGAAGGAACTTCTGAATCAGGTTCTGGTTTGGGTTCATCTTCCAAGGATCCCTATGGAATGTTGGTGAGAGGATGTGTTGTACCTATTAGCCTCAAAGCTGGGGAAACCTGTGGGTTCATCTCAGTGAACGTAATTCAAAAAGGTAATGAATTTTGCCCAGTTCTGAGTAGAAATTGATTTAAGTAAGCCATTGCCAGACTCTTTAGAAGTGAGTGCAGGAGATTATTCATGGGTGCAACAGCTGGATTATGAAACACTTCCCTTCCTTTTGTTGTTTCTATCATGAGTATGGTCACCTCCTGCGCAGATGTCCAAAAGCCAAGCCTTTGGAGTCTCAATCTTCTCAACCTTCGACTAATCCACCTAGGGCGGATAAGGGAAAGGACCCCATTTAGGGTTCTGGTGGTTGGGAAGATGGTTGTATTCCCATTAGAGGCCGAAACAGAAATAAAGGTCATAAAAGGACTTTGAAGGATAGGCAGGAGGAGGACACCTTAAATAGGTTTGAGGTGTTGGAGGATCTTAGTCAGCAGGAGGTGAACCCAGGATTTATGGATCTAGATCATGGGACTTTGGATATTGATCAACATGGCCCTTCATTTGAGGCAATGCTTGCTCCCCAACAGGATGGGGGTATGGGAGTGCCATGCTTAGATGAGGTCGAGAAAGATCCTGGACAGGTAATACTCAACTCAAAGTTGATTATGGCTTTGCTTGCTGATGGGACTTTGGCTCTAGGGATAGATCGTCAAATGGGGGTTTAGGATGAGTTGGGTGGTAGTGCTGAGGGAGTGAAAGATAGCATGGATAAGGTTCACCTCTTACAGAAGTTTGGTCTGGAGGTGGGCAAGAAGAATATTAAGGCGTCCTCTTAGTTGGGTGTTCTGCAAAAGGTTCTCAAGAAGGGGGGGCTAGAGAAAATTTCTAAGCTGGGAAGGAAGAAGGATGAGGAAAAGATTAAGATGATAGGGGAGACTTTGGTGGAGTCAGGGTCAGTCAAGACTCTGGATTCACATTTTTCATTCCCCTCGAAATGATAGTTCTCTCTTGGAATGTAAGGGGCTTGAACAGTGGCCCTAGACAAAAAGCTATTCGATATTTGATTAGGTGTCATTCACTTGATGTTCTTTTTCTGCATGAGACTAAGCTCTCTGTGGATGGTATGATGGATTTAGCTCCTAAGTTATGGAAGAATGGTGGATACCAATGCACTGGTGCTCAAGGTTCCTCTGGTGGGGTGGCGTGCTTATGGAACCCACGTAAGATCTGCCCCCTTTGGTGGGTGTCTTTTAAGTGCTCCCTTTCCATGGTGGCCTCTTGTTTTATGTCAGGGGAAATTGCTCTCTTCTCCAATGTGTATGTGCTTGTGGAGTTGCAGGGAAAGCAACTTTTTTGGTCCAACATTCGTTTAGTTCGCAACTTATTTCCCTACCATCCTTGGATTATTGGAGGTGATTTTAATGCTATCATAGAGCTTGCAGAGAAACGAGGCGGTATTGCAAGGCTAGAGGCTTCTTCATTATTGCTCTAGGACAATATCTCTACTTTGAATCTTGTGGATATCAATCCTAGCAATGGTCTTTTTACTTGGAATAATAAGAGAATTGGTGATGCTTCTATTTCTAAAAGACTTGATAGATTTTTGGTGTCTAGTTTTTGGGTGGGGGACAGATGGTTGACTAGCTCTGAAATTTTGGATGGTCATGGTTCTGACCATTGGCCTATTAAGCTAGTGGTTGATGTGCCTCAACGGTGTGCTAAACAGACCTTTAAGTTCCAACTCATGTGGCTTAGGGATGAATCTCTTCATGTTTTTCTCCCTAGTTGGTGGGATCAGGGGAAGCCAGTGTACGACACTTCCATGTACTCTTTCTCAAAGAGGCTCTAGTATGTTAAATACAGATTGAAAAGATGGAATAGGAAACATTTTGGTAATTTATTTTAGGAAAAGAAAAGGCATGAGATAATCTGGATCTAATTACCAAAAAAATTTGAGATCAAGACCTCTCAAAGGATCTGAGTTTATTAGAGGTTGCTGCAACAAAAGAGTTTGAGGACTGGGAGTTAAGAGAAGAGATTTTTTGGAAACAAAAGTCTCGTATTGAATGGCTCTAGGTTGGGGATCGAAACACTACTTTCTTCCATAACTCAGTTAAGGATCAGAGACAAGGTAATGCTATTTCTTTTATTTTGTTGCCTGATGGGGAATCTTTGTCCTCTTCAGCCTCTATTTTAGCTGAATGCATTCAGTATTTCTCTACCCTTTTCTCTGAGGATTCACCTCCTGTGGAGGAGGATGAAGCTAAAATTTTAGATTGTATCTCAAAGTTGGTGATTAATGAAATGAATGAATCATTGCTTGCTCCTATTACCTTGTTAGAGCTTGAGAAGGTTGTGTTCCAGATGAAGAAAGGTAAAGCTCCTGGGCCTGATGGATTCCCAATTGAATTTTTTTAGGAGTTCTGGGAAGTGGTTAAATTGGACCTTTTAGAGGTTGTATAAGAATCCTTTATGCATAAAAAAATGTTGAAGTCTTTGAATGCTACTCTTTTAGCTCTTATTTCTAAGAAGATGGGAGCTAACTCCTTGGATTTTTTTAGGCCTATAGCTCTATGTAATGTTGTGTATAAAATTATTACTAAGTTGATTACAGAAAAGCTGAAGCCTTGGCTTGATGACTTAATTTCTAAAGAGCAGGGGTTTTGTTGCTAGAAGATAGATCATGGATGGGGTGGTTATTGCTATTGAGGCCATCCATTCTATAGAATCCTCAAAAGATAAATCTATGTTTATCAAGTTGGACATGGCTAAAGCATATGATCGTGTTAAATGGAGATTTCTATTTAAAATCCTTGGAGCTTTTGGCTTTGTTGAGGGTTGGATTGAATGGGTTAGGAGTTGTGTCAATTCCTCCTCCTTTTTGGTAATTATCAATGGTGAGCCCACTTGTTTGTTTGGTGCTTCTAGAGGCCTCAGGCAGGGAGATCCCCTATCTCCTTACTTATTCATCCTCCTTGCGGAAGGCCTGGGAAGACTCATTTGGGCTCAAGTTGCTAGTGGCTTGCTTCAGGGATGGAGTTAGGGAGATGGCATTCCCCCTCAGTCTCATCTGCAATTTGTAGATGATACTACCTTGATGGGCAGGACTAAGGTTGAGGAGGCTCTCAATTGGCGCAGTGTTTTGGACAGTTACTTGGTAGCTTCTAGGCAACACATAAATGAGGGGAAGTCCTTCATATATTTCTTCCACACTCCTAAGGGTATTCAAAGGAGAATTGTTGGTATCCTTTGGTTTCATATTGGTTTGCTCCCTTTTTCCTATCTTGGAATCCCTCTTGTTGTTTTCTCTCTCCCCAAAAGGTTTTGGCAAGAGACTCTTGATAAGTTTCAAAGATTGGTGAGTAATTGGACTTGCAGGTGGCTTTCTTCAGCAGGTAGGGTGACTCTTTTAAAGTCAGTGGTCCAGGCTCTTCCTGTTTATAAATGCTTTGTTCTTTCTGCTCCTTCAAGTTTTATTAGAGATTTCAAGAAATTATCTCATCAGTTTCTGTGGGTTGGTAATCTTTTTCATAGAAAATGGAGTCTGGTGAAGTGGGATGTTGTTTGTAGGCCAAAGTAGGAGGGGGGTCTTGGTTTATGGTGGACTAATTTTAATGGGCAGGCCTTGGCTACTAAGTTGTATTGGCGTTGGTGCTCTCAACAACATATGTCTGGGCTAAAATTATGACCTTCAAATATTTGGGGGCGGTAGAAAGTAGGGAGGTAGCAAGGTTTAGTATGGAGGGGAAAGGCTCTATGATCTAGAGTACCCTTAAATGTGGTGCCAAGCTAGTTAAACAGGGACTTTTTTGGATTTCTAATGGGGGTCATGATGCTCTTTTCTAGCATGATTCTTGGGATGGATACCCACCCATTGTGGCATCTCATACCCATCTCCAAGATTTGTGCTAGATTTTTGTGGAGGCAGGTTGGAGTCATGTAGCAGATTTCAAATCTCAACAATCTTTGGGTCAAATTTCTATGTCTAGGTGGAAGAGCCCCTTGGATTGGCCTCCTGGTGGTGCGGTGGAGGATTGTCAAGAGCTTGCTAAGATTTTATCAGGTTGTGTCTATAATTCTCTCCAAGGGGGTGATGTGCTTGCTTGGGGTCCTAACTTGAAAGGCAAATTTTTAGTTGCCTCTGGTTATCAGGTTTTGGATAAACAAGTTTATGGAAGCTCCCAAGTTTCTTGGTGGAAGCATGTTTGGAATAAATTTGCTTGGCCTAAGTGTAATTTTTTCTCTTGGCTTGTGGTTCAAGGTAAGTGTCTTACTTGGGATAATCTTTGGAAACGTGGGTTCCAAGGCCCCTCCATGTGCATTCTATGCAGTCAGCATGATGAATTCTTATCACATCTCTTTTTTCAGTGTTCTTTTGCTAAGACTATCTGGCATCACTAGTGGAATCTTTGGAGCTTACCATGTTGCCATGTCTCTTCTTTGGAGGATTTTTGGAAGAGACAGGGTTCTCCTACTACAACCTCTTTTCTTAAAATTTCTTGAAGCATTGGTCCTAGTTTGATTATTTGGAAAATTTGGTTGGAACATAACAGAAGAATATTCTTGGATAAAAAATTGCTCGTGGGGAAACTTTGGAGGCAAATTCTTGGGGCTTTGCAGGAGACTTTGACTACAAAGTGTGACTTGTCTATGCTAATTGATCCTAAGGACTTGGGTGTTGTAAATGCCCTGGGTCTTGCCACAAGGGAGAAGTGCATTTTGAGCAAAGTGCATCGTAGGTGTGGGTGTGAGAGGGTTGCTCATGAGGGATTTTGGTGCCCACCTACTCTAGGGGAGTTGAAAATTAATACGGATGGGTCATCTAGGGGTAACCCTGGGCATGTTGGGGTTGGTGGTATTGGTAGAGACAGCTTTGGAGTGGTGGTTTTCTTCTTTTCTATGTATCGTGGTTTGCAAACTAATAACCTTATGGAGGCAAGTGCTATTCTCTTAGCGATTGAGCATGTGGTTTCCCTTGGATGGTGGTAGAATGTTTGTGAAGCTAAATCTCAGGTGGTTATTAATATGTTGAATAATCAAAATTTGGAGGATGTGAATTGGTAGCTAGCTGTGGTTGTCAAACATATTATTTCTTTGTGCTCTACCTTGGAGTCCATTGTTTTCTACCATATTTTATGGGAGTGGAATAGGGTGACTGATGGGCTGGCTAGATGGGCGTAAAAAAAGACTGATTCTTGGTATGTGGATGATTGGAGCAGTCTCCCTGCTGATATGGCCCCTATTCTTGAGTGGGTTGCTAAGGATATGAGGTGCTTCTTGGGTGTGAATTAATTCTTGTTGTTTTTGGCCCCTTGTGGCTTCTTTCTTTGGACTTTGTATTGTTGTTATGATTCAATAAAGTTTTTACCCTCCTTTTTTATATAAAAAAAGTATGATCTTCGAATCAACATTTAACTGAGCCTTCAGAATATGCAATACAGATAGAGATGCATTAAGCAGGGACCCAACATAAGTCTCTACTTTATTCATTCAAACCAAAAACCAAGGAGGTGACAAACTAGTAGACCACATTCATGAGTAAATTATTGGTGATGCCAAATGAAATAAACTAATAATTAGGCTCATAAAATGATGTGCACCTGATCAGTTACTAGAACCATTGAAGGGACATCCAAAAACAATAGGGATATTTTGTCATTAATTGAAATTTCAAGTGCCCTATTAGATATGAAAAGGCATAGGTAAGGTAAGCAAATAGTTCAAAACTACCTTAGAGAAGTGAGATATCAGTAGTTGCCATGATTGCAGGATATGTTCACAATAGATTTGTTTGCAAAAGTTAGGAAGCAGCTAGATAAGGTGACAACAAGGGAAAGTCCAATGTTCTAACAAACCCCCGACCCATGGCAAAAATGGATCATGAATTAGGATAAGGGAAACCATCAAATATCAAGATAATAAGCATTCACCAAAACACATTAAAAAAGCAATAGAATACTAAAAAGAAACTTGGCCAAATTCAGAAACTTCACAAAATACAAAGGGAAGCGAATGTTTGTGCCATTCAAAATTCAATTGACAAGCATATATAATGCCTCCTTATCCAAACTCATAGCATTCAATTTTGAAGAAGAGGCATTGAGAATCAATGGTATAAATCACAGCCTAACCATTAAATGGGTTCTTTAAATCCTATAAGTTCAGAATTACCAAAACAAGCAATTAGATCGAATCTCTACCATATATGAATATAGACTTAGTATTTCCAATGACATTTCCTTATTTGTGTTTATTAGATATTATAAACTACAGCTTCCTTTGGATGCAAACAGGGGATGAAAAATTTCATTGTTCAAAGCTCATCAAATAGCGATGACAAGAGAAAAGTCAATTGCATGCTATGAATGCAACAAATACATAATACTAGCAACCAAAATTTGAAGACATGAGGTGAAGAGATGGCATGCAATAGGAGTTAAAGAATAAGTTTTAGAAACTTTCAAGCAAATGCAAATGGTAGGTTGATGCAGGAGCATCCAGTGGTGAAAGGGCAATCTTGCATCACCCAAAAATAGTTAGATTTCAATTTCTTAATTTTTTTACATTTGTGGATACCCTTTTCATCATAATGAAATTATCAATTTACGGTTTTTATTTTCTATTCCTGGGTTGAAAGATATTGCAGTTTTAGTTTTCCAGATTTACACCTGAAAATCTTTTGAGTTAGATTTGAGGCACTTAGATTTCCCAGAACGGCCCCAAAACTTGCCAAAGTTGGCATAGTGGATTTTCGGTTTATTATTGACTTTGAGACCTTTCCAACGGTTCAAATGGTTCACGAATTAGAGTTTCGGATCAAAAGTTATGGCCCCAGGAAGTTGGCGCACTTTCCAGAAGATACAATTGCAAATTTTCTTTTGAAATTTGAACTTCAAGTTGTAATTTTTGGTGCCAAACCACCTACCTCAAATTTGAATGTTGTTTCAGCTCCAAACTAAAGAGGACCTCTATTTATGGGTGTGTTTCTAATTTTTGGGTAGCTTTTTGGGGACAAACTCACATATTGCGAAAGGGTTATTCTGTAGCTTTCTATAACTTGCATGTGTTGTAGAACTTGGCGATTTGAGATCCTCTACATGTAAGAAGTTAAATTTTATGAAAAATAAAATTATTCTCTTGTTTGTGGGTTATTTTCTAAGTCTCGAGTTGTGCCCTCATCAAGTGGTATTAGAGCAGGTTTTCTTGAGCATGTGGACAGATCGTTGATCATGAGGCAGTTGAGAAGAGGGTTGAACCCGAGGGAGGAAAGTGAGGATGAAGGAGAGGAAGAAGGTTCAAATGTAGAAGAGGAAGAAGAAGAAATTGATCAAGACCAAATGCAGCTAATAAGGGCCATTTCAAAGATTGAGAAAAGACCCAGAGCAAAAGTCCCCAATTATTCTAGAAGTCTGAACCCAGAAGAGTTGATCGACTGGATCAACGAGCTAGAAGAATATTTTGAGTATGAGGAAATAAAGGACCCAAATCAGGTTAAGTTTGCAAAAAAGAAGGTAAAGGGCCATGCCAGTATTTAGTGGAAAGAGGTCCAGTTGGAAAGAAATCGAAGAGGAAAAGGAAAGGTCACCAGATGGGATTGCATGGTAGAGAAATTGAAGAACTAGTTCATACCAGTGGACTACGAGTTAGATCTGTTGAAGAAATTGCAAGGGTTGAAGCAAGAAAGTAGATCTGTGAAAGTATATACTGAAGATTTTCACAAGATAATCATCAGAATGGGTCACACAGAGGCCAATAAGGAGAAGGTAACCCGATATCTTAATGGGTTACAACTAAGCATTTAGGAGGAGTTAAGCCTAGTCAGAATGAAATCCATTGAGGATGTGTATCTGTTTTCTCTGAAGGTGGAAGAGAAGCTGAACAAAAGATTTGATGGCAAGAAAAAAGGATGAGGAGGTCAAAGTGGAAGAGGCAGTGGAAGACCTTCAAGAAGCCGAAATGATGATGAAAAGAAAAGTGAAGATGTGGGTACCAGCTGAAGCCAAAGGAATGACAACTTCTACTGCCCTCGTGATCAAAACAGTGGTGATTAAAGAGGTAGAGGATGATGGAGATATGGACAAGGATCTGGAAGAGGTGGTTTTCGAGGAACATGTTTCTAGTGTGGTGAAGAAAGGCATCAAGCCTGTGAATGTCCACAACACCAAGGAAGGGCAGACAAAAGGCCAGAAGTTCATGGAAGGGTTGTGCATGTAGACGAGGAGGCCCAATTTGAACATTCAGATGATGCTGAAAGGAGAGAAGCCCTAGTGATTAGGAGAGCCCTGGTGACTGAGGAAAAGGAACCAAAATAGAGGAAGAATCTGTTTCACACAAGGTGCAAGTGTGAAGAAAAATGTTGTGATGTCATTATTGACAGTGAGAGCACCAATAATCTGGTGTCAGAGGAGATGGTCACAAAGTTGAAGCTGAAGAGGGAAAGGCACCCGCATCCATATCTGATTGCCTAGTTGCAGAAAGACCACAATGTTTTGGTCAATGAGCAGTGCCTAGTAAAGTTCAAGATCGGGAGCTACCATGATGAGGTACTATGTGATATCATCCCCATGGATGCATGTCACATGTTGTTGGAGAGGACGTAGTAGTTCGATAGGTGAGCTATACATGATGCCCATGCAAACACTTATTCCTTGACAAAGGATGGGGTTCGTCACAAGTTGAAACCCCTAAAGGAGATCAAAGAAAATGTATGCAGTAGTGCTAGAACTTGTTATGTAGATGGAAGAAATTTTTTAGAAAGTATGAAGCATGAGCATGTGTGTTATGCATTGATTCCTAGAGTAAGGAGGATAGTGAGAAGGTTCTAGAAGAAGTTTCTAGGATGTTGGATGAGTTTTAGGATATTATTTCTAAGAATGTACGTAAGGGTTTACCACTAATAAGGAAGATCAGTCATCAGATTGACTTGATTCCTGGAGCCAGTTTGCCAAATAAGGCAGCTCATAGAATGACTCCAGTAGAAAATGAGGAGTTTAATAGACAAGTTCAAGAGTTGTTGAGAAAGGGTTTGATATGGGAGAGTTTGAGTCCATGTGCAGTACCTACAGTACTAGCACCAAAGAAGGATGGGTAGTGGAGGATGTGTACAGATTCCTGAGCCATAAAAAAAAAAAAATCAAGTATAGATTTCCCCTACCAAGGATGGATGACCTGATGGACTGTTTGAGTGGAGCTCAGTACTTCACAAAGATTGATCTAAAGAGTGGATACCACTAGATCCAGTTTGAGAGGGAGATGAATGGAAGACTACCTTCAAGACCAAAGAGGGTATGTATGAGTGTTTAGTCATGCCTTTTGGGCTAATCAATGCATCGAGCACATTCATACAGCTCATGAATGAGGTACTAAAAGAATTTCTAGAAAGTTTTGTTAGTGTATTTAGATGATATTTTGATTTTCAGTAAGACATTGGATGAGCATCTGATGCATATTCAAAGAGCCTTTGAGAAGTTAAGAGAAGAGAAATTGTTGATTAGTTTGAAGAAGTGCAATTTTGTGAAGAGGGAGTTAGTGTACTTAGGGTTTGTTGTCTTAGTAGAAGGTCTCAAGATGGACCTAGAGAAGGTGAAGGCTATTCTGGAATGGCTTACCCCAAGAACTGCTACTGAGGTGAAATATTTCCATAGTTTGGCTAGTTTTTATAGAAAGTTCATTAGAAAATTCAATAGAGTTTGTGGACCCCTAACTGAAACAATGAGAGGGGATAGAAAAGAATTCAAGTGGAGCACTAGAGTGGAAAAAAAAATTCAACTGTTGAAGCAAAAGGTGACAAAGCAACCTGTTCTAGCCCTCCCAAATTTCAACAAGGTGTTTCAGGTGGATTGTGATGCCAATGGTTGTGCCATTGGAGTAGTGTTGAGCCAAGAAGGTAAGCCCATTGCCTATTTCAATGAAAAGTTAAATGATGCCAGGAGAAAGTATTCTATATATGATCAGGAATTTTATGCAATAGTTCAAGTATTAAAGAAATGGAGACATTATTTGTTGCTGAAGGAATTTTTTTACATACAGATCATCAGGCCTTGCGGTACCTAAATCGTCAGGGAAAATTAAATTAGAGGCATATGAAATGTGTAGAGTTTTTACAAAGTTATACCTTTGTTTTAAAACATAGGAGTGGGAAGTCAAATAGGGTTGTAGATGCCTTAAGTAGGAGGCATTCATTGATGACAAGGATGTAGATTGAAGTGGTTGGGTTCAATGAGCTCAAGACACTGTATGCAAAAGATCCTAATTTTGTAGAGGCTTGGAAAGCTTGCAAGGAACCTGTTATAGTGGACAGGACAAGGTGGCTGGATTTTATAATCCAAGATGGCATGTTATTTAAGGGAAGTCAATTGTGTATCCCGAGGAGTTCCATGAGGGAGAACCTAATAAAGTAGAAGCATAGTGGAGGAATGGTAGGACATTTTGGTTGGGATAAGACCATTGCCATTATCAGTGAGCATTATTATTGGCCTCAGTTGTCATAGGATGTGAAGAAGTTTGTACAAAGCTGCAAGGTATGACAGATGGCTAAAGGAGTGAGCCAGAATATAGGCTTATATCAGCCCTTGTACCAGAGAGGCCATGGGAGGATATAAGTGTGGACTTTGTTCTTGGTTTTTCAAGGACACAATGAGGGAATGATTCAGTCTTTATGGTGGTTGATAGGTTCTCAAAGATGACACATTTCATTCCATGTCAAAAGACCCATGATGCAGTCCACATTGTTGACTTGTTCTTCAAAGAGGTGGGGAGGCTACATGGTCTGCCAAAGAGTATTGTTTCAGATCATGACACCAAATTTGTGGGGTACTTTTGGAGGACCTTGTGGAAGAAGTTGAAGATAGAGCTGAAGTTTAGTTCTACACACCATCCACAAATAGATGGGCAGACAGAGGTTGTTAATAGGAGTTTGGGTAACCTACTGAGATGTTTGGTAGGAGATAAACCCAAGGGATGGGACTTGATCTTACCCCAAGAAAAAATTTCTTACAACAATTCTATCAATAGAAACACTGGTAGATCACCATTCCAGATTATGGAGGTAGCCCTAAAACAGCTCCAGAATTGAGGAAGATGGACCAAGAGAAGAAAATAAGTGCTGAAGTGGAAGATTTTGTAGAGCACATCAAGAATATACATGAGAAGGTATGAGAACACATTAATAAGATGAATATGCAATATAAGGCTAAGGAAGACTAGAAAAGGAGGAATAAGGAGTTTCAGACTGGTGATGAAGTAGTGGTTCACTTGAGGAAAGAAAGGTTTCCCGTGGGAACCTATAACAAATTGAAGATGAAGAAATTCGATCCCTGTAAGATTTTGAAGAAGCATGATTCAGGGAATGCATATGAGGTAGAGTTTCCTGATGGAATCAACATTTCCCCTGTGTTCAACATTTCAGATTTGATAGAGTATCATGAAGGTGGAATGGAGGAAGCACCAGCAATAGGGTAGTATGGCATTCCAACACATAAAGAATATTTGGTGAAATGGAGAGGAAGGCCTTTAGAAGATTCATCCTAGCTATCTAAGGCAGCAGTTGACCAGTTGGGTTTTCCTCAACCATCTGAGACGTGACAGGGTCACTTCTCAAATTACCCTGGGTGTCTGATGTAGGAGCATCGAGTGGTGTAAGGGCAATCTTGCATCACCCAAAAATAGTTAATTTCAAGTTTCCTAGTTTTTAGATGTTTTTACATTTTTTAATACCCTTTTTCACTGTAATGAAATCCCCAATTTATGGTTTTTATTTTCTATTCCTGGGTTGAAAGATATTACAGTTTTAGTTTCCTAGATTTGCACCTGAAAATCTTTTGAGTTAGATTTGAGGCACTTAGATTTCCTGGAACGGCCCCAAAACTTGCCAAAATTGGGATAGAAAATTTTAGAGCGTATTATTGACTTTGAGACCTTTTCAATGGTTCAAACTGTTTGCAAATCGGAGTCCCGGATCAAAAGTTATGGCCCTAAGAAGTTGGCGCACTTTCTAGAAGATACAATTGCAAATTTTCTTTTGAAATTTTAACTTCAAGTTGTAATTTTTGGCGCCAAACCGCCTAACTCAAATTTGAATGTTGTTTCGGCTCCAAACTAAAGAGGAGCTCTATTTATGGGTGGGTTTCTAATTTTTGGGTAGCTTTTTGGGGACAAGCTCACATATTGTAAAAGGGTTATTCTATAGCTTTCTGTAACTTGCATGTGTTGTAGAACTTGGGGATTTGAAATCCTTTGCATGTAAGAAGTTCCATTTTTTGAATAATAAAATTATTCTCTTGTTTGTGGGTTATTTTCTAAGTCTCGGGCTGCGCCCTCATCATAGGTGTATATGGTCACTATCTTAAGGAATGCAATAATATCTAGTTAAAAAATTTCGTTGTTATTTGCTAATTGAATACATTAACTGTATGGTTTAGTCTATGGTGTTTTATTCTACAACAATTCTTTTGTTATCTATTAAATAAAGGGCATCGATTTAGAGGGTTTGACTATCATTGTTTTATCTAAATTGTTATGTAATGATAATAAAACTTAGCTATAGATCAAATCAAGGTAAATGCAGGAAATTTCAATTTACCTAATCAACGCCATCATTTTCATATATATTACAATTGCTTTTTAGAAAGATAAGTAGTAAAAACCTACTTGGCTGTACAATATTCCTCAATGAGATCTGAGAGATGTTGGTGGTGAAAGAAACACCCATATTGCTATGCTATCCCCAACCTCTCAATCATAATGATTCCTGCTTTTGGATATTCAAAGCTACAATAGCTTCAATATATCAATACCCATATGGCACCCGTGCTAGAGATATTTTTCTCTCCAAAATGATAATTAACAATTTTTAAACTACATGGTCTAAATTTAGAATTTGTAACTGAAGAATCTAACTTACTCATTTTTCCCATTAATTTTGTTATTTATTACTTATTTATGTTATAATTACCAAAACACCAAGCAATACCTACCCATCAAGTGAAGTTAATAAGAAAACCACAACAAAACTAATAGACCAACTGACCAATAGGGTGAATTGCAGAGGGGAATTACAGGAGAAGCCAAAACATGGGATTATATCAACCTTTTCCTATTCCTAATAGGCCATGGGATTCAATCAGTGTGAATTTTGTACTTGGACTACTGAAAACTCAAAAAGGTAATGATTCCATATTTTTTGTAGTTGATGGATTCTCCAAAATGGCACACTTTATAGAATTTTCTAAAACAAATGATGCAACTCATATTGCCAATTTTTTTCCAAAGAAGTAGTAAGATTACATTGAATTATGAGAAATATTGTTTTTGATAGGGATACTAAATTTGTTGGCTATGTGGGGCATTTGTGTTTGTCCTTGGAAGGTGTTTGTAGTGTTTATTTTTTATTGGGACCCTTGTATGAGAACCCTTCTTTCCTTAGGTCTACCAAGGATGTTAGATGTGGAGGACCCTATGGCCTTAGATGATGACCCAAAGCAAGTAAATGTCGAGCCAAAGGGTAATGATGTGAATAATGGTTGTAATGTGGTTTGTGTCATGGGTTGTGACATAGATTGTGTCACAAATATGGATGAAGTGTTGGTAGTTTTGGTACTTTGGGTTGCTCCAATTAATATGGAAATGCTAGGTTGTGGTGTAGATTGTCCTTGGTTTGTTCGTGTGTTGTTTTTGGGTGATGTTGCTACTTGTAAGGGGTTATGTGCAGGATCATGATGGGCCAAAAAGTGGCGATATGATGGGTATTTCTAGGGTATGTGGCCAACGACTTTTTTTTAATCCAAAGTTGATGAAATGAAAAAGGTTTTTAAAGGACATTCTCAACTTTCCACCAATATATATTATTCTTTACTTTGAATTTAATAAATAATTATTATTCATTTTCTATTTAAATTACGAATAAAGTCTTGATTGATAGGCTGATTGAAAAACATCTATAGATTTTAAATGGTATCACATTTTTTGAATTTGAAATATGTGTCACATTCTATGTTTCATATACTATAGGATTAAAAAAATAAAAATTGAATTTCATGAAGTATTGACCAAGTTAAGGTGGTCAAACATACGAGTTTTTATATTTTTTAAAAGTTGTAATAAAAAATTCATAATTAACTAATTACTTGGAAAAAAATTCTAAAAAAATATGCATCACATCTAAACATGAGTCATCTACTTATGTCTAAAATTTTATAAAAAAATATTATCATTTTATTGGGTATGTGTAGGATTATGATGGGCCAAAAAGTGGCAATATGATGGGTATGTGGCTGACGACTATTTTTTTACCCAAAATTGATGAAACGAAAAGCATTTTTAAAGGAGATTCTCAGCTTTCCAATAATATAAATTATGCTTTACTTTGAATTTAATAAGTATTATTCATTTTCTGTTCAAATTATGACTAAAGTCCTGATTGATAAGATGATTGAAAAACATATATAGCTTTCAAATGGTATCACATTTTTTGAATCCAAAACATGCGTCACATTCTATACTTTGCATACTATAGGATTAAAAAAAATAAAAAATGAATTCCATAAAATTTTGACCAAGTTAAGGTGGTCAGACATACAAGTTTTTATATTTTTTAAAAGTTGTAATAAAAAAATCATAATTAATTATTTAAAAAAATTACAAAAAAATATGCATCACATTAGGGCATGAGTCCTCTACTTATATCTAAAATCTTATAAAAAAATATTATTATTTTATTGTAGTTAGGGTGGTCAAACACACACCTACTTCTTTTTTTTCTTGAAATTTAAGTACCATGCATTGAAATTTCAAATTTTCACCAAATAGATTTCTTTTTTAAACAAACCTAGTAGTTTAGAAACTACGCTCAATTTTCTATAGATTCTATTCTTACATATTTTTGAAATATTATAGATAAATTATTCAAATTTTTACGCCAAGTTGCCTAACTCTGATTTTTCTAATTTTTTGCCACTTAAGGGCCTATTTTTTCCATGATCATCCTGCACATACCCTATTGTGGTTAGGGTGGTCAGACAGACACCTACTTCTTATTTTTTCTTTGAAATTTAAGTACTACTATATTGAAATTTCAATTTTTCACTAAATAGATTAAAAAAAAAAAAAACTAGTAGTTTAGAAACTATAGTCAATTTTCTATAGATTCTATTCTTACATATTTTTGAAATAATATAGATAACTTATTCAAATTTTTACGTTAAGTTGCCTAACTCTGATTTTTTTGAATTTTTTGCCACTTAAGGGCCTATTTTTTCCATGATGATCTTGCACATACCCAAGGTATCTACATCAAATCCTGAAGTAGTTTAACTCCATGTAAAATATTGGCTAAAGATCATTGGGGTCCAACATGACAATTTTTCCCACAAGAGAGGTTACTTCAAGATTTTGTGCGGAAACCTCTAGTTCTATGAACACATTTCCATCTTTGTCTCTAACAAGGAATTTTTCAAAAATATTTTTTGTCTTTGGTTGCTTATAAGATGTAGACCTCAAGTTGACCATGTGGTAATGACTTTCAAGGTTGGTATTGTTGTAAGGATCACTAGTGGTGTTTCCAAAGTTGAGTGTGCTAGTACAATTGTAAAGGTCATCATCATCATTGAAGAGATCCATTGCTTGACATTTCTTTTGCAATCTGGTTTCAACCATATAAGACTTGCTCAAAATGAAGGTTGAAGGTATTATACTAAGACTATGTTTTTGGTATTTTTGAAATAAGGTATGCCTAAATGTAATGGAACTATTTTTTTGGTATTTTTGGTATCTTAAGGATGGAAGATGTCTAATGGATGCAACAAGACTAAAAGTGATAATGATAATATTGGATGTTATGAAGTATAGAATGTATGATAATGCTCTTTTAGGTCTAAAATGTTGTGGTATGAAGGATACAAATGACTAAGAGGTGATGTATACCTATAGTGAGCTTGAGGGCTTAAACAGTTTTTAAAGATGCAAGAATAGGATCACTAACTATCAAAGGGTAAACCAATGTTTCAACTAGGATTGCCAAATGGCCTTTTTCTAGGACAAGTGAAAAGAGTGACAAGGTGAGTTTCCCAACTAGACTTGTGAGTAGGAAATTATCACCAAAATGACAAAGGACTAAGTTAAAAAGTGACATGGTAAAATAACAATATTTTGTTGAAGCAATGATGTGTGCCAGGGTATAGATAGCTCCTTTATCCTAAAATCCACAAGGTGTCAAGCCTAAAAATTTGAAAAAGGTAATCTAATATGATGTTAGGATATGCAAGTAATGAGGATGCTAAGGTACCTAAAATGGTTACCTTTAGAATAATGGAATGATAATATGCAAGGTGAATTGAGAAAGTTTCTAGTTTTAAACAAGAATCACAGTAACAAGTTGGTCTAAAAATGGATCTCAAAGGTTTGAATCTAATTTTGGCAAGAGTTTGACCCGATTTTGTCTATTTGGCTTGAAGTTGTGAAGTGTTGCAAGGTTTTTTTTCTTGTTTGTTTGAAAGAAACACAAATAAAAAATAATGTTTTGAGTTTGATCTTGGTGTGAAATGGAAAACACTTTGAAAGAACTTTGTACAACCCTAGGATTCTCAGGAGATACCACTCGCTAGATCCCCACTTAGATTTCTCCTACCACTTAAACAAAGTAGACAACTAGAGACTTGGTGACATTGGCTCCCCTCCATGGCACTCACTTCTTGCCAAGTCTCAATTCCCCAAAGAGGAATTGTTGCCTTTACACATACTTAGTGAAGACATGGGGCAACTTCAAAACAACCATTCCTACACTAGCAAGTGAAAGGGATTTTTTCCACTATCAAAATTTTTCTTAGTGAATACTTGGGGGAACATCTCTTTGCAAGTGTCCAGTAACCCACTTAAGGATTTAATAACTCTACTATGGGCTCTTATACTTTTTATGGTAGGTACCCTATTTTGAGTGACACTGTACAACAAGGGAAAAGACCATCATGAGGACTTGATGGTTTAGTCTTATCCTTTTATATACTGGCCCAAACAAAAAACTGGTTGGAGTTGTTCCCTCTTTTGAGGTAGGCCCCTCTAAAGGTAACAAAATCAAGACAAGGATGCTATTTTTGATCATCCAAGATTGCACGAAGTGCAAGGAGAGAGCATACACAACACCTTTGCCTCACACTCACATAATGTTCATTTTAATTCCAAAATCCAAATGTGGGGGTGGTTGTACAAAATGTCTAAAGGTGTTTCTTTTCTATCAAGATCACCAAATGGTGTGAGAGAAGAGCATACACACCTACAAACACAATGCAAAACACAAGACAATGCAAGCACTAGTTAATTTTAACCTCGCTTATGATGTCAAATAAAAAACTCAAGTTATTTTTAGATCCACAATTCTATGTGAAAAAGGAATTCAAGATAAATCAAACTAAAGCAAGAGCCTTGCAAAGCACAATTAGTACTTTTGACCTCCAATCTTTGACAAACGATAGTTTAGGTTTTGAATTTCAAATCTTGGACATTCGAACTTGCAAAAAAGGTCAAAGACTAGTCACAAAAATCAAAATTAAAATGAAAAAAGAAAAGAAAATGACATTAATCTAATTAAAAATAAGTAAAATTTAATCTAAACCTAACTAAGTTAATCCAAAAATTAATCTAAGCTATCATTAATTTCAACTAAAAATAATTTTATTTAATCAAAATCTAAATTAAAGTAGAAAATATAAATTTAAACTAAATTTAATCTTAATATAATTAATCTAATAAGAATCAAAACTAAAATTAAGAAAAAATAATCTAATCTAAAAATCTAATTAATCTAAAAATTTAAAAATCTAAAAATCTAAAATGTAATCTAATGTAAAGAGATCTAAAAATAAAAATCTAAAGAATATAAAATTAATCTATTCTAAACTAATTATTCTAAAAATCTAAAAAATCTAAAAAATCTAAAATTAATATGAAAATCTAAAAAAATCTTAGAAAAATCTAAAATTAATCTAAATTGACAAAAATTAAAATTCGATCTAAATTAATAAAAAGTAAAATCTAATCTAAATTAAAAAAATAAAATTAATCTAAGTTAACAAATTAACCTAACAAAAACTACTGCCAAAATTGTAATTTAAATCTAGCTATAAAATTAAAAACTAATCAAATTAACTTAATTAACAAAAGATTGAACTAAATTACAATCTAAATTCAAAAAAGAACAAAACTAAATAAAATGCTTCAAAATATTTTCTTCCATGGCATTGACTCCTTTTGCAACTATAGCACGCAACTCTTCAACAACATTCCAAGTTTCCAATTGTAGTTCGCCAAATTTGATAAGTGAAAGGTCAATACCAAGGAAGAAGTGTTTTCGAGGCTGTAGCACATCAATTTGGAGAAGTGATGTAGAGTAGTAAATATAAAGAGCAAATGATTTACGTTGCAAAAAAAAAAGAGGAATTTCATTATATTCATTTGGGGTAAAAATACATTCAATACATAGGCTTTTTTAAAGCCATTGTTTTCTTGTGAATAAGCACTCCAAATTCCCTTACGGGAATAACTTCCTCAAAACTAAAAATTAATTTATTTATTAATAACCTAACAGCTAATTTACTAAATGTAAACTTTAAATTTACTAAATGTAAACTTTAATTTAAAACAACCCTCCTCAAAGTTTACATAATAAAAACAAAATAAAAAATTTAAACCTTAAATTCCTACATATCCCCCCCTTAAGGTTCATAGCAAAAAAAAGTGAAAACCAAAATTTTGTATCAACATCAACCTAAACTCCTTTGGCTAGGAAAATCTCTTGAGCATTAACCCAAACTCCTCATGTCTGGGTAAATTTTCAATTACCAACTCTTCATCAGCATTGATCCTAACCATTCTTGTCTAGATGAATGTTTGGATTACCAACACTCATACAAAAATAGAAATAAATGTATTGAATAGGAAATTGTGAGCTTATACAAAATCTCATGAAATTGATCTACAAAAACTAGACTGGAAGTAATAAAAATGAGAAATATCTGGAGCCTTCTATCCTTGATGTATTTTCCATATGCCTTGGAGCTGTCAAAGTGATGCTCCAAACAGATCTAGGTTTGTTTTTTTATTATTTCCTGTTCAAAATGCATAAATTGGCATGAAGTTGGATTAGTTCTTTATTTATTGATTATGCCATTATCTACATCAACTTGTTCCAATTTTAAGTGTTTATTTATTCTTGTGTTTTTATTTTCCAAAATCCAGACATTGGTCCTTTTTATGTAATATAGTCAAACATGTTTTTAATACTTGACAAAAAGGTAGCCAATGTGTTTTTGTGTCTTATTTGTTGATGCCAAAAAATTGGCAAGGTAACAACCCTTTGTGGGAAACTCAATTTATGGGGGATTTATTGTGCTAAACTGAGTAACCTCTATATTTTAAAAGAATCCAACTTCTTCTGTAAATGGGGTTTTGGAATGGGAAACAAAAGTAGATATAAAGTAAAGAATCTAACTAAGGCGATACACTAGAATTTAGATAAAAGGCACAATAAACTTGTCTTTTGGATATGATCTAAGGGCCTGCTTAGCAATTTACCATGTCCTAGAATAACAAAAATTAAAGATTGTAGCATGAACAACTCATTCAATGACATAAAATAAAAATAACACCCATTTACTGAAAAGAAGAATTGAAAAACATGATCTAAACCAACAAACTTGCATTCAAATTATAGAAGTACAACAAATAAACCATTCAAACAATAATGGCACAACATAGAGTTTATCAATAGCATAAGAAACAAAGAGGCCAAACAATGTCATCGTTTGTGAGTTCTTGCAATAATCTAAACAATACAAAGGCCTAGTCTCTCCAAAATCCTATAATTCTAAAAACTAGTGAAATAGCATGTGATCTCCAAACTTGTAACCTTAAACATTGGAACCTTCAGAACTGGAACCCTTCCTCTGAAGAAAAGAGCGGTATTTATAGCAAGCCTTCCATTTCCTAGCAAGTAGTAACTAAAAAGATTCAAAATCCTAGCAATGATGTTGAGGCAATGATTTTCCTCAACTGTTGTAACAAAAAAGATTCAAAACACAACATTTGGTCACCCTCCATTCAAGTGCATCCCCTATGAATGATGGTTGTGGTCCAAAAGAGTCCCATGTGGACAAGTGTCACCTCTTTGGATAGGCAATTAGAACACGTGGCATAAGATCACAACCCTTGGTTCACTTGAATCCTTTGTTGAAGAAGCTTTCACTGAAGGGACGTGTGGTAACATATCGCTTTCCATGATTGATTTCCTTTTCTTTCATTGAAAACTTGTTCCAATATGACATGTAGTAAGCTATTTATTATAGATATCACCTATGGGGCCCACCAAATCTTTATACGAATGGAAGCCACGTGGCACATGAGCGGGGGCAGATAAGGAAGTGAAAGGAAGCAATCAAAATAGCTTGCAGCAAAGACACATGGGGGAATTTTGGGGTCCAATAAGAGAGCAAGGAGAAAAATCCTTCGAAGAGCGATGAGCATACACGTGGCTAAGGCTGTGGTGACAACCAAAAGGAGGTTGATGGAATTCGTTGAAGGCATGGGCCAATACTTATCCAAAAATCAAACCCGAAGGGAGCATGGTGAATTTCATATTCACATTATTATTTCCCTAAGAAAGGCACCGAAACAAAATCTAATATTATTTCAAGAAAATTGTGGTTGCTGCCAAAGCTTTACAATGTATATGATATGAGAACATTAATCATAAGTCATAATATAAATCACATACAAAGGCATATGTAATGTCCACAAATAGGAAAAAAACAATTGCATTCTATTAGTGCAGATGGGCCCTTGAGCATAAAAGCTACAAAAAATTAAATCTTCATAAAATATGTCAGGTTCACCAAATGTATTAGGGTAAAATTTTGAGGTTAATTGCATGTAACAAAAAAAAAAAAAAAAACCCAATCAATAATAGAGAACAAAGAAAGCAAGAAGCATAAAAAATATTAAAACAATATCACCTAGTCTTCAAGCCTTCATTGATTGACCTCTATTGGACATCTCCATCTTGCTACAAATTTTATGATTTCCCTTAGATTGAAGTACAACTATAACCTATGCCTAAGAAAAACAAGACATTGAAGTATTGTATGCTCAAGTACTCATATTTGTCAAGCATGTTGTGTGTGAATGAAAACTGACTAGAGAGAGACCTTTTAAAGAATGTGAAGTTGACAATGGATGGTTAGGATTAGAAGTTGATGAATTTTGAACATTTTGGTTAACTGAGAGAAGGGGTGAATTATTTATCACAAAATAATTTTCTTGACTTTAATTAATCAAAGGAATCTTAAATCAATTAAAATAAATATAAACATGAGAACATAGCAACACCATGCACAACGAACACCAAAATTTACATGGAAACCCAAGAAGGGAAAAACAATGGAGAATGCTAATTCTCAATTATAAAACACTGGTTAAGGTGATTTTTAAAAGGGATCACTATTGGTGGGCTCACTACCCAGCTAAATTGACAGCTTAAAAGAGAGATATTTCTCTTTCAAGTGCAGATGATAGACCCTTGGAGGAGTCCTACATTCCAAAATATGTGGTACCAAGGTTGCCATATCATCCACCCTTTGCTTCAGGGTGGAAATTTTTGCATTCTTATCTTCAATCCCCTCATCCCTCTTTTGAATTTCCTTTAATTTATGTTTTTCATTTTTTCATTCCTCCTCCCTCTGTATTTATTTCCATAAATTCAAAATTTCCGTATGTATTGTAAAATCAAGAGAATTATGAATTCCTACCAGTATTTTTGGCGATGGTGGCTCCTCATATAGCACTATCTGCATGGACTCATGCTATCCAATTGTTTCTAGCTGTGGGGTATGTGCAGGATCATGATGGGCCAAAAAGTGGCAATATGATGGGTATGTGGCTGACAACTATTTTTTAATCCAAAAATTGATGAAACGAAAAGGGTTTTTAAATGAGATTCTCATCTGTCCAACGATATAAATTATGCTTTAATTTGAATTTAATAAGTAATTATTATTCATTTTCTATTCAAATTATGACTAAAGTCCTAATTGATAGGCTGATTGAAAAATATCTATAGCTTTCAAACGATATCACATTTTTTGAATCCAAAACATGTGCCACATTCTATGCTTCTCATGTTATAGGATTAAAAAAAGAAAAAATGAATTTCATGAAGTTTTGACCAAGTTAAGGTGGTCGACATATGAATTTTTATATTTTTTAAAAAGTTGTAATTAAAAATTCATAATTAATTATTTACCTAGAAAAACATTACAAAAAAATATGCATCACATCGGGCATGAGTCCTCTAATTATATCTAAAATATTATTTAAAAAAATTATCATTTTATTGTGGTTAGGGTGGTCAGACATACACCTACTTCTTATTTTTTCCCTAAAATTTAAATACCACTACATTAAAATTTCAAATTTTCACCAAATAATTTTTTTGTTTAAACATACCTAGTAGTTTAGAATCTACATTCAATTTTCTACAGATTCTATTATTACACATTTTTAAAATAATATAGATAACTTATTCAAATTTTTACGTCAAGTTGCCTAACTCTGATTTTTCTAAAATGTTTTCCACTTAATGGCATGTTTTCTCCATGATGATCCCGTACATACCCTATGGGGGTACTATTTCTTCTCTCATTTCTTGTTGTAGGGGCTCTCATTCTTGTTTTTTTTCTAGCTATAGGAAATCCTACTCTAGTTTTTGCTATTGTTGTAGGACCTCTTGCTCATGCTACAAGAAATCCTGATTTTCCTCAAACTATTTTGCACTATTAGCAAGATCGGCCAATGTTATATTTGCTGCTCTCCCAAATATGTCTTCTTCTTCAAAATTCTCCTACCCCATTGGAGTTTTAGGTTCCTCATGTGATGTCTTTCCAGGCTTAGGGATTTCCTATGTAGGTGTACCAATCATTGGTATAACTAGTCTTGATTTCCTAGGTCTCTCAAATTTTTTTTTGGTTGTATGATGAAGAGTGTTAGCCTTCTTCTTAGAACTTGGCACCTTTCTTTCTACTGGTTTCCTTTTGGCCTTTATTTTTCTCATTTCTCCTTCTCTCTTATGTTCCCTAGTTTTCATCAAGGTGCTAAGTGGAATGTCATCATCAAAATTTGAGGAGGAGCTTTCTTTTTCTAAGTGCTTTATTTCAAAAGGACTAATCTCTATGATTTCTTTTGCTGTAGGAGGGTTTACACTAGGGCTTGTGCTAGAGATTGAAGAACCAAGAGTGGCTTCAAGTATGCTCAATCTTTTGCTATACCTATGAGGTTGAGGAAAAACCCTAGGTTGCAAGTGCTTAGGTCTAATTTGATTAACATTTATGAATTATTCCCAGTTCATTCTAGACACATCATGTAGAGACTTTTCAACTAGCAATTTAATCAGACAATTGTGGGAAACAAAATTGTCCCTACCTTTTTGGGTCTTGGCCTCCATGATTGAGACAAGATTGTATAACACGTTAGGCACATTCATCCTCTTATGCCTCATGTGAGTCAAGAGTTTGAAATATACTAATTGCAGCTTTGACAAATGGCCTTCACAAGTGAGATACCTTATAATATAGATGGCTACCTACTTCCATGGTTTAGGCAGAGAGGTTCTTTTTGCACCCTGTTTATCCATGCTGATTGGAGGGTCACCATGTATTGTAAACATGGCCCTAGTTGACTTGGTGTCTCTGGAGGTAGGGTAATGTTTCCCATCAGTAGGTAACCCTGTAACCTCTACAATTATTTCCTCAATTGCCATAACCTCCAACCCTTTTACTATGACTTTTCCTTTAGAAAATTTTAGGGAAAATTCAAGGGCAATGCTTTCATCAAATCCATCTAGCTTAAGAAAGTAATCTAACCATCCATAGTTTCTAAATTTATCCAATCATTGTGCATTTTGCAATAAAACATCATGAACCAAGGGCTCATTTCGAATTAGCCCTCCTCCCATTTTCTGCAATCAACTATCACTTTGTAAAATTTCCTTCCTACAATACCTACTAAATTTCTGGTGCCAATATCGACTAAATTTTTCCTTTCTTTTATTTTACCTTTTTGCTTGCAACTCAAGATTTTGACAGAGTCAATAATGGAAAGAAAATATGTGATAAAGGAGAATTATTATGGAAAGAAATGGTAGTTGTAGTTAGTGTCACATCACACATGCGAGATGTCCTCACACTTAGATTTCAAATTAGCTCATTTTAAATTTTCTAACATAGCCTAGCATAAATTGACACAGGCAATATATTTGCATCTTTTTCTTTTCCCCTCCAACCTAAATTTGGAAATGTGTCTGAATATGCGAGATGGGAGTGGTGATTTGACAGGGAGTAATGACATGTTATGTGAATGTCTATACTAACATACAATGATTAAATGGATGCACTTAAAAGATGATTAAAAGATAGGAATTAATAGGGTATGTGTAGGAACATGATGGGCCAAAAAGTGGCAATATGATGGGTATGTGTAGGGTATGTGGCTGATGTCTTTTTTTTCACCCAAAATTGATGACACGAAAAAGGTTTCTAAAGGAGATTCTCAACTTTCCACCAATATAAATTATTTTTTACTTTGAATTTAATAAATAATTATTATTCATTTTCTATTTGAATTACAACTAAAGTCCTGATTGATAGGTTAAATGAAAAAAATCTATAGCTTTCAAATGGTGTCACATTTTTTGAATCTGAAACATGTGTCACATTCTATGCTTCACATACTATAGAATTAAATAAAAATAATAATTTCTTGAAGTTTTGACCAGGTTAAGATGGTCAGACATACAAGTTTTTAATATTTTTTAAAAGTTGTAATAAAAATTTCATAATTAATTATTTACTTGGAGAAAAATTATAAAAAAATATGCATCACATCTAAACATGAGTCCTCTACTTATATCTAAAAATCTTATAATTTTTTTTTATCATTTTATTGTGGTTAGGGTGGTTATATAGACACCTACTTCTTATTTTTTCCCTAAAATTTAAGTACTACTACATTGAAATTTCATATTTTCACCAAATAGATTTTAAAAAAATAAAAATAAACCTTGTAGTTTATAAACTACATTCAATTTAGAACTACAGATTCTATTCTTACATATTTTTGAAATAATATAGATAATTTATTCAAATTTGTACATCAAGTTTCCTAACTCTGATTTTTTTGAATTTTTTGCCACTTAAGGGTCTATTTTTTCCATGATGATCTTGCACATACCCAATACACACATACCTGAATGTCTAGAGGATTTTTTGCAAAGATTGCGGAGAAAGTACCCTTCACCATTTTAGAGAATAAATTGAGCAGTGAATGAAAATGAAGTGGAATGAGGTGAACTGGAATGAAGTGATGGAAGAGAGAGAAAGGTAGTGATGGATGGGCAAATGGGTGGATGGATGAAGAAATGGACTTCCAAAGGAGAAAAAGTCTTTATTATGACAAGTACGTACCTTAATTAGCCAAAATGAGGGACACTAGGTCAACTTCCTTCGGCTATAGGGAGCTTGAGTGTTGAATGCTTGGTGAATTTCTACAAGAACTCTTCTTTGGAAGCTGGCTTGTGATATAATTTGAGGTGATGACCATTGGAAAGTAATTTGAATCTAACAAGGTCAATGGTAGTAAGCTAAACAATTCCATTAAGAAAGACCTCAGTGACTTCATATGGTCCTAGCCACCTTGTCTACAATTTTCCTTCATTATCTTGATATCTTGAGTCATAGAGAAGGGCCTAATCGTCTGGTTGGATTTTCTTATCCTTGATAAATTTTTCATGCCACTTGATTCTCTGATTCTACACTACCCCTATATGATGTAGGGTTGCTCTCCTTATCTCATCCAAAGCATTTACCTACAAGATTCTTTCTCTCTGTGCCTCAAAAATATCCATCCCCAAATCTATTGTAGTCTGAAGAGTCTTATATTCAAATTCAATGGGAATCATAGTTGTCTTTCCATACAACTACTCAAATGGAATGAAGCATGTAGTTGTTTTCCATGTTTTCATATAAGCCCAAACAAATTTTGGTAATCTATTTTCCCATTACATTCTATGAATAGCTACCGCTTTGGTCAAAATGGCTTCAATTTCTCTATAGGTGACCTCAACTTGGCCATTTACCTAGGGGTGATAAGGAGTAGACTTCATGTACCTTATGTTGTACTTATTAACTAGTGTTGCAATAAGGGTTGATGTGAATTGAGCCCCTTGTTCAGTCACTATTTCTCTTGGGACTCCATATCTTGTGAAAATCTCCTCATAAAGATATTATAAAACCTTGTTCTCTCTTGCATGCTTCATGGCCTTAACTTCTACCCAATTTATCAGATAATCAGTGCATACCAATATATAAGACTTACCATTTGATGTAGGGTCAATGGGTCCCACAAAATCCAATCCCCACTTGTCAAAGGGAGTGATTACAACCTAAGGGAAAAGTGGCATCTCATCAAATCTAGTTGGTCTGCCCATTATTTGACATCTATCACATTTTTTGGTATACCTTTTTGCATCCATGTGGAGTGTTGGCCAGTAATATCCTATTGTAGACATGGAAAATTAGCATCATGCATTTGATTACGCCATATTCATCCATTCATCAAATAAATCAAGTTTATTTATCAATCTCCTAAAGTCACCAACTTATATTAAATAAATCAAATTTGATCCTGACATCACCCTCCTTGATTAAATAAATCAAGCATTTATTTAATTAAGTCTAAAATCACCTTTCATCTCCCCTTGATTTAATTTAAATCCAAATATTTAAGTCAAATGGGTCAAAACACCTAATCATCATTTAAGATAACCTAATCCAAATTAACCTAATCTAACCACCCATCATATCCTCTAGCTTTTCCCACTTGCACCAATAAATCATTTTAATTCATTATAAATTCACCATTTTACATCAACATGGCATCTTTGAGGAATATTCTCTCAAATTTGAATTCAAAAACAAGTGGAAATGTACATCCAACAAAGCATTTATGAGCTCTTACATGTCCCTTGCAAGTCAAACTCAACATTTAACTCTCAAATTCAAATTTCAATCTCCCCCTCTTTGGCACATTGACCAAAATGTGCTCATCCTCCAATCTATCACAAGTTGACAAGTGGATCCATCTCATTTGCCAAATATTTATCCCACATTGCTCTCTCATAAGCATTCTCTCAACTTGAGAAACTTTAAATAGAGATAATCTCCATTGATTTAATCCTCCACAATCTCATGCAAAGTCACTCTCTTCAAGTGAGAACTAAATTTTTCCACCTCATATCATTTTCAAATCAGTTTCATATCAACCTATTATGGAATTTAGCAAGGATTGGGAAAGGGATTCTTTCCATAGAAGCACAAATCCAATATGAGATAAAGTTTTGATCATGTTTTCATATGCTTGTAATTAGCTATTTTTGTTCTATTTAGTTTTGCATATTTTAACATGGTTAAGTATTTCATTGGGATGTTTAATCTAATGTGTTTCAAATGACTACCATGATGATATTATATTCAAGTTTAACCATTTATAGATTTTGCATCCACATTATGGCGCTAGAAGGAGGGCACCCACTACATTTTGTAATCTGATCTGTTTACATTTTGAAATCTACTTTATTTATAGTGTCTTAATTATAACATAGCCTATGCTTTTGTTTGAGGGATTATGGATGGATTATGAGGTCTTGAATAGGAAGTTTCCTGAATATGCAATGGCTTGCATACAAATGAAATATTTTTTAATCTTGAATTCCTCGTAGAAAAGTTATTAAATAAACAATAGATTTGCTAACAATTTCAGGAGTTATCATTTTTTGTATTTGTTATGAATCTATGTTTATCAGTTAAATCTTGGATCCATTCTTAGTTATGAACTCTATTTTAGGCAGTGGATACTCACATCGTCAATAGAAGGAAGAGTTTCCATTAACATAGCTACTTTACATCTACCATGATTGTAGGTCATATAGAGAGAAGATTCACCTTGTTTATTCAGAATTGTTCCATACACTTGAATTTTTCCAATAAGGCTTCAAAAACATCCACATAACCACCCTTTGAACCATAAGGCAACACTATTCCTTTGGGGAGTGTAAATGTAGCTTGAGTAGCTGAATCCATCTCACTAGTAATTTCCCTTTTAACTCCATGATTCACCACCACAAAACACCCCCATTCTTCACAAGCCTTTCTCACTTGAGCATACGTGATTTTTTTTGAGTCGGGTACATCACAGGGGATGGAAAGATCAATGAGAGGAAGAAAATTGTGACTGATACATTGTTGCAGAGTTTAATGTTGGGAATTCCAAAGTTGGTTGATCTTTTAGCACCTCCTATACGAGTCCATTATGTACATATATTGCAAGATTTATCTCTCATCATCACCCTCAAAATGGTGTCTATTAGACTTGTTGCAATCTTTGGGTTTAGCGCCTCCTGTATGAGTCCATTCTGTGCATATCTTACAAGGCATTTCTTTCATGCATACTGCTAATGGCTGTCTGGAGGTGAAGCTATAATAAGGAATTTGTGGCTTGTTTGTGGGGCTTAGAAGGAGTTGTACGTGGGTTTACATCAGAGGTTCCAGCTTCTTTTGGATTGCTATTAACACCTACAGGCCCAGCGTGGTATTCTAGGTTGGGGTTATCAGTTTGTAATTGTTGTTCATCATTGTATTTGTTATGAATATCATGTGTATGAAACAATAAACTGCTTAGTGCTCGCCTACTTGTTAACTGCATGTGTTGTTAATTGCAATGCAAACTCTTTTATTTTAGGCAATAAAGACACTGTGTAAAGGCTATGGAACTTTTGTTTTACAATCCTAAGAACAACGCATTTATCTCCAATGCGTATGCTAGTGGCGTACAATTTGCAGATGTTTCTTAAGTTATCTTTACCTTATCTTCTTCCTCGATAGTGACCAATACAATGACAGGCATTTGAAGAAGGATAGGTTGCTCACATCTTTTGCTCAAACTGCACAGTGTTTTTTCTTTTGGCAGCTCCTCTATCTTCAATTTCAAATATTGGCTCCTAACATCTGACATAATTTATTAGGAATTATGTTTTTATGGATGTAAATACGCCGTTTCTTATCAGTGGACCTCAGATGATCATTATGAGTAGCATGCAGGGTCATTTCATAGAAATAAGTCCTCCTTTATGATTATCTTAACAGATTCCTTTTTGCTGAAGAATTCAACACATATTTAGTGACCAAGATCTCAACGCATCTAGCTACACATAACTTTAGTGATGATCAAGTTTGCATTCATATTTCTTGTGCTTTGTGTTCTTTCCAAATGATAACAAGATTTCCTGACAAGTCTAATCAATGCTACAGGTTGTAAATCAGCTAAATAGGGGTTGTAAATCAGCTAGATAGGGTCACTTGAGAGCTAGGCTTTCTAAAATACATATGATGAAGGAAAAGTATAGTTGCTTCCATCCCGTAATTATGGTAATAGTCACATTTTCACTGACATTTGTAGCTCTTTCTTGGTTCCTTCAATACACTAGATTGCTTGCTATAGATGCTACCATGATGGCAATCATTAAACACCATCACCAAACCATTCTCTAGTTGGGTTAAAAGTGAGGGAAGGGAGAAAATCTTCTTATATTTTGAGCTGGCAAGAAAGTTTAAAAATTAGTGTTGTGATAGGGTGGTTATTAGGCTATAGTTCATTTATTATTAAATGTCATATGTATGTATTCAAGTGTTTAGGTAGATTTTATTCTAGCAGATTGTTAAAAGAAAAAAATAATTGCAATAGGCACTTGAGTTAGCGTATGATTTGAGAACTATATAATTAGCTTGCACTATTGAATTAATGAATTGTCACTTCTCAACCATCTATTTTAAGTGATCTAGTTTTAGATGTTTTTTAATATATCAATTAATTATTTACATATTTGAACATGTTGATAAATGATTTGCAGGGATTTCTTGAAGATGATGGAGTAACAAGGTAGAAAAATTTAGAACATAACAAGAATATTTAAGCTTAGCATTTTTAAATGCTTATTAAACTATCCTAGAGCATTCATTTTTTGCTTTTATTTTAGGCCAAACTAGATCATCTTGATTTTAAAATCAATCATTGTTTTTATTTTTTTTCAAAATTGGGCTAAAACTAAACCCTAGAAACTCACTAGCTTTTGGATTTGATTAAAATTGAACAATCAACTTCACACTTCATCTTGGTGCATTAAAAAGAATCAAAATCATTTCTTTGAGGCTTAAAATGAACATGTTTTTTCATGATTTGTAATATTTTATGCAAAATAATCTCATCTAAAAAGGCGTATGTACTTCTCTCGTGCTTCACAACAATCTTGAGAATCAAAAGTATTTTTGATGACATTAAGTTGCATAAAATATTTCCTCCACACTTCATTTTGGGTTTAAAAAATTGAGCAAAACACTTTGCAAGTGTGAGTAAACTTATTGCATGTGTTCTCCCTTTGTTTGTAAATGAAGGTTGATCGAACTATGAATATGTTTGCTCAATTTTGTCTATCTTAGAGGGCTTGTTGTGGGGAAAAATTACTCATCCAATGGAATGAATCAACTGGTAACACTCTAAATCCAAGAGTATTTCCAACTGGGATATAAATGTGGGTATTGGAGTAAATGCAAGTATCACACGGTTGATTCCAATGAGATGGATCCAAAAGGGGACTCTCGCCGTATGGGTCAATCTCCACAAATGGAAAGTCCAAAATAAAACCCTTTTTTGTAGTGGCCTATTAACTCATTCACTGAGTTTATCAAAGTGGTGCATTGGAACTTAGATTCCAAGAAGTTACTTGCCATGCTCGATCTTGGATAAAGTATAGAGGTTAAGACTTCATTCTTAACATACCTTTGCACTCTCTCCTTGGTTGCATGTAAAATCATCTCTTCTTCTATGAAGATCATGAGGCAAGCCCAACAAGAAAAATTTACCAATTGAGCTAGGGTGTTATATTGCTTGTGAGTCATTTTGAAAACACAGTGCTTTGATAAAAAAAATTGGAAAAACAACATTCAACATGAGCATCAAATCTCAAACCCTTTAGGAGAAGCAAATATGCTTGAACAAATTCACATGCTATTGCTTGCCCTTGGGATTTTATCCTTAGAGGCTTCTAAGCATTTGGATTTCATCTCAATTTGCTCCTACTAAGGTCAAGATTAGGAAACCTTTGCCTTGATTTCCTCAATTTCCGCATAATGCATTTTGTGGAATGAAAGAAAATTAGGAAATTGGACATTCAATTAACAACCTAATCAAGAAGTTTTTGTGATAAAAGAATCCATTAAGAAAAGATTGAATCAATTGGACCCCACACATGTGCTTGGAATCTTTTGGTAATATGGTTTTTATGCAAACATTAGTGTTTTGATTTTGAATTGCTCTTAGAGGAAGGCATGTTCTTCACTATCATGGTCTCGTAAACAAGTCCTTATTAGGTTCATTTAGGATCCAATCAAACACTTCATTCATTCATACATTTATCATCCCATCCCACCAAAATAATTTAGAGCTTTGGAAACATCATTCTAGACTTGGGTAAATCATCAAAATCAAAATCACCTTGTTTAGTTAGGTGTATGGGAATGCATCCTTTCTCATACATTTAATTCAATTAGCAATCCTTTGAAAAATTTCATCCTAAGGTCACATCCAACATCTTAAGGGTTTACAAGTTCATTATCCAAATCAAACCAATCAAAATCAAACCCTAAGTCTAGCAATGATCCAAAGTTCCTGAATGTTCAACACCCATATCATTTACACCTTTCATCCTTCATCTCATCATTAATCCTAAGAACCTTAGAGGTCACTTTTACAACAAGGTCAAAACACAAGAGGAACATGGAATATAAACTTTATCCATACATCATGATTAATCCAAGTCAACTAAGCTATCAAATCCTTACAACGCCGATTGATTATCAACACTCACATCTATACAAACCGTACGTGGGATCATTACCTTCAACAAATTTCAATAGTGCAAAAAATGTGAGTATGCCCAAATCTAAGTGTGGGACACCTTTCCCAATTTTAGATTTAAATACAAGTCCAAACCTACAAATCCACCAACCAAACAATCAATGCATGAGCCTATCCCACCAAATCCCTACATGTCAAATGAGAATGTACTAAGTAAAAATTTTCCAAACATGAATCTAGAAAAATTTGGGATAAATATGCTTGTAAATCATATAAATGTTTTTCAAAGTCCAAACAATATGTTAATAACTCCATGTATTGATCCAAGTCAAGGTAACACCATGCAAAATAAAAGTTACCTAAATCAAGGCAATGTGATTCCCAACATCAACAATGTTCAATTTCAACCTATCATGCCAAATCTAAACATCATCCCAAATTAGAACATTGTCCAAAATCAATTTGTCCATGATCCCATTCAAAAACCAAAAGTATGCATTCCAAATTTATTTGAACAAAAACCAAATCTACTAAATCAAGGGAATCAAGATCGAAATCAAGATCAAATTTGGTGAGATCAAATTGCTATACTTCCCAAAATAGTTGAGTTATTGCACCAAGAGACATCTCCACCACCATTACCCGTATCAACATCATTCCTTGGTTTAGGCCTCCCCCCTCTACCTAGCACCAATCACTCCATTCAAATCAATCCACCTAACACTAATCAAGCCATCACATCAAATCCTTTGAATATACCATCAACATCACATAACATATGGTATCTAATCAAATGACATCCATCCTGACAAATCAAAATACGGTCTCCCAAAGACCTATCATCTCAGTCATTCTGACCATTCCTATCACCTCGATCAATACCATCATATCTCAACCACTTGTCACTACATCCAACACAATTCCAAATCCACCACCACTACCACTGAAACCAAACACAACAAGACAATATAACATTGCACTAGAAGCTCACCAGGCCTACCAAAAGGCCATCCAACAATATCTAGCCACACAACAAGTGCAACAAGCCTCTCAAGCTACCCAACAAACACAAACACAAACATGAAAAATGATAACTATTGGGGACAACGATGAACATTCAACCACTGGTGATAGCATTGACAATCTCCCCACCACAATTGCTGAAAACAATGATCAAGATCTATCCATCAAAGAGAACACTGAATATGTTTCTATCTTGTCCAAAGATCAAATCAACATATGTCAAGAGTCACTTTTCAATCATGATCAAAATCCACCAACATTACCCAACAATGATCCAATTCAAGAAATGTCAACATCACTTAACCCTATGGTTGAAGAAATTGACAATCTACCCATCACAATTGTTGAAAACAATGATCAAAATCTATCCATCAATGAGCACATTCAAGATGTTTCTACCCCATCCGACGACCAACTCACCATACATCAAGAGCCACTTTTTAGTGATCTATTTCAAGGAGTGTTAGGATTATTTGATCCTACTAACATAAGGCATGATCCATCGACCAATGATCATGATGAAAATGTATCTACATCACCTGATGAGTTAGAGGACATATCTCAAGAATTTATTCCAAAGCAAGATCAAAATCTTCCACCAAGGTCTAGCAATTTGGTCCTTTCCAAGACATGTTGACTCCCTTTGACCTCATGGTTACAAATACTAGAGGAAATCTGAACTCAACACTTGATCCAAGTACACTCAAAGATCAAGGGGATATTTAACCACTTACAATGACTAATGATCGTGTCCAAGAACCCTTTGTAAGTAATACATCCTTTGAAATTACCCATGTCAAGAACTTGATCCAAAGCATGAGAAAAGAAACTTTGAAAACATTCAAGATCGAGAATTTGTATGTCCAAGATACTACAATAATCTAATGGACACTCTCCTATCTATACGAGATGTCACAAATGATGTTCACATAGCACATACTCCTCCATCTACCCATAAGGTGATTTTTGAGGATGGACACGTCGATGGTCCTCATTCAGAACAAGATCCCTTTACTCCTGACATTATTACACAAAAAGAGTAGATTATTGATTCCTACAATCATTATTGATTCCTACAATCAAATAGAGTTGTCAACATCAGGATCAAATATATCCAAAATATAGACTGAAGACATCATGTATGAAGATATCCAACATTATCCACTCAAGGAAACAAGTCGAAAAAAATAGGATATTCCAGAGTCAACAAAGCTGTAAATTGAAATAATATCATCTGCAGTAGGCATTTTTTAGAGAGGGAATTCTAAACAAGAGCTCTCGAAACATGTAGAATCAAAGCATGAAGGTAATACTACCACTATACAATGGGAAACTTCATCTCAAGCAAACGTCAACATAGGGAGTACAAAGAATCCTTATGATGAAACCAATGCCAATACTACAACCAAGTATGTCACGAATCTTCATCCACCCATCACCCCATCCACAAATTGGGACCAACATCAAAAGAAAGAATTGAATCAAAGTACGAAGAATGTTATCAAAGAAAAAAAAGCTGGAAAGCATAATGGACAAATCAAATACAAATGGATACCAAGGAATGCAAAGAAAGATCATCCCTATCAAACTCCATCAGTCAAGGAAACTCTTGGGAAAAATAAAAAAGGGAAAAGTATCCATTAAAGATATCCACTAAAGTAAAAATAGGCTTTTCAAGCAATGTATAAATTGTATCAAGAAGTTGGTCCTAATTCCATGCAAACTTCTGTATCCACCCATCATTGTTCATCTTCCCAAGTTTGGAGAATCAAAGATTCCAAGCTATCAAAAAATCCATATTTTATCCCTAAACACACTCCATCCACGCCTCCACGCATGATATTCAGTTCTTACATTGACCATGTATTGGAAACAACCCTTCATCATAAGAATTTCGAAGGCACTCTATCACGATGTGCACATAGAGACATAGTTAACCCCGATATCAATAAAGTAGATCAAGAATCTCAAAAGTTGCATTCAAGTGCACATTTCTTAGCAAAACAACTTCTTCAGGCATGATACCGATGGCACATTATGATAGAAGCATCTACATCGACACCACTAGGTGGCCCAACATGAATCCTTCGGAAAAACCAAAAAAATCAAAAAATATGAAAATCCAAAAAAATAAAAAAAGGATTGAAAATAGTAAAGAGAAAAATCGTCCTCTAATGAAAACTGCATGTGAGGTGCTTTGGGAAAGACCATGATGAAAACCTAGCAAACAGGCATCATGTGTGGAATCAAGCATCTATGTGCACCATTTTAGGTCAAAGTGTCTCATCCCATCCATAATAAATCTAGCATTCTATCCATCTTAGCCATAATAAATCCATTTATCCAATCCATCTTTATCCGTCTACATCCATCATCCAAGTTATTTTGATCTTGATGAAAGTTTGGGGCACACTTTATGCTTGCTTATGGTAAACATCTTGAAATGGGTCATTTTCATTGATCTTATCCTATCCAATGTTATTTGAGCCATGAAACACTAATCCAAATGAGCTAGTCTTGATCCAAACACCTTATCTTATCATAAGATAATCCATATACATCCATCCATACAACTATCTGAGCATCTAACCATCGCATTCCATACATTGCTAGACACTGGGAACAAATATTTACATCTTGCTATGAGAATAAATATTGATATATATCTTCCAACTTATGTGGTGATCCAAACATTGGAAAACGTGAAATAAAACTGGTCCACCATTTGTGAGAAAAAATCCAAATCACTAGCCCATGGCATATTTTTACAAGAAGGCATTCCTTATCAAGCTTCAACTTTCATCGAACATCAACCCAAACAATCGATATCAATAGCATCTAATTTGCATGTCAAACATCACATCAAATCATTTGAACAACTTTTGTTCCAAATCAAGATTCATCAATCATGATCAATCAAATCCAATAAAAAAATCACCATCTTGGGATATCCTTGTGTTGCTTAACACTATCCTTGCATTGTTGTGTATCCTCAACAATGTTATCATCATCAATCTGATTGACATTTAAATCCTTGTGTTGCTTAACACTATCCTTGCATTGTTGTGCATCCTCAACATGTCATCATCATCAATCCTGATCAATCAATCCTTGCATTGTTGTGCATCCTCAACAATGTTATTGTCATCAATCCTGATCAATCAATCCTTGCATTATTGTGTATCCTCAACAATGTTATTATCATCATCAATCCATTGATTTGATCAATCAACCTTAGCTTGGTTTTCAACAAAATCCTAAACAAATCACTAATAACATTAGACACATCCTTGTTGAAATCATCAAAATCATGCAAAAAATCCAAAAGCATCAAAAAAATCCAAAAATCCAAAGACATCCAAAACATATCAAAAAATCCAAAAACACTCGAAAAACAAAAAAAACATCAAAAAAATGATATCCTAACCACATCGTCTCTGAGCTTAAATGTAGGCAAGGCTAATATTTGATCAACCCCCAAGACACAAAATCCAAAAACATTCAAAAAACATAAAATCAAAAAAAATTTGAAAAGCATCGACATCCAAAAACATTCAAAAAACATCAACATCCAAAATCATTCAAAATATGTACATCAAAATCCAGAAACATTCATAAAATCTCTGAAAATCCCAAAACATCGCAAAATTCAAAAATCAAAATATTTGAAAAATCCAAAACTACCAAAAATAGCCT
Organism: Sequoia sempervirens; assembly: GCA_007258455.2. Taxonomy (NCBI): domain Eukaryota; kingdom Viridiplantae; phylum Streptophyta; class Pinopsida; order Cupressales; family Cupressaceae; genus Sequoia; species Sequoia sempervirens. Next base: position 476,853,465 of record VDFB02058242.1, read on the forward strand.
CAAAACATTTCAAAACATCAAAAACATCCAAATATTTTAAAAAAATCCATCCATCTCATCTTGCTCTCACTTGCGATAATCAATCATCCATAATAAACTAATCATCACCTTCATCCTTTGGCAACACAAATAGAAACAATCATAGCAATCAGTAAAAGAAAACTTCAATCGTAAAATAAAAAGTGAACAACAAACATTTAAAACAAAATCAAGCTCTTGATCATTTTCAAACATGTCAGTCAACCTTATATCAACAGCCTATCAATCAAATTATCAAACCATCATCATCCTATACAATGCATGTCCTAGGATATATTGTTCCAACAATGGGCATCATTTTTGGATATCACTTGGATTCTTATCCTATCAAAACACATCCCTCTAGTTGAAGGTATGAAGAACATTGGCTTGTTTTCGTACTTGATCTTTGCTTTTGATTTATCTTATTGCGCTCATTCCAAGGACCTCTCGAGGATATACGAACAAAGGATTTAGAGAGATAGGAATGGGGCAATGATCATTATCTTTTGTCTTTTCTGCTTGTTGGACGTTCTTGTAAAATAACTTGGTGAATACTTGCTTTGTTAGGTACGTTATAGCAAGGTTTCCGTATGTCAAGTGTGAACGAGAATACTCCTATCTATTTGTTGAGTCAAAGTCCATCACACTAGGAACAATGCCTTCCTAGTCCTTTATACCTTGATGCATCGTGCTTATGTGTGTCATCAAACATAAGGTAAGTGACCCTTTTAAAATCTCAATCCTTGATAAGCAAATCATCCAATTTTCATCATCATCTCTCATAAATTCAGCTTGTTGGAACCTCTTGTCATCATCTAATTTCTTCTTTTCATACTAACATCACATCATGAGTAGTTAATAATCATCATCAGTGCATCCATCCTGCATCCACAAAATTGTCAACATACCACATATCATTCATATCATACATAATAGGAAACACCAATCATTTCACATGCATTACATTTGCATCATCATCATAATATAGATCTGTTAGTCTAAGCATCTAAATAAATCATACATTTGCATAATCATAGCATATCGCATCATCCATCTCATCCATCATCACATCATATCATCATTTAAGTTGTTTAGGATAATATAGATTGGTTATTCTAAGCATCTTAAAACCATCTCATTTGCATCATCATCATAACCATCCATTTTGAACTTCTTTATCGCGAGATCGACCTCCAAATTGAATCTTTTTGCTCGATCTCTTGAGGGGGAAATGTACCAGTGTACTTCTTTCTATTAGGGCATCCAAAAAATTAGAATTTTTTTAAAATTTGGTTGCGGTAAGATTATTCTTTGAACCAACGTAGCAAGTACATTGCTTCAAAGAGGGGAAAAATGTGCACATGCAAAATTAGCATCATGCATTTGATTAGGTCATATTCATTCATTCATCAAATAAATCAAGTTTATTTATCAATCTCCTAAAGTCACCAACTTATATTAAATAAATCAAATCTGATCCTGACATCACCCTCCTTGATTAAATAAATCAAGCATTTATTTAATTAAGTCTGAAATCACCTTTCATCTCCCCTTGATTTAATTTAAATCCAAATATTTATGTCAAATGGGTCAAAACACCTAATCATCATTTAAGATAATCTAATCCAAACTAACGTAATCTAACCACCCGTCACATCCTCTAGCTTTTCACACTTGCACCAATAAATCATTTTAATTCATTTATAAATTCACCATTTTCCATCAAAATGGCATCTTTGAGGAATATTCCCTCAAATTTGAATTCAAAAATAAGTGGACATGTACATCCAACAAAGCATTTATGAGCTCTTACATGTCCCTTGCAAGTCAAACTCAACATTTAACTCTCAAATTCAAATTTCAATCTCCCCCTCTTTGGCACATTGACCAAGATGTGCTCATCCTCCAACCTATCACAAGTTGACAAGTGGCTCCATCTCATTGGCCAAATCTTTATCCCACATTGCTCTCTTATAAGCATTCTTTCAGCTTGAGAATCTTTAAATAGAGATCATCTCCATTGATTTAATCCTCCAAAATCTCATTCAAAGTCACTCTCTTCAAGTGAGAACTAATTTTTTCCACCTCGTATCATTTTCAAATCAGTTTCATATCAACCTATCATGGAGTTTAGCAAGGATTGGGAAAGCGCTTCTTTCCATAGAAGCACCAATCCAATATGAGATAAAGTTTTGATCATGTTTTCATATGCTTGTAATTAGCTACTTTTGTTCTATTTAGTTTTGCATATTTTAACATGGTTAAGTATTTCATAAGAATGTTTAATCTAATGTGTTTCAAATGACTACCATGATGATATTATGTTCAAGTTTAACCATTTACAGATTTGGCATCCACACCTATGTTCAAAATATTTGTTGTTGTCCTCTTGGCTACAAAATTTCCTCCACATGGTTCATTGTGACATGCATGAAAAATGTCATATGTCTCATCTTCTCTCACACATCTCCTCATGACATGGTTTGGTCTAGTATAAAATAAACATCCAACACTCCAAGAGAAAGGAAAATATTTTTCAATGAGTGCCCTTTTCTCTTTTGGAGAGAAGTGAGAAGGAACTCTACCTATGACCAAATAATTGGCCATGTCATCATACCAAGGTGTTTGTATATTGAGAGAGAATAGATGCTCATCCGAAAAAGAGTTGTCTATGGGCTGATTTTCTTCTGATGTAGTCAGCCTTGAAAGAAAATCTGCAACAACATTGGCCTTCCCTGGTTTATCCATAATGGTTATAGAAAAATCCTACATCAAAAATAACCATATTACCAACCTACCTATGATCAAAGGTTGATTCATGAGATATCTAATGGTTGCATTATTAGTGTGCATGAATATTTGGTAGCCTATTATGTAATGTTTGAATTTGTTTAGTGCATAGATTATTGCAAGCATTTCTTTCTCTTTCATTGTACAGTTTAATTCAACTCATAAATTTTTGCTGACAAATTAAATGGGATTTTCAACAAATCCTTTATTCCCTAAGACTACTCATATGGAATAATCTAATGCATAAGTATGGATGTGAAAAGGAAGTTCCCAATTAGGCCCCTTGAGCACAAGAGCATGAGTCAAAGTTGTCTTCAAGTTAGAAAATGCCTTACTCACAAGCTTCAATCCATTGGAATTCAACATATTTAGTAAGAAGAGTATACAATGGTGTTGCTAACTTGTTGAAATCCTTGATGAAACACCTATAATATTATGCATGACCTAAGAAAATCCTAACATCATTTTGTTTTGTAGGTGTGGGAAGATTTGTAATTACCTCAATCTTTGCAGGATCTACTTGAATTCCCTTGTGGGAGATGTAGTGGCCAAGAACTACACCTTCCTACTTCATCATGAAGCACTTTTCACTGTTTAAGAATAATTTTTTGTCTTCACATCTTTGTAGGACTCTCCTAAGACTTTCCAATGCTTGATTAAAATCAGCACCATAAGTGGTAAAGTCATCCATATAAATTTCCATGCAATCATGAGAAAAGTCTAAGAATATGCTAATGACTTCCTTGTGAAAAAGTTGTAAGTGCATTACATAAGCCAAATGGGAGTACCAAATAGGCATAGGCCCCCCATGGATAGGTCAATGTGGTATTCTCCTAGTCCTCTGGTACAATTTGGATATGGTTGTAGCTACTAAATCCATCTAGAAAAGAAAAGTAGTGCTTTCCTGCAAGTGTGTCCAAAACATGATCAATGAAGTGTAAGGGAAAGTGGTCCTTCATGGTGGTAGCATTAAGTTCACTATAATCAACACAAAATTTCCATTTCCCTCCTTTCTTAGGCATAATCACTAATGGAGACACCCACTAACTATCTGAAATGGGTAGATAAATCCTACATCTAGTAATTTATGTAGTTCCCCTTTTACAATTTCTCTTAGTGCAGGGTTAATTCTTCTTTGTGGTTGTTTTACTGGGGTGCAATAATCTCTGATGTAAATTCTATGTGTGCAAATTTTAGGGTCCAGTCCCTTTATATCATGATAATACCACACAAATGAATGTTGATGGGTCCTTAATAAATTTTCCAAGAATAATTATTGTTCTTCACTTAATTTACTATTAACATTTAAATATTTTCTCTTTGATACCTATACTTGTGTAGTTAACTTTACCATGGTTTCTTCATTAATGCATGGTACCTTTATTTCATATGGAAGCAATGTATGGGTCATACATAGGTGATCCCACAATAGTGGTTTACAATTTTTGGCCAAACTGGACACTGAAATATTTTTTTCTAACTAAATCTTCACTTTTAGGAACCTATAGTGGCTAAACCGTGAGAAATTTGAAGATGATGCAAACTAGAGTTTCGTAAAAAAAAACTATAGATTATAAATATTTTTTTTTCAAAAATTTTGGAATCAGATTGCACCTCTTTTTCCATCTCCCTCAAAAACTAGTTTTTTTCAGTAAAAGAACATTTTTAAGAAGTGATGCTCACCGTATAAAACATTTTTTTTCATAAAGGATAAAATTATAATTCTTTCAAATTTAGATTTTTTACTCCAATATCTAGTGCTTCCACTTGGTTAGATAGTGTTTTATTAAATATTTTTTCCTTAATCTAGTTTCAAATTCAAACCAGTTACAATTCAGACATAGGAAGACTGTATAATGCGTAACTTTTTTTATATGTATCAAAATTCTTTTTTTATTTTTTTGTTGGATCAAGGACTTCAATATCTAGTGCACACATATTTTTCAATTTTATTTTTGATAATTTTCTATTTTTCCACATGTGCAGAATAAAGAGCTTGATTTTCAGTGAAAAACTACATTCACAAGAAATAAAAAATAAATATAATAATCAAATTAAATTTAATTAAAATTATACCTTTTTGGAAGCTTATAATAAGGACTACATACTTAAAAATAAATAAATAAAATTAATTCATTTGATCCCCCAAAAGGTAAATCAAAAGTAGTTTTTTATCAGCACATTGATAGGTGTAAAGGAGACTTTGTTATAGCTATGGTTTAAAACTAGGTAGGTTCTATCCAAGAGGGCTTGGTCTAAGGTGGTTTAATCAAACCCTCTTCAATTCGAATCCTGTAAATGGAACATTTCAAGGCTTAAATCATTATATTTTCTAAAAATATGTGATTTCAGCAAAAATCAGGATCTCCCAGAAAGTGTAAACCACTATTGTGGTAGCACCGACGTATGTTACTATAGGAAGTCTGTCTATAGAAAGAGTGGCTACAGGAAGAACATCTATAGGAATAGTGGTTGCAGGAAGAGCAGAAAAAAGTGTCTTGAATGGAGTAGCAGAATGAGAAGATGATGCTTCCTCCACTTCACAATGGTTCTGAATGATGTTAGCCAATACTTCTTCCTCATCTTGGAGCTGCATGAAAGAGCTTCTACCTAGCATCATAGGCTACATCATAGAATTAACTTCCTCCGCCTCTTTAGCAACATGTGGCCATACATGATTATCTTCATCATGAGAGAGCTGTGCAGGTGGATAAAGAACAAAAATTTTCATGCTCTTCCCATCTGAAATGGTCATGCCATCTAACTGACATCCAATGTAGGCATCTACAGTTGCTAACCAAGGCCTTCCAATAATAATGGAATATCAACCTAATGTAGCTCTAGGGGAAAGAATCATAAAGTTTGTTGGGAACCCCCAGGAGTCTAAAACTACAACAATATCCTCCACTACACCATCAGACTTAAGAGTAGATCTATCAACAAGCTACTGGACAATAGGATTTGATCTCATGTTTGTAACATTTAGTTGCTACAGGATGTCCTTGGTCATTACATTTATTTTTTCCCCTAAATAAATCAAATCATTCTTGATTTGTATCCCATTTATAGCAACTACTACCATAGGACTACCTGGGTCATTATACTTGGGGATAGTCACTTTCCCAACAAGGATGTTAGCTAGTTGTCCCACCACATGAATTGTAGTTGGGTCCTTTTTTTTCCTACCTAGCTTTTTGAGGCATGCTTCCTTAATTGCCTTGTCATGGATTGGAACATCCTTTATGGCCTGAAATAGAGGTATTTGGACACATATATGATTCAACTGATCCAAGATGTCAAAATTTGTATCCTCCTTTTCTTCTTTCTTCTTGGAAACTTCCAATGTTTGAGGAAATGGTGGTTCTTGTTTAGTCTACTTGACTTGGACTGGTTTAGGATTTTTAGGTGCACTTGGCTAAATGGGATCATTCAGAGGTTCCTCTTTCTCTTCCACATGAATCTTGGTGATAATGTGCTTGGAAGGGGCTAGTAGAGTAGTTTCTGAATGCAAGTGGATGTCACTTATACTCACAACATATGCAAGGAATTGGGTTGAATCAACAAATTATGCAAGCTACTGTTGTGGCTTGTTATTTAGATTGGGTGTGGACTGAGCTAGTAGCTAAGTAGGTTTAGGTGCATTTGAGCTTGGATAGCAAGTGGAGACATTATAGTGGGTTTTTGGGGCTGAGAGGGTGGCTGCATGTAACTAGTTGCCTAGGTAGGTCATTGTTGTTCTCCCCTCCATTGATTTGTTTACTTCCAATTTCCTAGAGATGGCTTCCAATTCACTTGAAATTTTTTCCAATTCCCTCAAGGTTGCTACCACTAGGGTGGAGAGTGTTGATAATCAGTCCAAGCATTTAGAGGGTTACTCCAAGGTTGTGGTGGATATCCTCCATATCTGGATGGATATGGAGGCTACCATTGGTTACCTGATGAATAGGAATTAAAATATGGCCCAACATAAGATAGTGGATCTGGTTGCATACCTTGCCTTGAAACCCATGGCTTCCTTTGTGCAACATAGTAGACTTGGTCTTCTTCAATCTGGATTGGTTTGAACTCAAGTGGAATCTACTTGCTTTCAAAGTTCTACCATCTTGCATCTCTAGTCCCTCTTCTTTTGTTTGTAGTGAGGGAAATACTCTATCAACATTTCCTTTGCCTACACTTGCTTGTTCTTGGCCTAAATTATATCTAGCTGACTAGCTAGATTATTTATAATGTCTTGCTTGAAGTCTTCCAACAAATGAGTAATCTCCATTCTTGAAACTCCATTGGTAGTTGACTTACCCATGGAAGATTGGTAAGCTCTCCCTTTCTTTAATGAAGTTTCCCTAGAGTATTTCTGGCATATTTTCTTGATATCTTCCCAAGGAACTTGGTAGATATCTCCTCCTCCATGAGGTCCAAGGCATAAGTGCAACTATCTTTGATTCCTCTCAAGAAAAAAAACATTTTTCAGTCTTCATTAAGTGTACTTGGCGTGGAGATTTTTGTAGGAAAGAAAGAAACCTTGCAATATAATCTTCTAGGCTATCATCTTCCTTTTGATGCATCCTAAAAATTTCACCTCCTCTCATGTCATTGCCCCTACAATATTCCTTGTATTTATCAAGAAATTTTGTCTTCATGTCTTCCCAAGTTTCCACAATATCTCTACCTAGGCTCATGAACCATCTTAATGCAACCTCTTTCAAAGTGGTATGGAATAACTTAAGCCTATGGGAATCAGTAGTATAATCATAACTCCTACATAATATGTCAAACTCAAATAAAAAGGTATCAGAATCTTCCATGACAAGTCCATAAAACTTGGGGACTGCTGAAACAGGGATGTTCTTGATGTTGTCAACTTCATTCTAATGGGAAATTGGGAAAGGAAAAATTCATTGGTTAGGACTATTCCTATTTGTATCACCCATTCCTGCTTGATGTATTTCCAAAGCAAAGGGGTTCTCAAGCTGATTTTGGTCTTCAGAGGAGACTTCAAAGCTAGTGAAATCAGGAAATGTGTCAGCAAAGGGGTGTGGATCTTCTTCTTCTTCTCTTGATAGCTTCTGATATTTAACTAGTTGGGATGGATTAGGATTGTTAGGAAGGAATCTCCCATAAGCATCCCTTCTCCTTCCTCTATGCATGTGGCATCACTCACTATCAACCAACTCACACAAATAATTGGTAAAGAATAAGGGGGGTCATTACTTCCTAAAGGAGGAGTATACTAAGAAAAACTTATAAAAACACTATAGCAAGAAAAACTACCAATGACTCCAAAATACTTCCTAGTTTAACACCATACCCAACAAGAACACCAAAAATGTTGGCCTCGTATAATGATTTAATAACTAAGCCATCACAACTATGATTCAAAGATTGGACATCTAACTTGAATAGCTATTTCAATCATCCTGAAGGTACATTTAACTTGTCAACCTAGGGACGTGAACTTGAAATGGATCAACAAAGTATGTGCACTAGGAACCCAAAGTAGCCACTTTCATTCTACAACTAAGGAACACACAATGATGAAAGTAAATTTCTTAGAAGGGAATACCATAGATTACAATCATCAATCAACAATTACATCAAACTAAAATTCATAATAGGAATGAAAATCTGAGCAACAAACATGGCACTACTTTGTCCGCTTTAGCTACAAGAATAGTCACAAAATGGAATTCTAGTGGCTGTAGGAATAGTCAGTGCAATATTTCTAACTAATTACTAAATAGCAAGTAATACTAAACTAAGAGGATAGATTACTCACCTAGTGGGCCCCCTTGGATAAGTATCTTCTAAAACTAATAAGGACTTAGATGCTCAGACTCATAAATTTATTTTATTCACTGTAAATCATAAGTACAAAAGATAATGTATATGTATTACTAAAAATTTGAGAATGCAAGTACAATATAAAATTGTGCAACCTCCAAAGAAGGAGCATCAAATCCTTATTTATAATATAAACTAAACAAGGTGGTCATCTCCACAATTGAGATGATGACATTTAGGGAAAATAGAGAAAGTGGAGTGGCAATGGTTACTTGTGCATGGAATCTGGTCAAACATGCATGTCCAAACATAGATTTAGCACAATAGTAACGCCCCCATGTTCTCAATCATTAAATTCCATTACAAGGTGGTTACATTTGGTTGCATGAGGAATATTTTGCCATCAACCTCCTTTGACCATAGCACATCCTGAACTGATTAACACTAATGGTGTTGATTATTCTCCTTTGAACGTAATAAAAAAAACAAATACACCTTTAGTTAATGTTAATGTCATGTCGAAAAACACTAATTTATTAAATTTGTTAGATTTTACACCCTCATGTAAAGGAGAAAACAAAATATCACAGTTTACAAACTCTTGCATAGGCATGGAAACTAATACTAAGCAAGATTTATCTTTCAAGAAAACCATAGGAACATCTTCTACCATTGATCAAGAGGGTATCTTGTTGATACTTCTTCAAGATCGCTTGATCTCTCTCCCTCATAGAACTCGAAAGAAATGTTACTACAAGAATTCATTTTGCATATATCATAGTGTTCATAGCCATTCCAATAATGAATGCAAGGCTTTGAGTAATACAATTCAACATCTTAAGGAGTTTGGTCCTCTCCCCTATGTGGGGTCACCTAGTTCCTATAATTGATATTTATTTTCACTCCAACATGCATTCCATTAATCATTTCGGCTCACTCTTGTCCTACACTAAGTGGGGGAAAGGGGATTCGATAAACTTGTTCTCGTATGTCACTTGGTGTTGATTATTTTGGCTAGTCATTAGCCTTTCATGAAAATATAAGCACAATCTTGGGATGTGGACAACATGCCTTAAGTTAGCTCGAATGTGACATATTACCTTTTTCACAACATAGCTTTTAAAAACCATATGACTTGGCATAGGGATTTTTGAATAAGCTCTCATGTTCTCCTTCTAATTTAAAGCAATTGCTCATAGTATTGGTGTTTGCAACTACTTTAAAGTGGGGGAATACATCACGACTCACATTTCATTGTGTGATTTATTTCTTCTTGCAATGTGTTCCTTTCTTGGTAGGGTCATTGGGCTTGATTCCCTCCAAGAGCATGATATTTCTTTGATTTTTCCTCTCTTGGAGACATTGGGTATGATGTTCCCTAAGAAGAGACCTTGCACGAACTAAGAAAAATCCCTTTGAGCACAACTTACACTATTTTCTCATTTAAAAAAATTGTTATATGGCCACCTTGCATAACACAACTTGCATGCCTGCTGTGTCATCCTATTTGTCTATGAGTGTCAAGCATATAATTTTTTTCTTGCATCATAGAGCTCGAAAGTCATTTTCATTATGGTGTCTTATTAAAGTTATCAAGAGATATAAATTTGGTATGGTTGAGTGGGAAAGCCCATTCTGAGGCATGAATTTTCCCCATAGCCATCTTGTGGATTTCTCACCCCATGGACAACCAGAAGTTTTGTGGCCCTAGAGTGAATATACTTAGGACTTCTCACTCGGTGGAAAACCCAGAGTTCCATCGCTTCAATCTAATCCACATCGTATTTGAAAAATGTTTGAAGCTTGATCCACCTTTTTATTATCACTATTCTCTTCCTTCTAGTTCTTTCCATTGCATGATTGTGTATCTTGTTCTAGTGTATACCATTCACCTTGTGCATGTCCTTTTGCGGTTATGTCGGCTTGTCTTAGGATCTTAGATCCTAGGGGCTTGATTGCTTCCTTGATCTTTGTTATCCTAGACCATCTGAATTGGTAAAATTGGACCCCTCTTGAATGTCTACTTTAGTGTGAGTTTGAAGCAAGTTCATCCTCTCACTAAAGTGGGGGCTAAATGTACCATAGAAAAAAGTATTTCCCGCTTGATTTGAGAATAATTGATGATAAATTGGACTTAATAAGGCCTTGATTTGGTGTTGTGAGGTATTATTCACATCCAAACTAGGTCTTGGACCCTTTAAAACTAAATAAAATACATCTAACAATGTCTTGTAAAGGTGTTGTAAAAGACAAGTTTCATGCTTCTCTAGACTTAACGAACCCATTTTCCTATAATTTAACATTATAAATTGTATTTTCACATCAATATAGAAGTCTTGAGAACTAAATTTAACTTTAATCTAGTGTTGTAATATTTTTTACACATTCACATTGGATGTTGTGCTGTTCTAGGCTATGTGAAACTCATTTTAGTGTTGTAAAGTGTATTTAATCACACTTTCACATTGAATTTTGTGTCCCAAGCCCTAATTGACCTTTACATCATCATTAATAGGCCCATATTGCCCCATATAGTGCATCACAAGGCATAATTTGATCAAATACGATCCAATGCAATCAACATAAGAATTGAAAATCCTCATTCGGGTATGTGTAGGATTATGATGGGCCAAAAAGTGGCAATATGATGGGCATGTGGCTCACAAATATTTTTTTACCCAAAATTGATGAAATGAAAAGGGTTTTTAAAGGAGATTATTAGCTTTCCACCAATATAAATTATTCTTTAATTTGAATTTAATAAGTAATTATTATTCATTTTCTATTCGAATTAAAACTAAAGTCCTAATTGATAAGCTGATTTAAAAAATTCTTTAGCTTTCAAATGATATCACATTTTTTGAATCCAAAATATGTATCACATTCTATGCTTTGCATGCTATAGGATTAGAAAAAGAAAAATTGAATTTCATGAAGTTTTGACCAAGTTAAGGTGGTCAAACATATAATTTTTTATATTTTCTAAAAGTTGTAATAAAAAATTCATAATTAATTGTTTACTTGGAAAAAAATTATAAAAGAATATGCATCATATCGAGACATGAGTCCTGTACTTATTTCTAAAATCTTATAAAAATAATTATCATATTATTGTGGTTGTGGTGGTCAGACAGACGCCTACTTATGTTTTCCCTAAAATTTAAGTACTACAGCATTGAAATTTCAAATTTTCACCAAATAGATTTTTTTTAAACAAACCTAGTAGTTTAGAAACTACATGTTATTTGCTACAAATTCTATTGTTACATATTTTTGAAATAATATAGATAACTTATTCAATTTTTTACGTCGATTTTCCTAACTCTGGTTTTTCTAATTTTTTTGCCACTTAAAGACCTATTTTTTCCATGATGATCCTACACATACCCATTCCCCAACATTTTAGTTGTGAAGAGGACCCCTCTAGGACTAATTCACCTATCTAGGAAAATGAGTCCTTGCCAGGTGGGACTGATTCAGGCAAGGTGGTGAATTAGTCCCATTTGGGTCATTTTTGAGTTTTGAGCAGGAAATTTTAGAATTTAAGTTTATTTTTCTTTCATGTCAGCCTTAGGAATCCAATTAATGGGAAAACAAGGTGAATTTCCTATAAATATAAGTCTCTAAACCCTAATTTAGAGATCTTATCTAATTCACAACTCATTCACCATTTTTCTTCCATCTCAAGCCCAGCAAGCTAGGGTTTTATCATTCTAATTTATTTAAGATAATTTTTCATACATTCAAGGGCAGAATCTTCATCCTTTGTTGCAAATATTCAAGATCAAACATCATGGAAAGATTTAGACATATTGAATACTTAGAAATCATTGAATATAAGTTGCAAAGTTGTTGAAGACCTCTCCTTGTTGAAAATGTCAAAATATCTAACAAAAGGTCACTTTTAGTGCCAAAAATCAGACTTTCAGAGGCATACACCTATCAAAAATTGAAGAGCAGATTGAGGGCTTCAGTTTCCAATTTTGGATTTTTAGAAATTCAAAAGTGGAATGATTCACCATTAGTGGTGAATTCAGTCCCACTACCAGGCCTAAAATAGGTTTTCTACAATTTTGGATACCCATTCATCTGAAACGAGCTTCACAATAGTTTCCTAGATTTGGGACTAATTCGCCCAGAATGGTGAATGAGTCCCTGTAGGCCAAATTTCCAGTATTAGAAGCATTTCAAAAGTCATTTCCAGTCTATAGCAAGATCTCAAGTGCACACATTCAGTCTCATCCATTTCTGTTACAATTTACTATTCATTTCTAGGTATTTTCACATATCACAATGTGTTTTCCAACAACTTGTATTTTCTTAGTTTTCACTTAATAATCAATATCTTTTTTTAGGTTTTTGCATTTAGATCATATTATCTATGCACATTTTATTCATATTTCCATTATACTTGCATTAGTTTGAGTGAACCACCTAGTTTTTTGGCCTATCTTTCTCCTTTTAGGTAAAAAAACCCTAAGAGTGTAAGAGAGCTATAGCACCCAAAAATCTGTGGTTCAACTTGTTTCTTATTTAATCTTGTTTTTCTTAACTCAAAATTTGAATCAACTTGACTAAATGTATGCTTGCATTGTTAATTCAAACATTGTATCGATTGGGTTGGTTGTATAAGTAGAAGTTACACATGCTGAGTACCATTGTCTATGAAACAATCTAATTGAATGGGGGAAGCATTTATAACTCTATTTAATTGCCTTGATTATAGTTTCCTTTCAATTTTTTGATTTAGGTAGAGGAAAGAGTGTGTCCAAGTACCATCTCCTTTCTTGTAAATTGAGTTCTTTGTGCCATCATTATTTTGTAGTGAACTTCCTTTCTATGGGAATATTGTAGATTGTTTTCTGATCAAACCTAATGTCATCATTCCATATGAGGCATTGAGCGGTCTTCTAAAACCTTTCATTCCTCTTATTGTATGTAGCACTTAAAATGAAAATGTCTCCAACCAAATTGATATATCAAAATATTAATATTAAAACAATTAAAATCCTTCCAATAATACCTTTAAGTTTGCATACACAATTTTTAAAAAAAGTCTTTTATGCACAACTATGGCAAAGTGCACAAAGAAGGCTAAAAGATGGATTCTTTCATAACTATTTTCCAACAATTTTATTTTGTGTGAAATTTTTTCAATGTGTATAATGACCTCCTTAAGCTTCCCTTAAAAGGAATTTGCACTAGCATTTATGTAAATCTTTAAAAATTAAAAATGTCAAAAAATCACCAACATATTAATATCTCTCAAAATGTGAGGATTTTTTCCATAAAACCTTCATGAATGTCAGTGAAATTATTTTAATATTATCCCCATCAAATGCTTTTTCTTCGACCTTCACCAATTTTGATGTTTTTTGGTAAAATGTTTCCTAGCAAGCGAAATTGTGTAAGTGTGGAAACTCAATTTGCAAATATGTACAAATGAGATGTTTTATAATGGTGAGAAATGCCAAGAACAAGTTAAACCAAAATACACACAAAATTTGAGAAAAGAAAATGTTTTTTTTGGGCGATGTAGGATCACCTATGAATCTAGATGCTCCTACATCAGACATGCTAGGTAAGAATATTTTTTGAGCTTGGGCTCACAAAATGGAGTGAGATAATAAGATTACCCTTCCAAGTTGTAAACAACAGGCTGCAGAAAACTCCATCACTAAAACATATACATCCATTAGCTTTTTCTTCCTCCTCTTCCAACATTTGACTAGAACAACTACCTTCATCTCCACCAAATGTACACATTGCCTCTGCTTACCTTTGTGGAATTTCTACTACCATAAATCAATCTCCTCCAAAAAAATCCCTCTTTCTCGTATGTATCATCTATGTCACCTTATGTAGCATGTGTATATAAATCTAAATGAAATACATCCATCTACTTGTCTGCATTCACCTCTCTTTTTTCTACACCCTCTTCTACTCTTACTATTGTAAATAAATAAACAACATTGAAAAATGCATGAAAACTTACTACTACAGCTTCAATCACCTCATCAACATCAACTAAGACCTCTCCTTCTTTACCCTTTGATGCAATGACAATATTTTCCATCCATTCTTCTTCTATAACTGAAATTTTCAACAAGTCATCTCCGTCTTTTCTATTTTCCACAACATCTTCACACTCCATCACTACAACTTCAAGTTCCATAACTACATCTTCATTGTTCTCATTTTTTGCAACCTCTTCTACATTATTCTCTTTGCTTCTCACTTCTTTCACTTCCTCAATCATTGCTACAACATCTTCTTCATCCTCATTTTTAGACATTGTTCTAACATTTTCTTTTTCATCTTTCTTTCCTGCACATAAAATAAAATTAGGAAAATTTTATGACTCACTTATTCCCATCTTATTTTCTCTTCTTTTTTCTTTCCTTCTATTCTCCTTCAAGGCATCCAATCTCTTGGATATCTCACAACATTCTTCCACCAACATTCTCTCTCTCCTCTCAATAAAAGAAATTTTTAAAGCCTTACCCAAGGCCAAACTCATACTCTTATTCTTTGATATTTCATCAAAAACTTGCAATGTGCCTTGAATCTACAACCACCTCAATGTCTTCAGCTCTCAATTGTTCAAGATTCTTCACACACCTACAAAAATCCTTTCGAGCTCCTCAGACAATGTTAACCACTTCACTCTTCACTTGCAGGTCCTAGTGTATACTATCTCACATTCGACGCTCTATCCACACACTCAAGATCAATGGCTCTGATACCAATTGATGTAGATGAGACTCCCTCTTCCAAACACACACACTCACAATTCACAAAAGTAGATTTCAAACACATTGAAAATACACATGCTTCCTTTTATTGAAATCAACAAAAAATTCCATTATATCTCATCATAAAATCTGCAAAAAACTTGCCCTCTCATGGCCTCTCAAACTCTACAAAAAGACTCATCTCTTTCCTCTCACACTCTCACAAAAAAATTCCTTCACAGGCCCCTCTCATGGGTTGAGATCTCTCAATTTCCCTAGGAGAAATTTTCTTCAAATCTACAACAACATTTTCTTTTTATTATCTTGTCCAATGTACAACTTCTTTTCAAATTATCGTATGAGGCATTGAAGGGTCTTTAGAAACCTTTCATTTATCTTATTGTATATAGCACTTAGAATGAAAATGGCTCCAACCAAATTGATATATCAAAATATTAATAATTATAAAAATTAAAATCCCTCCAATAATACCTTTGGGTTTGCATACATAATTTTTTTAAAATTCTTTTATGCAGCTCTACAACAAAGTGCACCAGGAAGGCTGAAAAATGACATTTTCCATAACTATTTTTCAGAATCTCTATTTTGTGTGAAAAATTTCCAAGATGTGTATAATGGCCTCCTTAATCTCCCCTTAAAATAAATTTTCACCAACATTTACAAATCTTTAGAAAATAAAAATGTCATTAAATCACCAACATATTAACATCTCTCAAAGCGTGAGGATTTTTCCACAAAACCTTCATGAATGTGAGTGAAAAACCTTTAATATTATCCCAACAAGTTAAAATGTGTGAGTTTGGAAACTCCAGTTTGAAAATTTGAACAAGTAAGATGTTTTATAATACTGATAAATGCCAAGAACACCAAGTTAAACCAAAATGCACACCAAAATTAAGAAAAGAAAATATTTTTTTATTGGATGATGTAGGATTTTTTCTATGAACCTAGATGCTCCTACATCAAGGGGTTACCTCCAATAATCATATAATATTATATGAATTCAATAATTGATGATAAGGTGATATGGGAGGGAGTTCTCTTCTTTATTCATAGGCTAAACTATGTAGACATATCCCTTCATTCTAATTAAGAGGTATTAGTATATTAGTTAATATTTATGTTAGAGTTAAGCCTACCGCAAGTGATTATCCTTATTATAACTAGGAATATATCATATTAGGATCATAATATTCTATTCTTCTTTAGAAAAGTATTTCTCTTAATGCTTAGCAACTCAAATATATTTTGTATGAATTGTTCATCATTCCATGTTGCATCTTTAATAGGAAAATTTATTTAGAAAATGAGTCTCAACCTTGCAGTTACATTAGGTACTATTGATATAGTTGTAGTTGCAGATTGTCCAACATCCCCATTAGAGATGGAAGACATGAGAAAAGTAATTTACCAAAGTGCAGTTGGAAGTTTGATGTATGTTATGGTTTGTACAAGACCAGATATTGCCCAAGCAGTGAGAGTTCTAGTAGAGTTCATTGGGATGTAGTTAAAAGATTCTTCAAATATTTGTGTGGTACCTTAAATTATTCATTATATTATCATAGTAATTTGACTAAAGACAAGCTTTCCCTTGATATTCATGGTTATGTGGATTCAAACTAGGTGGGTGATGTTGATAGCATACGATCCACTAGTGCTTAGTGTTTCCTTTATTTGGTGGTGCAAATAGTTGAATGAGTAAGGGTGAAAGAATGAATTTGACTCCACTTAAGGTGAAAGTTTTGGACTTAGAAAAAATTTGAAATCAAGCAAAACAAAATGGGATCTCATTATTTAACAATAAAAGACAAGATCTCATTTTTTTTAAAAAGAGATCATGTTTTAAAATGACCTGTTAAAAAGCAGGATCCTATTTTAAAATGCCTCGTTAGAAAATGAGATCCAATTTTAAAACAGTCTGTTAAAAAATGGGATCCCATTTTAAAATGATCTGTTAAAAAATGGGATCCCATTCCCATTTCATAAAAAATATTTTTAATGTTTTATGAAACGGGATCCCATTTTCTAAAATAAGATCCCATTTCATAAAAGCATGTTTTTTTATGAAATGGGGTCCTGTTTCTACAAGACGGGATCCTATTTCTTAAAATTTGAATTTTTTGTTGGGTTTTTCCTTTTTTTCGGTTTGGGAAAATCCTTGGGTACTTGAACCTAAGCTTTGGACCTAGTTTCACCTACAACTTGAAGGTCATGTCAATGTCACAAGAATTTAGTGACTTTGGACATATGTCTGAAGACCATTTTTGTAGAATTTCAATTAAAACCCATTATACATTAGATAGTGTAGATTCTAAATATATAAGTTTTTTACAATTGTATTATTTTTTCTATTTTTCAATTAATTTATGATGAAACTGGTCTATAAACTTGAAATATCAGTGCTTTTTAGTATTTTAATAAAATTTTATTAATTTTTTTTTGTAAAATGAATTGTATGAAAATTTACTTCCAAAAAATATTTTCAATTTGAAAAAAAATTCAAAAAATGATAAGTTTAGGTCATCTTATGCATGACATCATAACATTTTTTCAAAACAAAAAATATGGTCAATAAAAAAATAACAAAAAATAAAAATATTCAATAAAAAATAAATAAAAAATAAAAAATGTGCTTCAATGAGTTACAAATCTTTTCCCAAAAGGATTTAGAAAAATGTGATTATTTATGTCAAAATATGAATAGCGTACATGTGCATGGTATGGTAGAAGAAAAGTGACTTTTAAATAGTGGTTCTTATAAACACCTATTGAAAATCAATTTTTATCATCTGGGTATTAAAATAAATTACATATTTGGAAACTAGACTCTGAGAATTACATTTTATGATTAATGAAATTTTTAAGATTTCATCTCTAAGTGCTTCAAATTTTTAGGTCAAATGTGACAAATTATGAAAATTAGGGAAAACACTCACTTTTTGGCCAAAAAGTGGACTCAACTTCTTGCACACACTCGTAAGAGACAAATTGTGGTTTCTTTGTCCACTATTAAATTTGAGTATATAGAAGCTAATCATGCTTGTAAATAATCCATTTGGCTTAAGAGACTATGCTCAAATATTGGAATAAAAAAAGGTGTAGTGAAAATTTATTGCAACAATCAGAGTGTGATATGTCTAGCTATGAACTCAACATTTCATGCCAAGACCAAGCACATTGATGTAAAATATCATTTTGTTAGATATATGGTCAAAGATGGCAGGGTGAAGTTGGTTAAGGTAGAAATTTTTATGAATGTTGCTGATTCATTAACTAACCCTATGAGCATAGATAAGTTAATGGTGTTTAGATTCAATCGACCTTTCAACCCCTAACAATTAAGAGATGATGTTTATACACCCTCCTATTGCTCTTTGGAAGGTGTTTGAAAAGTGGGAGATTTTTTGGTGAAATAATGAAAAATGGATTTTCTTTCACTTGGTTTAGAATATAGAGCAAACACATCTCCTAATCATTTCTCTAAAGGGAAACCCTAAAGATCTCAATCTAAAGTATGCAAAGGAGAAAGAGATCTTGCAATAAGGATGTCCTAGAGTTTGATTGTAAGCTAATGAGGGGTTCACCACCAAGTTGAGGCTTCGAAAGAAAAATGAAATGAAAAATGTAATACTTAAACCTAATGCAATGCAATCTTTCACTAAATGACCTAAAAATGCGTGTAAAATACAACAGAAAGCTGAGAGATGAAATGTGTGCACCTAGAAATCTGAAGAAGATTGGATGAAGGCCTAGAATGTTGAAAATACTAATTTTAAAGCCTACTAGGACTCATACGCTAGTTTTGGCAATTTAGTCCTAGATTAGGGTTTCTAGGCATGAACTATTTTTTATAAAAAGGGTATATGGAACTAAAAAGGTTTAGATAAACTTAGGGTTTTCTTAGAATTCCAAATTTGAATATGGTCTCCAATATTTTCTTTGCACTTTCCAATTTATTTTTACATCTAAAACCCTAATTTGCAGCCTATAGAAGTCTTCCAAGTATCTCCAATGCAAGGTGACAATTTTGACAACTTTCTCCAAACTTACTCTTTAATGTGTCTTCAACACCTACAAATCACACACCAAAGAGAGGGAAAAATGTTATTTTGTTAGTGGATAGGGGTTTTCCTCAGTCAAACCCCATTTTGGTAATCAAACCTTGAAATGAAATAAAATAGGAATGGAGAATGATGAATGAACAAAATCTGATATTGCAACTCACCAAACCCTAACAATAAAGTGTTGTAAACATGTATGAAATGGCTTCAATGGATGTAGATCTTGAATCTTTCTTGAATAGGATAGATCTTGACTTTAATGCTAGATTGAATTATGAAACCCTACATCACAAATGTTAGCTCCAAAACATACATGATACATGAAGACTTTGACATGATGCTCGATGCTTGAATAATGCCCTAAAACACTTGATAATCTGATGCAAGAGCACCCAGGGTGTAAGAGAAATCTTGCATCACCCAAAAAAAACAACTATTTCTTTTCAATAAGGGCTAAATTTTGTAGGGTTACTATTTTAGTAAGTTTTCGTTTATGCATAGTTGGACACAAAATCTACACACACATCCAAAATGGTAAATTGAAGCCAATGGTGAAGAAATCACTTCAATACCATTGTCATGTGAGAAATATTAAAATTTTAATCCTAGTAAAATCTTTGGGGTCAATTTTGAGACACTTAGAGGCTCCAAATGGGCCTGAAAATTGGTGGAAAATGAAAGTGAATGGCCTTTAGGCCCTACTTTTTGATGAGATAGTTCTCGAGACCTTTCCAAAAAGGTATTATAATAGAAAATTTGATAGTCAGATCAAAATTTATGACCCCGCGAAGTTGTAATACCAAAATTAATAAAATTTCAAAATATCTTCTTGAGGAAGTTACACTTTCTAGAAGATTCTAGGGTGGTTGCACTTTCTAGAAGATTCAAGGGTAGTTACTCCTTCCAAATAAAGGATGTAAAGGGGGACTACAAAGAGGAGACTAGGGCAGAGTAGATGCAGGCTTTGATTTGTAGATTTGCATATTTATGTAATTAGAAAGCCCATGTGATGGCAATTATAATGTTGTAATTTCATTTTCATTCGAGTGATAATAGAAAATATTTTCTTTCCTTCTTGCATTTTGTTTGTGCTATTATATGTTGTTTTTGTGAGTTTTAGACTGTAAGGGGAGTGTCTTTCATCATAATCAACACTTAAATGCTCTCGTGAACTCAAATTTGCTATAAGTATTTACATTTAACTTGTTAGGTGTAAAATGAGTGAAAGAAACTTGTATTTATACTTAATTATGTAAAAAAATTTGAAATTACAACACTACAAGATGACATCAAATCTAGGAGGATAAAATCCACCTAGAATTTGAATTAATTTTGATTTTGGGCCACATGAGACTCTTATGCCCATGGTGGAATATGAGTCCCATTAGGCATAAATTATGGGACCATTTTCAAAAAATTTATAAAGGTGTAAATTCAGATCGAGAGCCAAAACCCTAGGTGGAACTCATATGCCCAAGGTGGTGTATGAGTCCCATACTGCCAAATCTGAACCACACAACCTAAAAACACCTAAATTATGATTGGATGTTGGTTTGTGTCATGATTATCCTCGAAATGATGCATTAAACGAGGCTTGTGAATGCAAAATAAGGCCAATTATGTAATGCCCCTCCATGATTCACCCTTTCATGATGTTTGATAAATGTTGTTTTGGGTTGTTTAGTTTAAGTTTTTTGTTGAATATTGTTCTTGGTTAACTGATTTATTAAATTAAATTCTTAAGTAACAAGTATTTTGGTAATCAAATATAAATAGGTTTATTAATAATTATAGGAGATAATAAATTAAAATGTGATAAAATATTGAAAAAAGTATTAAAATGCAAGGTGATAATGGATAAATAGAAAAATTATAGTGGAATTAATAAATTATAATAAATTGAAGAATAAATACAATATTATTTTGGGTTGTAAATTTAATGCTCATAAATGGAAAGGTTTTGCATGTAGCAATATGCAACCTCAAACAGTTATTTAAAAATTAGTATTTACTAAAGAAAGATAATTTTACATGGAATCTTTACAAATTTTCTCTAGAAAATCAAATAGTCTTTCATGTAAAAATAATTATCCTTTTGTGAAATTTGGAGGAGGATGGTTTTTTATTGGTATGCGGGAAGAAAAAAAGAAGGCTTTTCAAGAAAACTATTAGAGATACAACTCCACTCCATTGTTGATCCAGAAAGAGATTGTTTGGGGGTTTTGAAG
The DNA here is from genome assembly GCA_007258455.2 of Sequoia sempervirens. Taxonomy (NCBI): domain Eukaryota; kingdom Viridiplantae; phylum Streptophyta; class Pinopsida; order Cupressales; family Cupressaceae; genus Sequoia; species Sequoia sempervirens. The sequence continues at coordinate 476,875,098 of VDFB02058242.1, forward strand.
AGTTGTTGATGTTGTAGGGGATTGGTTTCGGCACTAGATTGTCCTTTCAGCCATTGTTGGTTCCAGGTTGGCTTGCTTTTATCTGTCTTTGTTTTGTTCTTTGGTTAATGCAATTGATTACTCTCTTTTCTTCCTGTTGAGAACAATGCTTGATTGTTGACAAATTTTTCTTATTGATTTTTGTATAATGAAGCAAGAAATGCATGTTTGCAATTTTGTAATTTTTGCATCCTATGGCTTGACGACTAGATTCACTCAATATTATGATTCCATTGAAATTTTCTTAAACTAGTTCAATAAACCATTATATGCGTCCCCTTATGCTTTCTAATTGCATTGCTTGCAAACTTCTAAAGCCATTTCTAACAAAATCATAATTTGTGTACCCAGCTACACTAAATCAGTCTCAGCCATGCACCTCTTTCCTCCTTTAAACATACTATGCTAGCAGCAACATCTAAGAGTTGATTTCTTTTCTTAGTTTATGTTGTTCATTATGAGTTATTTTTTGCTCCCTTATAACATTGTATACTTTGACTCTATTACCTACGACAAGTGCTTGAAGTTTGGTGTTTCAGTAATTGGTGTTTATATCACGAAGAGTTCGAGAAAATACACTGTCCTTGATATTTGATGCCTCATTTTAAGAGAGTCTATGTTTGGCTAAGGTTGCACAATCACCTCTTATTTTACATTTCTTCCACCATACTGTAGGTTTGGTTTATATTGATAAATTTCTATTTCAAATTATTTGATTTAATTGCACGGTGAATAGTAATCGATGAAGATTTATATTATGGTTGTATCATGCTATTACTTTTGCCTTAGTTTCAATAGTGGATACCTACGATTTTGTTTCCTATTTTGCCAATAGTGGATACCTGCGATTTTGTTTCCTATTTTGCACAAAATCTATTCTGTGAATTGTGTTTAAATTCGTTGGTTGGGGTTCACATTATGCAATTCCTTGAAGTGTCTTTAGCCGATTTGAGGCTATCAAGTGCAGCTTGCTTCTCTCACTACCGCGCGCCTCTTTTTTTTTTCTTAGTCGCTACTTTTCACCTAGTAGAATTCATTGTAGATACACCACATTAGTTAGTCACCGCTTAGACATTGTGGGGATTCGATTTTATTTTTATTTGATAGCCTTGTTACTTCCTAGTTTTTCTATGGGTTCGATTTGATATTGAAGGCCATTTTTGGACTGCATAATTATTGACATGGCTATTTAGTTCAATTTCATGATAGAAATTGACAGTGTTCATGGTGTCGCCCTTATTTGCTTGTCTCCATCCAATTCCAATTAATCTGCTTGCAACTAAACCTGTGATGTGTGAGGCAGCATATTCACCTCCTTCCCATGTGACTTAATCTTTACTGAAGATATCGACTTCTTATTTTATGATTTATGTTTCATGCTGCTTAGTAGGAGACACTTTAAATGCGATTTATATATATCACGCGTGTAATTTGATGCATGAGTCTTTTCTTGGTATTCAATTATATCCCATTCAATTATATATTTCTAAATCAATGGTTATGAATTGCATTTGGCATTTGATTATTCAATTGAAATGCTCTTTCTTAGAACTTGAAACATATATAAATATACATATATATAAGTGTATATATATGTATGTTTATATATGAATGTTTAAGTTATCATTTTTTAATTTTCTATACTAAAAATTTCTTTCTCTTTAAGAAGAATAATTTTTCCTTATGAATGATTGTAAGTTAGAAAATTAATTGGAAAAGAAAAGAAATTGACTAATTAGATGAACATAGTGGTTAAAAGATTTAAGTGGTTTTTTATTTAAGAAATTAATGATTATATTATCAATTAGCCTTTTGGTAGATTTGGTTTATTACTTCTAAGTTTAGTCAAATCTTGTATTCTAACATTCATAGTCATTACATGAGATTTTAAGATGCTAGGTAATGAGATTCCTTGCAAGTAAGTAATGATATTTCTTTCAAGAAAATAATAAGATAAGTTAATGAATATGTAATCGCATATAAAATTAATTGGACTGATTTTTCTAAATAAAAGTGTTTGAATGGGATAGTTATTTTCTAAAGGAATATCTAAATGATTATAGGTAAAAGAATGGTGTATTCAATTAAGTGAATAGATAGGGTATTTAATGATTTTGAGTAATATGAAATGATTTGGTTTATTTCTAGTTAACTAATCAAAAAATAAAATGGGTTGTTAATTCTGATAGATAAATAAATTGGGTAAAGGGAATTGATTTGATTCTTACATAAATAATTGAGTGAATTTGTAGAATTGTTAGTAACAATGTTTATATAAATGAATTTTTAGTTAAATTGATAAATTGCTATGTTTTATATGAATAGATTTTTAGTTAACTAATCAACAAATAAAATGGGTTGTTAATTGTGATAGATAAATAAATTGGGTAAAGGGAATTGATTTGATTCTTACACAAATAATTGAGTGAATTTGTAGAGTTGTTAGTAACAATGTTTATATAAATAGATTTTTAGTTAAACTGATAAATTGCTATGTTTTATTGGATGCTTTATGAGAAGGCCATTATAGTTCTAGGGTAATTTTTACATGAGGTAGATTATGTGTTAAGTGATGCTATAGCTATGTTTGAACAAGAGTTATTTGGGGTAAATAATCCTTAAATTGATAAAGGTGTTTAAGTTAGAATGAGTGATAAAGAAGTTGAAATAATGCTTAAATTAAGGGATCTCTTCTTGGATTAAAATGTGATGATTAATTGAATGGATAATGTGTCTTGTTAAGTGAATTTGGTGCCTAATATAATGAGTGTCATGAAATGTGGTAATGATGTCTTAAGTGAAGTCTTTCATGGTTGCACTATATGATTGATTCCTTGTAATGAATTTTATGTCTGATTAGTGTATTGGGGATGATTTTTTAATTGTTGTTCTTCTAGAGGCCTGGAGGAGTATCTTGTATGTTGAGTATTATGAAGGTTTCATTTGAAGTGGTTGGTAATGTGCTTGAGATGTGTGCAAGAGGGTCTATGCCTTACACTGTTTATTCATTATTTTGATTATGATTGTGAGCGAGACGGTCTATGCCTTGCTTGGTGTGTGGGATTCATGTGAAATTGTTAAGAGTGCAAGATGGTTTTTACCTTGTTGTTGTGTAGGGTCTACTAGTGCAAGAAGGGGGAATGGCTCTCAATGGGGACCAGAACCCAAAGTGGTGTCCAGGGTAACCCATTGGGAGTTTCTTAATTCAGTGATAACCTAATTAATGAATTAGGGAGTTGGGTAGATTTCAAATTAATCAAGATAATTGGATGCCTCACCCATTCCTAGAGTGCTCATTTAGGACAAGGATGGATTGAGAAGGTCTGGTTCGCAAGATCAACTTACCTATCCTCACGAAAGGAATGTTAGTTCTGCATGTGTCACTCTATGGGATCAACATCTAGTGAGAGACCGTCAAGGTAACCATAGATAGGGGTAGACGTATAGTAAGAGACTATCAGGGTAACCCATGCCAGGATTGTCGATGGCAATCTCCCCTATTGTAGTCTAGCATTCCCTAGTTATGTGTTCCCCTTTTGTTGTGTGTGTGCCTTTTGAAGCAATGTATGTGTTGTATGTGATGTTCATGTTATGGTAGTGTTGTGTTGGAATCATGTAAGCCTTCCTTATGTGAGCCTACTGTCTTCTTAACTGATTATTTATAGTGGGACCTTATTTTATCTCATAGCATGGGGGGTGGACCTTAGCATTCCACATGGTCGGGAGGTTGCTGCTTTTTCCTCTATTGGGTTTCCCTTATTGCTTGTTCATATACATGGAGGTTGTACCTTATGTAGTAGATTCTAGATCTTTTAGCAATTAAAGAATACAATCTCTATGTATATGTGTTGGTCTTGCATATCAAATGATCTATTTATTGTAATATTGATGTAACCTTTCCAATTGTATTCAGGGAAGCATTATTTCAAATAGTGTAATGATGTAACAATAATGATGTACTCTCATGTAATGTGATTTGTATTTATACTTGTTAGTTACTGATAAATGATCTTTAATTTTGTTTAATGGATGATATGTTATGCATATACATAGTGTAAAAGGGTATGTGCAGGATCATGATGGGCCAAAAAATGGCAATATCATGGGTATGTGGCTGATGACTATTTTTTTACTCAAAATTGATGAAACAAAAAGGGTTTTTAAAGGAGATTCTCAGCTTTCCAATGATATAAATTATGTTTTACTTTGAATTTAATAAGTAATTATTATTCATTTTCTATTAAAATTACGACTAAAGTCCTAATTGATAGGCTGATTGAAAAACATCTATAGCTTTCAAACGATATCACATTTTTTGAATCCATAACATGCGTCACATTCTATGCTTTGCATATTGTAGGATTAAAAAAATAAAATTTGAATTTCATGAAGTTTTGACCAAGTTAAGGTGGTCAGACATACGCGTTTTTATATTTTTTTAAAATTTGTAATAAAAAATTCATAATTAATTATTTACATGGAAAAAATTTATAAAAAAATATGCATCACATCGGGGCATGAGTCCTCCACTTATATCTAAAATATTATAAAAAAATATTATCATTTTATTGTGGTTAGGGTGGTTAATGGACACCTACTTCTTATTTTTTCCTAAAATTTAGTACCACTACATTGAAATTTCAAATTTTCACCAAATAGATTTTTTTTGTTTTTTAAAAAAACCTTGAGGTTTAGAAACTACATTCAATTTGCTACAGATTCTATTCTTACATATTTTTGAAATAATATAGATAACTTATTCAAATTTTAGCTTCAAGTTTCCTAACTCTGATTTTTCTAAATTTTTGCCACTTAAGGGCCTGTTTTTTCCATGATGATCTGGCATATACCCAAAATCATTTGATCTTATCATGGTCTAAAATGAACTTGATTATTAGATAAATATGATGGCATAATTGATGATGAAATAATTTTATTTCTTGTTAGAGTTTTTTTAGTAGCATAGTCATGGAAGCTTAGAGGACTTAGTTTAGTTAATATGATATGTTATATTTTGTAGTTCACTGTTATTTAATTTAAAAAATAATAAATAAATAAATAAATTGACCCACTATTTATTCATGTTAGGTGTTGTCCTTTGGGGTTCCTTGGTGGGAATTACACCTGGTATGAGAGCCTAGGTTCATACACTGGGCACTCTAGTTTCATATGAGCCCATTATGTCGTCCTAGTTTCTTGTACTTTTGAGATTATGTCCTTCCCTTTTTCTCATCCTCGCCTAGCAACCTACGATTTTTTCTTTGGTGGTTTTTGTTCAATGGTGTAGAAAACTAGTGGAAATGATAGGACCCACAGTGTAGTGTGCAATGCATTGACATTCTTTCTATCGAGGATGCACTATGGATCCTTGTGTAGCCTTGTGAGGTGATTCTCGGTGATGTGAATTTGTGTGTATGTAAAGAATGCATATTAGATCATGAACAAAGTACTTATGAAATGATAAATTATGTTTTCATTCTTTTGAAAAGGTGTAAAATCATGATCTTTTGTTGCATATGTTATGAGATTTAGTGTTATAAAATGAATAAATTGGAATGTCATGCGTGTAAATGATGAATATTTAATGAAAAATGTGTGCTTTATGTGCATAATTATGCTACATTTTGTGTAGCATTCTAATGTAATGAATTAAATTTGATGATTGATATGTAGTGGATGGTTTAAAAGTTGACTTGATTACTGAGTGTTGTCTTTAGATTTTGTTGTGCCCTCAGCACACACACCCCGTTTGGAATGGGGACCCTCTTTCTTTGGCTTAGGTTGTTTTGTCACCACCTCATTTTGCATGCCCCATTTTGGTGTCCTAAGTGGTCAATGTTTTTCCAAGGTCTCATCTTAAGTTGACCATGTTTCATCCCCTTTATTTTGGCTAAGTCTTGGTGCCTTTCCTTGGCAAGTTTCCTTTTCTAGTGTATTGTATGCCCTGGTAGACCGCCACAGCCTTTGTGTTCATCATTCCAAAATAGTGGAAGGATTTTTCCTTCCCGAACCCCGTGATCTTGCCCTTCTTTGTCATCCTGCTCAACTTGAGAAAGTTTTCAGCTACTTTTTCCCCTGCTGGCCCCGACTATCTCTCTCCTCGTGGTATCTTCGCCATTCCAATGGCCAACCTAATGGCACTCTCGTTATCTAGGCCTCTGGATCCCCTTCACCATCACCCAAAGTGTATTTAGAAATGACCACGTTTATGCCATTCTAGACCCCAAACCTCGATTCCCCTTTGCCCACTTAATTTGAACTTTACCAATTCTTCGATCAGTCAGATAGTCATTAAATGACGGTATTAAATGAATATTAGGTATAAATATCTAGCCTAACCTATCATTTTCATTTGTCAAGTTTTCTATAGGAGATCTGAGTGCATTCAAAGTTCCACGCTTGCATCCATGTTAGCATCTCGCCACCCAGTCATTTCGTCCTTTCCCCGCCTGCCTTATGGTTTTCGCCGCCCTCCCAAGAGGTTTTTCATGATTTTGTACTAAAAAATAATGAACATGGGCTAAATGCATTTATTAGGTAAAAAATAGACAACACCAAAACCCTTTGTCTTGAAATCTTGAAAACCTCCAAAATCACCACCTAAAACGAATCAGGTTGGATGTGGTGATCCCACAATAGTGGTTTACACTTTTTGGCCTAACTCGACACAATAATTTTTTAACACAATTTCCACATTCGGGCACCTATAGCGATTAAACCGTAAGGAATTTGAAGATGATGTAAACTAGAGTCTTGTCACATTTTGTCTGTAGATTTTAAAAATATTTTTTTCAATTTTTTGGAATCAGATTGCACTTTTTCCATCTCCCACAAAAATTTGTTTTTTTCAAAAAACAGCATTTTAAAAAGTGACGACAATCGTGATAACACATAACTTTTTTTCCATGAAGGATAAAATTCCAATTCTTTCAAATTTAGATTTCTAACTCTGATATCTAGTGCTTCAACTTGGTTAGATAGTTTTTATTGAATATTTTTCTTTAATCAAGTTTCAAAGTCAATCAAATGACAATTCAGACCTAGCCGACCGTATAACGCATAACTTTTAAGCATATATGAAATTCTCTCTTTTTTTTTGTTGATCAAGGACTTCAATATCTAGTGCACTGTACTTTTAAATTTTTTTTTATAATCTTCTATTTTTCCACTGTGTAGAATGTAGATTTTTGTTTTCGATGAAAACCTATATTTAATAAAACTTTAAAAACGATAGATAATAAAACCAAAACATACTAAAATTATATTCATTGATAGCCTATTCAAGGCTACTCGATTCCAAGTTTGGTTTCTAAATATTCCCCCATTTTCATCCCCAACCTGAGCTTGAAAGTGTAAAATTTTAGGTTTTTTGTGTGAACACATTAAAAAATTAGGGAAAAAGGGGGTTCGCTAGAACCAGGGGGGTTCTAGCGAACCCCCAGGGGTTCTAGCGAACCAAGGTTCATTCGAACCCTGGTTCATGCGAACCCCCCCTAATATGCACATTTCCTTTATTTTTTGGGCGGGAAATGTGGGCCCAATAGTTAATGGGTTCGCTCGAACCCTAGTTCGGTCGAACCCCTTTATGGTTTAGTCGAACATGTAGGTTCATGCGAACCCCTAAAACCAATTCTTTTGCCATGGGGTCATTTTTTCTCAAATTTCCTTCCCTTCAAAAGTGTAAACCACTTATGTGGCTTCAATCTCGACATCATTGTTGTCGTTCTTCATACAAGGTGTTTGTGCCCATCGGTCCTGCGCCAACCTATCTCTATTTGAAACTTATCAAAATAATTTTTTTTTTCAAACGGTAGAATCCTCTCCTGGGTCCGCGACCCCAGATCTCTATTGGCAGATCGTTGTCAAAATTATCAAGTTGGGCGATTTGAAATTTGGCCTTCACTTAAGTTTCCTAGGCCTGCACCACCAGACTTCTATTTCCAAAATTCCATGAAGTTTCTGCCATTCCAAATGGTGGGGAGAACCCATCCACCCAAGCTCTAGGGTCTACCTCACCTTTCACCATTCAGAGTTAAACCCAAATGAGTTGACCTATCATGTCCTCAGGTCTGAGTCCGTAGACTTCTGTTGCAGCTTCACCCCTTCGAAATAGCCATCTGATGGCGAGCTTCTGCCTCTTGAGTCTTGACCCTCCATTCGCTGCAAGGAGTAGCAAACATTAAACATTGGCATCTTTGCCCGTGTCGAGCCCCATCCCCTAGGATTCTGCCACATCTTGGCCACTAGTGAAAAGGGAAAAACATGCCCACCTTCCCGACCTTCGGGGTCTGCTCTTCCAATCATTGAGAAAAATTCACAAGGAAAACTCAGCGGCCAAGCCTAATGCCCGGTCCAATCCACTGGGCTGCTCCCTCCGGACTTCCATGTCACGCCCGCTATTTTCAAATGACAAATCACCGATGGCTTTCCACCCCTTCGAGCCTGAATGCTTTAAGATTTAAGGGTCAACATCAGTCATCTTTTGAGCTCATGAGTGTTGGACCCCAGATTTCTGACCCAAGAACTTCATTTCTTCCTGGCCATTTCAAACAGCTAAATCCTGACGGCTTTTCAGCCTTGTACCTCTGGATGCTCCAAAATTGATCAAAATAACCACAAATTTGAAAACCAATCTCAACCCATGTGCTAAAATTTGACCCTCTTCGACATGAGACTTTCAAACCATCAAAATATGAATACAGGAGAGATCACTTGGATTGCCCTGCCCTATTTTTCCTTTCAAAACAACATTCTTGCTAGGGTAGTCCGGCCCCCTAGGCCTGGTTTGCCCAAAATCCCTCCAAAAAATGACTAACGACGTCTTGAAGTAAAAGTTTGATTTGATGAATGATGAATTATCTTATTGAATTTCATTGATGGGATTTCAACTAGTGTTAATGCTTTCATAATTGGTTGAACTCATTATGTCTTTGTTTGCAAGATATATGGAATAGGGTGCAGGACCCTCAAGGGTGGCTATAGAGAAGGACAAAGGAAAGAAAGTGGGCAAGACTCCTAGTAGAAAAGAAGACAAATACCAAATGAAGTACCAGTTCCAGGGTGAACCTCTCCATTCAAAAATCATCACTGACTAGAAGGAGATCACAGACACCAATATCGGCCACATCGATATTGATGAATTTAAGCAAAGGGTCAGGATCCACCCAAAGAATGAAAATGCGAGATCAATTAGACAAAGTGGGATTGTAAAAGCTTTAGGCTCCCCCCCATCCCTCATAGCCCCTGAATTGGTCATGGCTTGCTGGTAGGCCTACCAGCCCTAGACACAAACCATCGATGATAGATAGGAAAAATCCTTGCTGACATGTCAGCTGAGGCAATTACCAAAACTTTTCACATTCCCATGTTTGGGGAGATGGAGATACCCACCATGGAGGAAGGTAAGGAAACATGGGATGAGGACCCTATGGGCTACAAAAAGCTAATAAACTAGTACTGGCTCAAGGAGAAAAGGGGTAGCACTGTGAAGGTGCCTCAAGAACTCTTTTGCAACAACTTTTATGAGGACTACCACAACTTGGTAACCATGTTGAGCAAGGTAATGGGCCTCCCCACTATTGTGTATTTACAAGAATGGATAGTGTATTTCATTGAGCAGATCCTCCATGGGGATGAAGATGTCACCACAAAATCCTCATTCTATTGGGGAGACATCATAAGCAACTACTTCCATGAGCAGTTTATGAATGTGAATAAGACCTCCAAGCTCTACATGACCTCCTATCTGGTGTACTTGTTGGCTAAGCAGAGGCAATATAGTGGACTGTTTGTGGCACCCGATGAGAATTCAGGCCAAAGATTGAAGGTTTATGATAGATATCCCCAGCTCCAGTTTAGGAACTTCAAGAAGCAGTACTGTAGGGTGAATGACGCCTTCATCAGCCACATCATTAGGTTGCTCAGAGGGGATTTTGAGAGAATGGTTTCTCATAGTGCTTAGTCATTCTTAAAGCAATATGCCTTCCTATTCATACAATACCCAAAATTCACATATATTCATGCCCAGAGTTTCATAGAAAGGCTGAATAAGCTACCTTGGTACCCTAAGGACTGGATTATATTGTTAGAGCTCTCCTAGAAATTGCAACATGTGCATTCGCTCCTTGATAGTAGACATTTGTTAGGGATCCCTTATCCCTTAGCCTTCAACCAAGGAATTTACAAATTACAAACTTCCCCATGCACTGGGAATTCTGAGAAGGAATTGGAAGAGTAAAATTTCTACCTACACACTGCTCACCCATGGGTGGACCCATATGGGCATGTAAGAAAGGAATTGGGACCAAGGTATGCCCACCTACATCACATTGAATATTTTAGGGCAGATTTCCAAGATGACAAGGAGGTGCACACAAGGCATTACATGCAGATGACTACGTACTTCATGAGAAGGGTGCAACTATTTCCCATACTAGATCAAGTCAAGGAGGATGAGAGTGCCATCATGGATCCAAGATATAACATAGTCGCCAACTTGCCATTTCCTATAATAGATTGGGATGAGTAGGAAATCGATGACCTCGATATTGCAACTAAACCAATCATGGCTCATACTAAAGAATGGGTTAAGGGACAAGTAGCCTGATTAAAGCAACAAGGGGTTGTCCTGACATACAAAGGGTTCAAGAGTGAGCCTAGTGCCATGGAAGATGTCACTGCTATAACTTCAACAAGCGGGACATCCAAATCTCCTCTACTCACAAGATCAAAGAAGAGGAAAGGGATTCAAGCAGAGCAGTCTCCAAATCCCAAGGTTTATTCAAGGAAAGATTCAAGAGGTTCACCCTCTACGAGGCCCAAAAGGATGGGAAGCACTGTAGAGTAGCCAAAAATTCAAGAGGGTGAGGAAGGAAAGACAAATTAGCCAAGACCTCCAGCTCTCCCTATCTCTGCCACCCTTCTACCTATTTCCTAGGCCATGGTTGCCACATCCCCACCTGCAGTGGACATCTTAGTCCATCTTGCCTCCTCTCCCCTAGTCGTGCCCATAATAACAGTTGACTCTTCCTCCACCGCAACTACTCCGTTTTCCTCCACCGCCATGTCACCTACTATATCACTCCCATTGGCAGCAATGACAACACCAATGCCCGCCCTCGCTTTTCTAGAAGCTTTGTCAAGGCATATGAAAAATTCCCCCTCTGAGATCTCTCAGATATTTTTGGATCCTCCCATCCAAGCTGCCTTAGTACATGTCCTTGCCAACTCTACACCTTCACAACCTCCAACAGGACCACTAGTAATGGAAGCCACAATGTTAATCTCTGAAGAATGGGAGAGGCAGGAGAAAGAAGCCTCAAAGGTAATGGAGGAGAAAGCCGATGAGTACCACGAACACCTAGAGTATGAACACTAGCCAATTGATAGGGTGGTTCACAAAGAAGAAGAAATGTGGTCTTCCAAAAGTAGAGATGAAGAGGAGGGTGCAGGTGGTATAACCATTATACAAACCATCCATGATGATCTCAAAGAGGAAATAGCCAAACAATTGAAGCATGATGAAGAAGAGGCAGGAAAGTCACCTCCTAGAGGAGAAGGGCAAGAAGGTGGCAGGATAATAGAAAACATAGAACTACCTATAGGGGAACAACAAGAGGATGTGCCACCTCCTTATGAAGAAGGAAATGTAGAAGCAGACAAGCACAAGGAGCATGTGCACAAGGACAAACAAGTTGAAGAAAGAAAAGAGAAAGGAATTGAGATAGAAGAAAGTGCATGGGAGTGATTTCCTACTAAGCCTCCCATCAAATGCCTCATGTTCATCCAAGACTCTGATGAGGAAGAATGAGACAACACTAAAATGGAAGAAAGGGCTCCCATGGGTGAACAAATAGAAATCCAAAAAAAGGAAGGTGAGGGTGATTAAGAGTCACCCAAAGGAAAATCTGCTAGGCCCAAATGGCTGGAGAAGCAGATTGAAAAGAAGACTCTTGCCCCAAAGGATCCAAGAGCATGACTAGAGGCTATCCTAGCCTAAGCGCATATCACAACCAAAAAGGAGAAGAAGCCCAAAGTTAGTTCAAAGGTAATGATAGATGCTTCTGGGTCCTAAACTATGCAATTAGCAACACTAATAGTAGGCCAAGAAGGAGTAAGCTATAATATCTCCACCATTAACTTGGGAACTGCTACTAGGGAGAAAAAGGTGAAGCACCTCGAGGAGTTTGTGGCCATGGTGGTGCATTTAATACAACAAGATAAAGTCTCAAAAGATGAGCTTAAACCATAGGTAGCCAACTTGACAGTCTACATCCAACAATGGTCTTCAACTGAAGACATGCCTACCACATCTGCAACTCCACCCCAACTGTTGTCCAAGGAACAAATTCACAAGCTAGAAAAAAGAAAGAACTTGGATAAAACTATAGAGAGTTGGTTTCAACAGGTTCTATACGTCGGGAACATGGGTATCATTTGGGTTGTTTAAACATCCAACAAGTTCCTAGATTTATAGCAGTCTCTGGAAGGCACAAAGAAGCTCTGTATCGACTTCTCTACAACATATAGGTCCACCTATCCAAAGATCGAGGCTATCCTCCGGCTACCAAAAGCCACATGGAAAAACGTGCTTGCACTAAAAAGGGGGTGATCATTGGCTAGTAGATGTGTGGAAATGGAACTTTGATAACAAGAAAGAAAGGTTGGAGTAGGTAATTGATAAAGTGGATCTAGATATTGAATGGGTCAAAGAAATTAGGGTGGATTGTGCTTGATATTTGAGGCTGATGAATGGATATGACATACCCGCGGTGCAAATTGATCCAGAGAAAATGAAGCCCCATTTCCAGAAAAGGATGGAGGATGAGATGTTAGATGAGATAACAATGGATTTCATGAGTTTTACCATGCACGCCTTCGCCCAATCAGAACTGTTCAAGGATGATGCCACCAAGTATGATGATGACTGGAAGAGGCTTGAGGACAACTCTAAAGAATGGAGCTATCAAGTGTTGCGGTCTAAGATCATGGAAGTTGAAAAACTCCAACCGGTAATCTTGAATTTTATGGTATATGCAACTTTGAAAAAGTAGTAAGGCAACCCTTTTGTCAGTGAAAAACTTCTAGAGGGATAGCTACAACAAAAAAGAAATCAACAAAATACAAAATGTTATAGTGCTGTCACTAAAGGACAAAATAGGGATGAGGACAAAATTGTATTTTAGATTGTAATATATTGGGGGGTAGGTAAAACCCTAGTTTGTGTGAATCTTGGCCATTCATTTTACTTTTTGGGCACTATAAATAGGGGGTCACCTCTCATTTTCAAGTGAGAGTTGAGTTGTTGTAAAGACATGTTGCAGAAATTTCTAATAAAAATACATTGGCTTGGTGCATTTTTTGAGTTCCTCACATGTTTCATGATTCAATCTCCATTGTTAGATGCTTTATTTAGATTTACAGTGTTGTTCTAGTTAGATTTAAAATACTTAAATAGATCTTGGCAATGTTTTTTTGTGATCGTAGAAATTTCTGTTGTGTAGATGCCTTCTTAGTCCATACTTTTTTCTATTTGTTGCTAGTAAATGACTATGTAAAGTTAGTCTAGGCTTGAATTCAAATCTGCTCCATACTTTTATCTTTGTTTATGCATGTAGATGGTGAATGAATGGTGAAATATCTGCAGGCCTTAGAAGATAGCACAAATTTCATAAGACTGTGAATTTTCTAGTTAAGTGAAATTCTACTTAAAAGAAGCTGTCCATGGTAGGAACTCCATGATTACTATTCACAAGTAGTTACAGATCCAGGAGCCTTCCCTCTTCCCTACTCTTTTTTCTCTTTTTTTTAGAAACAACATGTGTTAAGGTTCATTGCACATTGTAAAGCCAAAACTTAAGGAAAACATTAAAGTTTTAGATTGTTGTCTAAACCTACAGCAAAATGCACCTTGATTACCATCTCAAAAACTTTATATTTTAAGATCCACTCCGCATCCATCTATGTAAGTCTACCCTATGATTACCAGCAAAATCACATCAAACATCAACTGAGGAGTTCCATGGAAGTCATGACTTGACACTTGAGAGACCTTGGGCAGATTTTCAATTTGTTATTGAAGATTTCCTTTCAAGAGAGGTAGTGCACATATGCGCTGTCTATGTTGAGAAAGTGTGCAAAACACCCATCAACATATGTGTCTTGGTGGAAGGGACAATGTCACATTACTCATTCGTGAGTACCCTGCTACGCTGAGATTTCCTTTTATAGTGTGCCTGATTGTATGATTATATATATATATGTTTGACCATTTTATTTACTATAGGTACCAGGCATCGACTCCACCTAAATTAGCAGGTCTAAGCGTTCCTCAAGCCCAATGGAATAGTTGTTTAGAGATAACATAAGATCCCCTACCTTATCCATCATCCTCGAGCATGATGAGTATCTAATCCAATACCTCGTCAATGTTGTTTGATGTTAGTGGTCAGTTGGTTTCACTTCTTGACCTTGATTAAGGTTTAGGTAATTGTTTGACATTTGGTTTTCTTGATTATTTGATGTTTCTTGTATTTATATTAATGGAAAGGTGAACGTGGTATTATTTAACAAATTTTACAACTAATGTGTATATGTTTTGTTCTAAACTTGCGACTTACAGGAGTAAGTTGAATCTTAGGGGGGGGAGGATATAGTGCCCCTCCATGATTCACCCTTTTATGATGTTTGATAAATGTTGTTTTGGGTTGTTTAGTTTAAGTTTTTTGTTAAATATTGTACACTTGGTTAATTGATTCATTAATTAAATTATTAAGTAACAAGTATTTTGATAATTAAATATAAATAGATTTATTAATAATTATAGTTGATAATAAATTAAAATGTGATAAAATATTAAAATGAAAGGTGATAATGGATAAATAGAAAAATTATAGTGGAATTAATAAATGATAATAAATTGAAGAATAAATAGCATATTATTTCGGGTTATAAATTTAATGCTAATAAATGGAAAGGTTTTGCATGCAACAACATGCAACCTCAAACAGTTATTTAAAAATTAGTATTTATTAAAGAAAGAAGATTTTGTATGGAAGCTTTACAACTTTTCTCTAGAAAATCAAATAGTCTTCTATGTGAAAATAATTATCCTTTTGTGAGATTTGGAGGAGGATGGTTTTTTCTTGGTATCGAGGAGGAAGAAATGAAGGGTCTACAAGAAATTTGTTACAGATACAAGTGCACTCTGTTGTTGATCCGAAAAGAGATTTTTTGGGGGTTTCGAAGAGTTGTTCATGTTGTAGGGGATCGGTCTTAGCACTAGATTATCATTTCAACTAGTGTTGGTTCGAGGTTGGCTTGTTTTTATTTGTCTTTGTTTTGTTCTCCAATTAATGCAATTGATACTCTCTTTTTTGCCCCTTGAGAACAATGCTTGATTGTTGATGGATTTTTCTTATTGATTTTTGTATAATGAAACAAGCAAGAAATGAGTGTTCACAATTTTGTAATTTTCGGATCCTATGGCTTTACAACTAGATTCACTCGCTATTATGTTTCCATTGAAAGTTTCTTAAACCAGTTCAAAAAACCATTATATGCATCCCCTTATGCCTACCGATTGCATTGCTTGCAAACTTCTAAAGTTGTTTGTAACAAAATCATAATCTGAATACCTAGCTGCGTTAAATTTGTCTCAGCCACGCACATCTTTCTTCTTTTAAATGTACTACCCTAGCAACATATAAGAGTTGATTTCTTTTCTTAGTTTATGTTGTTCATTGTGAGTTATTTTATGCGCCCTTATAACATTGTATACTTTCACTCTATTACTTACGAAAAGTGCTTGAAGTCTGGTGTTTTGGTAATTGTTGTTTATATCATGAAGAATTTGATAAAATGCACTGTCCTTGATATTTGATGCCTCATTTTAGAAGATTTCGTGTTTGGATAAGGCTGCATGATCGCCTCTTATTATACATTTCTTCTACCATACTATAGGTTTGGTTTATATTGATAAATTTCTATTTCAAATGATTCGATTTACTTGCATGGTTAATAGTAATCAACAAAGATTTATATTATGGTTGTATCGTGCTATTACTTCTGGCTTACTTTTGATATTGGTTACCTACGATTTTGTTTCCTATTTCGTACAAACTCTATTCTGTGAATTGTGTTGAAATTTGTTGGCTAGGGCTCACATTATGCAATTGCTTGAAGTGCCTTTAAGTGATTTGAGGCTATCAGGTGCAACTTGCTTCTCTCACTGCCGACCGCCTCTTCTTTTTTCTTAGTCGTTGTTTTTCACCTAGTAGAATTCATTGTAGATGGACCACATTAGTTAGTCACCGCTTAGACATTGTGGGGATTCGATTTTATTTTTATTTGATAGCTTTGTTACTTCCTAGTTTTTCTATGGGTTCGATTTGATATTGAAGGTCATTTTTGTACTGCATAATTATTGACTTGGTTGTTTAGTTCAATTTCATAATGGAAATTGACATTGTTCATGGTGTTTCCCTTATTTTCTTGTCTCCATTTGATTCCAATTAATATGCTTGCAGCTAAGCCTGTGATGTGTGAGGCAGCATATTCACCTCCTTCCCATGTGATTTGTTCTTTACTGAAGATATCGAGTTCTTATTTTGTGATTTATGTTTCATGCTGCTTGGTAGGAGACACTTTAAATGTGATGTATATACATATATATCACATATGTAATTTGATGCATGAGTGTTTGCTTGGTATTCAATTATATCTCATTCAATTATATATATAAATCGATGGTTATGAATTACATTTGGCATTTGATTATTCGATGGAAATACTCTTTCTTGGCAGTTGAAATATATATATATATATATATATATATATATGTATGTTTATAAATGAATGTTCATGTCATCATTTAATAATTTGTTATACTGAAAATTGATTTTTGTATAAGAAGAATAATTTTTCCTTATGAGTGATTGTAAGTAAGTTGGAAAATTAATTGGCTAATTAGATGAACATAGTGGTTAAAATATTTAAGTGGGTTTTATTTAAGAATTTAATGATTATATCATCAATTAACCTTTTGGTATATTTGGGTTATTAAGTTTCTAAGTTTAGTAAAATCTTGTATTCTAACTTTCATAGTCATTACATGAGATTTGAAGATGTTAGGTAATGAGATTCCTTGCAAGTAAGTAGCAATATTTCTTTCAAGAAAAGAATAATATAAGTTAATGAATATGTAATTGCGTATAAAATTAATTGGGTTGATTTTTCTAAATAAAAGTGTTTGAATGAGATAGTTATTTTCTAAAGGAATATCTAAATGGTTATAGGTAAAAGAATGGTGTATCCAATTAAGTTAATAGATAGGGTATTTAATGATTTTGAGTAATATGAAAATATTTGGTTTATTCCTTGTTAATAGATCAACAAATAAAATGGACCTAGTTAATTGTGATAGACAAATAAATTAGGTAAAGGGAATTGATTTGATTCTTACATAAATAATTGAGTGAATTGTAGAGTAGTTAGTAACAATTTTTGTATAAATACATTTTTTGTTAAATTGATAAATTGTTATGTTTTATTGCATGAGTTATGCGAAGATCATTATAGTTGTAGGGTATTTTTTGCATGAGGTAGATTATGCGTTAAGTGATGCTATAGTTATGTTTGAAAAAGAGATATTTGTGGTAAATAATCCTTAAATTGACTAAATGGGTTAAGTTAGAATGAGTGATAAAGAAGTTGAAATAATGCTTAAACTAGTAGTCGCATGCCTAGGCATGCAACAATTAGTCGATAGGGGTCCACCGTAAATGGTTATTCTATGGGAAGCATGAAATGAACTTTTTTTTGGAATGCAATGTGAAATATAAACAATTAATAATATTTTTAGTTCTTTGTTGTTTTTCATTAACATGAGAAGAGATAATTTTAGGCCAACACAAGATATTCTACTCCTTTTTTTCAATTTGTAATACCTATTTGATTGCTTGGAGCTCTTGTGTAGCATTTGGAAAGAAAGGGATAAATGATGAAAAGGTTGAAGAGCCATTTTCATGTTCAACAACATTTCATTGAGTTGGTTGATGGAATTAGCTCTTCATTGGAAACTTGCTCTATTGTATGAAAGAAATTGGAGACATCAACAACAATATTAGGTAACATATTAAGAGCATCAACATCAATCTCAAAATCATTGTAGTATTTTTCATATTTAATTTTATATTCCAATGCATCCATGACATGATGTTTATTATCATAGAAGTCATAGTTGCCACCTTCAATGGTAGCTTTCATACAATCGACTTCAAGGTCTTTGTCAGTGCAACAAAAGTTTTACAATGCTTGAGATAAAGGAAAGCTTGTATTTAAACTACCCTCCTCTAGCATGGGACACTTGTAAAATTGGAGCCACCCTAGCAATAAGCATTTCTTCAACCTGTGTTATCTTTTCTAGCAAGAATTGTTGTGGGCCTGGGTCCATGCCATTTGTAAAGCTAAAATGATGGGAGCCTTTCTCATAATAACATCTAGCACACATGGTTTTTGAACTAGATACACAAGTGCACATCCCAATGTATCTTTCTTTGAATATGTGGAAAAAAACAAAGTTCGACAATGCATATATGCGGCATCGGAACCATTTCAGCAAAGAAAGGTAGCAATCATTAAAAATTTCTTTGGGGTGTTGATGTTGCCCTGGTGTAATAGGGGAATTGATCTGAGATTGTATATTGAACATATATTTTGATGTTGATATCGATATGTTTGTATCCAAACTACCATCCACACTTTGGTAGCTTGGGTGAAGAAGACAATCCAGTGGAAAAAGAGTGGCATTTACCACTACCAATGGGGGCTGCGAGGGAAGATTGAAAGAAGGTAGACCTACAAGGGTGCTTGTTGTAGTTAGCCTTTGTTAAAATTATTTTATATAGTGCTTTGCAAAAAATTTCTCTTTATGCTGGGTATAGTGCAAATGGTTCCATTGTTTTTTATCCCATTTTAATTCAACAATTTATTGGACTATTGAACCTGAATGTATTGGGATGACCTAGGAATATACATACAAGCTCAACCATATTAGCATATATGAATATACATGTATAGCCATAGATATATTTAAAGTAGTAGTTACACATAAACATATAACAAAATATGTGTATGAATGTGTATATAAATGTTTATCTATGGTTGATCACAAGAGGAATAACATGGTTTGAACATTGGGATATATAGAAATATATATACAAGTATTCTATAGATTTTTGTGTTAACCATTTTCACTATTTCTCTATTGTTATATGTCATGTTTAGAAGAATACAATATTGAATGCACACAACCAGCTTACAAAGTTGTGTAGTTATGTTACGCTTTACATTTTTTTGTGCCTATATACCCTAAGTTTTCCTTACCCATCAAATTATCTTTGGCCTATCTATTCCAAGTTTCCCACTAGAATTTTTTGTTAGCACATACATGCAAAACATTCCTCATAACTAAGAATGAATATGCCTAGAAGGCTGGCGGAAAGTTTCCCAGGGCTGTTCACCATGACGGTCCATTGAGGTGGAGTTTTTTACCATGTGGGATGGCAATGCTAGGGGGTTGGGCTACCTAGATAGGAAAAAGCAAAGTGGAAAATGCTTGCTTATACTGTTGCACAATGGCAATGAACATAACAAGATGAATTATACCCTTTATACAATTTCTCTTTTTGTCTATAATATTTAGTAGCAAAGAATGTAGCTTCAATTTTAAATTGACAAGGTAGCTATTATGTATACTACTTGTCTTGTATCAATACTTGTCAATAGGAGAAGTTACAAATATATATATGTAGAGGGTCAGTATGAAAGCATAAATATATTCAAAATAAAATTAGTTTAGTAGCTATAAACATATGTTCAATTTTGTATTTTTGTGTGGATGGGACATGTTATATGCACTAACTCATTTGATTGCAAAATCCGATGAAAATTTTGGATGAAAGGTGTATAATTTGATGTATTGTCAAGATTTGATGTGTAATTTTCAATTTTTTAAAATTTTGTCCTTGACGTTCGTCAAAATTTTGATGCATAGCCTCATTGAAATTTCCACGAACATTCAAAATCAGAAAAAAATTAATTTGTGGTCGACATAAATAAAAGTGAGTTTTCATATTTATTGTGATAATGTTTTGCTATACTTGTGAATTTGCTTTACTTGTAAATTTTCTCTACTTGCAATAGTTTGTGGAGAACTAAGGATGATTTTCTTGGGAAAAATCAGAAAAAATTCAAGAAGATATCACCAGGTTGAGGGTGGTCATTGTCTTTTTCCAGAATTCATTTGTGAAGTCAAATTTGTACTTCTAGGTTTGAAAATCATATTTTAAAGCAACATCTCATTAGATTTCATTTTGAGAATTTCATTTCCAGATTTTGTTGTGCAAGTTCAATATTTTGATTTTAGGAGTCTAACAGTTGGAAATCATAGTAAAATCAGAATTTAATAAGTTCTAGAATTACCATTTTAAAGTGTTTTTTGGGGTCATTAACTTCAGGCTATCTTCTCTTTTGCAAGAGTTGTTGCATGCCAAAAAAATTTGGTGTAAAGTATTAGAATTATTAGATTTTGTTACCTATCTATGATTAAAAGTTATTGGAGTGTGAGTTTGATATTTTTTGAAAATCTAAATTGATGCAGGAGCATCCAATGGTGTGAGGGCAATCTTGCATCACCCAAAAAGATGATTTCCATTTTTTTTCCTATTATTTTCTTTTTATAGATTTTTTTGCATTTTTGGATACCCTTTTCATCAAATAAGAGTTTTCAACTTTTAGAACTGCTTTTCTATTTTTTTTGCTCAATTGCTATTTTTAGCAGGTTTGAATTTGAAGGCGTGGGAAGACAGAAATTTATGGGAAGGTTCAGGATGGAAAAATACACACTCTGGCGAAAGAATCAGGTCAAGATCATTCACAATTTGAAAGTTATTCAAGTTCCAGTTTCTACTTTTTGCCTTGAAAAACCTTCCAAGCTTAGTTTGAGGCACTAAACGGTCTCGGATGGGGCCTAAAAATTTGCGGAAACACCAAAGTAGTCTACTGAAGGCCTACTTTTTAGGAGATTTCCTTTTCGAGAGCTTTCCGAAAAGGTATTATCATTGAAGATCTGATGGTCAGATTAAAAGTTATGGCTGTCGAAAGTTGGTGCAAATTTTAGAAATGTGCTAATTTTCAACTGTGAATTTAAACTTGAATTTCAAATTGTAATTTTTGTACCAAACCATCAAAACTCATATATTGAATGTTTTTTTTGGCTCCAAACCAAAGAGGGGCTATTTATGGGCTAGTTTCTGATTTTTGGGGAACATTTTGGGGGAAAGAAGTTGGCATGCTGTGAAAGGGGGATCTAGGTAATTTTCTGTAAGTCTGTAATTTGCATGTAATATAGAGCTTGGGGATTTGAGATCCTCTGCATGTAAGAGTTCCATATTTTTGAGTAAAATGTTATTCCCTATTTTGTGAGTGTTATTCTGTGTCTCGGGTTTGCTCCCTCGTCAGGTGGTATCAGAGCGGGTTTTCTTGAGCGTGTGAACAGATCACCGATTGTGAGGCAGTTTGCACCAGGACCATGGTTGTGGGTTCAAAATCTTCAAGATTACCCCAAGAGTGATTCCTAGTAGTTGTGGTGGTGGCAGAGGTGGCAAAAATGCTGGTGGAAGAGATCCATTAGCAACCGAGGGTTTCAGAGCCCTCCAAAGATAAATTGATGCATTGCAGGAACAAATGAGAAGAGGGTTAAAACCAGGAAGAAGAGGAGAAAGTGAGGATGAAGAAGAGGTGGAAGATTTAGACATAAAAGAGGAAGAAGAAGAAATTGATCAAGACCATATGCGGCTGATTAGGGCCATTTTGAAGATCGAAAAAAGACCCAGAATAGAAGTCCCTAGTTATTCCGCAAGTCTGAATCCAAAAGAGTTGATCGACTGAATCAACAAGCTGGAAGAATATTTTGAGTATGAAGAAGTAGAGGGCCTAGATCGGGTTAAGTTGGCAAAAACGAAGTTGAAGGGCCATGCCAATATTTTGTGGAAAGAGGTCTAGTTGGAGAGAAATCGAAGTGGAAAAGGAAAGATCAGTAGTTGGGATCACATGGTGGAGAAATTGAAGAAGAAGTTTATACCAATAGACTACGAGTTAGATCTACTAAATAAATTAGATCTACTAAAAGAAATTGCAAAGGTTGAAGGAAGGAAGTAGATGCAGTGAAAAGAATACATGAAGATTTTCACAAGATGATGATCATCCCGGAAGCGGGCCATCACGAGAGGCAACAAAAAGGAGAAGGTAGCCCGGTAAGCTTAATGGGTTACGACCAAGCATTCAAGAGGAGTTAAGCTTGGTCAGAATGACTACCACTGAGGATGCATACCAGTTTTCTCTGAAAGTTGAGGAGAAACTAAACAAAATATTTGACAGCAAGCAAAAAGGCCGAGGACGTCAAAGTGGAAGAGGTAGTGGAAGATCTTTTGGAAGCCGAAATGAGGATGAAAGGAAAAATGAATATGTGGGTACCAGTCGAAGCCAAAGGAATGATAACTTCTACCGCCCTTGTGATAAAAAAAGTGGTGATCAAAGAGGTAGAGGACGAGGAAGATCTGGGCCAGGGCCCGAAAGTGGTGGCTTCAGAGGAACTTGTTTCCATTGTGGTGAAGAAGGGCATCAAGCCTATGAATTTCCACAACACCAAGGAAGGATAGACAAAAGGCTAGAAGGCCATGGAAGGGTTACACATGCAGATGAGGAAGCTCAATTTGAGCATTCAGACAATGCAGAAAGGGGAGAAGCCCTAGTGGTCAGAAGAGCCCTGGTGACTGGAGAGAAGGAGCCAGAGCGGAGGAAGAATCTGTTCTGCACAAGATGAAAGTGTGAAGACAAATTTTGTGAGGTCATTATTGACAGTGGGAGCACCGATAATTTGGTGTCAGAAGAGATGGTTATGAAGTTAAAGCTGAAAAGGGAAAGGCATCCACACCCATATTAGATTTCCTGGTTGCAGAAAGACCACAAAGTTCTGGTCAATGAGCAGTGCCTGGTGAAGTTCAAGATTGAAAGCTATCATGATGAGGTACTATGTGATATCATCCCCATGGATGCATGTCACATGTTATTGGGGAGGTCGTGGCAGTTTGATAGGTGAGTTGTACATGATGGCCATGCAAACACTTATTCTCTGATGAAGGATGGAGTCCGTCATAAGTTGAAACCCCTGAAGAAGGACAAAGAAAAGGTATGCAGTAGTGCTAGAATTTGTTTTATTGATGGAAGGAAATTTTTCAAAGGCATGAAGCATGAGCGTATATGTTATGCATTGATTCCTAGAATGGATAAGGAAGATAGTGAGAAGGTGCCAGTAGAAGTTTCTAAACTATTGGATGAGTTTCAGGAGATTATTTATGATAACGTACCTGAGGGTTTACAACCAATGAGGAAGATCAGTCATTAGATTGACTTGATCCCTAGAGTTAGTTTGCCAAATAAGGCAGCTCATAGAATGACTCCTGCAGAAAATGAGGAGTTGAACAGACAAGTTCAGGAGTTGTTGAGAAAGGGTTTGATTCGAGAGAAACTGAGTCCATGTGTAGTACCTGTAGTACTAGCACCAAAGAAGGATGGGGAGTGGAGGATGTGTACAGACTCCCGAGCCATAAATAAGATAACAATCAAGTACTAGCACCAAAGAGGGGCTATTTATGGGCTAGTTTCTGATTTTTGGAGAACTTTTTGGGGGAAAGAAGTTGGCATGCTGCGAAAGGGGGATCTAGGTAGTTTTTTGTAAGTCTGTAATTTTCATGTAATATAGAGCTTTGGGATTTGAGATCCTCTACATGTAAGAGTTCCATATTTTTGAATAAAATGTTATTCCCTATTTTGTGAGTGTTACTATGTGTCTCAAGTTTTCTCCCTCGTCATAAATACTCAAGCTTGGTAAAGAAAAATCATGTCAGATAATATTAGTCCAGAACAAAATGAAGAGATAGTTGCTAGAATGTGAGTTAGATTGAAAAGAAAGGGTGATGGGAAATGTTATTGTCCTTTCAATAATTGCAAGGGATTAAAGACGAGAAGACTTTTAATCACAATAGCTAAGAAACATTATAGGTAGTATTATTTGATCATGGTTTATTTGTGTCTATCCTTATTATAAAGGTGGGGCACCCTAGGGCACATGATATGGATTATCACAGCCCAAAGAATGTGGTTTTGGAAGTGGAGGAACATGGAGCTATGAATATCAAAGATGAAGTTAATGATCCTATGCAAGAAGATGATCATGTGCCAGAAAATACAGTTGAAGATGATGGTACAAATACATTGATCCATGACACATTTAGTGCCACATATAATAATGATGATTGAGATGACTTTGATGATGTTCATGATTTACCAATACTTGAGAAGGCATACGATCCCCTTTATGAAGGCTCCCAAACAACTCTTCTCTTTTTTGTATTGTTGTTGGTGAACTTGAAGGTTATGAATGGTTTATCCAACATAGCAATCTCACAGATGTTAAGGTATGTCATATATGTCATATTTTTTCATCTATTTTAATTGTTGTTAAACTCATCACTAGTAAATAAATGATGAAATATGTACCATTAATATTCTTTATATTAACAAATTATTTTTTGTTGTAGATTGATTAGTGATTTTTTTTAGCACCATCAAATATTTTACCTTGCTCATACCAAGATTTATCTGGCATTATGAAAGATATTGGAATGGATTATCAAGCAATAGATGCATGTCCCAATGATCATATTATATATCATAAACAACATGAATTTAAAACAAAATACTCAGAATGTGATATCAGTAGATATCAAATAGATCAACTAACAAAAAAAATGTCTCATAAGGTTTTCCGTTATATTCTCATTATTCCATGTATGCAGCAATTATTTATGTGTGAAAACTTAGCCCAATATATGGATTACAATGCACAAAATAGAAGTGGAGATGACATTCTTCAAATACCTATGGGTGGTTCTACATTTAGGGACATGGAGGAAAAATGGGCACACTTTAAAGAAGAACCTTGTAATCTCAGGCTTTCATTGGCAACAGATGGTGTCAATCCATTTGGAGAGCTGCGATCTATTTACTTGGTGCAGCCTATTTTTTTATCAACAATAACATTCCAATATGGATGTCAATAAAGAGGGAGCACATAATGTTGTCAATGATTGTTTCAGGTATTTGTTGACATTAATTTTCTTTAACGTAGTAGCATTTCATTTGTCTTATTTGTTGCATAATGATTTTTTTTTTCATTTAATAGTCATGTACATTAATTTATATATATTAGAATAAAATGGTTATAATAATTATGTAATGTTTATGTTCATTAAACTAGGTAAGTACCGAGTTAAAGATATCAATATATATATCAAGCCTCTTATCGACGAGTTACTAAAGTTATCGAATGGAATCACTATGTATGATGTCTCTAGACCAATAGGACAAAGACAATTTCAATTCCATGCAATGCTTGTATGGACAATCTATGATGCCCCAGGGCTAACACATTTTTGTGGTATGTTATAACATTCAACTACACTTTAACAATATTTAATTTTATGAAGTAGATATCATGCATTTTTTTTAAATAATCTATTCATTATATATATAATTATAAAAATTGACATATTTAATCCAATTATATATGATCTTGTAGGTTTTCAAACAAAGGGAAAATTTGCATGTCCAACTTGTGGTCCAAAGAAGAAATCTCGTCATTCAACAAGTTTAGGAAAGCAGGTGTTTAATGAGTATAGGTAATTCCTCCATAGAAATCATAAGTATCAAACTATTGAAAAACATCTTTTCAATGGGAAAAAAAATACATCAAAATCATGAAGAATGACACCTTGCCTATGGAAGTTGGAATATAATAGAATTAATCATCAAGGTTATACATCAGATCGAATTGTTCATCTGTCATATATGATATGTTTAGAATTTATATTTTTATAGTGTTGTGTTTACTCATATTGTAATTGACAATGATTGTCATTGTTAATTTGTTTAACTTATATGCTTCATGAAGATCGTCAAGGCATTAGTGGTCGGCTTCCACAGGGACTAAAAAGTTATCCCAGACAATTTAGTAGGTTTCCCTACTATGAGCAGCTACAAATTGTGCATTTGTTTGATACAATGCATATTAGAAAGAATATAACAAAAATGTTATGGAAAATATTGGATAGAAGGCATGACAAAGAAAAAATTGTCAAAATTTGTAGTGACATTCAAGAAGCCAATAATGCAATGAAAAATCTCATTCAATTGAAAGAAATGGAGACCAAATTAATCTAAGTGCCCTTCCTTGGTTATTAATGGAGTAGTAAAGCAATGCTATAAAATAAGTCATACGAAAAAATCAATTTCCCATAGGATTTGCTACGAACATAAACAATATCATAACAAAGAGAGGTGAATTTGGGTCAGGGATGAAAATGCATGATTTACATACCTTCAATAAGGTAATTATTCTGGTATATTATATACACTTGTATACTACATGTAATTTTCAATATATTATGTTTACTACTTTTGGAAAAATAATGAAAAGATCATTTTATAATTGTTGTAGTATGTTCTACATCTATCTCTCTCAGAAAAGTTTGACAACAATGTCAAGAAAGTTATATATGATCTTGGAAAATACATGAGGTAAGTAGCAATATTTGTTCAATTCATTGCATAGATCTTATAACTGTCATTTGTTTCACTTGTTATGTAATATGTTGTATATTTATGTTAAATCTTATTAATATATTTGCGCCTTGAATCACTTGTAGATGGTTTTCATCTAAAGAAATCCATAAAGAAGATATAAATTATTGGAAGAGAAAAATTCCTTGTCTAATGTGTGAAATGAAAAAGTGTCTACCTTTGACATTTTTCAATGCACAAGAACACTACCTCATACACCAAGTAGAGGAAATTGAATTTTGTGGACCTGTACACACAAGGTCAATGTCGATGGTTGAGAGACACTTGCAATTTTTAAAGAATTTGGTTATACAAAGAGAACATCCTTAGGGTTCTATGGTGGAGGGATATATGGTATACCAGACCATGGTGTACATTAGTGAATATTTTCCTAAGTTTGCAACAAAGATCAATGTAAATCACATTTGGGATCCCAAATCCATTAAAAAATTCGAAGGGGAGTACCTGATGGGGAAAGGTAGATTGATGAAAGTGAGAGGTAATTATATGATGGTCATGGAGATTAATTAGAATACAATTTACATATGGTTTTTATATATATTGTACTTATTTAATTATTAATCTTCAATATACATCAATTATAAATTAAGGTCGTATACAATGGTGATTAACTAATTATATGCCATTTGTGAATTTAAATTTTTTTTGATACAGTTGGTCGAGAGTGGGATGCACTACATTTGTATGTCGCAAACAATCTTGATTGGATGATGGTATGTTTTGAACGAAGTCAACAATCTGGTCATGCATTAACATGGGAAGGTGTAGCTTCATTGGTTAAAAGAAGCTCATCGTAATGGAGATTCCAATGTTACACTTGAAGGGTGATCCCACATTAGTAGTTTATAATTTTTGGCCAAACATGACACTAAAATTATTATTTTTAACTAAATATTCACATTTGAGCACCTATAGTGGCTTAACCATGAGGAATTTTAAGATGATGCAAACTAGAGTCTCGTCACATTTTGACTGTAGATTCTAAAAATATTTTTTTCAAAATTTTTGGAATCAGATTACACTTCTTTTTCCATCTCCCACAAAAATTGGTTTTTTTTCAAAAAACAACATTTTTAAAAAGTGACGCACATCGTATAAGGCATAATTTTTTTTTCCATGAAGGGTAAAATTCTAATTCTTTCAAATTTAGATAATTTGAAACTTTGATATCTAGTGCTTCCACTTGGTTAGATAGTTTTTTATTGAATATTTTTTCTTTAATCAAGTTTTGAAGTCAAACCAATTACAATTTAGACACAACACATCGGTATAATGCATAACTTTTTTTGTATATATGAAATTCATTTTTTTTTTGTTGGATCAAGGACTTCAATATCTGGTGCACTCATATTTTTCATTTTTTTTTTTGATAATCTACTACTTTTCCACATGTACAAAATAGAGACCTTCACTTTCGATGAAAAACCTATGTTTAAAAAAACTAAAAAAACAAATACATGATAGAACCAAAACATATTAAAATTATATTCATTGGATAGCTCATTCGAAGGAATACTTGATTCTAGTTGGGTTTGTGAGGATTCCTCCATTTTCATCCTCAACTTGAGCTTTGAAGCATAAAAATTGAAGTTTTTTTGTGAACAAGGTCAAAAATTAGGGAAAAGGGGGTTTTGCTAGAACTAGGGGGCAAACCCCCAAGGGTTCCCTAGGGGTTCTAGCAAACCAGGGTTCATTTGAACCCCCTTCCCAAAAGGGGCTTTTTTTTTTCTTCTCTGTGCATGCATTGAATGGGTTTGCTTGAACCCTAGTTCGAGCAAACCCTTTGTTGGTTGGTTCGAACCAATCAGTTCATTCGAACCCCCAGAATGAAAATTTTTGGCATGGGGTCATTTTTAACAAGTTTTTCTTCCTCATTCGAATTGTAAACCACTTCTGTGGGTTTACCCACAAAGGGAAATTAATTTAGCATATGGTTTAAGAGATAAATAGGTATGTATAAATATATTAATCACCCATATTATTTAATTATTTTCAATTATATTGATGTATATATGATGTAGAGGATCCAACAACACCAAAAACATCATTTCATGAGGTTAAATCAAACCCAATCAGAATTAGGAGAAGATCAAATTCTTAATTCACTTTCTTTTTCCTCAAAACTCATACAACTTCTTTTGATTCTTCAATTCTACAAGAATTGAAGGCAACAAGTTAGCACTCTAATTTCAACAAACCATATGTCATTATTAGTATTCCAATTGACTCATTCAAAGAAAAAACCATATTAGAAAACTTTGACTCAACCAATCAGATTCACATCATTCTCAACCACCATATCAACATCTATACATTCACTCAACCTTTCATAAGGCAACACATTACTTGCTACACAACCAATTACCCATCCTTCAAATTCATGTATACATCATATCCTCAAGGCAACAAAACACTTATTCTAAATTATATTCCAAAATGTCAATAACCAAACTTCAATCATTGAAAATAGTCTAAACTTCTCAAATAGAACCAATTCATTTTCCTTACAAGGAAAACTAACAAAGACCAATACTTCTTGCTATCAACTAGTTAATCAATCCTTCAAGACACAAGATTCATCATGTTTTGAGAGAAATCAATTCAATACATCAATGTATAAATATCAGATTTGCCTGCTTTGTAAAGATACCAAGACACAATAGAATCATCATTCTCAAAAAAATATGCATTACCTTTACAACCTTATTCAAGCATAAATTCTACTATAACTCCATCCAAATGAAAAGGTTCAAGCATTTAAGGTCACCCACTTCCCTGTACACACAAATTTCCATTGTCCATGAAATCTAAACATTAATTAGCAGTAGAATTTCATACCCTAGATCAGGTGAACCGCTCACACTAGGTTAAAAACCAAGATCCAAAGGCACATTTAGAGACCTAATAATTCCCATATCATCATATCAAAAAATCAAAATGATTTATATGGGAGAAACTAGCAGATTTTAGACTGTACGCCCAAGAAAGGCTACTAGAATAGGGCTATTTTACAAAGCATCGACCTTTTTTCCAACTCCAAATTGTTAGAAAACCTCAAATAGTCAAAGTAAAGGCCACAAAACAGTAGATTTATCCACTTAGAAAGTGTATTAACAAACCCTTCATTTTAGGTTGGAAACACCCAAAACAGTGAGGGTTTTGTGATTATCACCCTTACAAGCCTCCAATACTCTAGCCAACCATTGAAACATGCTCCATTATTTTTGAAAATTCCTTTAGAAACATCTCCCTAGACATGAATACATTATTTCTCCAATACCTTGCTGGAAACCTTCATTTTCAAGAGGAAAACTCAGAACATTAACTTTAAATCAGCAACACAACACCATATTCTTGATACCCTACACTCACACAAAAAAAAATCACATAAAGGAAACCCTACTTATCCCATCCCACCATTTCTACTAGGTTTACATCGGTGGGATGGGCCTTAAACTTCTTTAGGGACTCTCAAAATCACAGTGAAACTAACTCTACCCGAGACACAAGATTGTCTTTGATTCTTTTGCTACTTAAAAGTAACTTTCAGACTCTTTGATAATGAAAAGTACTCTTTCTCAAATCAGATTACATAAGAACTAACCTTTGGATGTCACCAAATTAGCAATACAAGTTAGGAGAAATAGAAAGAATGCTTGATAACTCAAAAAAATAGGGCTTTTATTCAAGATTTTGTTACAAGAATTTCAAGATTTTGTTCTTCCACACCTTTCCATAACTTTTTCCCTCTTAATAACTTCCTTTTCTAACTTACCATTGGTTCAAACTGCCTCTTATCTCCTAATATGCTTGATTTATGCCTTTTTGTTTACATAATATTGCATTATTTACATTTTTTTGCATTTTCACCTCCTAGTAACTTCTTTTATGATTTGATTACATTCAAATTAGCCTTTTCATGGAATTGACACAAAAATTTAGACTTGAACATGTAAATTTAACATATTATACTTTTGAAGGCATTTACAAGATCTAGGTGCTCCTACACCAATATATATGTTGACATTTTTTTCTTTGCATACATTCAACCAAGAATAAACATGTTTATCAACTGATGATATTGCAATAATTTTTACATGTTTGACATATTTTAGGTGAAACACCACAAGGATATGTGGTGCAATGGCCATAAATTTTGAATCAAAAATTTGGATGACACAAAGAAAACTTGTGATTTTGACATTCTTTCAAGTGACTAATGTTTCATCTAGAAGCGACATATGTATCCAAAAGTCTCAGAAAATCGATACTATGGGATTTTGGATGATATACTTGAGTGTGACTTTAAGTCCTTCAAATTAGGTTTTTTCCTTGTCCTATGGTATAGGATATGATTGAGTGAAAATGATCCTAAGAGAACTGTTATTGAACATGATAATGGATTTACCATGGCTAATACAAGGTCAATCGAGTAAGCTAGAAATAAGCCCTATGTTCTTCCAAGAAAATGTGAGTAGGCATTTTACTCAGAGGTTTTAGGTAAACTGGGTTGATCATTTTTTGTTAGACATGATCCAAGAGGAAGGCCAGTAAAGTATAATGTGGTGGAAGAAGAAGATACTGAAGAACTAGAAGATGGTGTTGATGATGATCAGGATCAATAGTTAGTTGATGATGTGCCTGACAAAGATGTCAAAGAGCAAGAACTAAATCATGATGATGTAGGAGTTAATGTTCATGAAAATGATATCTATGTGGATGTTGACATTATCAACAATGATATCAATGACAATGACAATGATATGACCAATCCTTACAATGTCAAATCTAGATCGGATGATACAGAAAAAGAGTTGGATGAAGAAGAAGATTAATGACATTGAAATGCATGAGTTATGAAATTATATTATCTATTTGATATTAATTTCTAGATATAATTATATTTGACTTATGGGAGATATGATTTTAGGAGTTTGTATCCATGTGCAGACCTAATGGGTTGTGTCTGAATAATGAATATAAATGATACACACACACACACACATATATATGTGTGTGTGTGTATGTATGTATATTTATTTGAAAATGTGAATGTAAATGAAATTACTGGATGTTATTCTAGAATATTAAATGCAACATATCATTAAAGAAATCTATATCTATGTATATAAATGTGTATTTCTAAATTCAAGTGTAAATGCACAAAGAACATATGGTTTTGTAGTGTTATAGATACATCATATCCATAAATTAATGCAATTGAAATTCTAAAGTCTTCAACACATATAATATGAAATCAATCAAACTATTAAACTACATGAAAAATAAATGAAAACAGTAAATGCATATGTATCTAGATCAAATCCTTTTCATGGTGGACCCTGTTAGCACTCAAAAATGCTGGTTGAAAAACCACAAGAGGTTTCCAATCTCTTGGTATACTTTAGGGTAACATACAAGGCTTAATGACTCAAGCCTTGTTCTCTTTTGGTGCTGCTAAACCTAGGGGGGTCTACCTATACTAACTAAGAAGACTTAATTGATGTTATTTAACTATAGTAATCTATCGACAATGGCAAGTTTATAATGAATAGATGTGATCCTAATCTAACATGAACTAAATGAGAAATATGTTTAGTTAACAAACGTGTAAAATGAATTAGATTTATGGATGGACAAGGGGAGACCAGTTCCTTATTGGGTATATGGAGTCTAATAAATAACTACAAATGTGGATTTCAATAATGGAAATAATTCAAACTGTTAGGCACAAAAAAAGTTTACAACTTGTGTAAACGTGCAAGTGAATAATTGAAAAACTCTTCTTAAGATAGAATGGAAATTCTAGTTATGTAATTCTTCTAATTAATCCAACTAACACTTACCAATTTCTATGATTGATTAAAAGGTTTTAATCCCTACTTGAGAGAACCAAATAACCAGATCACACATATATAGCAAATGTACAATGATAAATAGAGTATAAACTTGTTATATCAATTTAAACAATAGAGAAGCATGAGAATGGAGACAATCAAATAACTACATAAATTTAAC
The DNA here is from genome assembly GCA_007258455.2 of Sequoia sempervirens. Lineage (NCBI taxonomy): Eukaryota > Viridiplantae > Streptophyta > Pinopsida > Cupressales > Cupressaceae > Sequoia > Sequoia sempervirens. The sequence goes on from VDFB02058242.1 coordinate 476,907,915, forward strand.
AAACAAATGATACCAAAATCTTAATCTGTGGCTTAGATATCTTCATTTATTCCATCAAAATACATGCATTTGATTCTTTGTATATGAAAGCATTTTACTAGAAACCTATCTACTAAATATATCTTAATGCCTATATTTGTTGCATTACTATGGAAGAGATATATATACATCAAAACTTGGAAAGGACACGTCCATTCACAAACTTTTTATTTTACTTAACTAATTAAAACAAGAGATTAGGCTCTATTTAGCCATAGATGAACATTTGATAAATGATGTAGATAATCTTTCTGTTGATGAGTATCAACATCTCCTAATGCATTTATGGCTGATATTTCCACCTTTATCATCCTTTTGTTCTGCTCGTAGCTCTCATCCAATGTCAAATCCTTCTCTGTAGAATTTTCTAGAATTGTCTGTAGCATCAATTCACATTCTTTGATCCACTTGGCTTTCTCTTTGAACTTTTCTCCATCTTCAAATAGTGTAGGCAATCCCATATTCGTAACATCAACTAGCCTATTTGCATCTTCTTGTAGTTCCTCATAAAGGTCCCTATGTTTCTTTATAATATGGTGACCCGTACCAATGGACACACTGTCAAGAACATCTCTTTCAATTCTTAGAGCTTTTCTTGAATCGTTCCATCAATTCTCTTGTGTTCTTTCCCTATAACATGGTTCTTTGAATATGCTCCCTATAGCTTATTCAACCAAATAATTAAGTTGGCCTGCCTTTTTCTGATTATTGTAGTGAGTGTATCATATTTACCTTATGAATATGCAGTTGACTCATGTCCCAATGATCTTTTACCTATGAGCTTTCACCATGTGTTATTAATTTAGGAGGCCCCATTGTGACTCCTAGCATGTCTTTCAAATGATCATTTTCTCTCATGATCCTTTCATTACTCATTTTGTACATTTCCTTTTCTTTGATAAAAATTTATATTTGGGATTTATTCAATTTTTCCACATTAATCCCAATGTTTGCAGTTGCCACAGGATCTACCTCTCCAACCTTTAGAGTCATGACATGTCCAAATTCTTTCTCAGTATCAATCACCACTGACTTTCTATGAGGTGGATACAAGGCCCATATCATGAGTGTTCCTTCATCTAGGTTATATTTGGATCTAGCATATATTTCTATCATCCCCTCTGGACTAAGCTTGTGTGTGGCACTATTATCCTTTAAGAAGCTATTAAAGACCAATGTAGAATTCAAATCCAGCCTTGGAAAGATCATAACTCCAACATCCTCTAACATTTTCCTTCTTTTATTGGGGGTCATATTATCCATTTCTCTATCCCCAGTTAATTTCAAATTATTTAGTAGCTACTCTTCATTGTTTGGTGTAATATTATCAACTATCTCTCTTATCTCCTTGCCCTTTTGTTTATACAAGAAAGATATGAATTCTAAAGAATTAACAAAGTCATTGTCTACTACAAATGACCTATATGCCATCTCTCTAGTGTTTGTATCTTGGCTTTCTTCAACACTTGGTTCTCTAGGAGGGTAGTTGTAATCTTGAGCTTTTAATCTGGAAATCCTACTGGGTAGGTCTCGTGGCATATCTTCTCTAGGTTCCTCATCTCTAGAAAAAGGGAACCTTGTATCCAGAAACCCTTGGTTGTATTCCTCCACCACTCTCTTTGCTTCCTCTTCCTCCAAATTTCTAATCATGTCATCAAATTGATAAGGCACATGATCATATCCTCCAACGTTTATCCTTTGTCTGGAAGAATTGATATATCCCTCTGGATCAAAACCTTTTCTTGGTGGACCCTTATTCATATTATACTGCATTAATTTTTCAAGGATCAAACCATATCCTTCCTTTCCAAGCATAGTAAAATCACCAAAGCACAGAGTACTAGGCACAAATGCCTATTTCTCCAATGAACCAAAATTCATGAAACTAGAAAAATCTATTTGTCTTAAAATTTCCAAATATGCAATCCTATATGGTATTGTTTTAGGTAAAATGAATGGAGAATCCTCAAAACCAAACACCCTTACAATAGTAGCATGTTCCAAGCAATACCAGTCTCCCCAATTGTGATCAATTTGTCCATTAAAGTCCTTAGGTCTGAGGAAGCATTTTATTTCATCAAACAATGAGTGCGCATAAAGATGACTATAGAATTCATATATTGGCTTTACAAAATATTCTTCAAAATACAGGTAACTAGAATTAGCAAACCTACTGTCCCAAATGGCAGTCCACAATTGAATGGGTAAGAAATTTTCCTCTTTACCAAACTATGAAACCTTCAACTTTGGTAGCCAAATCCCTAATCTTGTCTGAAGTACAATAATAGATGCATTAAAAGAGAATAATGCCTAAGGTGTAGAACAAGGCATTTATTCTTGATTGCCATCAATTCTAAGTTGAGTTCCTTGGAGACAAATAAAGCATAGTTAAAAAACCTAGAATTATGACATTGAATATCAGCTGCAATTACCATGGGAACGATGGACATATACTCAGGAACTTCCATACCCAATACTTTTCCTACCAAGAAATAGGTATATCTCATATAGGGCTCGAATAAGTCCACATGGAATGGAGGCCCATCGCCATCGTCAAGTGGGACAATTTTACCATCTTGTTTAATTCTATGTAAGGAAAACCTCTAACCCTTGTAAGTGGTGTCCATTCTCCAAAACTCCTTTCCAAGCTCCTCATTCATAATTTTCTCATTACTCCACCCTTCCAACTTAAAAACCTCACTTATTGAAGCCTTTGATATGTATATGAAGGGTTTCCCAGATGGTCTGCATATGGCCTTATGTTTTGAGTCATAGTGGGTGGCCAAAAAATTTACCAGCTCTATATTGACAAACACATAATTAGGAAAAACCATCTTTCCCAAATTTAGATGCCATAGATTATAGACTGGCTCAAAATGATCTCTTCGGTGAAAGTGGAATCTAAACAATTCATAGCCTCTTATTGGGGTCCAAATGTCTCCTATGTGCTTGCATTTGTCATCCAATTTTTCCACTTCCACCCTCAGTTGCATGGAGTGCCTACCTTTGGGCCCAGAGCTAGGAAATTGGTCAATTAAATCCTGATTTAGATTTCATTCAGTACCCTCTAGCTCAATTCTAGACACAATTTTTTTCTTCTTACTCTTAGAGTGACTGCTCTTACTTTGTTTTCTACCTTTCAACTTCCCTGAACTAGTGGCTTTCATGTTACTTGCTTCAAATTGCATAAATGAAAAAGTTAAAATGCAAAGGACTTACTTGTTTTGATTAAGGTCTTTCAATGAAAACAATTCTTTGGACTTTTGTTTGTCTCCTCGTTTCCTTTGCTACCAAGTCACAAAAATGTTCATTTTGTAACAATTTCCTTTCAATTTATAAAATTACCTGTACTCTGTGGTGCCATTAATGTTTTAACTCCAAGCATGAATGGAACATATTTTTGAATTCCTTACTGTCACATCAAATGAACTGGTCGGCAAGACACCTTCAAACTTTGGGTGATCTATAAATTAGGCCCCAACATTGGTTCACTGAATACTCTCCTGATTGGGGTAACACTCTACACATCTAACTGATGTTAAAATTTGTCCTGCATACATCGCCAAGAGTCACCCCAACAATCATTTTGGTTCATTTGTTTCTTCATCAGCCTAAATTTTAGTATCACTAACACATTCAGTGGTTCCTGTGATGTTATAAGTCTCATCGATAACACATCAAATGAACTGGTTGGCAAGAAACCTTCAAACTTTGGGTGATCTATACATTAGGCCCCAACCAACATTCACTGAATACTCTGTTGATCGGGGTAACACTCTACACATCTGACCAATGTTAACATTTTTCATGTATACATTGCCAAGAGTCACCCTGAAAATCATTTTGGTTCATTTGTTTCTTCATCGGCCTAACTTATAGTATCACTAACACATTCAGTGGTTCCTCTAATGTTATAAGTCTCAAATAACACATCAAATCAATTGGTTGGCAAGACACCTTCAAGATTTTGGTGATCTATACATTAGACCCCAACCAACGTTCACTGAATACTCTGCTAATTGGGGTAACACTCTACACATCTGACCAATGTTAACATTTGTCCCGTATACATCACCAAGAGTTACCCGACAATCATTTTAGATCATTTTTTTCTTCATCGGCCTGACTTTTAGTATCACTAACACATTCAGTGGTTCCTCCAATGTTATAAGTCTCACCGATAACACATCAAATGAACTAGTTGGCAAGACACCTTCAAACTTTGGGTGATCTATACATTAGGCCCCAACCAAAATTCACTAAATACTCTGCTAATCAATGTAACACTCTACACATCTGACCAATGTTAACATCTATCCTATATACATCACCAAGATTCACAATGAAAATCATTTTGGTTCATTTGTTTCTTCATCAGCCTGAGTTTTAGTATCGCTAACACATTCAGTGGTTCCTCCGATGTTATAAGTCTCACCGATAACACATCAAATGAACCAGTCAGCAAGAAACCTTCAAAATTTGGGCGATCTATACATTAGGCCCAAACCAATGTTCATTGAATACTCTGTTGATTGGGGTAACACTCTATGCATATGACCGATGTTAACGTTTGTCCCATATACATTGCCAAGAGTCACCCCAAAAATCATTTTGGTTCATTTTTTTGTTCATCAACCTGACTTTTAGTATCACTAACACATTCAATGGTTCCTCTGATGTTATAAGTCTCACTAATAACACATCAAATGAACTAGTCAGTAAGACGCCTTCAAAATTTTGGTGATCTATACATTAGGCCCCAACCAACGTTCATTGAATACTCTACTAATTGGGGTAACACTCAAAACATCTAACCAATGTTAACATTTGTCCTGTATACATTGCCAAGAGTCACCCCGACAATCATTTTGGTTCATTTTTTTCTTCATTGACCTGAATTTTAGTATTGCTAGCACATTCAATGGTTCCTCCAATGTTATAAGTCTCACTGATAACACATCAAATGAACTGGTTGACAAGAGACCTTCAAACTTTGGGAAATCTATACATTAGGCCCCAACCAACGTTTACTGAATACTCTGTTGATTGGGGTAACACTCTACACATCTGACCAATGTTAACATTTGTCCTGTATACATCACCAAGAGACACCTCGAAAATAATTTTGGTCTCATATATGTTGCCGATATCTTTTTTTTTGGTCTTGAGTATGTCGCTAGAACTCCTGTCGATATCCTCATGTCGGTGTAACTTAGCAGGTCAGGTGAACATTCAAGATTTACACCAATTGCACATGTCTCGCCGATATATTCCCAGTGCTCCTGTCAGTGAATGATGGTCTCACCGATGAAAATTCATCAGTGAGACTTAAATGTTTAGGCCAACATATATTTTTCATGCCAAGATGACTTTTCTTGCCAATAGATTACCTTCATCGATGATACCATATGCCAATCTCCCCGATATTTCTTCTTTAGTAATCATGATTGCTACAATAGTTTTGATGTCTCATCGATGTGCTAAAAAGTGCTTGTAACCCATAATAGGTTGGGAAGACCCATACCAACTCATGCTAATGTGATTTGTTTGCCACAATATCTTTGTTCAGAAGGATTTTCAGTAGTAAAACAAGGTGACCATGGGTATTTATATTTTGTAGGGCCACTTACATTCTTTTCTTACTCAAGATGTAGTTAATTATTATTGATAAATTTACATGAGTAAATCATTAGAAAATTTTGAAAAAATGTATAGTTCGAACAGACCCTTCTTCATGTTGTATTGCAACAATTTTTTGAGAACCATATCATATCCATCCCTTGCTAATACAGTGAAATCATTGAAGAAAGGAAGAGAGGTGGAGATAGAGAGTCAATGGATAAGAGGGATAGGGAGGGAGAGATGGTGAGAGATAGATAGGGGGAGATAGAGAGGGGGAGGGAGACAAAGGGATATAGATAGGTAGAGGAGGAGAGATAGAGAAGAGGGGGAGAGATAGAGAAGAGGGTGATATAGAAAGATAGAGGGGGATGGTGAAGAGATAGAGAGATCATCATAGATGTAGAGAAATATATGGATAGAAAGAGATAGAGAGAGGAAAAAGAGGGAGATTGAAAGAGAAATAGAGATAGAGATATAGAGTAGGAGAGATGGAGCTAGGGAGAGATGGATTGAATAATAGAGAAAGGGGGAGAGGGAGAGATAGCTCAATAGATAGATGGGGGAAGAGGGAGTGACATAGATAGTGAGAGATATAGAGATATATGGGAAGAGAAAGAGTGATGGAGATATATGGGAAGAGAAAGGAAGAGAGGTGGAGATAGAGATTTGATGGATAGGGAGGATAGGGAGGGACTAGAGATGGTGAGAGATGGAGAGGGGGAGATAGAGAGGGGGAGGGAGAGAAAGGAATATAGATAGGTAGAGGAGGAGAGATAGAGAAGAGGGTTTAGGGTTTAGGGAGATAGAGAGCAACAAGGAGAGATATATCAATCACGCTCCTTATATCTCTATCCATTCATCCTTATATCTTTATCTCTCTACCTCTCTCTATCTCTTTGTATCCCTTTCCATTTGAATGTTTCTTATTATCTCCCTCTCTCTCTATTTTTTCTGCCCTATATTTATCTTTGTCTCCTTAAGTGTGTAATGGGCACATTGAAGAGGTCTTAAAGGAGAATTATCACATCTTTAATCAAATGGCATGCTACCTTAAGCATAAATCCCCAAGGAAACATGTCATCCTTGGATTGTTGACATGAAACAACCAATAAAAAATTAGTTTCTCTTTTCCCTCTCTCTTTTCCTTTGTATCTCTTTTATTTCTCTCTCTCATGCCCTCTCTCTCTCTCTCCCTATCTATCTAAGTTCATCTCTTTCTCTCATTCTTTATCTTTTTAGTTTCTATATCTCTTTCTATTAGCTAATAGGCTACATATATTATGAGATTTGAGCTTGAAACAAATCTCATGCCTAAAAACCACTATTGTGTCATTGGAAAACAATTTTCAATTGCCATTTAATGGTAAGCCAGCTATAGTGTAATGGTAAAATCCTCTAAAATATCATATAAAATCCTATATGTACTATTATATAATAATAAATATAATTATATTATATATAATTTAATCTAATATTAATATTATATTAAATATATATTATATTAATTATATTTTGCATTGGGATAACACCAAGGAAAATATAGAATATATACTTTCATGAAGAAAGAACATGAATGTCTACAATTAATCTACAAGAATGAGCTACAAAATATAAATCTAATATAGCTAATATATATTTAACTAATATATACTTAACTATATTGTGGAATATTAAAACCTAGCTAAAATGGGCCATAATTTTCAATTTAATTAACATACACTAAAACCCAATGAAACCAGGTTGTAGCTCATCAAATTAGAGAAGTGAAAGTTCAATACCAGTGTTGAGGAAGAGTTTGGAGTTAAAACAATGTCAATACCAGCATTGATGAAGAGCAGAGGAGTGAAAAAAAGGTCAATACTAGCACTGAGGAAGAGTTTGGAGGAGTGAAAAAAAGGTCAATACCAGCACCGAGGATGAGGTTGAGGGCACTCAGGGAAAATTGATGACCAAGGGACAATGAGTACTGTAAGTTTGGCACCCCCATTCTCTTTAACCTGCAATTTTCATGCCTAGTTTCCAAAGATCTTCTCGTACATTGGCACCCCCAAAGGTCTAGGATTTCATCACACATAGCCTTCATTGCATTATTTTGAAGCAATTGTAGACTTAGTATAAGTATATTCTAGGCTAAGCTAGATCTAATGAATGGAAATAGAGGCATACAATTCTTCTTTAATACTTGATCCACCACAAACATATGCAAGGAAAGGTCTCCTATCTTCTTGGTAGTGATAACCTCCTCCACACACAACCCTTAAAAATTATGAATAGAGGAATATAATCTTTGAAGAAATCAAATTTGATTCTCTCCTACCTGATGCAATTAGTAATTTTATCCTTACAAACATTTATAGTGATTACTAGAGGCACATAGACCAATTCTTCATAATAGAAGAATTTGATCATACTTTTCCAATGATGGAATTATGAGAAAACATTAGGTTAAATGAATAATTCCTAGCTAAGTTATTTAAATCATGTCCAACCATATAAGAGAAGACCACTGCTATGTGTACTTGGATACCATGGAGAAAGTCTCTTTGGACTCTTTCATCAATCAAGGTATTGTTAAATTTTAACACCTAAAAGTGAGAATGGAGAATCTTTCCTAGGACGGTGGCCATCCCATTATAGCTCTTAGAGTTGTTAGAGATTTTTTTTTTTCAAAGTAGAGATTGGAACATCAAATAGTGTCACCATGACTATACCAATATATCCATAAAATTGACAAAGCCTGACTTAACAACCACAAATTCACAAGAAAATTGCCCCTGTCAGCCCTAGGGCATCAATTCAATGCCAAGTTTCTTGCTTTAGTAGACCCCTAAATGCAATGAAGCTCTATCATACCATGTTTCACACCAATCCACTAAGTTATAGTTCCAAGACAGTGGGTGGATTGGTGGATGCCATTTCTATTTAGCCCTTAAACACTTACACAGCCAAAACAGGGCAGTCCTTGTATTTGATTGTTTTCTCCCACAAAACAATGATCTCAGAGCATATCAAGCTTGTACAAACACATATATTTATCTACACCGATGATCTCAAAGCATTTCAAGCTTGTACGGATCCATACAACACAAAAGAACTTCAAAAAATTGCTTCAAGAACGTGGTATATGATATGAAATTTTGGTATCAACAATTACAATGGGATGGGAATACAATATGATAGAAGAGGGATAAGAAATTCATCATTTGAAGAATCAAACCAATATGAAAAGATGAAAGAAAGTGCTAACCCCTTAAACTAAAAAATTTTCTTCTAACTTTAGATTTGTTGGGTACCCAACTCTTTTAAGTTATCAAATCCTACCATCATACATAATGAAAATGTTGTTTCAAATGACTATGAGCACTAACCTTCACTATTTGAAGATGTTGAAACCTTGTCATAGAGAATTAGAACATTAATGCAACCACTCATCCTACCTTAAAACATACCAAAAGTCTCCTAGCAATTAGACATAGGAAGATTTAAGATGACTTCAACATCTTTTATTGCCAAAGCATAAACTTATGATGAATTAACCAGGCCTAGTGCACACTCCCTCCCCATTAACCACTTATAAATATGGAAATTAAATGCAAATTTTTTGCTATTTTTAGTCATGTAGGTTTCCAATAAACCACTTGGTGGTGTTTCCCTTCAAGTTTATTTACTTGAATGAAGAGAAAAAGTCCTTTGATTACAATTACAAAATACATTTGAGGCCTTGGTTGTGTAACGCATGGACCATAGTCACATTTAACACTTGTTACAAATTTTGGAAGTTAAAACATTAAGTTGATTTGATTTGTGATGGACACATTTGGACGATAGTAACAATAGTTTGCAATCTATCAAGACTTGATTACCTTATAACCTATCAAATTCTAGCGATGAAATGGTAGATTTATCATAATGTCACCTTGGTATCACATCACCAAGAAATAACTTTATCCAACATCCTTATGAGTGCAGGTACCACCAAATAGGTATTTGTCAGATCTATCTTCCTTGAGTGAGGGATATTTAGGAAGAGAAAAGGAAAGTGAGACATGTAGTAGGTCTAAAAGAGTTAGATCAACTAGAGGTCAAAAGATTAGAAGAGAATTTTGTAAACACATGAATTTTTTTCTTGCTGAAGGGGGGTCATGTTCTTATGATGATGAGAGAATAGGTGACATTGAGGTGCCCTTGAGGTACAAGCATCTACAAAAACAATGGGTACCCAAGGAACTTCCTCCAATAAACACTAATTTTTGAGTCAACGAGAGGATATATCGCATAGAACCATCGTCACTACATGGTTTGGGCTTATTTTGCATGGATGACATAAAGGTCTATTATGAAAAAGTTACTGAATTGATGGAGTATGTTAGACCCTGTTACAAATACAAAGATTGGATAGAACTAGTTCAATATACATGAAGTATGCGTAGGTATGCACTATCAGCAAATTATATACATCTAAAAGATAAGGATCAAAATAAAGGAGTGGCTATGTACATTGAAAAAAGGCCAAAAGCATCAGGGAATATTGTAGGGTTTATAAATAGTGCATGACCTAGGTCAACAAATAAGCAACCCAATTGCATATTTGAGGGAAACCGTGTATTCATATGTGTGATTAAATCAATAACTGCAAGGGGAGAGTTGTTAATCAATTACAATTTGAATTGCTTAGTTACAAACATAGTTACTATGTGGGTGGTACGTACTATGTACCATTTTACCCAGCCTCCAATTAATGACTCCAATATACCATTTTATTCTTATGTTTTTTTTGTAAGTCTATTGGTTTCATTTCAGTAATGTTTTTTTATATTTAATTTTTGTCACAGTGGAACATTGATCATATAGGGAAGGATCTGGCCCAGAGCATAGATTGTGATGCATCTTCAACCACTTCTACCCAACAAGTTTACCTCATTGTAATTGTATAAATTAGATATGAGCAAAATCTTTTATTTTTATGTTTTTTTCATAAGTTCCTTGGGTTAATTTCAATAATGTTTTTAATATTCTTGATGTAGTCAGTTGATCAGGGAAAGGAACTAGTAGTAGAGGAGAACATCCATAGGGAAGTGCAGTCAATATTATGTTATGATGACATCACATATTCAACAAGCCCTCTCGATATGTTAAGGAAGACCCAAAAAAATGCAATGAAGAAATCCTTAAGTTGATATTCATAGTGCCTTAAACAAATGAGATAAGAGAGAGGGTTAAAATATTGACTGAGAGAGCACAAAAATTGCAAGTAAGCTATCATGAGGTCTTTAATTATAACATAAGTTCATTCATAGATTTTTTTTTTTTACTCTTTTATGTCATGAACTAAAATATGTGTTGTTTTTACAAGATTATTTGTGTCCTCATGATGTTGTTGGCCATGATCAGGGTACTGCAGGTGCTTCCCGATGAGTAGGGGTTGGTACAAGTGTCGATCGTAATCTTCTTTCACATACACCACATCATCTAACCCCATCATTTGTGCCTTTATTTTCGTTTCAAACTTTGACAACACATAGCATGCAAGCATCAAGTAGTGCACCCTTTCACAACGAACACATACTAGAACATGCATCAAGACATGTACTTGGGGATGCAAAGGCCACAACTAGTACCAGTGATGTTTTAGCAACATTTCCTAGATCTTCCCATATTACTAGTACGTGAACATTTTCGGTCACATTTGTGGTGACTGAGGATTTTGTTCCCATAAAGATAGAGAAGGTCCTAGGTACTTTAATTTTTTTTAATTATTATTATATATAATCCAATTGAAATTTACTTATTGATCACTCTTTTTAGAATAATGATTCCATGATCATTTTGTAGGAAATTATTTTTTATAAACATCTAAGTGATATTACATTGGATCTATTTGAGCCCACCATATGTCATAGTGGAATGCCCAAAATGAAGAGTTAAAAGATGAGATCATTAACCATTTAGTTGTATTATTCAGTGATAAAACATTCAACTGAACAAAGGTCCTTCAGAAATTTTGTACCAATCTAAAGTATGTGAGGGACCAATATAGGTCACATTTAGAGAAGAACATAAAGTATGAGTGTCCCCACATGATTCCAAAGAGGGAGTGGAAGGACCTGGTGTCAGATGGAAAGGAGAAGGCTGAAAAGGAAAAAGGAAAGACACCACCGGGCCAAGGAAAGTATGTGATACTATCAAAAATGTAATTCTATACTGGTTACTCTTTCTTTTTACATAATCTAATGTATTTCAAACTTTTCATAGCCTGCCCAACACATGAAAGGAAACAAAGGAAAGACTAGAAAAACACGGGTAACACAAGCTTGGCTCTGGTGGCTATATGAAATTAGTCGCGTGAATTGTCAGTGACTAGAAAAACATGGGTAACACAAGCTTGGCTCTGGTGGCTATCTGAAATTAGTCACATGAATTGTAAGTATCAATAAATGAAATATTGCATCTAAATAATAAATTGCAAACAATTTTGGTTTTATCACACCATAGAAGCAAAATTAATGATCTTATCCAAAAATGCAGGGCTTTGAATTCAATAGAGTGCCTATAGAAGAGGACCTAAAGATTTCCTTCCAGCAAGGCTATGGAGTTGTGGCTGAATGCCTAAGAGTCTTGACTGGGAAAACACAATTTTCCACTGCACCTGACACATAGGTAAATAAAATCAATAAAGTTTATTTAAAATTGAATACTTGTGCAATCTATTCAATATTAATTTCCACCATAAAGTAATTATGTGCCTATTTTTTTTAAATAGAAAAGCAATGATAATACTACACATGACATTGGAATGCAACCTGGTGATGGTGGAGGACAACCTGCAGATAAAGGTCATGGTGTGTATCTCAGTACTGGATGTATTCATGTGCTATACAAAATGCAGTATGGATGAACACAATTAAACATCTTTAATTGCAATTGGTTTATTAATTAATGTAACCTTTCGTGTTTCAACTTTAGAGCATGTAGAGTGTGATCAACATGTCGAGCATGATCAAGCTAGAGAATATCAGGAACATGATGTGGCCCCATCAGGTAAAGAGGACCACTCTAATTTTTTTTAAACATATTTAATTGCAATTGGTGTATTAATTAATTTAACCTTTCGTGTTTCAACTCCATATCACAATTTAGAGGGTGTTTAACATGTTGAGCATGAGGCTATAAGAGAAGATTAGGAACATGATGTGGGCCCATCAGGTAAAGAGAACCACTCTAATGTTCTTTTAATTAATCAAATACTTGTAACAATAATAATAAAACATATATCAATTTAACATTTCTTTGTTATTGTAGCAAACCCCCCTTGCAGCGGAATCCATGTCGTGAGTACATGACTAGGCATACATTAAGATCACAAGCAAAGGGAAAAATAATTGAATGGGGGATAGATGATTTAGAAAATGATAATCCACTTAAGCTTTTTTTAGCTTCAAAAAATAAACAAAAAAAAGGTGATTGTAATCATATTATGAATGAATGTGAATATGCTAATGAATGAATGTTGTATGTTAATGAATGAATGTTGTATGTTAATGAATGAATGTTATTTCTTAATGAATGAATGTTATATGATAATTAATGAATGTTATATGTTATTAATGGATGAATGAATGATTAATGTTATATGATCAGGTATGGGGAATTGAGAGTGATGTGAGGAGGAAAATGAGCTTCCACCATCACGTGGTTGGACCTGTTATGTAGAGAATAGTAAACTATTCTTGAAATAGAGAGAATCTCAATAAGGTAATGCACTTTTCAATATAAGAAATGCATTATTTGAATCATCAAACTAATATGCAAAGATGAAAGAAAGTGGTAACCTTTCACTATGGTGGTAGAAAAATGATTCTTTATACCCTGATGCCTTCATTTTCCAAGCCAATTTCTCCTGCTTTGCATAGCTCTGCCATGTTTGTGGATGTGATATGATCCTACACAAAAAGTATGTACTAGTTTACGACCTTCAATCCAACTACATCAAAGTATCTTTCTAATTCCTCTATCTTCATCAATATGTTTACTATTTGAACCTCGTACATATGTTTTAGATGAAGAACCCATTATTGTGAAATGTGCCTCCAGTTGAGTAAAGTGAATCCATGCTTTGTATAATAATTTGAAGTTATTTCCATTATAATGTTTTGAGTTTAGTTTTTTTGTATGGATTTCTATGAATACCACATTGTGTTGTGTGTGGATTTGGTTTCAAAAATCTGTTTCTTTTGTTTTTAGTGGTGTCATAACTCTAAAATTTGACTTTTGTGCATAATAGGTTAGTGGAAAAATTGACAGCTCTAAAGGGTTTAGAGGCTCAATTGAGATAGATACATAGATATTTGGATCTTTTTGTTGATGGGAGGCTTCCACTTAACCATGAAATTTTATTCATATGTTTTGTATTGATTTTCAGGAGCTTGAAGAAGAGGGGAAGTTCCCATCTGACCTCCCAAACCTTAAGAGGATAATAAAAGAGGGTAATGTTTTTATTTTGATTGCTGATGCATTGTTTTCAAGATTAAAAAGCATCACTTGTTTCATCTATTTGGACTATCTTTGAAATATATCCAGGGTATGTGCGGGATCATGATGGGCAAAAAAGTGGCAATATGATAGGTATGTGGCTGACGACTATTTTTTTTACCCAAAATTGATGAAACAAAAAGGGTTTTTAAAGGAGATTCTCATCTTTCCATCAATATAACTTATGATTTACTTTGAATTTAATAAGTATTTATTATTCATTTTATATTCAAATTACAACTAAAGTCCTGATTGATAGGCTGATTGAAAAACATCTATAGCTTTCAAATAGTATCACATTTTTTGAATCCAAAACATGCGTCACATTCTATGCTTCGCATACTATAGGATTAAAAAAAAAATGAATTTCATGAAGTTTTGACAAAGTTAAGGTGGTCAAACATATGAGTTTTTATATTTTATAAAAAGTTGTAATAAAAAATTCATAATTAATTATTTACTAGGAAAAAAATTACAAAAAAATATGCATCACATTGGAGCATGAATCCTCTACTTATATCTAAAATATTATAAAAAAATATTATCATTTTACTATGGTTAGGGTGGTCAAAAAGACACCTACTTCTCATTTTTTCCCTAAAATTTAAGTACCCTGCATTGAAATTTCAAATTTTCACCAAATAGATTTTTATTTTGTTAAAACCTAGTAGTTTAGAAACTAAATTCAATTTTCTACAGATTTTATTCTTACATATTTTTGAAATAATATAGATAAATTATTCAAATTTTTACATCAACTTGCCTAACTTTGATTTTTTTTATTTTTTTGCCACTTAAGGGCCTATTTTTTCCATGATGATCGTACACATACCCATGGATAGAAAGAGATAGAGAGAAGACTGAGAGGGATAGAAAGATGTCTTCATATTGCTACAATATATTTTTGAACCTTTCTTGTTGCAATGGGGTTGGCATATTTGTGAGCACTATTATTGTGTGTACTTGCTTGTGTAGGTGCATTTGTGAACTGTCAGAAGCACAAATGTTTGTGTGTGTGAAATGATCTTGCAACATTTTTTAGTAGAGACCAAAGCTAGTTTGGCTCATGTTGTTAACTCAAGGAGGTTAAGTTTCCACTTGTCATTATGTATTGTCTATTTTTGTGCCTTAAAATGGTAAATACCATCATGATCATACACTCATGGTTGTCCAATATAAAAAAATTATATCTTTTGATGTATAATTTTATTTATCTCGTTCTCCCAATTTTAAATAAGTAATATCATTTTTCAATAATGTTTTAACCAATAGATGTGTCTGGCAGAATTCACAAATTCCTATGTCCTCCTTGAAAGAGCTCACTGATGGAGAGCAGAGGCCACATAAGACTTTCACTGACAAGTAGCAAGTATATGATTTTGACCTTCTGGAGTAGTATCTATCTCTTCTATTTTTATTTCTAGTTATATCGCCTTTTTTCTTAGGCACATTATATTATAAAGCTCTGGCAAATTTTCATTCCCTTACACTACATTTTTTTATTATTTTGGTTTCAGGAAAATCAAGATGCATTGTTCAAAAATTGATGTATCATTGATTCTACATTTCCCTAGTCTTGAGTAATTTATATGAATTGTCCCTACAAAATATAATTATTTACTTAAAAAAATTTAATGATTTACTCATGTAAATTTCTCAATATGATGTTAAGTTGCTAGTACAAGACAAAAATCTGAGTTGCTCCTCTTGAAAATGGTGGTTTTAAGAAAGGTTTTGAAGAAACAACGTGTACAGGGGTTTAGAGATGACTTCAAATGATTTTTCAAATGTATTTAGACATGATTCAATTGTTGGTTAGAGTATTGGAGGTCTGAAAATGAGTTATTCAAGAAACCCTCCTTGTTTTGTGTTTATTTCACCCTATAAACAAGGGTTTAATTAAACAGTAAGTTTTCAAGCCTTTCTATCTTTAAGAACTGAATAATCTTGAGTTTGGAGATATGGAAAATGATTTTTTGAGGTTGGCAAGTGATTTGGGGTAGAGTAAAGGTGACTCCCTTTGTAAAATAGGCCTAAATTTGTAGCCTTTTAAGTGTACAGTCTAAGGGTCTAGTAATTTCTTTAGAACTAATGATTGAAATGTTTTGTTATGTTGATTTTGACAATAATGGGCTTCTAAAAGTGTTTTTGGTTCAAGGGAAACAAGTTGAGTTTAAGGATTTTAACTCGATTGAGACATGGAAACCTAATTGGTAAATAGTGCTTTGACTTCACTAAAAGTAGAAATCTGATGGAACAATGGAAAGAGTGAATGTAAATGTTTGAATATTATCTTATTGATGTTATTACAGTTATGTCTATTCTTGGAAACTATTGTGAAGGAAGGTTATGACAGTATGGAGGCTTGGTCATGTGTGCATGATAGTGTCTTGACTACAAAAAAAAGATAGTAAAACTAAAAATGGACAAAAGTTGTGAAATGGATGATTGATTATTTCTTTCAAAATATGTTAGTTGCAATGCTTTGGATATTTTAGATAGGATTTTTTAGCATGAATGCAATGATGAGGTTGTTTTTCCTTGTAGCATGTAAAATGGCAATGAAGATTACTTGGTGAATCAATAAACAATGGAATGGTTCAGTGTTCAAGAATTGGTTATGGCTTGTTTCTATCATATTGAGGGTGATTGAGTTGTATTCAGACTTGATAAAGATATGAGGTAAGTTTAAGTGATGAGTGCTATGGTCTTGGTGTTTTGGTTCAAGGTTTTCTAAAGAAAAATTGTTGTTTGTTACTAACAAAGATAAAATGAGATGGTGAGTTGGCTGTTGATAGTCTTGTGAAGATGAATGGATTTTGGTTGAATGAAAAGTAGATTTCTGATGAAATTATAATTTTCTCTTCTCCTGATTTGATTGGGATTGGAATTTCCTGATGTAATGGTGTTATTTTTGGTGTTTTTTATGATGTTGGTATGGGTCTTCCTGACTTATTATAGGTTACAAGCACTTTTTAGCACATCGATGAGACATCAAAATTGTTGTAGTGATCAAGATTACTAAAGAAGACATATCGAGGAGATTAGCTTATGGTCTCATTGATGAATATAATCTATCGGCAAGACAAGTCATCTCGGAATGAAAAATATATGCTAGCCTGAACATTTAAGTCTCACCGATGAAGTTTCATCGGTGAGACCATCATTTCTTTCACTGACAGGAGCACTGGGAATATATCGATGAGACATAGCAGGTTGGGTAAACATTTAGAACTTACCCTGATGGTATAAGTCTCGTTGATATACTTCCTCATGCTCAGTCAATGAGACCACAAGTCAGTCCTCTTGATAAATCTTTTTTAAAAAAAAATTGCAACGTTTCGTCAAAATTTCAACAAAATAGCCTAATGGAAAAAAAAGTGTGATGAGGTTGCTATAGCTCTGATTCAATTTTGATCTCATTCCAATGGCAAGATCATCGAACAAATTATGAATGTTTGTTAGAATATTGGGGAGACTAGCTTATGGTCTCATCGATGAAGAGAACCTATTATCAAGATAAGTCATCTCAGCATGAAAAATATATGTTGGCCTGAACATTTAAGTGTCATCAATGAAGTTTCATCAGCAAGACCATCATTTATTTCACTGATAGGAGCACTGGGAATATATCGGTGAGACATAGCGGGTTGGGTAAACATTCAACACTTACCCTGATGGTATAAGTCTCACTAATATACTTCCTTGTGCTCATCGATGAGACCACAAGTCAGTCCTCCTGATATAGCTAAAGCTCTGACTCAATTTTGATCTCATTCTGATGATGAGATTGTCAAACAACAACAAATGTTTGTTGGAATTTCCATGAAACTTGGTCACAATTTCAACAAACATATCATGTTGTTCCGACGATTTGGTATAGGCATGCCATGTGTGTTATGACTCTTGTTCATCTCTATATCGACACAATGTTTTTCGATATTCCGATGAACACAAGTTCCCTTTTTTTTGGCAAAAACTGACAAAGTTCAGTTGTGAATTCATCATTTTGGAGCTCATCAGGATACCAATGAAAATTCAGTGACAATTTTTTCAAGAGATTAGTCAAAATTCTGACAATAGTTTTTTGACAGTTCAACAAATGTTTGTCAAAAAGTGGAGTCAAATACAGTAGTGATGCTTTTTGTGAAGAGTGTATTTTTGTGAATGCTATACTACATAAACATACACATACAATTTCCCCTACATATGTATATTTTTTAAATGCATATTAATATAGGAGCAATTGCATATATATATGCAAAGGGTTAGTATGAAAACATAAAGCTATTGAAGATAAAATTAGTGTAGTAGCTATGAAGGTATGCTTAGTTTTTTGTTTTGTGTGAATAGAACATGTTATATGTTCTTTGTGAACGATGTGTTGACAGATTATCATAGTTCACCTCTTGTATCCTCCATATTTTAAAGTTCTATTTAATGTGGATTTTCGATCATCTGTCCTTTCCCTATGATTCTTAAGCATTTTTCTAATAGCTCTTTTACAATTTCCCAATGTGTCTATAATATTTAGTATGAAATAGTGTAGCTCAAATAAGGTACAACTTGAAGTTATCCATTTTCTTTAAATTCACCATGCAAATATGTGCACACCAATGTTAATCTAGAGGGTTGCCTTTAAAAAAAAATTCTAGTTTGCATCCAATCACATGCAGTATTCTAAATATGCAGTTGCAGCTGCTAGAAATTGATCAAAGGTGGCACACACATCTTGTCTACGTATATATACATACACACACACACATGTATGTATATGTATACATATACATATACATACATCTACATGTACATATACATATACATATACATATACATACACATACACATACACATACACATACATATACATATACATATACATATACATATACATATAAATATAAATATAAATATGCATATACATATACATACACAAACATATACATATACATATATACATATATACATACATACATACATACATACATACATATACACACACACACACACACACACACACACACACACACACACACACACACACACAGACAAATAGAGGATCAAACCATTGTATACATAAACTAATACATTCACTATTTCATTGTAATTACCAGCATAATAGGAAGAATACTATTGAATGGTTTCCATAAATTATGATCATGTGCTTCGAAGCTCTTACCATAGTTTTGTGCACTGTTTTGGGTGCTTTTCAATATATCTATTTTCAATAGATACATTGTACTGGCATAATACAAACAATTTTTTCATCTTTTCCATGAACATGTTGCACATACTACATTATAAAATTCTCTATTATTAAAACCTAAATGTTATACCATTGAATACTATAGTTCAATTCTATTCGATTGTTTTTGAGTTTTTTTGGGTCTAGTCACCATAACTCCAAAGATATACAGATATGAAAATTGGTTGTTTGAAATGGCTCTATGCACTATTTTTGGTATTTTTAAATGTATTCAATTATGATAAATAGATTGTAGTGGCAGAATATAGACAATTTTACAAATTTTCTATGAATATGTTCCACATACTGCATTGTTAAATGTTTTCTTATTAATATTTGATTGCAATGTTGTATAATGCTATGAATTCAAAGTTGGTTGTTTCTTTGTAGAATACAAAGACAAGTTCAATCGAGGAAAATGTACTTGATCACACCAAATGGATAAAAGGAGTAAGGAAAACAAAGCCTATAAAGGGGTGTTTTTATGTGCTAGAAAAGATCAATGTGTATCTATTTCCACATCTATATGCTTTACCAAGGTCAACCATGTGTGTATACACCTAAAAGCCAAGAAAAATAGAAACATAAATAGGAAATAGTATGTGGTGTATGTTTCTATATTTGAGAATCATAAAAATAAAGAAATTGAAAGGAAATGTTTAAGTTGAATACAAAAGAGGAAGGAAACAATAATAGCAAATTTTCAATAGGTATAAGAAAAAGGAAATATAAACTTATGGAATTAGGATTTGAAGGATAGTGGTTCACACCCTCAGAGATAGACTTTGTAGCAACACTTATGGGGGATGTGAACAAATCAATCTTGGGGGGCTCTAGAGACCCATCCACAAAGCCCAATTCCATAGACATAGTTATGGGATTTTTTACAGGGAGGAAATGCTTCAATTAAAGTTGACTGATTGAGAGCTCTATTTCACAATAAAATTAAAAGATTAATGTATTGCAACATCCAATGGAAACTGGTAGACAATTCACAAATATCAATAATCTTCCAACCATTTTACTAATTTGATTAAATCAAAATGGGTATAACCATTCCACTTTTAATACTGTCCAAAAACTAGGAGATACAACAACAAGAATACAAATGTATATATCCCTATATGTATCTATTTATCTTTGAGGTTGCTTATATATGTTTATATGCAGTTTTTACTATATTTCTACATATACCTATATGCAGATATTTGTATATGTTGCTAGCTCGTCCCTTCATCCTTTCTTATCGAAACAATAGGATATACAACAATAAGAATAAAAATGATTAAGTACATATATGCATTGAATTTCCCCTTTGTCTGCACATTTAAAAAACACACATATAACCAGATATATCCATATGTACACATGCATATATCTATTAATATATGCACTACTATATCTAAATAGATGTGTACACTATATTTATTCCTAACTATGTAGTTGTTGACATCCCAAGCAAGGACCTTCATAAAAATAGGCATAATTTCAAAGATGCATAGTGGCAAGAATGAACAATAAGAAAAGGGTGAAAGTTTTGCAAGCCAACAACATGTTTTAAACATCACAACTTATTAAAATATATATGCAACAACAGGCTCTTTGCCACCTTTAAACACAAAATTAGAGTGGTAAATGGTTACTCATTGTGTTGGAAAATGGTAATCAAGATGGTGGGAGCAAGAAAATGCAATATTCAATGTTTACAGCCTCAAAAAATTGCATTGTTGGGTATGTGCAAATCATGATGGGCCAAAAAGTGGCGATATGATGGGTATGTGGCTGACAACTTTTTTTTAACCCAAAATTGATGAAACAAAAAGGGTTTTTAAAGGAGATTCTTAGCTTTCCACCAATATAAATTATGATTTACTTTGAATTTAATAAATAATTATTATTCATTTTCTTTAAATTGAATTATAACTAAATTCTTGATTGATAAGTTGATTAAAAAACATCTATAGCTTTCAAACAGTATCACATTTTTTGAATCTAAAACATGTGTGACATTCTATACTTTACATACTATAATATTTTAAAAAAAATAAATTTCATGAAGTTTTGACCAAGTTAAGGTGGTTATACATACGAGTTTTTATATTTTTAAAAAAATTGTAATAAGAAAATCATAATTAATTATTTACTTGGAGAAAAATTCCAAAAAAATATGCATCACATCAAGACATGAGTCCTCTACTTATATATAAAATATTATAAAAAAATATTATCATTTTATTGTAGTTAGGGTGGTCAGATAGACACCTACTTATTTTTTCCCTAAAATTTATATACTACTACATTGCAATTTCAAAATTTTACCAAATAGATTTTTTTTTAATAAACCTAGTAGTTTAGAAACTACATCCAATTTTCTATAGATTCTATTCTTACATATTTTTGAAATAATATAGATAACTTATTCAAATTTTTATGTCAAGTTTCCTAACTCTGATTTTTCTAAATTTTTTGCCACTTAAGGGCCTTTTTTCCATAATAATCCTGCACATACCCTATTGTTGGCTTGAACTATAGTTTTGTACACTATTTTTGGTGTTTTTCAATGTATTCAGTTTCAATAGGCACATTGCACTGTGAAAGTGCAAACAATTTTATAGCTTCGTTATGAACATGTTATACATACTACACCATTAAATGCATTGTTATTAACATCTCAATGCTATATCATTGAATGTTATGCATTTATTGTAGCAATTTTCTCATAAGCTAAATAATACTTACATATCCTATTTTAAACTCTTTTTAAATCAAATTCTACATAAATAAAAATAAAGATAGCATACGTGTGCTGTCATAATAGTGGTTTACAATTCCTCAGAGGAACTGATTTTAGCTGAAATCACATATTTTTAGAAAATATAATAATTTAAGCCTTCAAAAATTCCATTTTAAGGATTCCAATTGAAGAGAGTTTGATCAAATCACCTTAGATCAAACCCCCTTGGATAGAACCTCGCTATTTTAAACCATACCTATAAATGCGTCTCCTTTACACCTATCAAAATGCTGATAAAAAATCACTTTTGATTTAGCTTTTGTGGGATCAAATGAATTCATTTAAAATTTATTTGAAATGATTATGGTATTCCTCAGAACAATCTATCCAATGAATATAATTTTAATATGTTTTGGTTTTGTTATATATTTTTTTTTAAGTTTTATTAAACATAGGTTTTTCATCGAAAATGAATTTCTTTGTTCTTCACATGTGGAAAAATAGAAGATTATCAAAAAAAAATTGAAAAATATTAGTGCACCAGATATTGAAGTCGTTGATCCAACAAAGAAAATTAAATTAAATTCTGACATATACAAAAGAAGTTACGCGTTATACGGTCGCGTTGTGTCTGAATTGTAATTAGTTTGACTTTAAAACTTGATTAAGGGAAAAATATTAAATAAAAAAATATCTAACCAAGTGGAAGCACTAGATATCAGAGTTACAAATCTAAATTTTAAAGAATTAGAATTTTATCCTTCATGGAAAAAAAGTTATACATTATACGATGTGCGTCACTTTTTTAAAATGTTGTTTTTTGAAAAAAATCATGATGAGGGCACAACCCAAGACACAGAAAATAACCCACTAACAAGAGAATAATTTTATTATTTAGAAAATGGAACTTCTTACATGTAGAGGATCTCAAATCTCCAAGTTTTACAACACATGCAAGTTATAGAAAGCTATAGAATCACCCTTTCGCAATATGCGAGCTTGTCCCAAAAAAGTTAACCAAAAAATTAGAAACCCACCCATAAATAGAGCTCATCTTAAGTTTGGAAGCAAAACAACATTCAAATTTGAGTTTAGGCAGTTCGGCACCGAAAAATTACAACTTGAAGTTCAAATTTCAAAAGAACATTTGCAATTGTATCTTCTAGAAAGTGCGCCAACTTCCTGGGGCCATAACTTTTTATCTGGGACTCCGATTCGTGAACCATTTGAACCGTTGGAAAGGTTTCGAAGTCAAGAATGTTCTCAAAATTACTACACCAATTTTGGAAAGTTTCAGGGCCAATCTGGGAACTCTAAGTGCCTCAAATCTCACTCAGAATATTTTTAGGTGCAAATCTAGGCAACTAAAACTGCAATATCTTTCAACCCAGGAATAGAAAACAAAAACCGTAAATTGGGAATTTCATTATGATGAAAAGGGTATCCAAAAATTAAAAACATCTAAAAATTGAGAAATTGAAATTTAACTATTTTTGGGTGATGCAAGATTGCCCTTACACCACTGGATGCTCCTGCATCAGACACCCAGGGTAATTTGAGAAGTGACCCCGTCACATTTCAGATGGTGGAGGAAAACCCAAATGGTCAACCTATACCTTAGGCAACCAGGATGAATCTTCAACAGGCCTTCCTTTCCATTTCACCAAATATTCTTCATACTCTCTATTCCTAGTACTCCTTCCCACATGACTATCCAGGATTTCTTCAATCTCCTCCTTTTCTATAGTAGGTGTTGGAATCCCACACTGTTCCATTGTTGGTACTTCATCTGCACCACCTTCATGATACTTTATCAAATTTGAAATGTCGAACACAGGGGAAATGTTGAATCCATTTGGAAACTCTACCTTATATGCATTCCCTGAATCATGCCTCTTCAAAATTTTATAGGGACCAAACTTCTTCATCTTCAATTTGTTATATGTTCCCACTGGAAACCTTTCTTTCCTCAAGTGGACCATCACTTCATCACCAATCTGAAACTCCTTATACCTCCTCTTTTGATCTGCCTTAGCTTTATACTACATATTCATCTTGTTAATATGTTCTCTTACCTTCTCATGTATATCCTTGATGTGTTCTGCAAAATCTTTGGCTTCAGCACTTATTTTCTTCTCTTGGTCCATGTTCCTCAATTCTGGAGTTGTTCTGAGGCTACCTCCATACACAATCTAGAATGGTGATCTACCAGTGCTTCTGTTGACATAATTATTGTAAGAAAATTCTGCCTAGGGTAAGATCAAGTCCCATCCCTTGGGTTTATCTCCTACCAAACATCTCAGTAGGTTACCCAGATCCCTATTAACAACCTCTGTTTGCCTGTCTATTTGCGGATGGTGTACAGAACTAAACTTCAACTCTGTTTTCAGCTTCTTCCACAAGGTCCTCCAAAAGTACCCCACAAATTTGGTGTCACGATCTAAAACAATACTCTTTGATAGACCATGTAGCCTCACCACCTCTTTAAAGAACAAGTCAGCAATGTGGACTGCATCATGGGTCTTCTAACATGGAATGAAATGTGCCATCTTTGAAAACCTATCAACCACCACAAAAACTAAATCATTCCCTCATTTTGTCCTTGGCAAACCAAGAACAAAGTCCATACTTATATCCTCCCATGGCCTCTCTGGTACAGGTAAGGTCTGATATAAGCCTTTATTCTGGCTCACTCCTTTAGCCATCTAACATACCCTGCAGCTTTGTACAAACTTCTTCACATCTTGTGACAACTGTGGCCAATAATAATGGTCACTGATAATGGCAATGGTCTTATCCTGACCAAAATGTCCTGCCATTCCTCCACTATGTTTCTCCTTTATCAGGTTCTCCCTCATGGAACTCTTCAGAATACACAATTGACTTCCCTTAAATAACATGCCATCCTAGATTATGAAATCCAACCACCTTGTCCTGTCCACTGTAATAGGTTCTTTGCAAGCTTTCCAAGCCTCTACAAAATCAGGATCTTCTATATACAATGTCTTGAGTTTATTGAACCCAACCACTTCAATCTATATCTTTGTCATCAATGTATGCCTCCTACTTAAGGCATCTGCAACCCTATTTGACTTCCCACTCCTATGTTTCAAAACAAAGGTATAACTCTGCAAAAACTCTACCCATTTCATATGCCTCTAATTTAATTTTCCCTGACTATTTAGGTACTGCAAGGCCTGATGATCAGTATATAGAACAAATTCCTTCGGCAACAAATAATGTCTCCATTTTTTTAATGCTTGAACTATTGCATAAAACTCCTAATCATATACAGAATACTTTCTCTTGGCATCATTTAAATTTTCATTGAAATAGGCAATGGGATTACTTTCTTGGCTCAACACTGCTCCAATGGCACAACCACTGGCATCACAATCCACCTGAAACACCTTGTTGAAATCTCAGAGGGCTAGAACAGGTTGCTCTATCACCTTTTGCTTCAACAGTTCAAAACTTTTTGCTGCTCCAGTGCTCCACTTAAATTATTTTCTATCCCCTCTCATTTTTTCAGTCAGGGGTCCACAAATACTACTGAACTTTCTAATGAACTTTCTATAAAAACTAGCCAAACCATGGAAAGATCTCACCTCGGTAGCAGTTCTTGGGGTAGGCCATTCCAGAATAGCCTTCACCTTCTCTAGGTCCATCTTGAGGCCTTTTGCTGAGACAACAAACCCCAAGTACACTAACTCCCTCTTCAAAAAACTGCACTTCTTCAGATTAATCAATAGTTTCTCTTCTCTTAACTTCTTAAAGGCTCTCCAAATATGCATTAGATACTCATCCAACATCTTACTAAAAATCAAAATATCATCTAAATACACAATAACAAAACTTCCCAGAAATTCTTTTAGTACCTCGTTCATGAGTTGCATGAATGTGCTTGGTGCATTGGTTAGCCCAAAAGGCATGACTAACCACTCGTATAGGCCCTCTTTGGTCTTGAAGGTAGTCTTCCATTCATTTCCCTCTCAAATCTGGATCTGGTGATATCCACTCTTCAGATCAATCTTTGTGAAGTACTGAGCTCCACTCAAATAGTCCATCAGGTCATCCATCCTTGGTAGGGGAAATATGTACTTGATTGTTATCTTATTTATGGCTCAGGAATATGTACACATCCTCCACTCCCCATCCTTTTTTGGTGCAAGTACTGTAGGTACTACACATAAACTCAAACTCTCCCATATCAAACCCTTTCTCAATAACTCTTGAACTTGTCTGTTCAACTCCTCATTTTCTGTTAGAGTAATTCTATGAGCTGCCTTATTTAGCAAACTGGCTGTAGGAATCAAGTCAATCTGATGACTAATCTTCCTTATTGGTGGTAAACCATTAGGTACATTATCAGAAAAAATATCCTGAAACTCATCCAACATGCCAGAAACTTCTTTTGGAACATTCTCACTATCCTTCTTACTCACTCTAGGAATCAATGCATAACACACACACTCATACTTCATACCTTCTAAAAATTTTCTTCCATCTACATAACAAATTCTAGCACTACTACATACCTTTTCTTTAGTCTCCTTCAGGGGTTTCAACTTATGACAAACCCCATCCTTTGTCAAAGAATAAGTGTTTGCATGGCCATCATGTATAACTCACCTATGGAACTGCCATAGCCTCCCCAACAACATGTGGCATGCATCCATGGGGATGATATCACAGAGTACCTCATCATGGTAGCTCCCGATCTTGAACTTTACTAAGCATTACTCATTGACCAAAACTTTGTGGTCTTTCTACAACTAGGCAATCTGATACGGATGTGGGTGTTTTCCCCTCTTCAGCTTCAACTTTGTGACCATCTCTTCTAACACTAGATTATCGGTGCTCCCACCATCAATAATGACATCACAACATTTTCCTTCACACTTGCACCTTGTGTGAAATAGATTCTTCCTCTGTTTTGGTTTATTTTCCTCACTCACTAGGGCTCTCCTAATCACTAGGGTTTCTTCCCTTTCAGCATCATCTAAATGTTTAGATTGGGCCTCCTCATCTGCATGCACAACCCTTCCATGACCTTCTGGCCTTTTTTCTACCCTTCCTTGGTGTTGTGGACATTCATAGGCTCGATGCCCTTCTTTGCCACACTGGAAACATGTTCCTCTAAAACCACCTCTTCCAAATCCTTGTCCATATCTCCCTCGTCCTCTACCTCTTTGATCACCATTGTTTTGATCATGAGGGCGGTAGAAGTTGCCATTTCTTTGGCTTCAGTTGGTACCCACATCTTCACTTTTATTTTCATCATCATTTCGGCTTCCTGAAGGTCTTCCATTTCCCCTTCCACTTTGACCTCCTCCTCCTTTTTGCTTTCCTTCAAATCTTTTGTTTAGCTTCTCTTCCACTTGTAGAGCAAACTGATACACATCCTCAATGGTGGTCATTTTGACTAGGCTTAACTCCTCCTAAATGCTCGGTTGTAACCTATTAAGATATCGGGCTACCTTCTCCTTATTGGCCTCTATGTGACCCATTCTAATGATTATCTTGTGAAAATCTTCAGTATATTCTTTCACAGATCTGCTTCCTTGCTTCAACCCTTGCAATTTCTTCAACAGATCTAACTCATAGTCCACTGGTATGAACTACTTCTTCAACTTCTCTACCATGCAATCCCATCTAGTGATATTTCCTTTTCCTTTTCGATTTCTTTCCAAATGGACCTCTTTCCACCAAATATCGGCATGGCCCTTCAGCTTCATTTTCGCAAACTTAACCTGATCTGGGTCCTCTATTTCCTCATACTCAAAATATTCTTCTAGCTTGTTGATCCAATCAATCAACTCTTCCGGGTTTAGACTTCCAGAATAACTAGGGACTTTTGCTTTGGGTCTTTTCCTGATCTTCAAAGTGGCCCTTATTAGCCACATTTGGTCTTGATCAATTGCTTCATCTTCCTCTTCTGCATTTGAACCTTCTTCCTCTCCTTCATCCTCACTTTCCTCCCTCAGGTTTAACCCTCTCCTCACCTGCTCTTTTAACACATCAATCTGTCTTTGGTGGGCTCCCAGTGCATCTCTTCCACCAGCATTTCTGCCACCTCGACCACCTTTGGCACCACCATGCCCACCAAGCATCACTCTTAGAGGAATCTTTCTTGACCTTGACCAACCACGGTCCTGGTGCGAACTGCCTCACGATCAACAATCTATCCACACGCTCAAGAAAACCTCGCTCTGATACCACTTGATGAGGGCACAACCTAAGACATAGAAAATAACCCACAAAAAGAGAATAATTTTATTATTCAAAAAATAGAACTTCTTACATGCAGAGGATCTCAAATCCCCAAGTTTTACAACACATGCAAGTTACAGAAAGCTACAGAATCACCCTTTTGCAATATGCGAGCTTGTCCCCAAAAAGTTACCCAAAAAATTAGAAACTAGCCCATAAATAGAGCTCATTTTAAGTTTGGAGCCAAAAGAACATTCAAATTTGAGTTTAGGCAGTTTGGTGCCAAAAAATTACAACTTGAAGTTCAAATTTTAAAAGAACATTTGCAATTGTATCTTCTAGAAAGTGTGCCAACTTCTCGAGGCCATAACTTTTGATCCGAGACTCTGATTTGCGAACCATTTGAACCATTGGAAAGTTCTCGAAGTCAAGAATATGATTGAAATTTCTATACTAATTTCAGCAAGTTTCAGGGCTGATCCAGGAATTCTAAGTGCCTCAAATCTAACTCAGAAGATTTTTAGGTGAAAATCTAGGCAACTAAAACTGCAATATCTTTCAACCGAGGAATAGAAAACAAAAACTGTAAATTGGGAATTTCATTATGATGAAAAGGGTATCCAAAAATGTAAAAACATCTAAAAACTAAGAAACTTGAATTTTAACTATTTTTGGATGATGCAAGATTGCCCTTACACCACTGGATGCTCCTGCATCAAATCAATTTTTGTGGGAGATGGAAAAAGAAGTGCAATTTGATTCCAAATTTTTTTTTAAAAATATTTTTAGAATCTACAGACAAAATTTGATGAGACTCTAGTTTGCACAATATTCAAATTCCTCACAGTTTAGCTGCTATAGGTGCCTGAATGTGAAGATTTAGTTAAAAATAATAATTTCAGTGTCCAATTTGGCCAAAAATTGTAAACCACTATTATGGGATCACCCATACACATCTATTTAGATATACATGTGTATACATAAATTGCTCTTGCATTGTCAAACGAGCCATAGTGGTCTTGCTATGTATATATGGATATATATATTTCTTCCTATATGTATATTTTGAAATATGAAATGGGGAATTCAATACTTATATATATGCATATATGTATTTGTCTATGTTTCAGGGAATTCAATACAATTTCCCTTTTTTCCAACAATATTTAGTAGAAAATAAGTGTTATTCTAACACCTCTTATACAATTTCTCTATTTGTCTTCAATATTTATTACCAAAGAACATAGCTCAAATCTTGTTTCAATATGTTTCATAATATTCTTTGTTTTCCTCATCTGCTTGAAGATCCTTGTGACAAACTACTTGGTTTTGTTTATGAAAGTGATGGAGTTTTCTAATTATTTGGGTTGGTGGTGGTGGGGTTGGTTTCCTCAATACGCAGAAGCAAAATGGTTTCACAAAGAAAATTGTTCATTATGTAATAGTTGGCAGTCTATGTAATAGCTGGCTTTTGAATTCAATGACCATTTTTACTAAAATATGGAAAATAGAAGAGGGAAACTATGATAATGAATAGTTTCCTTTGCAAAACTAGAAAAAAGAATATTATAAAACATATTGATATGTAACACAAGCAATCTATGTAACAGTTGGCTTGTAAATTGTAACCCTCTACATATATATATATATATATATATATATATATATATATATATATATATATGCAATTACTCCTATCTTAATTTGTAATTGCTCCTATGGTAATGGGTATAATGCCAAAGATGCACATAGATAACTACAAAAAATAAACAAAGGGAAAAAAATTTACTAACCCTAACCATAATTTTTGACGAAAAAAGGGTATGTGCAGGATCATGATGGGTCAAAAAGTGGCAATATGATGGGTATGTGGCTGACGACTTTTTTTTAACCAAAAATTGATGAAACAAAAAGGGTTTTTAAAGGAGATTCTCGGCTTTCCACCAATATAAATTATGCTTTACTTTGAATTTAATAAGTAATTATTATTCATTTTCTATTCAAATTATGACTAAAGTCCTAATCGATAGACCAATTGAAAAACATCTATAGCTTTAAAACAGTATCACATTTTTTGAATCCAAAACATACATCACACTATAGGATTAAAAAAAGAAAAATTGAATTTCATGAAGTTTTGACCAAGTTAAGGTGGTCAGACATATGAGTTTTTTATATTTTTTAAAAATTGTAATAAAAAAATCATAATTAATTATTTACTTAGAAAAAAATTACAAAAAACATGCATCACATCTGACATAAGTCCTCTACTTATATCTAAAATATTATAAAAAATAATTATCATTTTATTGTGGTTAGGGTGTTCAAACGACACCTACTTCTTATTTTTTCCCTAAAATTTAAGTACTACTGCATTGAAATTTCAAATTTTCACCAAATAGATTTCTTTTTTTTTAAACAAACCTAGTAGTTTAAAAACTACATTCAATTTCTATAGATTCTATTCTTACATATTTTTGAAATAATATAGATAACTTATTCAAATGTTTAAGTCAAGTTTCCTAACTCTGATTTTTCTAATTTTTTTGCCACCTAAGGGCCTATTTTTTCCATGATGATCCTGCACATACCTAAAAAGAAGATTTAACTGAAATTGCTCCTATGGTAGTGTGTATACAAGACAAGCAATCTATGTAACAGCTAGCTTA
The DNA here is from genome assembly GCA_007258455.2 of Sequoia sempervirens. Lineage (NCBI taxonomy): Eukaryota > Viridiplantae > Streptophyta > Pinopsida > Cupressales > Cupressaceae > Sequoia > Sequoia sempervirens. Next base: position 476,938,966 of record VDFB02058242.1, read on the forward strand.
TCAATTCAAAATTTGATCTACTGGCTGACTACAAACAATTTTATAGCTTTCGTGTGAACATGTTCCACATGCTACTCTATTAAATTCTTTCTTATTAACAAGATCTAAAACACTTAAGAATCACATGTAAATGAAAAATGATCGAAAACCCACATTAAACATATTGATACAAGACAAGCAGTCTATGTAAGAGTTGGCTTGTCAATTCAAAATTTGAGCTATGTTCTTTGGCAGTAAACCCACATTAAATAGAACTCATAAATCGAATGGGTAGAAATAACCTATGCAAAATGGGTATAACTCCACAAACTTAATTGAAAATTAGAGCTACATTACTTGGCACTAAATATTATAGACAAATAGAGAAGTTGTAAAAGAGTTATTAGAATAATAATTAATAGCCACTAAACCAATTTTATCTTGAATATCTTTATGCTTTCATACTAACCCTCTACATATATATCTTTGGTATATATATAATAATTACTTCTATGTTAATCTGCAATTGCTCCTATGTTAATGGGTATAATGCCAAAGATGCATAGAGATAACTACCAACAATAAATGAAGGGTGAAAAAATTACTAACCCTAACCATATTCTTTGACAAAAGAAAGAATATTTAACTACAATTTCTCCATCCATACAGAGCCATAATATCTTTAAAGTCTCCAAAATGGGTATAATGCCAAAGATACAAACATACATGAATAATAAATAATCATTTAGGCAAAATACCTGTGTAAAACAACTTACAGATTCTAGAGCACAATAGTATTAAAACCCTCCAATTTGGTATAAAATGGATCCTTTGCTATCAAACCAACAAAACAATGTAAAACCCTCCAATCTACTATAAAATTGAGTCTCTACTATCAAACCAACACCACAAATCACTTTTTTGACAATGCAACTTAATCAATATATCTTCTCGCACATTTCAAAGTACACTTTCCCACACTGCAACATTGAATATTGCATTTACTTCCTCCCATGCCATTGTACAACAATGCTAGGATGCATTAACCCTCATGATAGAAAACACTTAGCATTCTTCTTCCGCGTATTGAGGTAACCAACTCCACCACCACCAACCCACATAATTTCCAAACTCAACGTTGTCATAAAAAAACTCAAGAAACTCCCCACTAGCCGACACATACCTGACATCGAGAAACTCTATTCACGACTAGGCTGATGAAAAAACTAGAGGAAATTTCAAACAAATAGCCTATCAGATAATTAAGGCATGTCTTCTTGGATTAAAATGTGATGATTATTTGAATGGATAATGTTTCTTGTTAAGTGAATTTTGTGCCTAATATAATGAGTGTCATGAAATGTGGTAATGATGTCTTCAATGGATTATTTCATGGTTGCACTATATGATGGATTCCTTGTAATGAATTTTATGTTTGATTAGTGTATTGGGAGTGATTTTGGTTATTGGTAGTCTTCCAGAGGCTTGGGGCAGTATCTTGTATGTTGAGTATTATGAAGGTTTCATTTGAAGTGCCTGGTAATGTGCTTGAGATGTGTGCAAGAGGGTCTATGCCTTGCACTATTTATTCATTCTTGTGATTGTGTCTATGCCTTGCTTGGTGTGTGGGATTCATGTGAAATTGTTAAGAGTGCAAGATAGTTTTTACCTTGCTATTATGTAGGGTCTACTAGTGCAAGTAGGGAGAGTGGCTCTCAGTGGGGGAAAAAACCCAAAGTGGTAGGGTAACCCATTGGGATTTTCTTAATTCAATGATAACCTAATTAGTGAATTAGGGGGTTGGGTATATTTCACATTAATCAAGATAATTGGATGCCTCACCAATTCATGTAGTGAAAATTTAAAATAAGAATGGGTTGAGAAGCTTGGTTGGAAAGATCAACTCCCTTGTCTTTATAAAAGGAATGTTGGTTCTGCATGTGTCACCCTATGGGGCCGACATCTAGTGAGAGACTGTTAGGGTAACCTATGCTAGGACCATGCAATGAAACTCTCCCTTATTGCAGTCTAGCATTCCCTAGTTATGTGTACCCCTTCTATTGTGTTTGTGCCTCTGGAAGCAATATATGTGTTGTATGTGATGTTCATGTAAGCCTTTTTTGTGTTAGCATGTTGTCTTCTTGATTGATTGTTTGTAGTGGTACATTATGTTATCTCCTAGCATGGGGGGTGGACCTTAGGGTTCTACATGGTTGGGAGGTTGGTGCTTTTTCTTCCATTGGGTTTTCCTTGTTGCTTATTCATGTGCGTGGAGGTTGTACCTTGTGTAGAAGATAGTCTCTATGTATATGTCTTGGTCTTGCATATCAGATGATCTATTTATTGTAATATTGATGCAATCTTCCCAATTGTATTTAGGGAATAATTATTATAAACAGTGTAACATTGAAACAATTATGATGCACTCTCATGCAATGTGATTTTTATTTATACTTGTTAGTTACTGATAAATGATCTTTAATGTTGTTTAACAGATTATATGTTATGGATATACATAGTGTAAAATCATATGATGTTATGGTTTAAAAAGAACTTGATTATTAGATAAACTATGTTAGCATATTTGATGATGAAATAATTCTAGTTCTTATTAGAGTTGTGTTAGTATCGTAGTCATGGAACCTTAGAGGACTTAGTTTAGTTTATATGATATGTTATATTTTACAGTTCACTGTTATTTACATTAAAAAAAAAAATGACCCTTTATTTAGTCATGCTATGTGTTGTTCTCTAGTGTTCCTTGGCAGGGTTTTACAATTTAAAGAATGAAGAAGCCCAATTATTTAATAAAACCATAGAAAAATGTGAAAGTATGTTACAACACTTTAAAACACTCTAAATAAGGTACAATTAAGTTCATTTAATTCACAAGGGCCTAAGACCTAATGTGAATATGTTAGGCATATTACAACACTAAATCAAGGCCATGTTAGGGAGTACTTTTTCTATCATTATAGTTGGGAAAATGTGTCTCAACCTTGCAGTTACATAAGGTATTATTGATACATAAGATACTATTGATACTTCGATTATGGGGAGGCACCCTTGAAAGGAAAATTTTATTTATATTTTATTATTTTAAATTTAGACCATTTGTCATTAGGTCTTAAATCGGTTGGCCAATATTTTATCAGCTTGACTTACCCTAGAAGGCAGCCCTATTTTATGAGGGAATTGTATTACAACTATGTATTGTGATTTATTCTAAGAGTCTAATAGCAGTTGTGTTTCCTCTAGACCTCTAGTTGGTGATACTCTTGTGAGAAGATTGCTCTGCAAGTATATTGTAATCTTTGTGAATTCTTAATAATATGTTGTGCAACTTTTAAAGTGTGGCTTTTTTCTCTCAAAAGGTTTTTGCCCACATAAATCACCATGTTGTCATATGCATGATATATATGTTTATTTTGTTTATGTTTATATAACTGTTAAAGATCTGTAAATTTTTGCATTATCCTCCTCTCAAGATTAGTGTAGGAAGTTGTTTCGCTACCTTAACTTCCTTACAAGTGGTATTAGAGCACAATATCCTTTGGTTTCAGTTGTGGGTTGTTGGGTTTTTTGAACTAATCCATATTTGAGTGGGAACTCATGTAGAAGATACTTTGTGATCTTTTTTTAGGAATTTTAGATGGCAAGTTCATTAGGGAAAATATAGGTGGATAAATTTTATAGAAATAATTTTGAAATGTGGAAGCTAAAGATGGAGGATCTATTGATAGATCAATATTTGTGGGATGTTATTGATGAGAATGTTTCAAGGCCTACAAATCCTACTCAGGCTACTCAATATGATGTTATGGATCATAAATCCAAGGGTCTAATCAATTTTTTCTTGGAAGACTATTTTAATAAATGTCCATGAAGAAACCTCTACATAGAAACTATGGAAGAATCTTGGTGAGTTGTATCAAGCCAAATATTTAGTGAAAAATATTTTCTTGAGGAAGAAATTATATTCCTTGAGAATGGAAGAGGGTGGATGAATTAGAAACCACATAGAAGCATTCAATATGTTGGTGGCTTCTATGGAAGAATCTTGGTGAGTTGTATCAAGCCAAATATTTAGTGAAAAATATTTTCTTGAGGAAGAAATTATATTCCTTGAGAATGGAAGAGGGTGGATGAATTAGAAACCACATAGAAGCATTCAATATGTTGGTGGCTTGATTGACATCAATTGGTGTCAAATGGATGAGGAGGAGAAATGTTAGATATTTCTTTGTTATTTGCCTAATTCATGGGTTCTCTTGTTATGGCTATTCAAATTACTTCTATAATATTGAAGACTGAAGCTGTGATGGGTTCTTTTCTTTCTAAAGAGATGAAGAGGAAGGTATCTGTCAGTTTCAAGGAGGCTCTAAAATTCCATGGAAGACCTAAGGAAAAAGGGAAAGAATAATGTGAGGTGTGATAAATCCAAATCTCTTCGAAAGTACAAAGTTATTTGTTGGAACTGTGGTAAGCTTTGACATATTCATAAGGATTGTAAAGAAGAAAAAAAGAAGAAAAATAAGAGATTCAATTCTGATTATGAGTTTGAAAAGGAAGATGGTGATGCATTAATTGCATCTTTGGAAACTTTTGCAGGTAATGATGCATGGTTAATTGATTCAAGTGCATCTTTCTATATACCCTTTAATAGAGAATGGCATTCTGAATATGAAGAATTTTATGGAGGTAAGGTGTACTTGGCTGATGATTCTTATTTAAATATTGTTGGTTGTGGTAAAGTTAAAATTAGGTTTCCAAATGGTAGAATGCAAAGTATTAATGGTGTGGTGCATATCCTTGGATTAGCATGAAATTTGTTATCTATGAGAAAACTAATAAATGCAGGTGTGTAGATAGTATTTTATGATGTAGGATGCAAGATGGTTAGAGGTGATATGATGATTGCTACAGGTGTTAGCTATGACACATTGTATTTAAGCTTGATGCATGTATTGTTGAGTGCAATAGTACTTTTGAGAAAATCAAGTTTGTGGAAGAGGTGAGAGTGTCTTCTTCAGTAGATGGTCATGGATTTTGGGTACCCAAGGGTGCTCTTTCTGTTGAATCAAAGTTAACTATATAGAAAACTATGTTATGTTACTAGAGACTTGGCAACATTGGAGAAAAGGGTCTAAGGACCTTGGAGAATAGAAACCTTATTAAAGGGTTGTCAATTGTAATATTGAATTTGATTTATGTGAGAATTTCATTTATGGAAAACAAAACCATGTTCAGTTTTACTTGAGTTCTCATAAATCTTTTGGTATATTCGATCTTATTCATTCTTATGTGTTTGGTCCTATAGATGTTCCTTCAATTGGTAAATCCACATATTATGTTTCATTTATGGATAATTATAGTTGAAGGACATGCACATACCTTATAAAGAGTAAATTTGAAGTTTCTACTCAATTTAAAGAATTTAAAGCAAATGTTGAGTTATAGATTGGAAAGAGAATAAATTTTTTGAGGACTAATAATGGTGGTGAATTTTTCTCTAATGATTTAGATAGATTTTATAAAGATTGTGGTATTCATAGAAAAAATACAACTTCATATTCTCCAAAGAAAATAAGAGTTGTAGAAAGAATGAAAAAGATGCTAATGGAGAAGGCTAGGAGTATTTTGGGTGGTGTTGGTCTAGAAATTTTTTTTGGGGTTGAAGTTGTTGCTACTGCTTGTTACCTAATTAATAGGTCTCCTACATGATCTCTTGTTGATAATACACCTATAAAGAAATTTTGAGGTCACAAGCCTTTATTAAGACATCTTAGAGTTTTTGGCTGGAAGAAATTTGAACATGTGTCAAAGAAGAAGCAAACAAAGTTGGAGAACAAGGCTATGAAATGTATCTTCATAAAATATAGTTAGTGTGTGAAAGGATATAATCTTTGGGATCTTGTTGCACATAAGGTAATACATAGTAGAAGTGTTATTTTTAGAGAAACTAAGCTTTCTTCTATTACATTGCAACCAAAAAAATGTAAACAAGAAGATGTGATTCAATTTCCTTCTACACCTGAGCAAGTTGAATTGAGGCCCATGGATGGACAAAAGTTGAGGAGAGATCATCTAGATCTAAATCTTTAGAAGATGAGGAAGAACCTAAAAACTGAACTTGTTCATAGGTCTAGAAGGAATGGACAACCACCTGAAAGGTATTCACCTGATGATTGGAGATATATTTTTTCTTTGAATACTAACATGGATGAACCCAGATCAATAGTAGAGGAATTGGGTATGAATGATGTAGAATTCTAGAAGAATATTATGGATGAAGAAGTGACAGCTTTGAAAAAAATGATACATTGGATCTTGTACCATTTCCTAAAGGAAGAAAACTTGTTGGTTGCAAATGGATGTTCGAAAAATTATTTTTTCACATGGAGGTATTGAGAAGTACAAAGAAAGGTTGGTTGCAAAAGGTTAATCTCAAGTTGAGGGTGTTGATTATGGTGAAATATTTTATCCTATTGCAAAAATGACATCTATTATATTTTTTCTCAATTGTTGTTGCTTATGATTTAGAGGTTGAGAAAATGGATGTGAAAACTACTTTCCTTCACGGTTACTTGGAGGATCATGTTTATATGACACAATGAAAGTACTATGTAGTGAAAAGTAAAAGTAAATTGGTTTGAAAATTGAAGAAATCTTTGTACAACCTAAAATAGAGTCCTAAGATATGGTACCTGAAATTTGATACATATGTGTTGAGTTTGGGTTTTAAGCATTTTAAATCAGATCATTGTGCTTATTATAAAACTGATGGTGATTGTTTCCTATTTATAGCATTATATGTTGATGATAAGTTTTTCATTAGTAAAGGGAAATGTATGATCTTAGAACTAAAATCTCAACAATGTTGCAAAATTTGAAATGAAAAATATTGGTGTAGTTAAACATATTCTTGGGATGGAAATTAGAAGAGATAGAATGAAGAGAAAGCTATGGCTTGGCCAAAGTAAGTATGTCAATTAAATTTTATAGAGTTTTGATATGCAAGATTGTAAACTACTATGTGTTCTTGTTTCAGCTAGAACAAAGTTATATATTTTAAATTTCCCAACATCCCCATCATAGATAGAAGACATAAGCATAGTGCCTTACCAAAGTGTTGTAATTTTGATGTATACTATGGTTTGTATAAGAACAGACATTGCCCAAGAAATGAGAGTTTTTTCTGTATATTTTTCTTATCCTAGTAGAGTTCATTGGGATGTAGTTAAAAGACTCTTCAGATATTTGTATGGTACCTCAAATTATTCCTTATGTTATCATAGTAATATGATTGAAGATGATATTTCCCTTGATATTCATGGTTATGTGGATTCATACTAGGCAAGTGATGTTTATAACAGACAATCCACCAGTTCTTATGTGTTTACTTTATTTGGTGGTGCAATTAGTTTGATGAGTAAGTGGTAGGTTGTGGTTTCTTTTCCCACTACTGAAGCTGAGTATATGAAAAATTTACTCATGCTTGTAAAGAAGCCATTTCGCTTAAAAGACTATGTTCAAATATTCGAATAAAAATAGGTGCAACTTGATAATTACTATGATAGTCAAAGTGTAATATGTCTAGCTAAGAACCTGGCATTTCATGCCAGGACCAAGCACATTAATGTACAATATCATTTTGTTAGAGATATGGTTAAAGATGGTAGGGTGATGCTAGTTAAGGTAGAGACTTTGATGAATGTTATTGATTATTTAACTAAGTTTATGAGCACAAAAAATTTTAGATGGTGTTTAGATTCATGTAAGAGCCAAAAATTAGCTCAACGCCCAAGAACACTTACAAAAATAATGAAAACCTTCCACAAGAGGATATGCAAGAATATGAACTTTCATGATATTGCGACCTCTCAAATGATGAGGTATGAAGTATGATAAAGTATGATACAAATGAGTACAAGCACCTTCCTTATATCAGAAAGGTTGAGATGTAGTAATGAACATGATGTTGACATATGTCATAATCCTATGACATGTGACAACTAACTAACTACCTAGGATAATGTTGCTAGATAAGATAAGACTTCTAGAAAAGACAAATCATCCTTCTATAATGAATCTTATATCCTAAGAAAACATGTGAATAAGGTTCAAGACCCCATTATAACCTATCACCTAGTAAATGAAACCTAGGAATTAATTAAATACCTAAGTAAACTTATGCAAGTGTTATCAGATAATTAATTACACTAAAAATTCAATGGGCCTTTTAGCCCCTAACAATTAAGAGATGATTTTTATACACCCTCCCATTTCTCTTTGAAATGTATTCAACAAGTGGGAGATTTGTTTGGAAAATACGTCTCAACCTTGCAGCTGCACAAGGTGTTGTTGATATATAAGGTACTATTGATACGCCAATGATGGGGGGAACCCCTAAAAGGAAATTTTTATTTATATAAATTGTTATTGTAAATATAGACCATTCATCTTTAGGTCTTAAATCTGACAACCAATATTTATTAGGTTGACTTTCCATAAAAGGAAACCCTACTTTATGAGGGCATTGTATTACAGCTATGTATTGTGATGTATTATGACAGTCTAATAGGGGTCGTGTTGTCTCTCGATCTTTGGTTGGTTACACTCCTATGGGAAGATTTATTTGCAAGTATATTGTAATCTTTGTAATTTTTAAATAATATATTGAGCGATGTTTAGAGTGGGGTTTTTCTCCCAAAAGGGTTTTCTCCATGTGTTGTTGTATGCATGATATCTATGTTTATTTTTGTTTAAGGAAAAAAATTTAAACTTATTTGATGTATTATCACTTCAAACACTACATTAAAGAGGGGAAAAATGTAGTCACCCTAAATTTTACATTATTTCCTCTTAATTAATTAAGTAGTTTATTTAATTTGGCAACAAAAAATGTATCCCTCTACATTTTTGTGCTTGTTTGGGTCATCCTTGGCTTAATGCTACCTTGATTTAGTGTTGTAATGTATTTAACACATTCACATTAGGGACGGGTGTTGTAAAGTGGGGTTTTCATTATAAATGTCAATTATTTTTCCACAAGCCCTCTTGAAATTATGTCCAATCCTAGTGTAGTATATGGGTCCTTTGACATTTCAGGCACTACTGGCTTAATTTTAGTGTTTTAATGTGGATTTCACCTCAGGCACAAAAGTCTGAGAGGATGAACATTGTAAAGATGTCTCCTTAATTTACATTCATTTAATGCATCTTTAGTAAGATTTAACTTATTACCTTTAAAAGGCACACATTAGACTTATTCACCACCTTGTGAAGGTTTAAATGGAATTTTTGCCAAGGGTCATATTCTCACCTAGGAAATTTTACAAGCACTCAAGAGTTCTCAATAGATAATTAATCATTCACAAGAGCATTCAAGAGCATATTCAAGCATCAATCATCATGTCAAAGATTACTTGCATTATGTTGTTTTAGAGAGCTAACAATTGTGATGCAAGGTGTGTGTTTCAAGAAAGTGTTTCATTAAAAATCTATCAACATTAAGCAAGATTCCAAGTCCACATCCATTAGAGTCATCACTTACATGTTTGCAACACTTAATTGCAAGGGTTTGGTGAGTTGCAACATTTTCTTTTGTTCATTCATCACTCTCTTTCCATATTTCATTCTATTTCAAGGTTTAATTACCAACAAGGGGTTTGACCAAGGAAAACCCCTATTCACTAACCCCACAACATTTTCCCCTCTTCTTGTGTGTGATTTTCAAAGCTATGTTGTAGATTTTCCAAGAAGAAAAGGTGGATAAAAGTTGTCATCAAGCCTTGGAGAAGCTTGGACAAGACCTATAGGTGGCATTTTGTAGTTTTGGACCTAGAAACCAGTCAAGAAGAACAAACCAAACTGATAGATACAAAATTCACTTTAGAATTTATAGAAAAGAAGAAGTGGATTGATTCACCACTATTGGTGAATGAGTCCCACTATGCATTCTTGAATAAGATTTTTACAAATTTGGATAACCTTTGGGCTGAAATCTACTCCTATGCATTTTCTCAAAAACTAGATTGATTTTCCTTGCCTGTAATATGAGTCCCAAACAGCTTCAACAATATATTTTTTAGTGATCCAAACCTCCATTCTTCCTTCTTTAGTTTTCCAAGAACACACTCTCAGATTAATAGTTTGTCATTACAATTTGTCTATCTTTTTAGGTCATTTAGAATTTGTTTGCATATCACATTATGTTTTCCAATTCATTGTCTTTTCCAAGGTTACACTTGGTGGTGAACCCATCATTATACATCATTCAATCCCTAGAACCTTCCCTTTTCCATATTTTAATCTCTTTTGAATTGAAATATCAAGGGTTTATTCTTAAGTGAGGTTGAAACTTGTTGCCTCTTCTCCTTTTAGGTCCAAAACCCTAGAAGCAAAAGAGAGCACCACCACCCAATTTTCATCATTTCACCTAGTTTAGGTGTTTCTAAATTGTATGGCCCAAATTTAGTGATCAAGGACTCATACACCACCTTGGGTATATGGGTCCCACCTAAGTTTCAGGGCCTTGATCTAGATTTCACATGAATCTAAGCATTTCTTGAAAAATGTGTCCGAAGCTTAAGCCTAATGGGACTCATATGCCACTTCTAGCATATGAGTCTTTCTTAGCTTAGACCTAAATTAAATTTAAGTTCTTGATATAATTTTATTCTCCTAGATCTGATGTTGGTTTGTAGTGTTGTAATTTCTAGAATTTTGTCATAAATAAGTATAAATACAACGTATTTTCACATATTTCCTACTAATCTTTCAAGTATTCATGCACTCTAGCAAATTGGGGATCACAAGAGCATTCAAGAGTTGATTATCAAGCATCTTAGAGTATTATTCAAGTATCAAGCATCATGTCAAAGTCATCATGCATCATGTTTTTTTTTGAGCTAACATTTGTGATGTAGGGTTTCATGATTCAAGCAAGCATTCAAATCAAGATCTACAACATTTAAGTAAGAGTCAATATCTACATCCATTAGAGTCATCACATACATGTTTGCAACACTTTATTCCTAGGTTTTGATGAGTTACAGCATTATATTTTTTTCATTCATCATTCCTCCTTTCCATGTGATTTCATTACAAGGTTTGATTACCAAAATGGGGTTTGAACAAAGCAAAAACCCCTTTTCCACTAACAAGATAAAAAATTTCCCTCTCTTTAGCATGTGATTTACAGATATAGGTTGAAGACATATTAAAGAGAAAGATTGGTGAAAATTTGTCAAGATTGCAAAGTTGTCCAAGTTGTCACCTTGTTTAGAAGATCATTAAAAGACATATGCAGAGAAGAATTTAGTAATTCAAATCTAAAAAATTAGGTTGAGAAGATAGATCAGAGATTGAAGAGAAGATTCAAACTTTCACTTTTTGCAAAGGCCAAGTAGGAATGATACACTACTTCTAGCGTATGAGTCCCAGTACAATGGAATTTTGAATTTTCAAGTGTTTCAGACTTTTCTAGAAGTTGCTAGATTTTTGTTCTTTTCCATAAACTATAATCTTGGACTAAATCGACCAACCTAGCATATGAGTCCCAATGTGCATTAAATTCAACATTTTTAGCATTTGAGGTCTTCAATCAAGCTGCTATTGGTTTCTATGTGCCCCTCTATAATTTTCCAATTTACTATTCTGATTTGCATTTATTTCTCAGCCATTTAGTGAAGTTTGTATATCATTAGGTTTAGATATTAGATCTTAAATGTTACTAGTCTTTCTAAGCCCTAGCTTGGTGGTGAACCCTTCTTTAATCATTAATCATACCCTAGGACAACCTTTAGCAGATCTCTTTCCCTCATTCCACCCTTGGATTGAGATCACTAGGGTTTCCTTAAGTGAAATAAGAGTGTGAAGTATGAACCCTATCTCCTCAAAGATAGAGCTCCCTATTTTTTATGTTTCATTTTGGTGAACCTACATTTAGAACATCTTAATTCTGATTTGGAGTGCATCATAATACTAGATCTAGCTTGCATTAACATTGCATTAGGATCTGCATGAGTTAAATTGTATCTAAGGTTTCTAATTATTTCATTAGGGAAAGTGCATATAGGTTGTATTTATGTCTCATTCATCATTAAAATTGACTTAAAATCTGCCTTTTAACTTGGTCCATAAATCATAAAAACTAGAAAATATAACATTTACACATAATTTTTTGAAAGCGGTGCAAAAATCCTAATTTGGGACTCATACGCCCCTCTAGGAGATTTAGTCCTAGTAAAGGTGGTTTTTCCTGATTTATGGGTATTCTATGGTGATTTTTATTCAACATTCAAACCTCTAAAAAACCATAATTGGGACTCATATGCTCCTCTAGGAAATTTAGTCCCATTTCAAATTTTAAATTGCATTTTCCAACATTGAAAACTTTATTTTTGTGTTTCTATTTGTTGCTATTAGCTATCTGTTTTAGTTTACAAAGTTCCTATTACTTTCATCACCTTGCATTTAGCTTAATTACATTTGAATAAGAATTAGAGCATAGCATTTATTTTATGTTCATTACATCTTTCATTTCCTTGATTGTCCCTTGCATGAGATTTTCTACTTGGTGTCCTATTGCTAATACTATAGTGAGATGAAGTTCAAGACTCATGTCATCCCATGATAACACATTTGTCATGGATCTTTGGTTATCTAGCTCTTTCACTACTAATGCCAACACTAGCTCACTATGTATGGACGATACCTTTGAAAACTCTTTACCTTCAAGTATTGTGACAAATGTTGAAATAATAGTTGCTAGTATTCTGGAAGAAAACATAATCAAAATTCATGAAGACTTAGCAAACCTACAAAATAAAATAATTACCAAAATAATTTCAACCACCACTATCCCTATCATAGATAACATACATTGCATGATTGGAAGTGAAGATGGAATGGATCTTGTGCATAATATAATTTAGATTTTTGGGCAACATCCTACCTCAACCACTAGTTTTCCTTTACCTTCAAAAAATGTCACAAGTCAAGGAGGAACCCAAATTCCTCCTTCCATAACCATTGCCTCTATTCCTACCTATACCAATCCTCAAGTTGTTACAACAATGCAACCTACTAGAAATGTGATTCCTTCCTTGGGTATTTCTACTAGCATCCCTAGTACACATGAATAAGAATTCCATTCACTGCCTCTTGAACTCATATACACCTCTGCCATATTCACCTCCATCACAAAACACAACCAGTGACACCATTATAAATCAACTTGTGCAAATTGTTTCATCCTATAAAAATAAAAATGGCCAACCCATGTATTATGTTAAAAGAAATCCCTTATTTTTGATGCCACAAGGTATAGAGGTTCCTAGGTTTGAGAAATATGGGGGGAAAGGAGATCCTTCTAACCATGTTTAAACTTATACTACCTTATGTAGTGACTTTACTCTTGAGGATAAGCTCTTGGCTAAGCTTTTCCCTAGATCCTTGAATGATATCACCTTGGAATGGTTTTCTTCATTACTAAACAACCCAATTCATTCATTCAATGAACTTGTTGAGGAATTTATAAACCATTTTCAAGTGCATGACTCCTAAGATGACCTTAGCCAATTTGATGAGATGTAAGAAAAAATATGATGAAAAGATTACGGACTTTATTTCACACTTCCAATTGCTTTATTCCCAAATTGATGTAAAGATTCTTGACCCTCACCTTCAAAGGATGTTCATTGAGAACTTACAAACTAAGATAAAAGATAAGCTTACCATGATGAAGTTTCCCTCCTTCGTGTGAACTTATGTTCTACCCTTCGTGATTATCAAAATTTGGTTACTATTCATGAAACAAAACCCACCTCTAGCCAACTTGAAAAGCTTGAATTCATAAACCAAAACAAATATCAACCTTTTAGAAAATAGAATAAAGGCTTCATTCAACTTAGTCCCCCTCAACAAATGACTCAACATGTCAATACCCAATGGCTATTATAAGGAAGACAACTCCTTTCACATTTGGGGATTTGGCTAGGAAATTCACTTCCTTACCTAATACCCTCCCTAACATAATGTCACAACTTTTAGAACAAAAAATGATCACTTATCTTCTTGTTAAAATTCCCAATCCTAATAATCCTTTACCTCCTAACTTTAGGTCAAATTTGTTGAAAAATGAGGTGCTTTCTTAGCTTAATACTTTGTAAAACTTTAATATTGCTTAAGTAAGCTTTTTATTTGTTACATATATTATTTGTGGGTGATTATCTTGATTAATCCATTTTACTACTATAGAATGTAGATAGAATTTGATATAAGAACAAGAAAGGATATTAGAAATATTACACAAAATGTACCGTGGAGAAACCCTTTCGAGAAAAAACTCCACCAAGAATTATTCTATTAAATTCAATCTTTGAATTACAATAGCTTCAATTCTTTCTTGAGAATGCTTCTTTTGTCTTTACTAATCTTCTTCACACTGCAATAACAATTATGAAAACTCTCTTCAACTTGAATGAGATATAGAGATAATATGCAACCTTGTAATCTCCAAAAGGTGATAATTACAATGCACAAGCTCAAGCCTTAAGAAAGGTATGCCATATTGCTTCAAGTTGAGTTATTTTTTGAATACTAAAGCTTACAACATGTGCTTCATGCATTTGGGCATCCCAAACTGAAGCTACAACTCATCCTTCACTTTGGTGATAATTCCAAAGATCTTCCTCAAAGTTGGTGCCCATAAGTAATCCTACGTAACTGAGCCTTTAGAAATATCTTATCATGCAAGAGAGGTAAATCCAAGAAAGCATCTTGGGTGCCCAAGTTGGCTCCAAGTGATTTCTAGTTAACTGAAACATTTACTAAACACCATTCATGCAAGAATGGTCATCCCCTATTAACTAGAGGTAGTCCCTATTATCTGTCATACAAATCAAGTTATTAGTCATTCATTCCAAGTTAACTAAAGTTAACTAACATATAACTGAAATTAATTGAAGAAAAATAAACCATAAATGAAATGAACTGAATTGGACTGAACTAAACTAAATTGATTTTGAACTGAACTAAACTGAACTTAACTTCATGCATGGAAACATCAAACCCTAACTCCTAGGATCCTTACATGCATTTAGAAGTGTTAATTTTTACTTTGTATAGTTAAATAATCACAAGGTGAGTGTCACCTTACCATGTGGGTGCCCCATGTGCCCCTGTTATTTAGGAACTCACTATGGATGCCCTCACATGCTCCTTACATTTAGAATTAATTACAAATGTCAATAATCATGATTATTTCATCAAATATTAATCTCATCCTAATCTTAGTGTTTTTGAACACATTCCAAGAATCTAGGAGATACATGAAATAATTAATGTTTAGGATTTACAATTAAATATCATCTTATTTCCAACAAAATTCTTATTGCCATTATCATTGACAAAATGGACATGACATGAAACATTGGAAGCATCTTAAAGATCTTGTGCAAGACCTCATTTATCTCGATCAACTTTCAGTTGTTGATGTTAGTGATCAAGGAAATAAGTCTATTGCCCCTCCTAACCAAAACTTGCAAATATTTACCAACCCCATCTCCAAATCATAATATTTCTTTTTTCAAAACTAGTGAACTACAAAGAATGATGTGATGAATGTTGACACAAATGATGACAACATGGATAATATTAAAAAAGGTTTAATTACATTGATTGAAACTCAACCTCATAAGGGCCAAACTAAAAATCCTCTTAACATTTCTTTAGATCCTCACAAGATATACTTAAACGTGCATCCAATTGTCCTCTTTACATAGCCGGCTGAATAAATGACAAGCCCACTAATGGGATCATATTAATTGATCCCTTCTGTGGAGAGAAGGAAATCATCAAGGAATTCCTACTTGTGCATGAACTCTATCAAGAAACATATGATAAATCAAAATCATGGATAAAAATGTATAATGGTTTCACATCCCCTACAATGGGATCAAACACCCTTTTACAAATAGGACTAAAAAATTTAGATGTCGCATTCTCCATCATCTCAATGTCCAACCAATTCTGTGTGAAGCTTGGTTACCCATGGCTATGCTCCATGGAAGTCATCCCATTGGTTGTGGATAAATGCTTAAAGTTTCCCTTTGACAATGAAATTTTCACTATGCACCATAGTGGCTTTAATCCTTTGTCTTCCTATGGAAAATTTTCATTATATTTCTTTTGGCCTAAGCCTATGGAACCTATTAAACCTCCATAAGAATTATTTTTCAAATCCTACCAAATTTGAAGGAAAAATGCATAGAAATGTTATATCGCTTACAAACATTCCTCAACCTATGACTGAGCCTACCATCCTTGAAAAAACCATGATTGAACCTAAAGACATTCAAAAAAACCAAGACCAACCTAAGACAAACACTTTTCCTACTTCCTACAAAATACCAAGAGATAAAAAAAACAATCTTGTCATGGCTCCTAAGATAAAGCAAGTTTACAAAGCTAAAGAGAAAGTGGTTGAACAACCTGCTATGGTTCCTTTTGTTTCTCCCCTTAGGGAAGAAAAAAACATATGGTTAATAAAACCACTCCTAAAAAGATGCAACTTGACAATCGTATTGAAAGAAATAGACATGCTCAAGAGTATAGGTGTAGGCATCGTGCTCTTGCTTGAAAGCTAAATGATGAAAAAAAAAGAAAATAAACATCCAAACTTAACTAAAGCAATACACAATGAGTCTCCCTCTTCATCACAACAAAAGCATTCTATATCACACCTGCAATAGGTGCTAAAATTGATAATTAACTTGGATGATGATGATGTTGTTGCTAAAATTGATGAAGAAGTGCATAATGAATTGAATACAGTGTTTTCCTCTTCTATGAGCTTAAACGATAATTCTCATAGGAAGAGTGTTGAAATTGGTGATAATCCTAGTTTGACACTTGCTATTATACCTTTGGGTAGTTTTTTTACTTCTATATATGATGAACACAATTGGGATGTGGATGACTTGCTAATAGGTTGATTCGCATGTGCCTTACTAGTCTTTTGCATTTTTTTCTTATTTTTATTTTATGTGATTGCATGTGCATAATGTGATCCCCTGTACAATTCTATTTGATGTGTCTCTCTCTTTCTAGCATTCCTCTATTTGTACCTAC
Source organism: Sequoia sempervirens (assembly GCA_007258455.2). Classification (NCBI taxonomy): domain Eukaryota; kingdom Viridiplantae; phylum Streptophyta; class Pinopsida; order Cupressales; family Cupressaceae; genus Sequoia; species Sequoia sempervirens. The sequence goes on from VDFB02058242.1 coordinate 476,956,084, forward strand.
ATTCTTATCTATGTCATAAAACTTTTATCTTTTATTTTGTCTTGTGTTTTCCTTGTGGGGATGACACAAAGTGTTGAGAAATTCATGTCTCTTCCATGTTGACCCAAAAGCTTTTCCTTTATATTTTCTTTGTCTTGTGCTTTCCTTTTGGGAATGACACAAGGCATCAAGACCTATAGGTCTCTTCCATGTTGATCTGAAATGTTTTTCTTTCTTTTCACTCTCTTTGTGTCATTCTTCTAGTTCTATGAGTATTTTGGGAATAATGATAATTTTGAGCTCTATAAAAAAATTGTTGCAAGAACATACTAACCCCAAATCCATGGATCCCTCATGTGTTTGGAGTTTCATTTTGGGGGAAACTCCCATCCCTTTTCATGATGTATCCTTATTTGGAAACATACGACTTGACATAGGGCCTTCCAAATAATCTCTTATGTCCTCTTTATTGTTAGCATTTATCTTTTTCTACTTTAAAGTAATTGCTCACAACATGGTGTTTAGCAATTTCTTTAAAGTGGGGGCATACATTGGCATTATTATTTTATATTTCATGTTTCATTGTGTAGTATTCTTACTTCATGCAATGTTTCTTTCACTTTGTGGTTGACATTAGATGTAAAGTCCCTCAAGAATGTGATCTCTTTTAGCATATTATATTCCTCTTAGTAACTTGATGTGACACACTACATCCCATAAGTTGTGAATCTTATATCCTTCGATTGGTTCACTCTTTGAGACATTAGGCACAATGATCCCTAAGTTAAGAACTTACATGAACTAAGAAGAACTCCTTTGAATATACCCTTACACTACTTTGCATTTATAATTTATGTTATATGGCCACCTTGCATAACAAACTTTGCTTGCCTATCCAGCCATCTTGTTTCTTCATAAGTGTCAAGCATACGAAGCTTTGCTTGCCTCATGAAGCTCAAAGTTCATTGTTGTGTGCATTAAATTAAACATTTTCAGCATTTAAGGACCTCAATCAAGCTGATATAGTTTTCCAGGTGCCCCTTTGTACTTTTCCAGTTTACTATTTTGATTTGCATTCATTTCTAGGTCATGTAGTGAAGTTTTGCATATCATTAGGTTTAGATATTAGATCTTGCATGTTACTAGTCTTTCCAAGCCCTAGCTTGGTGGTGAACCCTTCTTTATTCATTAATCATACCCTAGGACAACCTTTAGCAAATCTCTTTCCCTCATTCTATCCTTGGATTGAGATCTCTAGGGTTTCCTTGAGTGAAACACTTGAGTGTGAAGTACAAACCCTATTTCCCCAAAGATGGAGAGCCCCCTATTTCTAATGTTTCATCTAATTAATTTACCCATTCCTCCCCTTTTAATTAATTAAATACATTTATTTAATTAATTAATCCATTTTCCTCTTACAATTAATTAAATATTTTATTTAATTAATTATATCACCTTATAAACTATAGTTCTTCTAATCAATTAAATAATTATTATTATTTAATTTATCCCATTAAAATCCCTTAGGCTTCTAATTTCAATTATGTTAATTAATCCTTGATTAATTAACCCACAAACCTCCATTATCCCATTGTCGAACTTTTAACTCCACCTAAGTTAATAAACTCATGGTTTATTAACTCCACCCTCCTCATTATGATAATTAATCCCTAATTAACTATCCTAACCCTCTATCATTACCATTACTTTCTAATTTAAAATTCACTCCCAACCTCCTAATATTTTCTCATTAATGCAGCCAACCCAACCTACCTCCACTATCTTACACCTAGCCTCCAAAATTAAATAAGGTGTCATCCCAAGGTGTGCTCACACATAATCTCCTCTCACTCATTAAATTGTGACAATTGTCACAATGCTAACCTTGATCCATGCATCAAATTCCTAATCAATCCTATCCCTTTATCAATTTTCAATCTCATCCCTCCATTTCTCCCTCCAATTTTCTATAAATTGGGCCTTCATCCTCTCATTTCTCCAACTTGAATTTGGATAACATTATGCTAGTGCAATCTTGTGAGAAATCCACATACACACTTTAGAAATCCAACAAGAATAGGGTACTTCTTGCGCTCAATCTTGGGGGCCACCAAAGGTTTAATGTTATATTTTCAATTTGAGATCATTTCCTTAGTATTTTATGCTTTTGGTGTTAATTTCTAACCCATATACACTTCTTTCTCCCTATTAAGTTATAATGTTGATGTTTCCCTTACCCATAACCAACTCTTTGTCATCATTACTTAATGTGCCATCAAATTTTATATTTTCATCTAAACTTGAGAACATTTCTAGGTTCCTGGTTATGTGATTGCTACAACTTGAGTCTAAGAACAATACATCCTTTTTATTTTCTTGTGCTACAATGCATGCTATGAACATATTGGCTTGATTTTGATTTTCTTTTGTGAAATTTGTATTTGGTTTTCTAAAATTATATTGTTTCTTCTTACACTCACTTGAATAATGCCTATACTTCTTACAATAATGAAAAATAATTTGATATTTTCCATACCTTTGACCTTCTGATTGATTTTTGGATATTTTTGGTTTGAGTTTCGGCTACTGCATCTTCCACTTGAGCTTGATGGATTGCTTCTTCCACCTCTATAAGAATTTCTTCCTCTACCTCTAAAATTTGATCTACCTTTACCTCTACCATTGTTGATTGAAACTTGTGACTTGAATGTGTGCTCTAGGGTGAAGCCACAATAGTGGTTTACAATTGAATTGAGGAAGGAAAACTCACAGAAAATGAATGGATGGAAAAAAAAATTAATTTTAGGGGTTCGTACGAACCTATTGGTTTGACCAAACCCATTAGGGGTTTGCTAGAACCTAGGTTTGGGCGAACCCTCCTAATAATTTCATGCCGAAAAAGCCATCAAAACCCATTATAGAAGAGGGGTTCATTCAAACCCCCTTTATTCCTCATCCCCTCCTTGAGACACAAAAAAAACTTGAATTTTGGTACTTCAGAGCTTGGGTTGAGGATGAAAATGGAGGAATCTTCACAAACCCAACTTGAATCAGGTAGTCATCAGAAAGAGCTACCCAATGAATATAATTTTAATATGTTTTGGTTTTATTATGTATTTTTTTTTAGTTTTATTAACAGAGGTTTTTTACCGAAAATGAAGGTCTATGTTTTGTACATGTGGAAAAATAACATATTATCAAAAAAAAATTGAAAAATATAAGTACACTAGATATTGAAGTCCTTGATCCAACAAAAAAATAAAATTGAATTTCAATATAAACAAAAAAAAGTTATGTGTTATACAGTCGTGCTATGTCTGAATTATAATTGGTTTGACTTAGAAACTTGATTAAAGAAATAAATTCCAATAAAAAATTGTCTAACCAAGTGGAAGCACTAGATATCAAAGTTACAAATCTAAATTCGAAAGAATTAGAATTTTATCCTTCATGGAAACAAATTTATACATTATGTACAGTGTGCGTCACTTTTTAAAAATGTTGTTTTTTGAAAAAACTAGTTTTCGTGTGAGATAGAAAAAAAGTGCAATTTGATTCCAAAATTTTTGAAAAAAAATATTTTGAGAATCTACAGAAAAAATGTGATGAGACTCTATTTTTCATCATCTTCAAATTTTTCATGGTTTAGCCGCTATAGGTGCCCAAATGTGAAGATTTAGCTTAAAAAAATAATTTCAATGTCCAGTTTGGCCAAAAATTGTAAACCACTATTGTGGGATCACTCTCTAATGATGTGTTTACTGACCTGCTTAATGTATGTTCATGTGAAATGAGAGATGTGTGGAGCTCATCAACTAAAAATTGTGATAGGTTCATTGTTTCCTCTATGGCCACAACATTTGATTAAGTTTTTGTGGGAAAACTCCTTATAATGTTTTTAACCACTCTCTTATCTTCAAGTGTCTCACCATGTAATCTAATTTAATTTACTAGATGAATAATTTGGATTAAGAATGAATCTACTAAATTAGTGTCCTTCATGTATATTTTTTCAAAATCCTTTGTCAACATTTGCAATTTAGTTGTACTTTTCCCATGCCTTGATAGGCTATTTGAAGAATATCACATGATTTTTTGGAATTTTTTTCTTCTACAATCCTTGGGAAAATTCTCTCATGCACTGATTGAACTATATAAAAGAAAGCCTTTGAATCATTCTTTCTATTATCTCTCAACAAATATTTCTCTACTTGAGTCAATGCATTGCATATGTTGTTGCATCAGTTGGCTCTGGAAATATATTCTCAACAAGATCCAAAATATCTTTAGAGAAAAATAAATATTTCATGGTGATTTCCCAATAAACATAATTCTTCCCATTAAATTGTGGGATTTGTGGGTTTGTTAAGCTTTTTCTTGCTACCATTGTTGAATATGAAAACTTGTCTTGTTGAAAACACTTCTATTGAAAACCTTTGCTTTAAAAAACCTTTTTGTGATGAACCTACTTTGATACTAGTTGTAGGGGAGAGGCAGAGGATGTAAAATATAGCATAACAAAATTAAATAAAGAGTGGAGAAGAAAAACACAAAGATCTCAAAATTATTTGAATTTCATATTATATCAAAGCATACAAGTGTTGTTCATCATAAACAAATTACATAGCTACTACTTTTTAATATTACTTAGAAAATATTGAAATTCATGGTCCCCTATTCCAATGGCTATTTCAAGATATTGTTGCTATAATACTAGCATTTGCACCTTTTTGTTTTCTTTTTCATACTTAAAAAAAAGAACACTAAATCTACATATATGCCCAAGTAAGAGGGAAAACCAAAAACATTAAATTATAATTAGTTCTCCTATAAGTATTCCTATGGAAGGGATTTTTAATTAAAATATATTAAAAAATTGTGTTGAAGTATTGGACGTGGCATAAAGAAGAGATGTAAATAATTTGGGCCCTACAAAGAGGGCATGGGATGTAGTGGAGAGAGTGATAATGTTATGGATGAGTAAATGCAGTTGGGTAGGTAGTTGGGATTCATTTCAACACAAGACTAGCTATTTTAAATGACAATGGGTATTTGATCCTATATGTGCACTAACCCATCCATCCATGCATCATGCCACATACCATAACTACAATTTAACAATATAGTTATTGATGAGAAAACCTAACATCATAGTACTATTGTTTCCTACAAACGCTAATGGTTTGTCAAAGATACTTACATGGTTGGGGAAAAACAATTTTACTTTCCCCACCTCATTAACTTTTCACACTTCCCTCAGAACAAATTTTAACTCATTGCAAAAATCTTGTATTGAGATCGAGCATCTATAAATGTTAAAGCAATAATATATTATATTATATTGCATTTATTATATAATCTTATATTATATTATATATGATATATGATTATATTATAATATTTTATATTATATTATATTACATTATATATATTATTATTTATTATGATATATTATTTATTATGATATATAATATAATACATATATATTAAGTATTATTATATTATTATATATTATACTATACTATATTATACTATAATATAAAGTATATATTATAATATAAAATATAATAATATATAATATATAATATATATAATAATATCATTATTATATATATTATATTATGATATTATAATATATTATTAGGTTTTCACATCTACAATTTTATATTATAACTTATAATATAAAAGTTCCTATAAAAAACTAGCAAGGCCATGAAAACTTCTTACCTCCAAATGTGCACTCTTAGATGTTGGCCAATAAATGATGGTTTCAACCTTCTCCTTATCCATCTTCAATCCATCCTTAGAGACCACAAATCCCAAATAAACTAGTTTAGTCTGCATAAACACACACTTCTTGAGGTTAATTTGTAACTTCTTCTCATGTAACCTTGTCATAACCATTCTCAAATGCTCCAAGTGCTCCTCTTTTGATCTGCTAAACACCAAAATATCATCAAGATACACAATAGAAAACTTCCCAAGAAACAGTTTCAATACCTCATGTATAAGCCTCATAAAATTACTAGGGGCATTAGAAAGCTCGAAAGGAATACACAACCATTCATAAAGCTCGTCATTAGTTTTAAATTTTGTTTTCCATTCATCCCCAGGTCTGATTCTAATATAATGGTAACAACATTTCAGATCTATCTTAGAAAAATACATTAAGCAACTCAAACGATCCATTATTTATCTTTAATTCTAGGAATATGAAATCTATATCTAATAATGATTTTATTAATGGCTCTAGAATGAATGCACATTATCCATTCACCTCTTTTTTTGGCACTATAACTGTAGGAATAGCACAAAGGCTAATAATCTCTTATCAAACCTTTCTTGAGTAATTCCTAAACTTTCTTTTGAATATCCTCATTCTCTTTAGGAGTCAATCTATAGGTAGCCTTGTTTGGAAGGCTAGCCCCTAGATCCAAATCCATATGATGATTAATGCTCTTCATTGGTAGAAACTCATCAGCCAAATCCATTGCTACAATAACCATATGTTCATTCAAAATACCTTGCACTTCATTAGGAAAACCATCTAATCATGTAGAGGTAAACCTAGTAGAAAATTTAGGGGTATGTGTAGGATCACGATTGGCCAAAAAGTGGCAATATGATGGGTATGTGGCTGGTGACTATTTTTTTACCCAAAATTGATGAAAAAAAAAGGGTTTTTAAAGGAGATTCTCATATTTCCACCAATATAAATTATGCTTTATTTTGAATTTAATAAGTAATTATTATTCATTTTCTATTCAAATTATGACTAAAGTCTTAATTGATAGGCTGATTGAAAAACATCTATAGCTTTCAAATGGTATCACATTTTTTGAATCCAAAACATGTGTCACATTCCATGCTTCACATACTATAGGATTAAAAAAATAAAATTTTAATTTCATGAATTTTTGACCAACTTAAGGTGGTTAGACATCTGAGTTTTTATATTTTTTATAAAGTTGTAATAGAAAATTCATATTAATTATTTACTTGGAAAAAGATTACAAAAAAATATGCATCACATTGGGGCATGAGTCCTCTACCTATAGCTAAAATCTTATAAAAAAGTATTATCATTTTATTGTGGTTAGGGTGGTCAGATAGACACCTACTTCTTATTCTTTTCCTGAAATTTAAGTACCACTGCATTGAAATTTCAAATTTTCACCAAATAGACTTATTTATTTATTTTAAAAACCTAGTAGTTTAGAAACTACATTCAATTTACTACACATTCTATTCTTTCATATTTTTTAAATAATATAGATAACTTATTCAAATTTTTACATTGAGTTTCCTAACTTTGATTTTTTTGAATTTTCTGCCACTTAAGGGCCTGTTTTTTCCATGATGATCCTGCACATACCCTTAGGAACCAAGGATAATCCTACTTCTTCCTTTTGTATCTCATGTAAAAACTCTTTTCTACTTACCAACATTACCTTGTTGTTCCTACCATTATTTCTCTCCTCTTCTTATTCACATAGGAAAGAGAGTATGTTTGACCCAATTCTTCTCAATAGTGTGGGTATTATCTCTCCCATTATGCACCACTTTCCTATCAAATTACCAAGGTCTACCAAGCAACACATGACACACTTCCATGGGAATGATATCACAAACAATATGATCCTTATAACTGCCAATTTGGAATTCAACCTTAGCCTATTCATTAGATAGAAATTGATATCCTTTTTGTAACCAAGAAACTCTATACAATGTGGGGTGTTTGGTTCTTTCAAGACCCAATTTCTCTACCATTTTAGTAGACACTATATTATCTATGCTTCCACTATCTATAATAAACTTACAACACTTACCTTTTCCTTACATTTTCTTTTGAACAAGGCTCTTCTTTGTAATAATTCTTGATTCTCCTTGGGTGGCTTCAACAATACCCTCTTGAACAAGAAAATTTCTCTTGATTCAGGTTCTTCTTTATGTTGAACGAGGGACCCCACACTTTCTTGGTCTACATAAACAATTTATTATTCCTTTCAAAATTTGTATGTCCTCCTTGTGGACCTTTCAAATCACATTCCCAACTCTTGTGACCAGCATATTGATCACACTTAAAGAATTTACCAACAAACCTTTGGCCTCTTCCTTGGAAGCCACATCTTCTATATGTTCTTCCTCCTTTACTTTGATAACCTCCTCATTCATTATGGGATATTCCACTAGAACTTCCAACCCCTTCTTGATGATGTTGTTTTTCCCTTCCAAACTGTTGTCCTATCCCTCTAAATCCTCTTCCTCTCTTTCTTTCTTGTTGAATTTTCTTCCTTTGTAAATTCTCCTCTACCTTAAGGGATAATTGGTAAGCCTCTTCTAGACTTCTATGGGACACAATACTTAGTTCATCCTATAGACTATACTTCAACCCAGTCAAATACCTTACTACTTTCTCCATGTCCTCTTCACTACGCCCAAAATGAATCACCAATTTATAGAATTCTTTATTGTAGTCTTTGACTAACATGTCTTTTTTTTATGGTTATACAATATTTTAAAGAGATTAGTTTGATAATCTCTTGGAAGGAACTTGGCCTTTAGATTTGCAACCATACAATCCCAAGAGTTAATCTTTTCTTATTCTTCTTCCTTCTCTTAGTTTGAACATAGTCCCACCACATAGCAACATGACCTTTTAACCTAGTACAAGAAAAATTCACTCTCCTTTCTTTTGCAACTCCCTCATATTCAAAATACTTATCAACATCATTAATCCAATCTATAAGGTCTTCTCCATTGATACTTCTAGAATATATGGGGACTTCAACTTGGGTTTGGAACCAACATTCAAAACTTTCCAAAACAATCTTTCTTTAAAACCTTCAGGCTCTTCCTTCTCTTCTTCTTCATCCACTTGTGGTTTCTCTACCTCTTCAACATCACTGGCATCATCCAATAGTTTTCCTCTTCGCTACACCCTCTCCATGGCATCCATTCATGTAGTCAATTTCTACAACAATTCAAGAACTCCATCCTCATGTCCTCTTCTTCCACTTCCTCTAGAACCTCTACCTCTCATCACTCTTAGTGGCATTCTTTCCACTCCAAAAAACCCAAATCTTGAGGCTCTAATACCAATTTGATAGCAACCTTACTAGAAAACCATAGACTAGAATGAATAACAAAAAATAATGACAACCACCAAAGAAGTAAAGTTTTGACTTAATGCAAGGTTCCATCCATTAAACATCCACATACAATGAGATATGAGATGATTATGCAATAGTAAATGAAAATGCACAGATGAAAGTATTTAAACAGTGAGACAAGACATGAATAGAAAAATAGGTTTTGGTTTTATTAAATTTCCCCTTCATTCAGTTACATTGTATTCTTCCTTCCAAAAACTATTATCTCCTTAGTTCTGTACTTGCACCCTAAATAAGTCTATCCTATCAATTTTCCCTCTTTAGTTAATATCTCCTCACTGTCTTTGATGGAGATCAACTTCCATAATCCTCATTCTCCACTGTAACCATTTTTTTCATCATTTAAATCTACATAGGTTTTTGCTATCTAGAATCCTCCCAAAACTGTTGATAACTATCTCCCAACCACTATTTTATTTTCCTACTTTAAGGAAAGAGGAAGTTAAAATTACTTGTTTTCTTACCCGCATGGCAACATGAAGTGACAAGAAGTTTTCACCACAAAATTAATATCTTGACAACAACTCAAGCAAAACAAAACTACAAAAAAAAAACAAAAGAAGTTAACCAAAACTAAAGGAAAAGAGAACGATGCCCCTGCATTAGTAATAATCTAATATTTTTCCTTGTAATATATTATTTTATATTTTATTTTCTATTTCCAACATTATGAAACAATAATATAAATAGTTCTTTTGACTATAAATTCATCCTAATGTATGTGTGAAGAATTAGCCTTCAAAGTTGGTATACTTTTAATAGGTTTCATTTTTCATAAAACACATAATGAAATACCATCCATCCATTTTTATATTAGCATGCTTAATTTTATTAGTAACTCCATTTCATTATAAGTTATAAAAAATTGGTGTTGACATGTAATATCATGATTATTATGAGATTTAAATTCATTGATGACTAAATAACCCCTATTAAATATTTATCAAAATTTTCTATATCTTGTGAGAAAATTGAAAAATATCTTTAAAGTATTATAATACCAAGAATGGTTAATTCTTTATTTTGATAAAATAGATCCAAATAACTAAGAACAATCATTAATAGCAGTGAGATAGTATTGACCTTAGACCTAAAGGTGAACACTTTTGCATGGGGTTTTAAATTCATTATATATGAGATATAAGGTATTCAAGCCACAATGTTCTTTCTTATTTACAAAGGATTCTCAATTATGATTTTCTAAGATGAAACATTTTAATACTTGATTTGGATGATAAATAAAATTAATTTCTCTAACCATTTTTTGAGAATGTGATGCATCAGACCATCACTAGTTTACTCCAATATTTTATTCAAAATACATCCTTCATCATCCCCACTACATGACCATGCACATAAATGTAACATGTTCTACATAGCATTCATTAAAACATTCAATATTTTATATATGATATGAGTCTTATCAATTCCACATGGTGAAATAGTTTCATAATAATGATCCATTTCTTTCACAGATCACAAGTATCTAGCCATAACTATTTGTTGGTATAAGTGATGAGATAAACATAACTAAGACTAGGATCCATCTTTGATACATGTAGCACTTCTTTAAAACTTAAATTTCCAATAAAGATATCATCACTTCAAAACATGGTAAGAATAGAATCATCTTTGGTTGTTAGATGTTCTACCTAATGGACCATGGATTAATTAATAGGGATGCTAATAGGACTAGTGATCTAATGAATGGTTCCTAACTTGTATATATCCTTAATAAATGTTCTCAAATGATATGGAGCATGTAAGATGATGTGTTGTTTGAGAAAAAAAAATCCCACCTCTAAATTCTTAGAATATTCCTCAAGATCTCTCAAGTACACTTTCAAATTTCTTCATCGTCAAAATTTAAAATCCTAAAATATCCACATTTTTGTTTCTTATTGAAAAAAAATCTCTACTACATAATTAACTTATTCATGCTCTCCTAGATACTTTGAATTCTTGAAACCGGTTAGTGGTTGACAAGTTTACTAAGTTTTATAAGGAATCATAAAAGTAGATGAATTTTTAAAATCGTGTTCTAAAAATTAATGATACTTGTGATTTTTGTTGAAGAGAAGACATATATAAAATTTGCATAGAAATACTTCATAATCAATTGGAATAAATTAATAATAACATATTTTTTAATTTTAATATTTTTACCCTCTTGCATCCATAATCTTATCATGTATTATCTTAAATTGTGAAATGAAATCCATAACATCATGAAAATAAAAAATCTTGAGCATCATAGTTTCTCTTTCTAATATATCCATCTAGGAAGTGTTGTAGGTACCAAAAACTATCTTGAACTTATCTTATATCTTAGGTAGATCACCCTCTCTAATGCAATGATAATGAGATACATTATCCAAAACAAGTGTTATGTAACACCCCTCCATTTTGTTCTTTTGATCGAACAATGTATATTATGTATGTTTTGCTTTGTCAGCACATTGGTTATAAACTTGATTACTTTGACTGCTAATTGTTAAGCAATGTAAACAGTATGTTTTGATGTGATGGTACTTTAAACAGATGATATTATTATTTCATGTTGTGGATTAAATTAGCATGTATGTGAATTATTGATGCTTTATGCTTTGATTATACCATTGATAATTAGAGGTGTCAATTAGCGATATTGTATTGGTGAAGGGGATGGAATCACATCACTCACATGTGAGTTCCCTGTGATTCCGTGATTTCCTCTTCATGGTGTGTTTTAATATATATATGCATGTTTTGACACTCGTATTGTGTGCAGGATGTAGGTACAGGACATTGACTCCACCTGGGTCCACAGGTCTGAGCATGTCCCTTGTCCAACGGAAAATGATTGGGAGATAGTAGCTAGGTTTTCTGTGTCGTGACATCACCCTAGCCATAGTGTGTCATCGGGTTGTTAGTTGGGATAAGTTATTTTGTGGTCTCTTCTCCCCTTGCCCTTGTATTTAAATTTGTAATTTAAATTGGTGCTTTTTTTATTTAATTGCATTGTCAAAATAAATAAATGAGTGACTATTAATTAATTAGTTAATTTAGTTCAATCAATAAAATAATATAATCATGGATTAGATTTATTTATTGATAAATTAAATTAAAATATTTGTGTTAGCATTATTAAATATTGAGATTTAATCAAAAAGAAAAAAAAAGATAGAACTATACCTTATATTTCTTTTTTTTTTAATAAAGTTGAGAGAATGATTTAAATGTGAATTGGTAAATTCAATTTTATTGAAAAGGAAAAATTTAATTATCATTTGGTTGCAAAAATAGATCTTTGTTTTAAAATAATATTGTGCAAATTACACTTGGAAATGAAATTGTTTATGAAATTTCAAAAAATGAAAATATCTAAATTGGCAATAAATTTTGGTGGGTGAACTCAAATTAGGGGTTTGACAATTTGGAGGAAAAAATGGCATAAGGTAATTCATTTTGTTTTTTAATTTTTAATTTTGAATTTTGGAGAGCAAAACTTGGATTGAATTCTTTTGAAGAAAATTGGTGAAGGGAAGATTAAAAATTGGAGAAGCTGAATTCAAAAGCAAGGGCAAGATCTCCATTAACAAATCTTCAAGCATTTGGAGAAAACAACAGGTTTTTTTTTCTTGTTTTGGTTTCATTTAGTAATGATTTAGAATCTGTTCATGTTTCCTTTTAAAAGATTCAATCCTTTTGTTGCAATGAAAATACCCATAAAAAAAAAAAACTAGTTGCAAGATTGAACAGATAAATTGTGAAAATTCTTGTCAAAACAATAAAATTCTGTAGGAATTGAAGAAAAAAATCCATTAGAAGCAAACTCAGTCAATGGAAAATTCAATTGGAACAAGAAAATTCTGTATCTGGTTCTTTCAATAGAAACTATGGATATATATTATATATATATGTGTATATATATATGTATACCCAATTGTATAAATACATATGTATAGATATATAAATATATATATATTTTTTAGTGAATTCATTTTTAAACTGTATGGGAAAATGAATTAGTGAATTTTTTTGGTATTCTGGGTTTTACCCAAATTTCTTTTTACCAGTCAAAAATTATATATCATTCTGAATGGCAAAATGCCTATTTTCTGTGGCTGTGTGTGGAATTTGGGGAGGGGTTTCAACCACTGGTAGCCCCCATGGCTGGGGACGACGGCCTATGAAGGCAGCACCATCGTTGCCCTCACAGGTCGCAGCCCTCAGCAATGGTGGCTGTGTCCCTGTTAGGGCAGGGCAAGGCCCAAACCCCCTTTTAACTTATGTGTTTTTTGTTTAAAACAATATTTTTTTGTATATATTATATATTAAATATAATATATGTATAATATATATAATATATTATATATATCATATTTAATATATATATATAAATATATATGTTCACCAATGTATTTTTGTGTTTTTAAAATAATTTATTATTTAAATATATAATTAATATATTCAATATATATATTATATATATTAATTTCTTATAAAATATATATACATAATATATATATATTAAAATGTATTTATATTATTATTTTTTAAATAATAAAGGTATTATGATTTAATTCTGAATTTCAAAATATTAAAGTAAATATTTAAGTATTAATTATAGATATATAAAATATGCTTAATAACATATACATCGAGTATATGCATTATTATATATATTTTATATAAATATAATGATATTTGAATATCACCACTATAAGTTATTTTTGCAATGTATACGTGTTTATTATCATTATAGAAAATTTTGCATTATGATTAAATGATCAAGTCTAGATTACGAAAAGATTCGCAACGCGTTAGACCACACTCATGTGATTGTTCAAGAATTTATTTTATTTAATTTGATTAGTGCACTAATGCATTGAGTGAATTGGATTTACGAAATCCTAATGTAGCATACTTTATATTGCTTGTGATGCTTCCTCTTGGTGTGGGGCAGTCTAGTCAGTACTTTGTAAGCCTTCCAGATAGGATTTTCTTTTATGTGGTTTGGGGTTGTTGTCATGTCGGTTGACCTTGTTTGCCTTGGGTAGTGCTTAATTGTGTCCC
>VDFB02058242.1:476970393-477001152 GCA_007258455.2 Sequoia sempervirens
CTGGAAAGGGATTTGTCATTCTATTGCTTCATTATTCTGGGAAGGATTTTCTAAGTAGAATATTAGAATTGAAATTGAGCACAGTATTCTGGAGAGGAGATTTTGAAGAAGGAACGAAAGCTCTTCGAAAAGACTATTGGAACCAAGCAAGCTTCATCAAATTTCAATAGCACAGGACTCCAGGTTTCACTTGTTTCTCCTTCAATTTTCTAATCAAAAGAAAATAAATAAATAAATAGAATTTCTATAAAAGTAAAATCGGTTTTGAAATATTAGCAAATTTTTAAAGTTGCAAACAAATAAGGGGATATGCTTTCAAATTGTTGAAATTGGCCAATTTGTTTATATTTCTGTTGTGGAAAAGTTCATCTTCTCAAAATGCCGAATTTTCCTGTATTTTTGATATGGAAGAAAAAAAATTATTTCTCAGAATAAATGAATCTTTGGCTTTATATTCATGTGTATATAAGTATATATATATACATATCAGGAGATATATATATATATACACTTATATCAAAGTATATATACATATATATATATATATATAAAATTTATTGTTCACAAGCATTTTTTTAAAATAAATCACATTTCGAATTGTCTTGGGAGTTGAATTACTAGTTAGCATTGTATTTTTATTTTTAAAATGCTAAAGTTTTGTTTATGAGGGTTAGAGGGGGACAGCTGGGCTGTACCTATCCCTGTCCCTATGGGCCGCAGTCTTCCCATAGCAGTCCGTAGGACTGTTGCATACAATAGTCATTAGGGCCGCTATATAGTCCACGACAACCTTTGTTTTATTTTGTTTTATTTATTATTTATATGTAGAATAATATATATAATATGAATTATTTTTATTATATTTTTTTTACAAAAAAAATAATAATGTTAAATAAATGATAATTTGGCATGTAAATTTTTTATATTTAAAATATGTGTATCTATATATATTGATATATTTATATAGATATATATATATATATGTATATAATAAGAATGATGGCATATATATTATTTATTTTGTCTTTTTTTTTAAAGAAAAAAAAAGATGTATGGTTATATGGATTATTTTAGAATAAAAATAAATAATAAGGTGAAATTATTTTATTATAGAGTATTTATTGTAAAATTTTCATCGTGGAAACTGAGTGTATGTAATAGAAGAAAGTGGATTGTTTATCTTGATGGAATGAGGAGTATGTTGATTGAATGTGAAACCCTATGGATTTGTCGGACTATCTTGTACCTTTAGATTATGGTTTCTTTTTTATGTTGGTTCCAATGTGAGAACCCTATTGTAATTGTGATTCCAATTTTAGTTGTTGTGAACCTTAGTTCCAGAGGAATGTTTTAATCCTTGAATGTTATTCCATTTTGTTGTGCTCTTGGAGTTTTAAATTTAGTAGTATCATTTTTGGAAGGGTTGTACGGGCTGGTTGAAATTTTTTATTATGAGTTTCGCGAGATGGGTAATGCCTCACCTATCTTTGTTTTGCATTATGTGCTTTATAATTTACGGTACAACCCTTTCCTTTTTTTGGTTTATGTTAGGGGTATTAGGGAGAGTGGCTCTTCATGGGGGCCGGTGCCTTGAAAGGAGGAAGAGCTCATGATAATTCACGTAAGAATAAGGTAACAAGTGAAAACCTAAAAATAGAATTTAGGGGGATGGGTAGTAAAACACACAAGATAATAAATATTGGATACCTTTTCTATGCATTAGGGCTATCATATACTAATGATAGACTAAGAAGGTTGTGGTCGGCAAAGTTGTAACCTCATCCACATGAGCAGTTATTGGCTCTGCATGAGCTACCCTATGGTGTCAGTGCCCCAAGTGGGAGGAAGGGCCAGGAGATCCATAGAAGGGGGCTAGCACCTCAAGTTGGAGGAAGGGCCAAGATAACCCATGAAAGCTATGCGATGACACTCTCCACTAGACACCCAATTTCCTTGTTTCTTTATTGCCTTTGGAATTGTATTTTGTTTATTATTTTAGTTTCATGTGGAGATGTTTCATGATCATTCTTTGATTACTTGTTTAATGGTTACTGTCCTAGTGATTGTGATGAGTTTCATGGCTTTATCTTATTATGTTGTCTTTTGGATGTTGTGGATATGTCAATGTAATCCTTGATATTGTATTTGAGTGATTGTACTATGTTGTTCTATTGAAGTCAATTTTTGCATTCATGGTTGTGATTACTTCCTTGTCACCTCTAAGCATGGGGGGTGTAACACCCCTCCATTTTGTTCTTTTGAACAAACAATGTTCGTTATGTATGTTTTGCTTTGTCAGCACGTTGGTTATAAACTTGATTACTTTGACCGTTAATTATTAAGCGATGTAAACATTATGTTTTGATGTGATGGTATTTTAATCAGATGATATTATTATTTCATGTTATGGATTAAATTAGCATGTATGTGAATTATTGATGCTTTATGATTTGATTATACCATTGATGATTAGAGGCGTCAGTTAGCGATATTGTATTGGTGAAGGGGACAGGATCACATCACTCACATGCGAGTGCCCTGTGATTCCATGATTTCCTCTTCACGGTGTGTTTTAATATATATATATATATATATATATATATATATATATATATTATATATATATATATATATATATATATATATATATATATGCATGTTTTGACACTCGTATTGTGTGCAGGATGCAGGTACAGGACATTGACTCCACCTCGGTCCACAGGTCTGAGCGTGTCCCTTGTCCAATAGAAAATGATTGGGAGATAGCAACTAGGTTTTCTGTGTCGTGACATCACCCTAGCCATAGTGTGTCGTCGGGTTGTTAGTTGGGATAAGTTATTTTGTGGTCTCTTCTCCCCTTGCCCTTGTATTTAAATTTTTAATTTAAATCGGTGCTTGTTTTATTTAATTGCATTGTCAAAATAAATAAATGAGTGACTATTAATTAATTAGTTAATTTAGTTCAATCAATAAAATAATCTAATCATGGATTAGATTTATTTATTGATAAATTAAATTAAAATCTTTGTGTTAACATTATTAAATATTGAGATTTAATCAAAAAGAAAAAAAAATAGAACTATGCCTTATATTTCTTTTCTTTTCTTTTTTAAATAATAAAGTTGAGAGAGTGATTTAAATGTGAATTGGTAAATTCAATTTTATTGAAAAGGAAAAATTTAATTATCACTTGGTTGCAAAAATAGATCTTTGTTTTAAAATAATTAATATTGTGCAAATTACACTTGGAAATGAAATTGTTTATGAAATTTCAAAAAATGAAAATATCTAAATTGGCAATAAATTTTGGTCGGTGAACTCAAATTAGGGGTTTGACAATTTGGAGAAAAAAATGGCATAAGGTAATTTATTTTGTTTTTGAATTTTTAATTTTTGAATTTTGGAGAGCAAAACTTGGATTGAATTCTTTTGAAGAAAATTGGAGAAGCTGAATTCAAAAACAAGGGCAAGATCTCCATTAACAAATCTTCAAGCATTTGGAGAAAACAAGGTTTTTTTCTTGATTTGGTTTCATTTAGTAATGATTTAGAATATGTTCACGTTTCCTTTTAAAAGATTCAATCCTTTTGTTGCAATGAAAATACCCATAAAAAAAAAAAAAACTAGTTGCAAGATTGAACAGATAAATTGTGAAAATTCTTGTCAAAACAATAGAATTATGTAGGAATTGAAGAAAAAAAAACCATTAGGAAGCAAACTCAGTCAATGGAAAATTCAATTGGAACAAAGAAAATTTTTGTATAAGTTCTTTCAATTGAAACTATGGATATATATTTTATATATATGTGTATATATATATATATACCCAATTGTATAAATACATATATACAGATATATAAAAATATATATATTTTTAGTGAATTCGTTTTTTAAACTGTATGAGAAAATAAATTCGTGGTTTTTTTGGTATTCTGGTTTTTACCTAGAATCTTTTTTTTTACTAGTCAAAATTTTTGGCATTTCAAATGGCGAAATGCCTGTACCTTTGGTTGTGTGTCGTGGAATGCAGGGAGGGTTTCAGCCTGTGACCAGGCAGGGGCAGCCCGGCCTATGAAGGCAACGTCTCGTTCTTGCCCTCCGTTGCAGCCCCAGCTTGGTGGTGGATGGTCCTGACTGGGGTAGGAGGGCCAAACCCTCCTGCTTATATTTTTGTTTAAGGCAATCCTTATATATATATATGTCATAATATATGTATAATATCAATATATATATTATATATATATATATATATATCATATTTAATATATATATATATATATATAAATATATATGTTCACCAATGTATTTTGTGCTTTTAAAATAATTTATTATTTAAATATATAATTAATATATTCAATATATATATTATATATATATTATATATATATATATATTAATTTCTTATAAAATATATATACATAATATATATATATATATTAAAATGTATTTATATTGTATTTTTAAATAATAAAGTAAGGTATTATGATTTAATTCTAAAATTCAAAATATTAAAGTAAATATTTAAGTATTAATTATAGATATATAAAATATGTGTAATAACATATACATCGAGTATATGCATTATTATATATATATTTTATATAAATATAATGATATTTGAATATCACCACTATAAGTTATTTTTGTAATGTATATGTGTTTATTATCATTATGGAAAATTTTGCATTATGATTAAATGATCAAGTGTAGATTACGAAAAGATTCGCAACACGTTAGACCACACTCATGTGATTGTTCAAGAATTTATTTAATTTAATTTGATTAGTGCACTAATGCGTTGAGTGAATTGGATTTACGAAATCCTAATGTAGCATACTTTATATTGCTTGTGATGCTTCCTCTTGGTGTGTGGCAGTCTAGTCAGTACTATGTAAGTCTTCCAGATAGGATTTTCTTTTATGTGTTTTGGGGTTGCTGTCATGTCGGTCGACCTTGTTTGCCTTGGGTAGTGCTTAATTGTGTCCCGAGTTGTACCCAGTTATCATGAACGTGCTACATTGACTTTATGTCGTGTTTAGGGATTCATTATCCCTAGGTTGCACTTGAGTACCCTTTGGTGGTGGCATAGTTCCACGTGTTGTCTTAGAGAAGTGGCTTGCATTGAGGACCGGCACACAAAGTGGTGCCAGGGGATCTCAATGTAAGTTGGTTAATTCAATGAAAACTTAAACCAATTGATTAGTATAGGTGGTGCCAACATTTAAAAAGATTAATTTTGCCTCGCTCATGGATGCAAGTGCTTGTATAGACTTGGGATGAGACGAGAAGGCCTAGAATGGCAAGATCATTATCTTGTCCCTTTGAAAGATAAATGATTCCACATTGGTTTGCATGTGGGGTTGGGAGTCGTTAGAGGTTACCAGGATATCTCGAGATGGGGGCCGGAACCTAGGAAGATTGCTAGGATATCCCATGCGACATTGTGATGACACTTCTCCTAAGTCAGCGTTATGTTTGTATTCGTGATGTGATCATTTACTTAAAATCTGGAAGCATTGTAACCTTTGTGTCATGTGATGTCATGTACGTATCCTTTTTCAATTAAGTCATGTTGCCTATGTTTAGAGGTTGTTGGTCTTGACCTGAAACCCTTGTTACTATGTCCTAGCATGGGGGTGAGCCTTCGGGTATCACTTGGTTGGGTGGAATGTGCACCTTACTCTGTTGTTTTTTGTCGTTTGCTTATGTGGACGAGACTTTCATGTTGGAGAGCTTGTGGGATCTAGTTGCTACCTTGGTTTCATTTATGTTAGTTGCTCTTGTATTTTATTTACCCCTCATTGATATCAAGGTGGAAATTGTAATAAGCAATCATGTTATTGATTTACCTCATTCTAGGAATGAGTGATGTAATTGTAATTGTATAACTTCTATTATTGGTAACCATGAAGGATCTCATGGTCTTATATGAAAATCTCATGTATGGAATGTATGTGCTTTAATTATTTAAGTGAATGTTGTTATGTTTCATTTCATGCATGTTGTTTTAATTTGTGATTTAAATAATCTTTGTCTTGTAACCTTAGGGGATTGTTGGCTTTGTGTTGTAATCTTACATGTATTTGTAATTAAACAAAAAAAAAATTGTGCATTTGTTTAGTAGTTTGCAACTTCCCCTAGGGTTGTGTGGCGGGGCATTACATGTTATTATTCCATGGATTATTTCCCTATATCTTTATTATTTGATTTGTAACTTAGTTGTTTCATGGAGTTATTGTCTTGAGAGATATACATCCATAGCCCCACCTCCAATTGGATCATTAGTGAAGAAAATTTTGGCTTGTAATTTTTTTATGGATTGGATTTCGAATCCACTTTCTATTTTTCTTAATATAAATTGAGATGATAAAACCTATATTGATACATAAAGAAAAAAACAATTATGCATATTAAAAAAATTAGCTCATAATTTTTCATGTGGTAAAGAGTTGGGGTATAGATTTTATATTTTAGGGCTTAATATTTTTTATGTCTATAATTTAGATTTTAGGGTTTAGAGTTTAGGCTAATTGAATTTTTATAATACAATGAAACTAATCAAAAATTAAATAAAATTTCATTAATCTAACATAAGTATTGAAGTTAAACATGCAAAATACGTCCACCCTTAATGTCAAGCCTTTGAACCTCTATACAAATTGAGTTTTATTATCTACTAATAGTCCAAATTTCCCATTATTCAAAGGTACAATAATTATCTATTGTTATTTCATGAGTCCTACTTAAAACTCAAAAATTTAAAAGTGAAATTATTTAATACTATTATTAGAAAAAATAATAAGTAAATACTTCTTCTTGAAGACAAAATTTGAAGAAAAATATTTATTTTATTCCAAACAAGAATAAAAAAATCCTTCATTTAAAATTTAGCTTCAAATGAAGACATGGTCTATGGATGAAGTTCAAGATGATGCAACCTTTAAGTGAAGGAACCATCATTAAATGGTTTTTGTTTGTTTAAAATTTTATTTTAAATATTTTTTACAAAGGGTTCATTTTTCCCCCATCCCATAAGTAGTACACACTATTGTGGTCTCACCCATGGTTTTTTCCCAATACTATTTTAGTATTTTCTTCTATTTCTCTTACAATGTCCTTGTCTATCTCCATGTAGATAACCCTTTTACTCAAATTCATCCTCTTTATACTTGTTCACTCTTGCATGGGCTTGTTTTTTGGTTGTAGATGAATTTTTTAATGGTAGAAAGGTAATTTTAATTATTTAGAGCCATGCATATTGCTACAAGAATCCCCTATTCTCATAAGAAACACATTTTAGATAATTCAACATTTTTTAATAGTCTTATTATCTCATATTATTTTACTCAATGCCACATATGGATTTGTGATGAATTGGATTGATCTGGAAATTGCTAACTAGGGTGGACTTGTAAATATGTTTAGCCCTTGGAGAGATGTCCCCAATTTCTATTTGTAGTTCAAATTGATAGGTCAATTATGGTATCCTTCTTTAAACAGTTATGCTATTTTTAATGTAAAAAATTCCTATCATATTATCCTTTTTCGAACTTCATTCCTATTTATGAGTTACTTTCTCTTGTTACATCTTAATAATGAATAAATGCACTAAATTGAATGCACGGGTAAACTTACTTGAACCCTCATAGGCCAATTTGATTTTACTTTAATTTGATGAATGATCTCCCTTTCATTGGGTATCTTTATGCATATGAAATGTGTATTTTCTTTTCAATCCAAGTGTGATATATCCTACCATTATGTAATAAGACAAGATAATAATTAATAAGGATAGCCTATGTGAATTAATGCATGATTTCACTAATTCCCTATGCCCATGAGGTTGATTTGTAACTACAATTATATAAACAAAAAAGGAACTTATTCTATAGGTTAGTTGTTGATCCAAATTTTTGGTTATGAGTTTTTGAGGTTGGTTGAAGACATCAAGTGATCCATGCCAAGTTTCACAAGAATTGAAAACATAATTTATAATATATTCTAAGGTTATCCATGCAAGATTTATTTGTATTTGGGTGTCTCCATTGTAAATTATAACAATTTAGGAAGATTTTTTAGGCTATCTAGTATTTCCTTCTTCCCACTTTTTTCTTGCCAAATGTAATAGGAGATAGATTTAGATTAATGTGTGAAAATATTATAAATTCATTATAAATAGTTTAATAATGGTATTATCTTGTGTTTTTGGGTTATTGCAGCATTGATAATGATAACATGAAGCATGTATAGTTGTAGGTAGATTTATTTATTATTTATACTTTTGTATTTTAGGCATGTTCTCTTCATATTTGTAGTCCATTTGAATTAGTTTCCCAATGGAGTAGTTCCTATTCTAATTGGTGAGAGGCTAATAAAATATTTCAATCTAATAATCTCTTGTTATCAATAGCTTATGAGTAGTGTAAAGTTCTTTCATTATTGTACACATATATTGCACGGTGCATCTTATGTCATATCTTATGTAGTCCTAAAGTTGATGGATGAGAGGATATTATTAATATATTTCCATCTTGTATATGTGTATGTAAAGTCAAGTGATTTTACTCTTAGGGATGTACACTATTGTTATCTTATGGTGTATGTAAAGAGTAAATTATTATCTAATTTTTAGAGGTATTTTTGGTTTATATGTAGTCAATGTTAACATGGATTTAGTGAGAAAATTAACGGATCATAACATCTTCAATATGGATACTTTATATGTTTATGCTTGATTATTTATGTCCCTCTTAATTTCATTGTTAGAAATACCGTAGGGAACACCCCCTTAGACTACAATAATCATAACTATGAAATTGAGATTCTTCCCACTCTCAAGCATTGGCTCTTTATGCTTGAGTTTTCCTAGCCTTAGGTTTTGTGTTTGTCTTCAGGAAATGTTCAAATACATGTCTAAGATAAAATTTTGTTCATTTAGCTACCTTCAAATTGATGTTCTAAAAAAATATATATAAATATCCAAAATAATTATTCCATTTATCCAATCCCACTCACAACTCACAAAACATGAGATTCTCTCTATGTTAAGCTAAAAATATTACAAATTAAAATTTAGTTATTTATAATTTGATTGATCATTTTATAACCTTTTTTCTATAATCTAAATAAAAAAGAGTACATGAATACCCATCTCCATAATACAAATGTTTATCTATATAAAATCTACTGTAGCCTTTGATTAAATGAAACAATTTTCTATAATAATTTTATGTGACCTTAAAATTTTGAAATAAAATAAGTTGTAATGATAAATTATTAGCACTTTCATAATAATTAAATAATTGTTCAAATACCTATGAAATATGTTACATGCCTTTAAAATCCCTTTGAGACATTGTTTCATGCGATAGAAGGAGATATCTTAAACCCTAGGGTGCCCTTTACAAATATTGGGAAAGAATATATTAAAAATGTTATAAATGTTAAAAAAAACAATCATATTTTTAATAAAACCTTGAAACTTGTTGTAAACAGGATTTACAAACATCACATACATATGAAAATAGTATATGATTTATCATATTGCAAGTTTTATGCTCGTGAATATGATATACTAAACTATGTCTTTAAGGCAATAATATCTTTGGTGAGTTGAGTTGCCATATTAATATAGAAAGAATTAGTGTGAAAATAATTTAATTGGATTTCAATAGTTTAATGAGAATATTATCAAAGTAATGAAATATTTGGAACATAAAAAATTTCCTACAAATTATTTTATTCAAATTTTAGTGTTTATATTCAATTTATATTCCATTATTCTTTCAAAATTGAAAATCTAAAACATTACAACAAATTACATTTAAAAACTAGAGTTAAAAGTAATTATTATTTTCATTATTTACAATTTGTAGTTTTTTCTTATTATTTTTTTTATAATCATAAACTTGTAACATTGAAAAATATGAAAGTAATATTATGAAATACTCTAACAATAATTGCCTGTAAAAATTATACACAAAGTAAATTCATTAGTACAATTAAAGAAAAATTTGTAGATTGATATATTTGAAATTAAAATATGTTCAAAATAATCTTACATTGTAAAATTTAAAAGCATTCTAAAAAGAAAAAATAATTCACAATAAATTATAATAATTTTCTATTCTAATATATATTTTTAAAAGAAATATTATATTTTTAATATTTTTTAAAATTACATTTTTCCTTTTAAATAATATATTATAAATTAAAATATGTTCTAATTTTTTATAATCTATATTATAATTTATTAATCACTTAATGTATTATATGATTATATAAAATTATATAAATCAAATTAGACAACCTAAATAAATTTATATCGTAATTCAAATTTCAAACATATCATCTTTGTATTCTAATAATGTTTGGAGGTCTCAATTTGTTGGATGTTTCCTTTCCCATATTTCCAATTTTTATTTTCATTAATGTATTAGAAGTTTTTAGTTCTATTCAAGTATACAATTAGAGTTGTTTAATGGCATGCAAAACAAGTATTTCTTCACGTGGATTGTAATGATTCACAAAGATCTACTAAAACTATTTTTGTAAGTATATTTATTATTGTTCTTTGTCAATTAGTTATTACAATAAAAAATTAAGGTTCACTTTCCTCAAAAGCTATTGGAATAATTACACAATAACTGACATTAATCAATTAATTATGTAGAAAAGAAAACACTAAAATCTTATTAATCAATTTTACAAATTAAAATTAACAAAATTTAAATCTGTCTTTCCTATGAAAATGTTTTATTATAAACTTAAATATTCAATTATTACATTTTTTTTAATTAACTTAATTATATGTAATTTATATTCATTAAGTAGATAGTATAATTTTATTTTGAAACTATTTTATTCACTATATATTTGTAGTCATAAATTTTATGTGTTGTTTATTTTTAAAAATATTTAAAATAAAAGATGGGAGTTTTTTGTTAACACATTCAAACCATTAATTAAATATTTATATATCCAAAACATAATATTAAATCATAAAATTTGTAACTTATAATAACCTTCTATAATAAATTGTAATAAAATTATTTCATAAAATAAATTTATAATTTTCCAACATTCTAACTATCTTTTTCTGCATTAAAATAAATAATTATAAAATATGAATGGAAATATTAATACAAACAAAATCTGGCAAAATTGAGTGGAATTCTCAGTAGAGGAAAGTTCGCAATGAGCGAAAGATTCGACGAATTCAAGGTCGTTTGGTTTACTCGAAAAGTCGCTTCTGCTTTGGTTAATGTGGGTGTCAAGAAATAATAATGGACTACTTCTACTTCCACATTTAATCTGCTTATTCTTGACAGATAATTCAAATACTGCAGGCACGATAGCTCTTAGTCCCATCCATTATTTTCTTGGATGTCGCAGAACTTCTTCACTCGTGTTCACACAGAGACAAGTTCTACTATCAGTCGACGAAAAATGCGCAGGCGAAAGTTTCGTTTGAGCAAAAGATTCACGACTTCAATGTGACTTGACTTTGCTTTACTTGAAAACTCATTTGTACTCTATATTAGAAGTTAAGTCTACTTATTCTACTTCTACTGTCACATGTTGTAGTCATTAGAAGACACGGTAGCTCTTAGTCCCATCCAATATGTTGCAATAATTTATCGTGTCGTCATACTTCCCCAAGTTTTCTATTATTTTCTTGAATGCCCTACAACTTTTTCACTCGCGTTCACACAAAGAATTGGAGATGGCTTCAAGGCATTTTTTCGGTTACGTTTGTCACTTCTATTCATCTTTGGCAATTGGAGAGAGCACTAAATGGATAATAATATATGTGCATTTAAATCATAATCTTTTGTGTTGTTTCACTTAATTTGGTGAATACTGTTGCAGAGGTTCTTGTGTTCATGTTTCAATCTGCCCTTGCCCTGAACGCATAAGATAGTAAAACCAATACAAAAAAAAGGATTTGTAAATTTACATTATTTTGAAGATTTGTTGATCTTGTGCTATCTTTGGATCATGTAATGTAAATCAACACATATCTTTGCCTATCAATTGAATGAGTGTTGTAGACAACATTTGTTATGATTGTATTTGGCATCAAGGAGGTTTAATGATGTAGTAGTCCCTGGGATGCAATATTCCAAAGCTTGTTAATGTGTCATGGCTAATAGGAGAGAATTATTTCAAGTTCACATATCTCACCTTTCTATGAAGTTAGCTTTTATGTGTTTCACTCGCTTCAAATGTTCATAGCATTTGGTTATGTTGGTTATCCTTAATGACATTTCAAAATTACCTCTGGTTACTTTATGGATGTTTTTAAAAAAAAATTATACCACATAATAAAGACTCACAACAAATCTGAGTATCTTATCTACTAAAAAAACATAAAGCATAGTCAACATTAGAGCTAGGCTAGAGATGGAACATACGAATGCAATAATTCCTACAGATTATTCAACCTCAAGCTTTTAAAATAAGATATGCAGACTAACATACTTGCCACATCAATCTCTCTCTCCATATCTCTCTCTGACTCAAATACACACACACACACTCCCTATCTCTATCTCTATCTTCCCCCCTCTCTATCTTTCTCTCCCTTTATCTCTATACTTATTTGCCACCATATCTCTTTATATCTCCCTTTCTTCCCTCTTTTCTCTCTCCCCCTCCTCTACCTCTCTCTCCCTCTCTTTCATATCCATCTTCCTCTTTATCCCTATCTCCTTACCCCTCTCTCTCTCTCCCCATATCTTCCTCTTTCTATCCCTATCTCTCTCCCTTTCTATCCCTCTCTCCCTATTGCAAAAATATCATGAGCACATTTGCAATGAAACCTAATTATCTTCCTGATTCAAAGGGTTTGTTTTAGTCATATTTCAAACCCTATAAGTGGATGCATAATTGATTTGAAGCTATCACTGTTCCATTCAAACCTTTGTTGCACAAAGTCATTTTTAAAATGACCTACCAAATAACCTCATGTATTGCACAAATGTATTCAAAAAATGGACCAAAAAAATCCTTAATTTCCTTTCCACAACTCTTTGACGTACCCATTGCACATCAAGATGCAATTGCTAGTTATATATTCAATTAGAGGTGCTCAAACCCATAGGAAAGAAGCAACCAGTGAGTGTGGCATCTAATTAAAATGTTTTAGGCAGTTGTAGCCTTTGTTCTTCTTTTCCACATTAATGGCAGTTGGTATTGTTCAAGCCATGAAACAGATTCCATTTTTCATTTCAAGGCATCTGTTGTTGATCCCTCCAATCAAATACTCAATTCATGACATGATTTTAACTATTGTGAGTGGAAAGGAATCCAGTGCCATCCTCACACACCTCAAGTCATACATCTCGCTCTGCACGGTTCTAGGGATGCTCCTCTGAGTAATTTAACTAGGGATATTATTTCCCCATCATTCAATCTAGAATAGTTGGAGCACTTGGATCTCAACTTCAATAACTTCTTCAGAGTTCCCATCCCTATTGAATTGGGTAGGCTCAAGACTTTGCACTACTTGGATTTTTCATACATTGGATTTAGTAGAGATATTCCCACAGAGTTGGGGAATGTCTATTTTGCACTACTTGGATCTCTTTGGTCATGACTATCTGAGAATGGTGGACATGCAAACATGGATAGAAAATATGAGAGATTTACAGGAGCTTATCCTAGACAATGTGTGTATGTCAGTGGAAAGCAATGAGTTAGACAACACTCTCTCTGCCATGTACACTCTCACCTGTCTTCAAATTCCCAGTTGTAGGATGTTTGGAGAAATTCCCCCTTCCCTTGCCAACATTACCAATCTGGCCCACCTCAAACTTCATGACAACGGATTCAGTGGTACCATCCCTTTTTCCCTACTAAGCCTTCCAAGAATCCAACAAGTGGAGTTGTCCTTTAACATGCAATTGGGAGGGAACCTGTCAAGCATTCTACCTCAACAGTATACTTCCCTTCACACCCTTCTTCTTTGGTACACAATAGTGGGAGGAAGTATTTCATATTTTGTTGCTAACATTTCCTCATTAACTCAATTGGTTCTCTTTAAGTGCTTTGTCAGAAGTATTCCAATTGTGATGGAAAATTTTACAATGCTTAATGAATTGAATCTCAGTTATAACATATTAAGAGGGCACATCCCACCATTTAGGAATAGACCTCCCTTGGGAAGACCTTTTCCTTTGGATTCTATTTATCTCTCCAAAAACCAGTTGGATGGTCCCATTCCCAAAATTTTGTTGACTACATTTCCAAACCTCCAATATGTTGATTTGAGTAACAATCAACTGAACGACAGAATTCCATCCCCAGCTAGTAAGCTTCACTACCTTACAAATCTCAATTTGAGTAGTAATGCATTGATGTGTAATATCCCCCCTACCTTGACCAAACTCTCCTCCCTTGTTTCCCTTAGCCTGAGTTGTAACCTTTTGAGTGGCAATATCCTTCCTACCTTGGCCAACCTCTCCTTCCTTGTTTTGTTGGACTCAAGTTTGGCATGGATTCAAAAGTTCTCTTTGCAATGGCTGGGATTAAGTTCATGTAACATGAAAGGTGGGTTTCCAACATTCCTATTAACTCGGTATGAGGTTGGTGGTGTGGATTTTTCCAACTGTAGTCTCATAGAAAGTATTCCTGAGTGGATATGGGGCATCAATTCTCTTGAGATTATCAATCTTTCTCATAATCACTTTGCAAGAGTTTTACCTTGTTAATTTATGGGAAATCAATTTGACATTCAAGATTTGCATAGCAATAATTTGGAATGTCGGCTTCTTCCTGTTCTTGATTTCTTATTGGTGTTGGACATGTCAAATAATCAACTCAGTGGATCTATTCTAGCAGAATATCATGTTCTTGAATATCTATATCTTTCTCAAAATTATCTCAATGGTAGCATTCCACCTTCTATATGCCAAATACAGATTGTGGATCTCTCAAATAATAACTTTATAGGTAGCATGCATGTCAGTTTCAAAGAGTGATTTTTTATTAAAGTGTTGAACTTAGAGAACAATTCTTTGAAGGAAAATTTGCCACGGTAGTTTGGAGACATGTTCTCTTTAGACATTAAAATTGGGTAGTAATAGACTGAATTCAAATATCCCATCCTCTCTTGTAAATTGTAAGTAGTTGGAGATATTATATTTGGGCAACAACAAAATGATAGGGGTCATTCCAAATCGGATAGGGAAAATTTCATATCTAAGATTTTGATCTTGAGATCAAATAGATTTGAAGGCATAATACCTTCAGAACTTACAACATTGCCACTTCTACAAATCTTGGATCTTTCATCCAACAAATTTTTAGGAACCATTCTAGCCAACATCTCATATTTGCAGGCTATGAAAAATGAAATAGTTGGTGCTGAAATATTTCATGTTTATTTTGACAGTTATGCAATCTATGTAGATTGAGTGAGAATCATTAACAAAGGACAAGAGATGGAATTTGTAAGATCATTGGCACTAGTTAAATGTATTGATTTATCAAATAACAATTTAATAGGTGAAATTCCTCCAAACATGGGATTGCTCGAGGGTTTGGTAATTCTTAATATCTCAAGAAACCATATTATGGGTGAAATCCCAAAGACTTTAGGGAAACTAGTACAACTGGAGTCTCTTGATATATCGCACAACCAACTGTCTGGAATTATCCCTTTGGATTTAAAATTTCTCACATTCTTAGAATACCTAGATGTTTGCCAAATAATCTTTCAGGGAAGATACCACAAGGGGGACAATTCCACATGTTTGATGCATTTTCCTTTTAAAACAATTTAGACCTGTGTGCCCTCCAAATCAATACAACATGTAGCCTTCATCAAAGTAAACCTTGTCCTGCAAGCATTCCGCCATCTGAGATAAATGTTAATGAAGAAGAAGAGGAGGATATATGGTGGGGAGTTGGCCCGGGAATCAGTTATGCAGTTGGATATCCCATTGTAATTGGAGTGTTGTGTTTTACCACAACTTGGAGTAGAAAATGTTTCCAGTTGATGGACAACATTATCATTTACTTTTTTGAGAGATTCAAAAAATAATTGTCTTCTATGGTTATGCTAGAAGTATCTAAGGTAATTTCTAAGCTCTCACCTCCATTAGATTTTACAAACATTATTTTCTTATAATATAATGTTGAACTACCTAATAATATTGAGGTCATCCTACTTATAGTATTGTATGAACATGGTTTATGTATACTTTTACTAGATATATTAAATTTAAGCTTTGTTTATGAATCATTGTGCTCACCTTATACATTGAGAGCAGGACATTTATTTTGCTTTTCAATGTGATGGATCAATCAATGTGTATGAGAATAGTATTTACATTTTTTTTTGGTACGTACGTGTTATTATTTTGTCTTTATTGAGCTTCATGGAAGATGGGTGCCATGGTCTTCATAAAAATTGATCAATTAACATTTAATAGAGATGAAGATTTATATTTTTTTATAGTCATATAATTCAATTTTTTATAAATATTAATTTAGTTATGAATAATATTTAGATTCATATAACTAGCAATCACACCTTAGTGTGCAATGGGTATGCCCAAGAAGTGTGGAAGGTCAATTAGGATAAATTTTGATTTCTTTTTGCATAAATATAATTATATTATGTATCATGTAATCTATTATATAAAATATATATACTCTATTAATTATATTGTTTATTATATAAAAATATAATTATAGACACATAAAAATGACCCAAGCCTCTGAGTTACACTTTTCTATGTCAAACCACACTTCTTTCTCACATAATTAAATTATTTAATTATGTACTAATGCCATCTTTCACACTATTAATTAAATAATTTATAATTATTTAATTAACTCATGTCCTATATTCCTTCATGATTATTTAAATAGATAAATTATATTTGTTTATTTAAATGTGTCACTAACTAATATTTACTCCTATAATTAAATAAATATATGATTTATTTAATTACTCATTT
This sequence comes from Sequoia sempervirens, assembly GCA_007258455.2. Lineage (NCBI taxonomy): Eukaryota > Viridiplantae > Streptophyta > Pinopsida > Cupressales > Cupressaceae > Sequoia > Sequoia sempervirens. Next base: position 476,987,364 of record VDFB02058242.1, read on the forward strand.
TCATTTCTAGCTACTAAACCATAGATTTTTGGTAATGAGGTTTATAGAGTACTCTTGACTTCTTAGGATGTTTCACCTAAAACGAGAGAGATAAACCTCACTAAAAATCAATATGGTTCGCTCAAATAAGGGGATGTATGATGAATTTAAGACTAAATGCAATGATCTAAATGCAATTAGATGATTAGATTGATTGATTAAGTGTACAAAACCTAAGAAATGTAACTTGTTTGAAAACACATTGTGTAATGAAAGAACACCTAGAAATGAATGCAAATTGCAACATATCTTAGCGAAACTAAAAGTGTGCACCTAGAATATGGATGGAGACTAGAAATTTGGCTTTTGGAATGTTGTTGATGTTGATTTTCAAGCTTCATAGGACTCATTCGCCATTCTAGGTGAATCAATCCTAGTTCTGCAAAACTATTTTGGAACATGTTTTAGACAAAAGGGTATCTAAAAATGTAGAAAACTCAAAAATGACCTGGAAGTGGGACTCATTCGCCACCCATGGAGAATGAGTCCACTTTTGAATTTATGAATTTTCAAAGGTGGAATCCAGAGCTTTTGATCTGCACTTTTTGCTTCTCCAAGTGTCCATTTCTATAACTATCAGATTCGAGTCTGAAAATCACTTTTTGTTGATAAACAATGAAGAGAAGACCTAAGAAACTTTTCAACTTGATTATTCAATGATTTCCAAGCCACCAAGATGCCATATCTACAAACACACAAGACAAGAGAGAGAGAGAGAGAGATGTTGAATGTTAGGGCATGGGGGTTTGCCTTGGTGAAACCCTTTTTAGGTAATTAAACTAAAATGATGAAATCATGTAATTAAAAATGCAATAAAGGAGTTGATTACCTTGACATGATGTTTGGTCTTGAATTTTTGCAAAAAAAACATGAAGAATTTTCCCTTGAAGGTCTGAAAATGATTAACTTGGTGACTTAAAATGATGAAACCCTAAATTTCTTGACTTAAGATGGAAGAATGATGGATGAATAATGAATAATGGATGTGATTTAGGGTTTAGAGAGTTGATTTTATAGGAATTTTACCTTCTTAGCCCAAAAAATTGGATCCCTAAGTCCCACATGTGAAAATAATAAACTTAATTTCAATTTTTCCCACTCAAAGGTCAAAAATGAGCCAAATGGAACTCATTCACCACCCATGGCGGATGGGTCCCACCTAGATGGGACTAATTTTCCATAGATGGAAAATGGGTCCCATAGGGGCCATTTTGACAACTAAGATTCTAGGAGATAAGAAAATAAGGTTTATATGATGTCTATGTTGGTTATTTCATCAAATATTACCTCAGGATGCACAATATGGCATATTAGGGGCCTATTAGTGATGATGTTAAGAGTAATTAGGGCTTGGGACACATAATTCAATGTGAAAGTGTGATTAAATACACTTTACAACACTAAAATGAGGTCCACATAGCCTAGAAAGGCACATGAAGCAATGTGAATGTGTAAAACACATTACAACACTAGGTTAAAGCTAAGTTTATTTTTTAAAAAACATTCTAGATTGATGTGATAATGTTAATAAACACATTTTATAATGTTGAATTAGGGAGAAATAAGTTTATTAAGTCTAGAAAAGTGTGAAAGTCTCTTACAACACTTTACAACACCTTTACAAGACATTGTTAAATGCATTTAAAAGGGTCGAAGACCTAGTGTGGATGTGTAAAACAACTCACAACACCTAATTAGGACCTCCCTAAGTCCAATTTATCATGAATTATTCCCATGTCAAGCAAGTTGCCTTTTTTCTATGGTACAACTACAAATTAAATAATTATCATTAATTATTTAATTTTTTCATTATCCTTTTCTCCTTCAATTAAATAAAATTATTTATTTAAACCACTTTCCATCCCACAAGTAAATAATTAAAATACTTATTTACTACCTTTTGTCTTATTCCCATTTTTGAATTAAACTATTATTTAATTAAAAAAATCAACTTTCCTCCATAAATCAAATAATTTCTATTAATGATTTAATTCTTCAACCACCTCTTTTTTTGTGCTAGATCTCTTCATTATCTCATTTATTCTCCATTATTGATTTAATTGTCTCCAATTAAATCTCAACCTTCCATTTCAAATCTTGCCATAATTTTGACCTAATGTTTCCCCAATCCTAATGTTGCTCATCACATTGAATTCTAGCCTTTGATCTTAGGGCTTTATTGTTGGAATGTGATGCTATTGATTGTTGCCATTAATGGTTGTGATGTTGTTGATTGTTGTCATTAATGGTTGTCATTGACGTCAACATATCTTCTAATTGATTGATTAACATTTAGTTTTGATGCTTTGGTGATCCAAATTGGCATGCTCCAGATGTTGTGTTGTGTTGATCTATCTTTGGTCATGCTTGTCATTGTCCCATTCATTTTGCAACATAATGAGATACACTCTTATGGGTCCAAACCGATCTAGAAATTGGCTACTGTGCCCTAAAACATTGTTTGGATTGTAACATGTATATTCTATTCTTTGGTTCTGAATATCATGGTTAATATGTAGCCTGTTGATTTGAGTGAGCAGGGTTTGTATGGTCCACATTTCATCCATTTCCACCATGGGAATTTTTTGTGGTGACCTAATTTAAATTGTGTCTAGTTGACATAGGAGATCGTGAAGGCATGAAATGGTATAAATAAAAGTTGATTATGTTCGATGAAAGTAAGTGTAGTGAATGAAAATATGAAAATACAAATATTGTGAGGTGTGCGAAAGTATAGACCGGAGGCAGGAGATAGTGAGGTTGTTCTCGTGTGACAATTATTTCAATGGTGGATTCCCTTTCACCATTCATCTAGAAGTGAACCCTTTTCTTTTGGCAGTGAGCCTCTTTACTTTTGGTTGTAATAGATGGGCAATGAGCCCACCGGAAGTGAGCCTTACCTGCAATGAGCATTTTGGTAGTGACCCCTTGAAAAAATCACCTTAACTGGTGTTTTATAATTGAGAAATAGCATTCTCTGTGGGTTTTCCCTTGTTGGGTTTCCATGTAAATTTTGGTGTTCATTCTGCATGGTGTTGTTATGTGCTTTCATTTTCATATTTGTTTTAATTGGTTTAAGATTGCTCCAAATTAATTAAAGTCAAAAAAATTGTTTTATGATAACAGATTCACGCCCCCTCTCATTTATCTAGATTGTTGAACAATTGGTATCAGAGCTTTGGTTCCCTAAAGAAGAGCTTAACCACCTTGGATATATCTAGTGGCACACAAACTGACAATCCTTGTGTTTGATAGATCCGACTACAGTTTTTGGAAAGTCAAAATGAGAGGTTACTTCATTGCTCTAGGCTAAAAAACATGGAAAGTTGTTGAGACAAAATATTTTCTACCAACAAATGGTCCTAGTTATGTGGATGAGATTTCAGCCTATGAAGAAAATGAAAAAGCAAGGTATGTAATCTTTAGTGCTTTGTCTAAGACTAACTTAACAAAAGTTATTTCATTGAGCACCACTTATGAAGTTTGAGAAAAGTTGAAAGAAATCTATGAAGGAAATAATAGATTCAAATTATCAAAGAAGTTGAAAGCTAAGTGTAGATATGAAAAATTGAGGAAGGAAGAATGTGAAGATATAGCAAGCTACTTTCAAAGAGTTGACAGTACAGTAAATGAAGTCAAAAATCAAGGAGGGACTCTACTAGATGAAAATGTTATGGAGAAGATTTTGATGACCATACGGGAGAGCTACAGTGACAAGATCTTAGCTACTGAAGAAGTTTATGATCCAAAGAAATTCACCAGAGAGCAACTATTTGGCACCTTGACTACGTTTGAGATGAGGAAATTTGGAAAAGAAAAGGATAAATTTGAAGGGTATGTGCAGGATCATCGTGCAAAAAACAGGCCCTTAAGTGGCCAAAAATTCAGAAAAATCATTGTTAGGCAACTTGACGTAAATATTTGAATAAGTTATCTATATTATTTAAAAAATATGTAAGAATAGAATTTGTAGAAAATTGAATGTAGTTTCTAAAATACTAGGTTTATTTAAAAATAAATAAAATCTATTTGGTGAAAACTTGAAATTTCAATGCAGTAGTACTTAAATTTCAGGGAAAAAATAAGAAGTAGGTGTTTGTCGACCACCTAACCATAATAAAATGATAATATTTTTTTTGTAAGACTTTATATATAAGTAGAGGACTCATGTATGGATGTGATGCATATTTTTTGTAATTTTTTCTAAGTAAATAATTAATTATGAATTTTTATTACAACTTTTAGAAAATATAAAACTTCTGTCCGACCACCTTAACTTGGTCAAAACTTCATGAAATTTAATTTTTCTTTTTTTAATCCTATAGTATGTGAAGCATAGAATGTGACGCATGTTTTAGATTCAAAAATGATACTGTTTGAAAGTTATAGATGTTTTCAATTAGCCTATCAATCAGGACTTTTAGTCGTAATTCTAATAGAAAATGAATAATAATTATTTATTAAATTCAAATTAAATCATAATTTATATTTTTGGAAAGCTAAGAATCTCCTCTAAAAACCCTTTTCATTTCATTAATTTTGGGTGAAAAAAAAGTTGTCAGCCACATACCCTACAAATATTGCCACTTTTTTGCGCACCATGATCCTGCACATACCCTGAAACAACCTTCAAAGCCACAAAAAAAAATAAAGATCCAAATAGTGAAAGTTTAGATGAGTTGGAAGCAAACTTCATAAGAAAACAGAAGAAAGGTACTGGAAAATACAAAGGTATGTTACCTCTTAAATGTTTTTGATGTGGAAATATTGGTCATCTAGCAACTAGGTGTCCGGAAAAAGGAACAAGACAAAAGTTCAAAAGAATCAATACGAAGGCCTATTATGTTAATGAAAATGCTAGTATTTTAGATGATGAATCATATCAAGAGGACTATTTGTTTTTGGTGGAAAAGGGTGAACCTAGATTTGATATCTCTAATATTTGTTTGAATCTAATGATAACACTAAAGTTGTATTATATGTTAAAATAAACTAAGATGAATAGTTGATTGATAGTGGATGTTCAAATCATATGATTGGTGATAAAAGTAAGTTTGGAAAGCTTGAGAAAAATGATGGAGGTTACATTAGATTTGGAGATGATAAAACAACACATATTGTTGGAATTCATTCTATTTCCTTTGATGGAAAACATAACATTGAAAATGTTTACTATGTGAAGGGTTTATATCATAATATTTTGAGTGTTGGACATATGTGTGAGAATGGCTATAATGTTGTATTTCAAGATGATGGTTGTGAGATCCGAAAGAATTTTGGAGGTGTTATTGCAGCAAGAAAAAGAACAAGTTGGAATATGTATTAACTGGAAGGAGCTACAAAGAGATTCTTATTATCTCAGTACAATGAAATTTTCCTCTGGTACTGAAGGATGTGTCACATTAACTTTGACAATTTGGTAAGGATAAGTTCAACAAGAGCATTTAGAGACTTGCCAAGACTAACCAAACCAAACAACATTATATTTAAAGGATGTCAAGAAGGAAAAAACACCAAACAAACATTCCAAGGAAAAGAAGAATCATCTACTAGATTGTTGGACCTAGTACACATTGACCTATGTGGTCCAACCAGAACAAGAAGCTTACAGGGTGAGAGATATTTCATGCTCTTAATAGATGATTATTCCAAACTAACTTGGGTTACATTTTTAAGAGAAAAATCAGAGGCTTCAGAAAAATTCAAGATTTTCAAGGAAATAGTTGAGAATTAAGTCGGAAAGAGAATCAAGTGTTTAAGATCTGATAGATGAGGAGATTTTAGTTCTGGTTAATTCAGCAATTTCTATGAGAAACATGGCATTAAAAGACAACTATCTTCCCCTAGAACACCTTAACAGAATGGTGTGGAAGAAAGAATGAACCAAACAGTTCAAGAAGCATCTAGAACAATGATCAAGGAAGTAGGCTTACCAGAGGTCTACTGGAGAGAAGTGATACACACAAAAATTTATACTCTTAATAGAAGATTGTTCTAAAGGAAGTATGGAAAGACATCATATGAGCTATGGCATGGAAGAGCTACCATAGTAAAGTTCTTCAAAAAAATTGGAAGAAAATTCTACATCCAAAGAGATGAGGACAATCTTGGAAAGTTCAATTGTAGAGCATATGAAGGCATATTTTTGGGTTACTCTACAAGAATTAAAGCATACCGGTGTTACAATAAGAGACTAAACAAGATGGTTGAAAGTGTGAATGTGAAAGTGGATGAACATGTTCAAAGAAGTCCTGATAGGCATATTGAATATGAATCAGATTACCTAGATGATAAAGGAAAGAAGGATAAGAAAGAAGAAGAGACAAAGGAGGATCTAGCATTTACAACGAAAACCCCAAAGTATGTACAGAGAAACCACTCAACAAAATCAAATTATTGGAGATAAGAATAAAGGAATCATCACAAGAAACAAAGCAGCTCAAGAACAAGTATTATTGTGTTTAATTTCAGAGACTAAGCTAAAGATTGTGGAAGAAGCAAGCAATGATCATAATTGGGTGAAGGCAATGAATGAAGAGCTTGATCAAATAGAGAAAAGTCATACTTGGGAACTTGTGCCTAGATTGACAAACAAAAATGTAATTGGAACAAAGTGAGTATTCTAGAACAAGCTAGATGAAAATGGAAAAATAATGAGAAACAAGGGTATGTGCAGGATCATTATGGAAAAAATAGGCCTTAAGTGGCAAAAAATTCAAAAAAATCAAAGTTAGGAAACTTGATGTAAAAATTTGAATAAGTTATCTATATTATTTCAAAAATATGTAAGAATAGAATCTATAGCAAATTGAATGTAGTTTCTAAACTACTAGGTTTTAAAAAAAATCTATTTTGGTGAAAATTTGAAATTTCAATGCGTAGTACTTAAATTTCAGGAAAAATAAGAAGTAGGTGTTTGTCTGACCATCCTAACCATAATAAAATGATAATATTTTTTTATAATATTTTATATATATAAGTAGACAATCATGTCGGATGTGATGCATATTTTTTGTATTTTTTTCCAAGTAAATAATTAATTATGAATTTTTATTACATCTTTTAAAAAATATAAAAAACTTGTATGTGAACCACTTAACTTGGTCAAAACTTCATGAAATTCAATTTTTATTTTTTAATCTCATAGCATGTGAAGCATAGAATGATTCATGTTTTGGATTCAAAAATGTGATATCGTTTGAAATGTATAGATTTGTTTTAATCAACCTATCAGTGGGACTTTAATTAATTCAAATAGAAAATTAATAATAATTATTTACTAAATTCAAATTAAAACATAATTTATATTGGTGGAAAGTTTAGAATATCTTTTAAAAACCCTTTTTGTTTCATCAAATTTGGGTTTAAAAAAAGTCATCAGCCACATACCCATCATATTGCCACTTTTTGGCCCATCATGATCCTGCACATACCCACAAGGCAAGATTAGTTTGTAAAGGTTACACTCAAATCGAAGGTATTGATTTTGAAGAGACATATGCCCCTATTGCTTGGATGGAAGTGATCTAGATGTTCTTATCTTTTGCATCTTTTAAGGATTTCAAAGTCTATCGAATGGATGTAAAAGAAACATTCTTGAATGGAGAACTAAAGGAAGAAGTCTACATTGAGCAACCAAATGGATTTAAATCTAGAAGTGAACGTGATGTTGTTTGTAGGTTGAAGAAGGATTTATATAGATTGAATTAGGCACCTAGAGTCTGGTATGGAAGACTAGACAAGTATTTGATTGGACAAGGATTTTAGAAGAGATCTGTTAATAGTAATTTAAATTACAAAATTTACTCAGATCAAATGTTGATTGTTTTGGTTTATGTCAAGATGGCATAATCTTTGGAGGAAATGATGATATGTGTAGAAAATTTGTAGATGAAATGTAGAAGGAAATCAAAATATCTATGATAGGCAAGTTAAATTTCTTCCTTGGACTACAAGTAAATCAGAACAACAAAGGAATTTTTATCCCCTAGTCCAAGTATACCAAAGAAATATTGAAGAAGTTTGGATTGAAGAACTCTGAACTAGTTTGTAGACCTATTGCTATCGGATGTAAGTTGACAAAAGAAGATAATTCACCTAAAACTAATGCAAGTATGTACAAATAAATGATTGGAGGATTGTTATATTTGACTACTACCACTAGTAGAATTTGGAAAATAAATGACTATGTGACTAAAAATTTTAGTCATGTGACTAACACTAGTAGTATCTTGAAAATAAATGACCAATTGAGTCATTTATAAGTGACTAATTTGGTCATAGGGTAAAATCACAACTAAATGACTAAATAAATGACTAATATCAAACAAATAAAAATGAGTAAATATATAACTTAATCCTTTATTCTTTTTTATTTTGAATTTGATCATAATCCATAGAGCTAATTAAACCCTCCTCATGGGACCCCTACCTAAGTAGGCCATTTGGCCGCCTAGGTTGTTTGGTGCACCAAAAAATACATATTGCATGGAAGGCATTGCCTCTCAGTGTAGTCTTAAGGCCTTCACATATTTATAAAAATATTAATAAACATTTACATTCTTTAACTTTTATTAGTCATTATGTTAATGAATCGTTGATGTTTTTAACTATGATTTGAAGCCAGTTTGATTTTCCTATTGTGTTAGCATGTCAAATGTATCAAAGAGAAATTGTGGCCAATTTCACTAATAAAATATGATTTAAACAATCCAATTACAATAAAAATGAAGAAATTGATTCACTTCTATCTTCCCTTGTTGATATACTCAACCATCTTAATAATGCAAAATAGAAATAAAAATTATGATCTATTTTGGTATGTGAAAATTTTCTCTTTCAGGCTTTATATTGTTAATTATATTTTTAAAATAGAATTATTTTATAATCTATGAAATCAATTATGTTTGGATCATATTTCTAGATGTTATTTTTTATACAAGTTTGAACTCTAGTAATTTCAGGAGCACATCATGCTTATCATAACTTTCACAACCTATATTAAAATGACAATGTAGATAGATGAATTTTTTTCCCCTAAAAATGAAGATTAATTTTTGCATGCCTTCCACACAATATTTTTTTTGGTGCATTTTAGAAAAAGGTATTTTGGTAGACAAAAAAAAATGAAAAAAAGGAATTTTTGGTGCCTTGATCAATTGGGTTGTGTATGCATTTGGAGGGAGTCTCAGGTAGTTGATTTTTGGCATAAAACATTGTGATTTCATGTTGGAGGGAAGTTTCAAAGTTTAGTTAACAATTTGGTATTTCAGCTCTCGCATTCGTTTCAAGGTTTTCCAATTGCAAGTTTAACAAAGGAAACAACCATTGAATGCAAAGAGTGGTGGTTTCCATTTTTGTAATGCCAAAGCTTGTTGAGAAGCATTTTCTGAGATGCAACACCAATATCATTCAAGAAAGGGAAAACTATTAAACAAGGTTACAATCTAAAGGTAAGTGGAAGTCTTGAATCCTGAAACCTCATGTTGATCTTCATCCTTTATGACAGTGATCCTGATGTTGCATATACTATTCTTTCTTTCCATTGCTTCATTGTTGTTACAATCTTGTGCTTTCACTAATATAATGATAATGCTCTTTGACATTGAATGAATCTCATTGAATTTGACCCCTTTTCACTATGTTCTATGGTCTTTTACATATTATTTGTGCATGATATTGGGTCACATGGCATTCATAACAACTGCTATTATCTCCTTCATTTTTCTATGATCCTCTAACACTCATATGCTTTGATATAATAGTGATCATTTGCAACTATTTTCCCTCTATATATTGTCTTTCATCCCTATCCCTTGCATTCCTTGGACTACTGTTATCATGCATTCAAAATTGGAACTCTTTATTCACTGTATTGATAACTCATTGGCGATGTCATTTTTTGTAGTCACTGCTATCTTATGATGATTGTTCTTCATAGTCAATCCTTAAAATCATTGTTCTAATAAAAACATAAGTTTTCTCTTTTGTTTTTACATTATGATCTCATTGCTTTGAACCTTGTGCTTTGTGATTATCACATCTTTGTTACAATCTCTTCAAGGACTGAATTTCTTTCTCTATTGACTACAAGAGACCCCTTGGATCTTACAACCCCAAGCCTCTTAAGGAAAACTTAGAATCAATTGGCAACAGTGAACAAAAAACCCATCATAGGTAATTTCATTTCTTTTCCAAGAGCATTCAATGAAAATATAATGGAACACACACATCACTCTATGGGGTAGGGTTTATTTGATTTGAAAACCTACCTTCAACATCCAAGTCAAAAAGTCAGCCTACCAAGTCTGTGTCGAGTCCTCCAAGTCTTAAGTCAAAAATCAGCCTGCCAAGACTGTTTTATGTCCAAGTCTTGTATTTATGATACAAGTATGATAAGTGTTTGAAAATACTATACACAATTGTATGATACAATGCATAAATTTGTACGCTTTCTCATTATATCAAAAGTTTCAAACTACAACTCAAAGAAATTAGAAATGAGTTATAAAAATAACTTATTGTCAAGTACAATTTGCTCCAAATCAAAATTGCATTATCCAATTAACATAATTTTTTGTTTAACTAATTTTTGTGGGTAAAAACACTTAGTGTACAAAGTAAAGAAATAGTTTCTTTCTAGGATTTCAAAGGTCCGTTGTTCACAAGGCCAATAAGATCATTATTGACCATAGCAGAAACCAAATGCACTAATAGTGTTAAAGTCAGAAAATATTCCACAGAAAGAAATATATTTTAGATAAACAGAGCTAGTTAGCCTTCTAAAATCCAAATAGCTGAATACAAGAAGGATGGTAAAACATAAAACATTAAAAGAATTTAAGACATTGCAAATTCCATGAAACTAGTATAGAAGCATAACATTAAGATAGGAACAATTCATTTTTCTTAAATATTCATCACGAGTTTTCTCCCGTAAAGAACTCCCCCCGACATGAGTAATGAGAAGTGCATTTTCCATCTTGTTTACTAACAGGAATTGCATGATTGCTCTCTTATAATCACCAACAACTAAAGAACTTTGAATGGCTTCATCAAATTCTTAGTATTCAATTGAATCTTTACTAGCTTCATGTTTGACCTCTTCTCCATTGCCTAGGGTATCCTTCCCAACAAAAAAAATATTTTCAGTGAGAGGAAGTGAGGAATCTTCTTTCGAACTTTACAAATTATCAAAAAACTCCTCGCCATTTTCTCTAGGGGATGTAACATCTTGTCGACCTTTTGAATGAACTGATGGATCTAATTGTGTTGTATCATCAAGGGTGACATTGTTGATTATTTCACTACTAATATCATCAATGTTGGCTAATTGAGCTTCTTGTAAGTCTTGATTCTCTGTTGACTGCACTTGAAATCCAAGGTGCTTAAGTAGCTTTGTCCTAGCATTTCCTTCATCTTCAAACATGACTCTTAGGAAATTCCATGTATCCCTCTCTTCTTCCAAACTAAATCAATGCAAAAACCAAAAATTTGCAAGTGAAACAATACAAATTAATGTAAATTTTTATTAATCCCATTCAAAAATTATCCACAAATAAGTAATTGGGAATCATAAGAATTCTTATCGTACAAAGCTCGCAATGATTATTTTTCACCATCTGCTATTGCAGCTTCAAACTTTGTTGAACGAAGCACGAGACTGTCCTCAGTAATTAGATTATGTATATATTGTTGACTTCCTCTTTGTGGTATATTGTCCTTGATGAAAAAACCGATTGGTGATTGGCATTATGATACTTGGTTCTCTTTGTATTTAGTATGGCATATCAATATTCTATGGACCATGCTTTGGTTTGAGATACTATGGTACTGATCATGTTGAGCTTCATGTGCAAATAAAATTTATCTTGTCTATTTAAGTGGCATTGGTTTTTCAGGTGATATCACGAAAAAGTTGGTTTCATTTGGATAATTTGGCCCTTCTTTATTGCACATTAGGTATATTATTTCAATTTCTCATTATTAGGTTGATCATGGCATCTTTGACAAGATTCATTTTATTATGTCTTCATGGCATTCTATTGATGATCTTCATGGCTATCACACAATTCTATGGTGTCAACGGTTATGATATTTTAATTGATACATGGCACATTGGATTGGAATTATATTAATGCTCTCTTTGTCACTTGAGTTTGATATTTCAGTTGGCATCATTGGTATATGAGGTTATTATGTTTTTCTTCAGATGGTTGTGTTGTTTCATATCTTCATGGTTCTTTCACATTATCTTGGTGTCAATGGCTAGGACATAGTGATTGCTATATATGAAGTCTTCATCCAATTCATATGTTTCAAATTGGCTTGATTTCATAATCAGCTTCTAAAGGTGATCATTGTTTTTCATAGTGTTGATTTCATGTGACTTTGTAAAAGTCACCTCCATGGCTCAAAGGTAATATTTATGGAAAAATTATAATATTGTTTTGGGCATTATTTTGGCTAACTTGCTTTGGTAAATGACTTTGAATAAAATCATATTTGAATTGGGCTCTTCAATTTTTGAAAGCATATGTCTTTGACCATGTTGATAAAAGGCTTTCGACCTTATGAAGAGGGAAATTTAAAATGACATGGATGTTATTAAACTTCATTGTTTTTATCAGCTATTCTATGCACTTTATTGATATTAAAACTCGGGATTATATGCAAGGTGACATCGAATTATTTTAGGGAGTCGATATGTTTATTGGCACTTTGATTCATAATCGGGTTCATTGACTTTGCACTGCAACATTTTATTGTTCTCAAAGTGCATTTCATATAGCACTTAGGCCAACATCATATTTTTTGGGCTCATAAATGTTATACTTTAAAGAATGGTGACATCGATGATATTATTAGTAGGTTTCGGGCTCATGTCATTATTTTGTTGTCAATTTATTGACATTTGATGGCTATCATTTAATTTGGATACTTTGATCTTTTTCATCCATGTGGTGTTTGACATACTTATTACTTGGATATTCAGCTTAGATTGGATGCTAATTTTTAGCTCATGTGGGCATTGGATAGCATGATGTGAAAATTTGATTAGTGATTATTGTGTCGGTCTCATGCAGATTTCAAATGATGTTTAACATCATTTGATAGTGGACTTCAAATGTTTATCTTGAAAAGTATAGGGAAATCATTTTTTTTTCTCAAGTTTATGGGTTTGAAACCCTAGTTGCGCTGCCATGGAAGATTTGAGGTCATAGTATATAGTTGGTTTTCAAGCTAAAAGTTGGAAGAGTTTCAGTGAGGTCATTATAAGAAGTTTGCACAATCAACTGGTAAAAGTTTGGCCACCATGACAAGTATTTTTTTTTTTTTTAGTTTAAAATTTTTGTGCTAGCCTCAAAGGTAATTATTTTTGTGATTAATTTGAAGATCAGAAATTTGTAAAGGATTAATCATGTTTTTCACTAACCCGAGTCTACTCAAGGGTTTTATCATTTTTAGTGAAAATTCATTGATATATCTATGGTTGTTGGTTATTCTTTAAACCCTTAGGGGTATCATCATTAAACAACATTGTTTACCAGTTTATAAAATATAGTTATTGAATATGGGTTTTTGACAAAATAAATAACCATTTTACAAATAGTGTATGTATATGTATCTTTGCAAAAACACTTGAGATGGTGATGAGATGAAATAGACTGGACAGAGTATTGTTTATTGTAATATCATTATATAAAGAGGAAAAGTGGGCTCATATTGCTTTTATCTCTAGTTGTATTAT
>VDFB02058242.1:477001252-477251509 GCA_007258455.2 Sequoia sempervirens
TCTAGTTGACATAGGAGATCGTGAAGGCATGAAATGGTATAAATAAAAGTTGATTATGTTCGATGAAAGTAAGTGTAGTGAATGAAAATATGAAAATACAAATATTGTGAGGTGTGCGAAAGTATAGACCGGAGGCAGGAGATAGTGAGGTTGTTCTCGTGTGACAATTATTTCAATGGTGGATTCCCTTTCACCATTCATCTAGAAGTGAACCCTTTTCTTTTGGCAGTGAGCCTCTTTACTTTTGGTTGTAATAGATGGGCAATGAGCCCACCGGAAGTGAGCCTTACCTGCAATGAGCATTTTGGTAGTGACCCCTTGAAAAAATCACCTTAACTGGTGTTTTATAATTGAGAAATAGCATTCTCTGTGGGTTTTCCCTTGTTGGGTTTCCATGTAAATTTTGGTGTTCATTCTGCATGGTGTTGTTATGTGCTTTCATTTTCATATTTGTTTTAATTGGTTTAAGATTGCTCCAAATTAATTAAAGTCAAAAAAATTGTTTTATGATAACAGATTCACGCCCCCTCTCATTTATCTAGATTGTTGAACAATTGGTATCAGAGCTTTGGTTCCCTAAAGAAGAGCTTAACCACCTTGGATATATCTAGTGGCACACAAACTGACAATCCTTGTGTTTGATAGATCCGACTACAGTTTTTGGAAAGTCAAAATGAGAGGTTACTTCATTGCTCTAGGCTAAAAAACATGGAAAGTTGTTGAGACAAAATATTTTCTACCAACAAATGGTCCTAGTTATGTGGATGAGATTTCAGCCTATGAAGAAAATGAAAAAGCAAGGTATGTAATCTTTAGTGCTTTGTCTAAGACTAACTTAACAAAAGTTATTTCATTGAGCACCACTTATGAAGTTTGAGAAAAGTTGAAAGAAATCTATGAAGGAAATAATAGATTCAAATTATCAAAGAAGTTGAAAGCTAAGTGTAGATATGAAAAATTGAGGAAGGAAGAATGTGAAGATATAGCAAGCTACTTTCAAAGAGTTGACAGTACAGTAAATGAAGTCAAAAATCAAGGAGGGACTCTACTAGATGAAAATGTTATGGAGAAGATTTTGATGACCATACGGGAGAGCTACAGTGACAAGATCTTAGCTACTGAAGAAGTTTATGATCCAAAGAAATTCACCAGAGAGCAACTATTTGGCACCTTGACTACGTTTGAGATGAGGAAATTTGGAAAAGAAAAGGATAAATTTGAAACAACCTTCAAAGCCACAAAAAAAAATAAAGATCCAAATAGTGAAAGTTTAGATGAGTTGGAAGCAAACTTCATAAGAAAACAGAAGAAAGGTACTGGAAAATACAAAGGTATGTTACCTCTTAAATGTTTTTGATGTGGAAATATTGGTCATCTAGCAACTAGGTGTCCGGAAAAAGGAACAAGACAAAAGTTCAAAAGAATCAATACGAAGGCCTATTATGTTAATGAAAATGCTAGTATTTTAGATGATGAATCATATCAAGAGGACTATTTGTTTTTGGTGGAAAAGGGTGAACCTAGATTTGATATCTCTAATATTTGTTTGAATCTAATGATAACACTAAAGTTGTATTATATGTTAAAATAAACTAAGATGAATAGTTGATTGATAGTGGATGTTCAAATCATATGATTGGTGATAAAAGTAAGTTTGGAAAGCTTGAGAAAAATGATGGAGGTTACATTAGATTTGGAGATGATAAAACAACACATATTGTTGGAATTCATTCTATTTCCTTTGATGGAAAACATAACATTGAAAATGTTTACTATGTGAAGGGTTTATATCATAATATTTTGAGTGTTGGACATATGTGTGAGAATGGCTATAATGTTGTATTTCAAGATGATGGTTGTGAGATCCGAAAGAATTTTGGAGGTGTTATTGCAGCAAGAAAAAGAACAAGTTGGAATATGTATTAACTGGAAGGAGCTACAAAGAGATTCTTATTATCTCAGTACAATGAAATTTTCCTCTGGTACTGAAGGATGTGTCACATTAACTTTGACAATTTGGTAAGGATAAGTTCAACAAGAGCATTTAGAGACTTGCCAAGACTAACCAAACCAAACAACATTATATTTAAAGGATGTCAAGAAGGAAAAAACACCAAACAAACATTCCAAGGAAAAGAAGAATCATCTACTAGATTGTTGGACCTAGTACACATTGACCTATGTGGTCCAACCAGAACAAGAAGCTTACAGGGTGAGAGATATTTCATGCTCTTAATAGATGATTATTCCAAACTAACTTGGGTTACATTTTTAAGAGAAAAATCAGAGGCTTCAGAAAAATTCAAGATTTTCAAGGAAATAGTTGAGAATTAAGTCGGAAAGAGAATCAAGTGTTTAAGATCTGATAGATGAGGAGATTTTAGTTCTGGTTAATTCAGCAATTTCTATGAGAAACATGGCATTAAAAGACAACTATCTTCCCCTAGAACACCTTAACAGAATGGTGTGGAAGAAAGAATGAACCAAACAGTTCAAGAAGCATCTAGAACAATGATCAAGGAAGTAGGCTTACCAGAGGTCTACTGGAGAGAAGTGATACACACAAAAATTTATACTCTTAATAGAAGATTGTTCTAAAGGAAGTATGGAAAGACATCATATGAGCTATGGCATGGAAGAGCTACCATAGTAAAGTTCTTCAAAAAAATTGGAAGAAAATTCTACATCCAAAGAGATGAGGACAATCTTGGAAAGTTCAATTGTAGAGCATATGAAGGCATATTTTTGGGTTACTCTACAAGAATTAAAGCATACCGGTGTTACAATAAGAGACTAAACAAGATGGTTGAAAGTGTGAATGTGAAAGTGGATGAACATGTTCAAAGAAGTCCTGATAGGCATATTGAATATGAATCAGATTACCTAGATGATAAAGGAAAGAAGGATAAGAAAGAAGAAGAGACAAAGGAGGATCTAGCATTTACAACGAAAACCCCAAAGTATGTACAGAGAAACCACTCAACAAAATCAAATTATTGGAGATAAGAATAAAGGAATCATCACAAGAAACAAAGCAGCTCAAGAACAAGTATTATTGTGTTTAATTTCAGAGACTAAGCTAAAGATTGTGGAAGAAGCAAGCAATGATCATAATTGGGTGAAGGCAATGAATGAAGAGCTTGATCAAATAGAGAAAAGTCATACTTGGGAACTTGTGCCTAGATTGACAAACAAAAATGTAATTGGAACAAAGTGAGTATTCTAGAACAAGCTAGATGAAAATGGAAAAATAATGAGAAACAAGGGTATGTGCAGGATCATTATGGAAAAAATAGGCCTTAAGTGGCAAAAAATTCAAAAAAATCAAAGTTAGGAAACTTGATGTAAAAATTTGAATAAGTTATCTATATTATTTCAAAAATATGTAAGAATAGAATCTATAGCAAATTGAATGTAGTTTCTAAACTACTAGGTTTTTTTTTTTTAAATCTATTTGGTGAAAATTTGAAATTTCAATGTAGTAGTACTTAAATTTCGGGAAAAAAAATCCTAACTGACCATCCTAACCATAATAAAATGATAATATTTTTTTATAATATTTTATATATAAGTAGACGACTCATGTCTGGATGTGATGCATATTTTTTTGTATTTTTTTCCAAGTAAATAATTAATTATGAATTTTTTATTACATCTTTTAAAAAATATAAAAAACTTGTATGTCTAACCACCTTAACTTGGTCAAAACTTCATGAAATTCAATTTTTATTTTTTTAATCTCATAGCATGTGAAGCATAGAATGTGATTCATGTTTTGGATTCAAAAAATGTGATATCGTTTGAAATGTATAGATTTGTTTTAATCAACCTATCATTTAGGACTTTAATTGTAATTCAAATAGAAAATTAATAATAATTATTTACTAAATTCAAATTAAAACATAATTTATATTGGTGGAAAGTTTAGAATATCTTTTAAAAACCCTTTTTGTTTCATCAAATTTGGGTTTAAAAAAAGTCATCAGCCACATACCCATCATATTGCCACTTTTTGGCCCATCATGATCCTGCACATACCCACAAGGCAAGATTAGTTTGTAAAGGTTACACTCAAATCGAAGGTATTGATTTTGAAGAGACATATGCCCCTATTGCTTGGATGGAAGTGATCTAGATGTTCTTATCTTTTGCATCTTTTAAGGATTTCAAAGTCTATCGAATGGATGTAAAAGAAACATTCTTGAATGGAGAACTAAAGGAAGAAGTCTACATTGAGCAACCAAATGGATTTAAATCTAGAAGTGAACGTGATGTTGTTTGTAGGTTGAAGAAGGATTTATATAGATTGAATTAGGCACCTAGAGTCTGGTATGGAAGACTAGACAAGTATTTGATTGGACAAGGATTTTAGAAGAGATCTGTTAATAGTAATTTAAATTACAAAATTTACTCAGATCAAATGTTGATTGTTTTGGTTTATGTCAAGATGGCATAATCTTTGGAGGAAATGATGATATGTGTAGAAAATTTGTAGATGAAATGTAGAAGGAAATCAAAATATCTATGATAGGCAAGTTAAATTTCTTCCTTGGACTACAAGTAAATCAGAACAACAAAGGAATTTTTATCCCCTAGTCCAAGTATACCAAAGAAATATTGAAGAAGTTTGGATTGAAGAACTCTGAACTAGTTTGTAGACCTATTGCTATCGGATGTAAGTTGACAAAAGAAGATAATTCACCTAAAACTAATGCAAGTATGTACAAATAAATGATTGGAGGATTGTTATATTTGACTACTACCACTAGTAGAATTTGGAAAATAAATGACTATGTGACTAAAAATTTTAGTCATGTGACTAACACTAGTAGTATCTTGAAAATAAATGACCAATTGAGTCATTTATAAGTGACTAATTTGGTCATAGGGTAAAATCACAACTAAATGACTAAATAAATGACTAATATCAAACAAATAAAAATGAGTAAATATATAACTTAATCCTTTATTCTTTTTTATTTTGAATTTGATCATAATCCATAGAGCTAATTAAACCCTCCTCATGGGACCCCTACCTAAGTAGGCCATTTGGCCGCCTAGGTTGTTTGGTGCACCAAAAAATACATATTGCATGGAAGGCATTGCCTCTCAGTGTAGTCTTAAGGCCTTCACATATTTATAAAAATATTAATAAACATTTACATTCTTTAACTTTTATTAGTCATTATGTTAATGAATCGTTGATGTTTTTAACTATGATTTGAAGCCAGTTTGATTTTCCTATTGTGTTAGCATGTCAAATGTATCAAAGAGAAATTGTGGCCAATTTCACTAATAAAATATGATTTAAACAATCCAATTACAATAAAAATGAAGAAATTGATTCACTTCTATCTTCCCTTGTTGATATACTCAACCATCTTAATAATGCAAAATAGAAATAAAAATTATGATCTATTTTGGTATGTGAAAATTTTCTCTTTCAGGCTTTATATTGTTAATTATATTTTTAAAATAGAATTATTTTATAATCTATGAAATCAATTATGTTTGGATCATATTTCTAGATGTTATTTTTTATACAAGTTTGAACTCTAGTAATTTCAGGAGCACATCATGCTTATCATAACTTTCACAACCTATATTAAAATGACAATGTAGATAGATGAATTTTTTTCCCCTAAAAATGAAGATTAATTTTTGCATGCCTTCCACACAATATTTTTTTTGGTGCATTTTAGAAAAAGGTATTTTGGTAGACAAAAAAAAATGAAAAAAAGGAATTTTTGGTGCCTTGATCAATTGGGTTGTGTATGCATTTGGAGGGAGTCTCAGGTAGTTGATTTTTGGCATAAAACATTGTGATTTCATGTTGGAGGGAAGTTTCAAAGTTTAGTTAACAATT
This sequence comes from Sequoia sempervirens, assembly GCA_007258455.2. Taxonomy (NCBI): domain Eukaryota; kingdom Viridiplantae; phylum Streptophyta; class Pinopsida; order Cupressales; family Cupressaceae; genus Sequoia; species Sequoia sempervirens. The sequence continues at coordinate 477,007,119 of VDFB02058242.1, forward strand.
TGGTATTTCAGCTCTCGCATTCGTTTCAAGGTTTTCCAATTGCAAGTTTAACAAAGGAAACAACCATTGAATGCAAAGAGTGGTGGTTTCCATTTTTGTAATGCCAAAGCTTGTTGAGAAGCATTTTCTGAGATGCAACACCAATATCATTCAAGAAAGGGAAAACTATTAAACAAGGTTACAATCTAAAGGTAAGTGGAAGTCTTGAATCCTGAAACCTCATGTTGATCTTCATCCTTTATGACAGTGATCCTGATGTTGCATATACTATTCTTTCTTTCCATTGCTTCATTGTTGTTACAATCTTGTGCTTTCACTAATATAATGATAATGCTCTTTGACATTGAATGAATCTCATTGAATTTGACCCCTTTTCACTATGTTCTATGGTCTTTTACATATTATTTGTGCATGATATTGGGTCACATGGCATTCATAACAACTGCTATTATCTCCTTCATTTTTCTATGATCCTCTAACACTCATATGCTTTGATATAATAGTGATCATTTGCAACTATTTTCCCTCTATATATTGTCTTTCATCCCTATCCCTTGCATTCCTTGGACTACTGTTATCATGCATTCAAAATTGGAACTCTTTATTCACTGTATTGATAACTCATTGGCGATGTCATTTTTTGTAGTCACTGCTATCTTATGATGATTGTTCTTCATAGTCAATCCTTAAAATCATTGTTCTAATAAAAACATAAGTTTTCTCTTTTGTTTTTACATTATGATCTCATTGCTTTGAACCTTGTGCTTTGTGATTATCACATCTTTGTTACAATCTCTTCAAGGACTGAATTTCTTTCTCTATTGACTACAAGAGACCCCTTGGATCTTACAACCCCAAGCCTCTTAAGGAAAACTTAGAATCAATTGGCAACAGTGAACAAAAAACCCATCATAGGTAATTTCATTTCTTTTCCAAGAGCATTCAATGAAAATATAATGGAACACACACATCACTCTATGGGGTAGGGTTTATTTGATTTGAAAACCTACCTTCAACATCCAAGTCAAAAAGTCAGCCTACCAAGTCTGTGTCGAGTCCTCCAAGTCTTAAGTCAAAAATCAGCCTGCCAAGACTGTTTTATGTCCAAGTCTTGTATTTATGATACAAGTATGATAAGTGTTTGAAAATACTATACACAATTGTATGATACAATGCATAAATTTGTACGCTTTCTCATTATATCAAAAGTTTCAAACTACAACTCAAAGAAATTAGAAATGAGTTATAAAAATAACTTATTGTCAAGTACAATTTGCTCCAAATCAAAATTGCATTATCCAATTAACATAATTTTTTGTTTAACTAATTTTTGTGGGTAAAAACACTTAGTGTACAAAGTAAAGAAATAGTTTCTTTCTAGGATTTCAAAGGTCCGTTGTTCACAAGGCCAATAAGATCATTATTGACCATAGCAGAAACCAAATGCACTAATAGTGTTAAAGTCAGAAAATATTCCACAGAAAGAAATATATTTTAGATAAACAGAGCTAGTTAGCCTTCTAAAATCCAAATAGCTGAATACAAGAAGGATGGTAAAACATAAAACATTAAAAGAATTTAAGACATTGCAAATTCCATGAAACTAGTATAGAAGCATAACATTAAGATAGGAACAATTCATTTTTCTTAAATATTCATCACGAGTTTTCTCCCGTAAAGAACTCCCCCCGACATGAGTAATGAGAAGTGCATTTTCCATCTTGTTTACTAACAGGAATTGCATGATTGCTCTCTTATAATCACCAACAACTAAAGAACTTTGAATGGCTTCATCAAATTCTTAGTATTCAATTGAATCTTTACTAGCTTCATGTTTGACCTCTTCTCCATTGCCTAGGGTATCCTTCCCAACAAAAAAAATATTTTCAGTGAGAGGAAGTGAGGAATCTTCTTTCGAACTTTACAAATTATCAAAAAACTCCTCGCCATTTTCTCTAGGGGATGTAACATCTTGTCGACCTTTTGAATGAACTGATGGATCTAATTGTGTTGTATCATCAAGGGTGACATTGTTGATTATTTCACTACTAATATCATCAATGTTGGCTAATTGAGCTTCTTGTAAGTCTTGATTCTCTGTTGACTGCACTTGAAATCCAAGGTGCTTAAGTAGCTTTGTCCTAGCATTTCCTTCATCTTCAAACATGACTCTTAGGAAATTCCATGTATCCCTCTCTTCTTCCAAACTAAATCAATGCAAAAACCAAAAATTTGCAAGTGAAACAATACAAATTAATGTAAATTTTTATTAATCCCATTCAAAAATTATCCACAAATAAGTAATTGGGAATCATAAGAATTCTTATCGTACAAAGCTCGCAATGATTATTTTTCACCATCTGCTATTGCAGCTTCAAACTTTGTTGAACGAAGCACGAGACTGTCCTCAGTAATTAGATTATGTATATATTGTTGACTTCCTCTTTGTGGTATATTGTCCTTGATGAAAAAACCGATTGGTGATTGGCATTATGATACTTGGTTCTCTTTGTATTTAGTATGGCATATCAATATTCTATGGACCATGCTTTGGTTTGAGATACTATGGTACTGATCATGTTGAGCTTCATGTGCAAATAAAATTTATCTTGTCTATTTAAGTGGCATTGGTTTTTCAGGTGATATCACGAAAAAGTTGGTTTCATTTGGATAATTTGGCCCTTCTTTATTGCACATTAGGTATATTATTTCAATTTCTCATTATTAGGTTGATCATGGCATCTTTGACAAGATTCATTTTATTATGTCTTCATGGCATTCTATTGATGATCTTCATGGCTATCACACAATTCTATGGTGTCAACGGTTATGATATTTTAATTGATACATGGCACATTGGATTGGAATTATATTAATGCTCTCTTTGTCACTTGAGTTTGATATTTCAGTTGGCATCATTGGTATATGAGGTTATTATGTTTTTCTTCAGATGGTTGTGTTGTTTCATATCTTCATGGTTCTTTCACATTATCTTGGTGTCAATGGCTAGGACATAGTGATTGCTATATATGAAGTCTTCATCCAATTCATATGTTTCAAATTGGCTTGATTTCATAATCAGCTTCTAAAGGTGATCATTGTTTTTCATAGTGTTGATTTCATGTGACTTTGTAAAAGTCACCTCCATGGCTCAAAGGTAATATTTATGGAAAAATTATAATATTGTTTTGGGCATTATTTTGGCTAACTTGCTTTGGTAAATGACTTTGAATAAAATCATATTTGAATTGGGCTCTTCAATTTTTGAAAGCATATGTCTTTGACCATGTTGATAAAAGGCTTTCGACCTTATGAAGAGGGAAATTTAAAATGACATGGATGTTATTAAACTTCATTGTTTTTATCAGCTATTCTATGCACTTTATTGATATTAAAACTCGGGATTATATGCAAGGTGACATCGAATTATTTTAGGGAGTCGATATGTTTATTGGCACTTTGATTCATAATCGGGTTCATTGACTTTGCACTGCAACATTTTATTGTTCTCAAAGTGCATTTCATATAGCACTTAGGCCAACATCATATTTTTTGGGCTCATAAATGTTATACTTTAAAGAATGGTGACATCGATGATATTATTAGTAGGTTTCGGGCTCATGTCATTATTTTGTTGTCAATTTATTGACATTTGATGGCTATCATTTAATTTGGATACTTTGATCTTTTTCATCCATGTGGTGTTTGACATACTTATTACTTGGATATTCAGCTTAGATTGGATGCTAATTTTTAGCTCATGTGGGCATTGGATAGCATGATGTGAAAATTTGATTAGTGATTATTGTGTCGGTCTCATGCAGATTTCAAATGATGTTTAACATCATTTGATAGTGGACTTCAAATGTTTATCTTGAAAAGTATAGGGAAATCATTTTTTTTTCTCAAGTTTATGGGTTTGAAACCCTAGTTGCGCTGCCATGGAAGATTTGAGGTCATAGTATATAGTTGGTTTTCAAGCTAAAAGTTGGAAGAGTTTCAGTGAGGTCATTATAAGAAGTTTGCACAATCAACTGGTAAAAGTTTGGCCACCATGACAAGTATTTTTTTTTTTTTTAGTTTAAAATTTTTGTGCTAGCCTCAAAGGTAATTATTTTTGTGATTAATTTGAAGATCAGAAATTTGTAAAGGATTAATCATGTTTTTCACTAACCCGAGTCTACTCAAGGGTTTTATCATTTTTAGTGAAAATTCATTGATATATCTATGGTTGTTGGTTATTCTTTAAACCCTTAGGGGTATCATCATTAAACAACATTGTTTACCAGTTTATAAAATATAGTTATTGAATATGGGTTTTTGACAAAATAAATAACCATTTTACAAATAGTGTATGTATATGTATCTTTGCAAAAACACTTGAGATGGTGATGAGATGAAATAGACTGGACAGAGTATTGTTTATTGTAATATCATTATATAAAGAGGAAAAGTGGGCTCATATTGCTTTTATCTCTAGTTGTATTATAGAGATTATTTTGAATTGGGCATTATTGCAAAATCATTTTGTATCCTATAGTAATTTTATAACTGCAGAGAGTTATTGCAGTTATAAGGTTTTGATGGGTTGCTATACCTTGAATTTTTGATGAAGATGGTTCTTCAAAAAATTTATGGGAGTTGGTGCTCTTTTGAATGAATAAAATGATTAGTTTGCGAGTGGTTTTTTATACCCCAAGAGGGTTTTTCCACTTAGTAAATCTTTGTGTTATGTGATGTTATTTTTTGTCACTCATTCTATTTCAAGTTAGTGTGATTAATTAGTCATTGCTTTGATACTTTCAATTTGTTTAAAAAACAAGTTAAGGTTGTTTAAAAACCTTCCTAAAGCAAGTTAAACCTACATTGTGTAAATTTGAAGTCCTATTTCAAAAAGCATAAAAACGGTTGTTCACAGTTTGATGGAACAATGCTACATGATGCTTTTAATATGAGTTGGTTCTCTTGCATATCTTACTATAAATTTTAAATATTCATGTGTTTGGTTAAATCTTCCACATTGTTTCAAGGTCAAAAATTTAAGTTGTGCATTCAAATCCAAAAATTTAAAAATTATATCACTTTGATTCACCCCCAACTCTCAGAGTGAATCCACTTCCAACATATATACCTATGAAAATAGCATAAAAATAATACCATATATCATCTTAATGACATGTACCAAAGAATAAATTCTCTACCTCAAAAGAGCCAACAACACTCTATGATGTTGTACCAGGCTAAAATGTAGAAAGTTTTCCTCCAAATCCAAAACTGACACCAACTGGTCTCTTCAACCACTTAGGAGCTTTCAAGAGTTCACCTGAAAATGGAAAAATGAAAAGATAGAAATCATGTATTTGCATACATGATCCCAATTCATTGGGGGATGTAACATCTTGTCCACCTATTGAATGAACTAATGGATCTAATTGTGTTGTATCATCAAGAGTGACATTGTTGATTATTTCACTACTGATATCATCAATGTTGGCAGATTGAGCTTCCTATAAGTTTTGATTCTCTATTGAATGCACTTGAAGTCCAAGGTGCTCAAGTAGCTTTGTCCTAGCATTTCCTTCATCTTCAAACATGACTCTTAGGAAACTCCTTATCTCTCTCTCTTCTTGCAAACTAAATCAATGTAGAAACTAAAAATTTACAAGTGAAACAATACAAATTAATGGAAATTATTATCAATACCATTCAAAAAGTATCCACAAATAAGTAACTGAGAATCCTGAGACTTCTTTTCACACAAAGCTCGCAATGATGATTTCTCACCATCTACTATTGCAACTTCAAACTCTGTTGAACGAAGCACCAAACTATCCTTAGCAATGAGATTATGTATATATACCTATGAAAATAATAGAAAAATAAGGCCATGTATCATCTTAATGACATGTACCAAAGAATAAATTGTACTCTACCTTAGAAGAGCCAACAACACTTTGTGATGTTGTACTGAGCTGAAATGAAGCAATCTTTCATCCAAATAAAAAATTGACACAACTGGTCTCTTCAACCACTTAGGAGCTTTCAAGAGTGGACCTGAAAAGGGAAAAATGAAAAGATAGACATCATGTATTTGCATACATGATCCCAATTCATTGAGAAAATTTTATAAGTGAGATTCCCATTTCTTAACTAAGTCATGTTTGGTTATCACATAAAGCAACACTTACCACCCACTTTATGTTTGAAAGGAATTAGAGCACTATACTAGGGTTATTCACAGAGAGTCATTAGTCAAGTACTATAGGAAACAAATCATGGGCATATCAAACTAGTATAGCATAGATAGCAATAGTGATCATGCATAAATCTCATGAACAGATTTGACTCAATTAAGGTAGACGTATTTCGACAATGAAAAAATCTAGGTGAAAAGACCTACCTTCCCAATACTTTCACTTCTACCTATGATTTTCATTAACATCAAAGGTATATGTAGATTGGGCAGGTACCATTGGGCTCTAAAGGCCCCTTATTATGTGATTAAACAATATAGACAATTGGGGAAATGTCATTATATGTAATGACATAAGTTAAGGTTGAAGGTATTGTTTGGTGCCAATTCAAACAATGGAGGTTCTTGTTGAAATATAACTCTACCTTCTCATCATGGAAAGGAAAGTGAGGTGTAGTTAAACCATCGAAGTCATGCATATATTTTGATGAAAATTCCTAGGCCATCATCACTAGTGTTAGGTCTCAAAGTGCATGTTTTAAACCATAAGGGGGTGCCAATCCCTTAATACACCTTTGGTCCATGAACAAGGTAATCAGGACTGATTACCTTCTACTCTTCAGGCTCTGCTGAACCTAGGCAGGTATACCTAAACAATAAGGTAGATTTGCAAATAGATATGGTTCCTAGATTTGAGCAATCTACTTACTATGGAACATGAGATGAAGTAGATGCAGAGTTTTAATGTATACATACTAGTGAGAATAATTGAGAGTTCAAGTTTGTGAGTTGTATTTTGTATGTAATATCTAATTATTACAAGTTCCTACTTCTATTGGGTGGATGGAGTGGAGGGATGAATGATGATTTTGGAGATAGGGTTCTATAAGCTAGGTAGATTCACTCTTCTACTTAACTCAAATAGTTAAGCACTTTGAATTTTTGCACCTTATGAAAATGTGCAAGTGTGTCAGTTATTTGGACTCTTCTTAGTAATCCTAGTGATATCCCCTTATGGTACTATGAAGTTGCAAAATAATTTAATTCAAATGTGAAAGGAAACTAATTAAGACAATCTAATCAAAAGGACTTTAATCCAAATAGGAACCTATCAAATTTGATTTCTTAAAAGTAATTTTAATTCTTTTGCACACCGAAACCAGTCAACAATGTCATACAACTACAACAAATGTGTATTGACAAATTAAATGTATTTCCACACGCTCGATTTGAATAACATAAACAACCATGTCGGAGATAGCCAAATAACATATAAGCATATAAATCCACACATCAATTGAACACTTGAAAGAAAATTAACAATTATGCATAACCTTCTCCATTATATTTATCTTTGAATAATATGCATTATAACAATAATTTCTGATATGAGATGGATGATGTATTCACGTCTTGGTCTCTCTTATATATGTGAGAGGAAAAAAGCTACAAAGCTATTACCATATTTCATGTTGTTTGATAACTAAACATAATTAAGAAAATGAAATATTGTAGCAACTAAATGCACTGATCAGTTAATCTCCAAGTAGAAGCCTATGACCACCGAAGATCTATTCAAAGCTTCTACTCCATGATATGGTGCTCATGTTGTTAGCTGACTCCTTTCCTCTTGATGGTTTCCCTACTATGTCTGGTGTATCCATAGTTTGGTGGAGGAAAAAATTGAATGCACAGAGGTGATGGATGTATTCTTGTTCAATACAAGTATCTGCATTGGAGATCACCTCTCTCATATCATACTCCATATACATCATATTCTCGAGTTGGTTGTGAGTATTTTGTAAACTCATATCCTTGTCACATTGATGTCTTGTAATGCAGTAGTCAGAATTACATTAAAATCTTCCTTCCAATCATCATATTCTCAAGGATTTCCCATATCATCATAGATTGTCAGAGTCAAATTGAAGCACTTAAAATCCTCGATGAGCTTGTTATGATATCCATTGTGTGCTTCTACCAATTTGTTGTGTCTGCATTGTTTTCCCTTTTAGGATTTTCTTGTCTTGAAGCTCTTGTCTCTTTTCAATAAATTATTCTCCCCTGTAATTGTCTATTCTCCTTTATTGATGAGAGTGTCTGTTTAAATTGCCTCCAATATTCATCTTCACATTTCATCATCTTATTGAATCTTCCCTTGATCATTTCAGATGCAGTGTTATTCTTGATGGTTTTGACTTCCTTCTCCAATTCTTTACATTTTTCCTGAGATTTCAAGTGGCCTTGCTTCCAATAAGTTGTATCAGTCATTTCCTCCAATACTCTCTTATCTTTCTCAAACCATGTGGAATAAAATTCTAGTGTGGAAGAGGAAGATGATCTTTCTCTTTGATGTGCCAATTCCTTCTTCAACCTATCATTTTCTTTAACCAGGTTATCAATTTGTGACTTGGTGAACTTTTCCACATTAACATTCAACTCTGTTGTCTCTATGGGGTTGGTATCCCCTACTCTTTGAACCAAGAGATGTCCAAACATTTTTTTTGGATTATCAATCACAGCTGGTCTTTTGTCATGGGGGTATAGTGACCAAATAAGCAAGGTGACCTCATTTGGATTATATCCAGATCCTGAATACATCTTGTCACTTGCTTCATCTATTAAATTAATTGCTTTATCTCCTCTCTTTCTGAAACTATCAAACACAATTGTAGGGCTTATATCCCATCTGGTAAAAAGCAATACTCTAGCTTCTTGGAGTAACTCTCTCCCTCTCTCAAGAGTGATGGACTCCAACTCTTTGTCTATTTCTTTTTTCAATTCTTTCAAAACAATGACTTCTTTTTTAGGAGTGACATCCTACATCTTTTGTCTCATTTTCTTGCCTTTATATTCATAAACAAATTATTTAAACTAAGAAGGCTTAACAAAATTTCCATTAGAAATGAACTTCTATCCAGCCTTGACCCCAACATCATCTAATAATTCATCTAATGCTTCAAATCATACAACATTGTGTTCCTAAGGAGGATCATACCATACAATTATAGGTGCACTTATTTGTTGTACTTGCTCTTCCTCCTCATGACTCTCCTCTTCTTCACTCATATTAGTATCTACAGAAAAACTCACATCAAGAGTTGGTTGTGAAGGGATATAATCTAAGGGCTCTATATCTTCAACCTGCACTCCTGAATAGGTTGCATGAGGGGCATCAAAGAAAAATGAAGGAACATTATTTACCACTTCATCCATATGACCAATGAGTTTCTCAATCCTTGCTAGAGGATCATGTATTTCACCAATTGCCTTCAAATAAGATGGGACATTTTTTTTTTTCCATTCCTCTACAAGCATAACCCTATTATATGCAGTCATTTTTTTAGTGGTAGAGGCTTCATCATGGTTTCTAATTACATCTTGAACTGAGAATACATGCTCATATCCTAATAACACCTCTGATAACCTTGCTTTGTGAATAAAGCCTTATGCATCAAAATTTTTCCTTTTGTTACCTAGAGGGAGGTTATATTGTGCTAATTTAGCATCAATTTCCTCATATCCCTCATTTGCAACCATTGTAAAATCTCTGAAACATAAGGTAATAGGCATGATTGATTATTTGTTGTGTCCTTTAAGGTTTTTGGAATCAAATTTTTCCAATTGCCTCACAATTTCTAAGTAGGTTTTTCTATCAAGAACTACTTGTGGCAACAAGTGTGGAGTTCCTTCAAACCCATAAACCCTAATCACTATGTAGTCAAGAAAAGCATACCAGTCCCCCCAATTATGATCCACCTTTTTCCTTGGGTCATTTTCCTTTGTTCTTAGAAACTTTTGCAGTTTTGGGGATAAGTTATAATCATGCAGATATCCCAACCACTCCATTAATGGTTTCAAAAAAAAAATCCTCAAAATAAAGATAATGAGATGTACCAAATCTACTATCCAATAGTGAAGTCCCTCATGCATGAGCAAATGCATGAATAGAGAATAATGTTTGAAATGAATATATTCACTATTTTTTTAATATTTTCAAGCTCTCGGTTTAGGTCATTGGCCAAGTATATAGCATAATTGAATGACCTAACATCATTTCTTTGTATGTCTACAACTAAGACCATTAGGGCAATAGACATGAGGGGTGGAACCTCTACCCCCAAGACCTGACCAGCTGAATAATAAGTGTATCTAAAATATTCTTCAAACAAGTCCTCATGAAAAAGAGGGTTTTCATTACTCAAAAACCTCCTGAGTTGGTCTCCTTCATTCTTATGCCTATGCAAGGGTAGTTTCCATCATTTGTAGTTGGTATCCATATGGTGATACTCTATCAAGAGATCTCTAATCATGAATGGCGAGTTCATAGGACACTCCAACTAAAACACATTAGAAATTAAATCCTTAGAAATAACAAGCATGTCAGCCCCATTATGTGCTTGGATATTTGTCCTCTTGGGTTCATATCCACTATCCAGAGCTTTAATTAATTCTAGATTTACAAACACATTGGGCACCATGAGTCTTCCCAAGTTCAACCTCCATGGGTTGTAGACTAGCTGAAACCTAAATTGTTTCCTGTAATGATACATGAAAAGCTCATACCCACGTCATGGTTTCCAAATATCCCCCAAGCGTTTATGTTTATCTAATAATCTATCCATTGATGGATTCATTTGAGCACCCCTCCTAGGTTTTGGCCCCAACCTAGGGCATTGATCTAGCAGGTCTTGATTCAAGAGTCTCTTCTCATTTTTTTGTTTCTTAGCTTTGGGTTTTTCTACATTTTCCTCCATTGTTCAAATTCTTAATCCTTTGAAAAATACAACTTCTCAGCTAGGATTGGTGTACTTACTTGAGTCTTTCCTCCACTGGTTTCTACTATGTGATAACTCCTAGCTTTTCCTTTATGCTTCTATCCTCAGCGAAATCTTCCAAACCGTGCAACAATTATGCAATCAAGTTGTGATATAATTCACTTCAACTCTGGATCATAAATACATCACATTTTTTAGTCTTGTCATTACGGGGAAGCATCTATTTTTAAATATCTAGACAATGCCTTGAGATGTCACATTAGTTAGCAATCAATCATCATCGTTGTATCGGCGAGACTGCAATCCCTTTTCCACCCATAGCCACCCTCTCCACAAATGAACAATTTCTCTTTGATTTATCAATGGGACACCAAAATATATTTACCCTGATACATATTAATTCCCTTGATATATAATAATTCTTGATAATTTATGATCATATCAGGCCATCGAGGGAATGTATACATTCGTTTCACAGATATTCATGTGTTACAATGATGTGCAGCTTACTTTTTTTCACTCTATTAGTCTATCGAGGGGAACACCTTAGGAGTTAGCTCGATAGGGTGTTGTTACACCGATACTAGGTGTTGTGCAATTTTTGCACACACGCCTTGGTGAAAGTAGGGACCCTCTTTCACTTTGGTTTTTGGTGTCTTGGCCCTTTGATTTTGAGGATTACTATGCATTCGCATGTGCTTAAATTTTTATTTTTCTTTCCTAGGTGATTCCCCTAAGTTGCACATTGAAATACTTAAGTTCTAGGTGAATTTTGGGTTTTTACCCTGGTTCGGGATTTTCCTGGATCCTACTCGAACTCCAGCTGAACCCTATTTTTCAGAGATTCCTAGTCTTCACGGAATTCCACATGGGCTGAATTTTTCAAAATTTTGTCCTGTCATCAGGTTCCCAGATTTTCTTGGTTGTCTTGTTAGCAGCATTAATGTCATTCATACTATTGTAAGGGATGCATTTAACTGATCTTTGAGAACTTTTTTTCCATTATGATTTATTGTCTATAATCGAGTGAGCTGAGGAGTGCATTCTTGGAAGTATTGGATTTCATTTGGAGCATTGAGTGTGTGAATTGTGGGTTTTGGTGGTGACTTCATGTGCATTTATGTTGCTGTCTTTGTTGGATGCCATTAAACTCGCATTTGTTATCTCTGGGTTTGATTTTTGTTTCATCATGGTATGTATATGATTTCCTTGCTTTTGATTGATGACTGTTGGCATTGCTTTGGCATTTTCGATTTGCTTGGGGTTCAAATTTTTGCATGATTTGAGCATTATGTGGCTAGGGTTGCATGATACTGTTTGATTCTTGGTTTCCCAAGCAAGTTCAAGTTCACTCTTTCATTTGCATCATGAAGTAACTTGCTTGTGAGTCATCAATACCCCTAGTAAAGACCCAATAGTTGCAATGTTTGAATCTTGAGCCTACCTATGTGTCAATGGTGGATCTGTAGGGTTTGATACCTAGGGCATCACCATTTAACTTTAGTTTGCTTTCAAATTGGCCTAGGATTCTGGGAAAATCTATAGAAGGTCCATATCAAACTTTTCTCAAGCCTAGATTCTTGAAATTTATGATTGATCCATTAATTTGAGCCAAATCATGAATAAAGGTCAATATTCAGGTTTCTTCCTCAATTCAGGATTTTCTGACTCTGGCAGATTTTCCCAATTGTCCTTGTCTCCTTCGTTTTCCCGGAATTCGCTATTTTTTAGAGATTCATCTTCTTCACGGATTTCCTTCGGCTCCGTATTTTCCCAAAATCCTATGTTCCTTTGATATTCCAAAATTTTCAAAATGTCTTCTCCTTCGCAGAAATCTGTCCCGTGTAGATTTTCCCAGAATCTTGTGGAAAGTGAAAGAATGAGAAATAGCATGACGTGTTAAGGAATGATGGTGCATTTTATGATTAATTTATGTTATTTTTGGATCTCACATGTTGTTTCTTGATTCATAATGATTGTATTGAGTTGCTAATGGGTGTTTTCATGTTCATTCTGCTAGAATTCGTTTGGCCCAGAATTGTCTGAAATTCTTCCTTGGCTTGGATTTCACGGATGGTCCTAAAACCCGAAGTTTAATATGATAATTTTATTTGAGGTTTGATGAAACCTTGCTTATATGGGATTCATTTTAATGATGATTTTGATTGATTAAACTTTTTTTGTGTGATCTTTATTATGGTTTGTTTGTCAACTGCAAGCTGAATCTAGCAAGGTAGTAGCTAGAAGCACTAAGGGTGACATGGAGGGGTCTTCAGTATCTGAAGTAGAAAGAATCAAGATGGACATCAAGAGTAAGATCCCAAAGCACAAGATTACCTCTATCTGGTCATAGGTGACAGAAACGAATGTTGGACTATGGTATTATAAGGAATTCAAGGGCAGAATGGCAGCACAAGATCTTCCTTTGGTGGCTACAAGAATGTTGGACTCGGGATTGGAAAACGTAGCTAGTTTTCCCTCTATAGTGCAGTGTTATGAATTAGTCCTTGAGTGTGCCAGGCATTATGATAGTGATACATAGAGAATTATTGGTCCCCAAGGGAGGATTGTGGAAAATCTAAATCTTGTCCCCATAGCCCAGACTTTTGGCATGCTAGATAGATCCCACATGGTGGCATTCAACATGGAAGCAACTAAGAGGTACTATGAAGAGGAAACTGTTAAATCACAGCAGCTCATCAATTCTTGGTTGGAGAAGCCCAAGTCTCATTATTCTAAGCTTCCTAAACAACTATTCAAAGCAAAGCTTAAAAAGGAGTATTATGATGCCATCACTCTTCTTAGCAGGGTGGTTGGATTAAAGAATGCTAGTATATTTGAGAATTGGATGTGCCAAGTTATTGTGACGATGGAACGGGAAAAGATTAATTATCATTGGGCAGGTGTCATAAGTAGAGTGATTCATGAGTAATTGTCTAATGTGCTGCAAACTAAAACCTTCACAATGACCCCGTACTTAGTTTATGCACTTGCAAGATTTCATCCATACAAGGTATTGAGTACAAGAGGAGTCTTTGGATAGGATGTTATTTATGAAGTTTATCCACAGTTGCACTTGGAAAGCTCAAGCTACAAGAGGGTGAATGATGCATTCACCATGCATGTCACTAGATTGCTTTAGGGTACTAAAAATATGAGAATTTCAAACCAAGCCAAGGAGCTCATCAAGAAATATGGTGCTTGGTTCATTCACTTCCCAAACTTCTCATACATCTGGGTTGATTGTTGTCAAAGGGCTCCATATCAACTTCCAAGGTATCCCATTGATCATATTTTACTTCTAGAAGTTACTAGACAGATAGGTGATTTTGATGCTATTGTCAAAAGGGACAAACATAAGACTGGTTTTGGTGGAGACTTCCCTTTAAGGATAGGCACTAGAGAGGCATGCCCTTCCATTAGTTCTTCTCAAGCTTCAAAAGAGAAGATGAGTGCTCTTGGTTTGTTCTTCCATTCATTGAGGTTCAGAATTGACATAACAGGTGAAGCACAAAATAAGGCCAGTAGAGAATATAGCCACAAAGTTGAGTTGGAAGACTACTGGGCCAATTGCAGTGATGAATATGAGGTAAGGAAGAAGAAGTTTTCCCAACTTCCAGTTGAATCAGTCCAATTATATAATGTAAAGGAAGTTCTAGATCAAGTCAAGATGATGGGGACCTTATTCAAGGCCATGCTTATGAGGCAGTTAAGGATAGGCCAATTGGTGAGGTAGATTGGCTGGAAGAAGAAAAGATAGAATGAGGATAGTTGACGGATCTAGTCACCAAGTTTACCAAGATGTGGCTAAAACATAAAATATGGGAGTTGGAAAATGAGGGTGTACAGTGCACCTTTGATTTGATGGGAGATTTGGACCCTCACTCGACTTTTGAGGAATCAACTAGGAAAGATCCCAAGGGTAAGGGCACAGTGGGCTCCCCTTTTAAAATCAACATCAAAGATATTCAAATGGAGAAAGCTTAGGAAATAGAAAAATAGAAAAATCCAATTTCCAAGAAAAGGGGGCATACTACAAGGACTAAGAAGTTTGGAAAGGAAGAAACTGAAGGTCAGGATCCCGAGGTTGGTGTTTCTATGCATAAAAGGAGAAGAATTGTAAGATTATCATATGAGGAAGGCTTCAAGGATGGAGAGGAAGTTAATCCACATATGGTAAATGTAGAGAGTTCACGGGAAAAGACACAGGTGTATACAAGGAAATCAAGGACTCCTCCAAAAGATAATGTTCCAAAGGAAGATCCTCTTCTAGTTACTTCTCATGAAAAGTAACCTAATGATGTCCCTGAAGCTCAAAACAAAGAATTAGGTGAATCCAAACAAGCTGAAGATCATACAGACACTGAGGAAGAATTTCATGATGGTGAGCTTTATAGTGTTGAGGCCGAAGTAGAAAAAGTGATGCAGTCTCCCCTGGTTGCATATGAGGATTCACCTTTTAGAACTAAAAAGGTCAAATCACCTCTAAGAGAAGAAGTATCAGATAAAGCTCCATCACTTGTGCACAGAGAGGAACACACTGAGGAAAAGGATAAGGCCGAAGACGTTCCTGAGAGCTAGGGTTTGAATGAAGATGCACCTAAGGACCAGCAAGAGGAAGTGGGACAAAGTGAAGTACAATAAGGGTCTACTATTCCAAAGTGGTTGGAAAAGAAAATAAAGAGAAAGTAGTTTCTTGTGGAGGATACTCCACCTAATTGGAATGAGTTGCTGGCTAAGATAGGCAAAGATAAATGAAATAAAAAGGCCAAGGTCATTTCAAATATTTAAAGTGATGAAGCAAGCAACAAGGTGGTTCACATTGCAACTCCTATTCCAAACAAGAATAGAGATGAGGTTACTAGAAAGGATTACAACCTGTAGACTATCAATTTAGGGCCCACCTCCATGGAGTAGGACATTGAAGAATATCAAGGTTCTAGTGCAGCCATCCTAGGGAGATTAAGAAAAGAATTCCAAACCAAACAGGAGCTAAAGAAAGAAAATGAAAGACTCAAGAAATGTTTGGAGGATCTGATGAAACCCTTGCAGTCCATCAGTTCCTCATCTTCTATTGTGTGTTTCTTGCCCCTAGAGCCTATCATTGAGTTGGAAAGGATGAAAGTGATCACTCTTTCTACAACACATTGGCTACAAGGGGTACAATCTAAGGGAAATGGTGCATCAAGGACATTATGTCAACTAGAAAAGATGCTATGAGGGAAATTGATTGGTTGAAGGAGGTATTAGCTCAAGATAAGGAAGATGCAAAACTCTTGTTGCAGAAAACTAAAACCATCATGGAATATACCAAGGATAAGATTGTAAGTGATGGAATTCTCCCTTCCTCCAGAGCTACTACACTATGGGAGTGGTTTGAGGCTGTACAAATTAGGAAAAAGGTTATGAAGAAGATCTATAAGAAGAGGAGGCAATTTGAGGATACCCTAACTAGTGTTTATAATGGTTGCATTGCTTTCTTTGAGATAATGATAGGGAGAAGGAAGATTGCACCTAAGCATCTAAGCTTAGAGAAGTTGATAAAATGGTGGCAAGATGTTTATGCTCCAGTCAGTGATGATCCTATAACTGAACACCAATTAGATGATCCAACCATCTACATTGTTGTTATTGATAAATATCTAACATATAAGGTTGTGTGTGATAAATCAGTGAAACAATCAAGGGAAAATATTAGATCAATTGAGAGCCAACTTAAGGTTTTTCCTTTACCACCTATGGCCGACTTGGATAAGGTGATTTTGAAGGTGCATGAAATGCTGGATCAAAATAAAGGCAAAGGGGAAGATAGTTAAAGATGGGCTACATTGAAATTTGTGCTTCGCTATTATTTTGCATGGATTGGTCTAAGCTACATTGGAGATCCCAAGCCGACTTGGATGAAGTTCATGCATTTAATAAATAATTTATCTTATTTTGAATTTCTCTTGGCTGACTTGTTTTATGGCCAATTATTATTGTAAAACCTAGCTAGGCTGACATGTTTTGGGGGTTTTCTATTAATATGGCATTTTTCATCATTTGTAAGGGCTAGATATAGACATAGATGAATAGAGAGATAGCTAGTATTGAAGCGAATTAAGTAGAGCAAGAGTTAGCAAGTAGTTATTCTCAAGAAAATATTGTAATAGAAGGCTAGAATTGTTGCTACAGTGGATAATTTGATGCAAGTAATGACAATGTGATTTGGTGCCATACTTGTGTTCTTCTTATCTTGCATGGTTCTTGTTATTCTATCTTTAGAATTGCTTTAAGGAAAATTGATACTTAGAGTTAGATTTGATTCAATGATGTTTATGGTTTGATATTTGAAGTGTTGCAGAAATTCCTGGTCCATACTTTTCACAACCAACTGTTAGTTGCTTTGAAAATGTATCCTAGACTTTTATATTCATTATGCTCAGTTCAATTGCAATAGGGTTGTTTTAATGAATGTTCACGATCTGAAAATCTTTAACATCTTAGAAGATTGCACTATTTCTATAAGATTGTAGATTCATCTGGGTCAAGTAGAAATTAGTTTTTGAGGGATTGGTCCATTTTGATTGTTTTTCATTTGCATTCTTAATCTTAGATTTAGTTTTGAATCTAGAAACCCTTATCTTTTGTTATTTCTTTATCATTTGAGTTGGATTTAGGATTGAAGTATCATCATATTGCTAGATCTGATAATTAGAGATTCAGTATTTTGCTTGTAGTAAGGACCCATTGTGATTACCAGCATTTTCACATTTATCACTGAGTTGTTTATGCATTGTCAAGACCTAACATTAGCAACCTTGGGGCTATCTCTTGAGCTTGTTGATAGAGATTTACCTTTCAAGAGAGATAGGATATTATATTTTTTCTGAGTTGTTGCTATGCAGAAAACATCATTGATAGATCGGTGCTAGAAGGAGGACCTAAATAAGGAAGCTGGATCATTTTTTGAATGCCATCTCCTTTGAAAGATTCACAAGAAGAACCAGATCTACTCCAGTTGAGGAGGAATTTCAAGAATTACCATACCCTACTAGTTCAAGAAGGACCAACAGAAGGGGAGAATCATCATCCACTCAGCCATCTCCATCATCCCCATCTTCATCAGGTTAATCTGAGTCTGATTTTGAGGACATTAACATTCCACAACCTCCACCAATCATAAATCAGCCATTACCACCCCCACCTCCACCAATGGATTTCCTAGCTAATAACCCATCTCCATTAAGTTTTTCCAACTAAAATGTCATGCCTAAGAACCCTAAACACTTTTGTTCAAAGTTCTATGTGAATGATCCCAATAGAACTATTGAGGAACATATCAGGATCTTTCAGACTAGCCTTAAGGATAGAGGAATCAATCATGAGGATATAGCATGCAGACTCTTTCCTTATTCACTGGGTGAGGATGCATTCTATTGGTACAATCATTTACCTATTGGTCTATCCAAAATTGGACTGAGCTAGAGATTGCATTCTTGTAGAAGTTTAAGATTCCCATTAGTCCCAATGAGCTCTATCTTTAGTTCACTAATGTTAAGAGAGAAGTCCATGAGCCTATAGGGTCTTTTAACAACCAGTTTCATGGTTCCTATATCCGACTGTAGGCTCCCTATGTTGTTTATGTAGCCACTACTTTAGAAGTCTATTATGAGGGACTTGATAGTCTGAAAACTACCTTTATGAAGTGGAGGAAAAACCATCCTAATAATCTACTTGATGCATATGTGGAGACTGTGAAGTTTAGTACTGCTTTAAGACAACATTTGTCTAGACCTTTTCCATCATTAGGACCCACTACTCACCCTAGACAAGTCCCATCTCTCAACTAGGCTCTGGATAACCACACTCCCATCATGAATCTAGTACCTTAGTTGCCTTTGGTCCCTCACCCAGGACCTTCTGTGAGACAAGTTTCACCCCCAATTAGCTACCCTCAACAAAATGAAAATCAACCTCTTCATACATAGCCTCAGGCTAGTTTTCCCACATATCTGCAGAATTCTGAAGTATTAAACCAATCACTGAATACCAATACTGTAGTAGGATATTCCCAAAATAATGTGAATCAACCTCCATACAGTAATCCTAACAAGGAGAGGCTAGATGAATTGTCTGAATAAGTGAAGAAGCTGAATATGGAGGTAACTTATTTGAGGAACCAGAACGGTCAGTTGCAAGCTACTCAGAGAAATTTGTAGTCCAATCAAAGCAGAGAAAATTGAGAGAACCAACAAGGACAACACTTTGATAGAGGGCAACGTCCTGAAAGAGGATATAACCATGACAGAGGATACAACAATGAAAGAGGATATAACAATGAAAGAAGATATAACAACAACAGAGGGTATAATAATGATAGAGGACATAATTATGATAAAGGACAATCCTTGAGCCAAAAATCTGATAGAGGGAAACATTGTGGACAAGGGTTCGATAGGAGGCAGCCACTAGGACAAAACAAGACTTGGAATGTGAGACCTAACAATGCAGGAGTCCCCACCCCATTAGATCAACTAGTCAATCAACCTTTCAATCAGCCAGTTAATCAAGAGAAGCCTCCTAATGGTGTATATTTAGCTGAGGTTGTTTTATCAAGATGGTGTAGGATCCATAAAATGAGTCAAAATTTTGAGTTAGATTGTCAAGAGTTCTAGACGGCAGCTTCAATTTTTCAGTATGAAGTGAAGAATAATGCAGGTAGTCAAGAAATGGTGCCATCTATTCTATATGATTCATCAATGTTGGTACCGAATCATGCTCCTTTTCCACAAAGTAAGGAGAATGTACCTGAATAAGAATCTGACCAACTGAAGGAAGAGGTAGACCACACATGTAATGGAGATGAAATTACACAATTATTTGATGAAATTCTAGTGAATGACAATGGCCCCAAGGATGAAGAAGAGGCTTATGTCGAAGAAGTATAGACTTTTTAGAGACTTGTCAAGAAGTATGATTTGAGGGATCTGCCACACAAATGTCCACAAGTTGGAGGCCCCTTCACCACCTCTATTCCACCAAACAACCTCACTATGCCTCCAGATCCTAATGCCAGCAATAATCCATCACTTCCTCAAGTGTCTAGGCAATATTTATCTCAAGATCAAGGGCAAACTGATATGCCAAAAGGGAGAGGTGTTGATGCAAACAAGGACAAGGTGATGGGATACCCAAAGGAGACCCCTGCTGATTTGAGTGAGGAACAATTGACCATGTATGTTGTTGAAGAACTTAGAAAACTAAAGGTAAGCCTCTTTGCATTTGAGTTATTGAGAGTTCCAACCATTAGGAATGCAGTCCTAGGAGCTTATAATGCAAATTCTATATCACAAGATAAATCAGTTAGTGGAAGTGTCAATAGAGCATCCAACTCTCAATTGATAGGAAGGAAAAATCAGACTCATAATCAAGTCCACATGCCTCCTAGAGATAAGGGAAAAGAGAAGGACAAAACTCAAATTGCTCAAGTGGATACTCCCTTAACTTTGTTTCAAGGGAAAACAGACACTCCTCCATTCCTAATTTTTCTTCGTATATTCAGTAAGAATTTGCATAATTGTTTGTTGGATTTTGGTGCTTCCACCAATGTTATGCCTTTTGGTGTTTGTAGAGTTATTGGTATTACTCTTGTTGATTCCCAAAAGAAATATACACAATTGGATAGGACTGAAGTTAGTGTTGTAGGGGAGTTAAATATGATTCATATGCAGGTTGCTTCTGATCCTAGAATTTAGCAAGTTATTAATATTTAGGTGGCTGATATACCTAATGCTTATGGCCTAATCTTGGGAAGATACTTCACTAGGGCCTTGAATGGATATGTCTTGACTGATCACTCCCACATGTGGCTTTCCTGAAAAGGAGTGCCAAACTAGATTAGAATTGAAAGAGAACCTAGAATGAAATACATGATCACAGAATATCAGAATACCTCTAATGAAATTTTGATATTAGAAGTAAGTATGGGTAATTATGTGCTTGCAGCCCCTTTTGAGGAGTCAAATGTAGAGGAATTTCTTATGTTCCACACAACACCCGTTGATCTCATAGCAGAATCTGGTGGTACCGATGGGGAGCCCTATACCACAAGATAACTCTTGCTCTTCCCAAGACCTATTCTTTGGTCTTCTTAGGGTATTCCACTCTACCTTACTCAAGGATTTCTCCTAAATCCCTAACACCTTGTAGGTCTTTCCACCAATTTCAAAATCTTCACCAACACTCTCAATTTGCCACTAGGCTTCCCTAAGCTCCACACTGACCCAAGTGCATCCTAACCAATCCAGGGCTAGGGTAAGGTGGTCTTGTTGTTATTTAGGTGTTTTGACTCCTCACTAATACATTTAATTAGATACTTTCACCTTTTTCCCTTTGCTTTCAATATTTTCTAGTTTCTAGGCCTTGTAGCCTTTTGCCCCTTTTAGGCCTCTTAGAACCCAGTTTATTGGCTTCTCTCAAAAATTGCCTTAACAACCCCCAAATATTTTTGGATATTCCTTCTATTAGTACCCTAGGCTTTAATATTTACTAGGTTTAAGGTTCTTCAAGTGTCTGTACATAGGACTATCCTCATACCCCCTAATTTCAAGGGTTTCTAGGGTTTTGGCTCCTTTTTCCAACTTTGAGGGCTTCAATGACCTCCTCAACTCCCCTCCTTGCACAAAGATGTCTAGAATACATGTTCCCACACTCTCATTCTCTTTATTGGCACAAAACAATCCATTTATCAACTTTCTTTACTGATGTCCTCTCCAAGCCACTAGCTAGAATGCACTTGCACTCGCCTAGTGCTTGATGAATTCAACTCTTCCCCTGAAAACCAAGACTCCACACACACTATTTACACTATAAAACAATCCCCTAATTTATTCCAAGTGGCCATGGTAGCCTTTCCATGGGAATTCAAGTGGCGATCATGATTCCCAAAAACTGGTTTAAAACGGCTATAAGGCCAAAACTTCAAAAACTTGCAAAACATAAAACAATTGAACTAAGTGGCTAATCTAACTCCTCACACAATAAATAAGTTACACAAAGGAAAGCCTCAAACCATCAAAAAATACCTTTCAATCCATCATTGATTGGATGAAGGCACAACCACAAATATTCACTCAAAAGTTGTTGAATTCCAATCGCACAATATGTTCTCCAAGTCTCAATTCATGAAAATGAACTTCCAACCCTAGAATTAGGTTTTAGATGACCTTATATACCTTTCTCCTATGTGCTAGGACCCTTAGGTTTGGCTTAGAACACCATTAATACCTTTTTTTGAACTTTTAGGCCAAATTGCTAAGACAACATTGACTAGTTTTTCCTAATCTCTACACTAAGACTTTTCCAAACCTCAAAGCTCTAAAACAACCTAATTTTTCCATAACACACATAAAAAAAACACTTGGGACTTTATAACATAGTCCTTATTCCCTTGATGGTTGGCTAGAACCACCTAAAAGCCAAAAATCACTAAGATCTTCCAAAAGATCTTAAGGTACCCCTGCACCATTCTCCCCCTACAGCACATAATGTAAGGAACCTCTGGTCTCAAGATCTCCTCACTAATTCCATGATTCTTAAAGTCACCTTCTGCTAACCAAGTAGCCTCTGACTCCGATTGATGTTTCCACTTCACTAGGTGCCCCTTGTATGTCTTGTGCCTAGTCTTCTTCTCCCTTGAGTTTAAAATCTTGTCCACTTGTGGTCTGATCTGATCAGGTACCTTGAGTGCTTCCACATCCTTGTTTATCTCAGCATTATACTATTCTTCATCCATTACTGGTCCTTTATACTTCACCAAGTCTTTCACATTGAAGATAGGAGAAATAGCCATCTCCTTGGGTAACTCCACCTTGTAAGCATTTGATCCATACTTAGCCAACACTTTACATGGCCCTATCCTCTTCATCTACAGCTTGCTTGGTATGCCTTTCTATAACCTTTCCTTGTTCAAGTATACCATCACCAAATCACCTATCTCAAATTGTAATTCTCTTCTCCCTTCATCTCTCTTAGCCTTCAACTTTTGATTAGCCTCTATCAATGTCTTCTTGACCTACTCATGAACCTCTCTCATTGACTGAGCAAAATCATCAGCATGTCCACTGATCCCTTCATATCCTTTTAGATCTCTAAGCTCAAGTACACCCCTTGGATGTAAACCATAGACTATCTCAAATGGACTCTTACCCGTAGTCCTATTTGTGCTATCATTGTAAGCAAATTTTTGCTTGTGGAATCACTTGCTCCCATCCTTGTCCATACTCCTTAGTTAAGCATCTCAACAAGTTCCCAAGTACCCTATTGATCACCTCTATCTATCCATCTGTTTGTGGATGATATGCAGAGCTATGAGACAAGTTGGTTCCTAGCCTCTTCCAAAGAGTTTTCCAAAAATGCCCCATAAACTTCACATCTCTGTCTGCAACTATGCTCCTTGGCAACCCATGTATCCTCACTACTTCCTTGAAGAATAGGTGTGCAATCTGACTTGCATCATGTGTTGTCTTGCATGGTATGAAATGGCTCATCTTGTTGAATCTATCCACTACAACAAACACACTGTCCAAACCAGTTGGTGTCCTAGGTAGACCTACTATGAAGTCCATGCTTATGCATTCCCATGGTCTATTTGGAATGGGTAATGGCTGGTAAAGACCTGCATTGCTTGATGTTCCCTTTGCCTTTTGACATACTCCACATTGTTCAACATATCTTCTTACATCTCTTTGCATCTTAGGCCACCAATAGAACCTCTCCACTAAGTCTAGTGTCTTGTTCAAACCAAAGTGACCACTCAAACTGCCATTATGCTTTTCTTGGATCAGATTCTCCCTCATAGAACCTCTAGGAACACACAATTGCTTTCCCCTAAACAATAAGCCATTTTGCAAGGTGTAATCAGCATATTCACTATGAAAATGGTTCTCAAAATCAGTACATACCTTGTATATTTCTGAGAAATCAGAATCTCCTTCATATAGATCTTTGAATCCTTCAACCCCTGTGCTTTGTAACTGTATCTCTTGGACAGTAAGTAACCTCCTACTAAGAGCATCAACAACCTTGTTGTTAACCCCCTTCTTATGCTTGATGGTAAAGGTGTATGACTGCAAAAACTCCATCCACTTGATGTGCCTCAAACTGAGCTTCTCTTGAGTATTTATGTAGCTTAAGGCCTAATTGTCAGTGTATACCACAAATTCCTTTGGCAATAGATAGTGCCTCCACTTCTTAAGAGCCTGCACCAAAGCATATAGCTCTAAGTCATAGGATGAGTACCTAGACTTTGCTTCATTCAACCTTTCACTAAAGAATGCCACTGGCCTGCCTTCTTGGCTTAGAACAGCCCCAACTGCTATGTTACTTGCATCACATTCCACTATGAATGGCTTGTCAAAACTTGGTAAAACTAGGATAGGTTGGGTAGCTATCTCCCTCTTCAATCTTTCAAACCCTTCATTGGCTTCTTTGGTCCACACAAACTTTGTTTTCAGTCCTCCTTTAATGGTGTCAAGAACCGGTGCACAAATTTCACTAAACCTTCTCACAAATTTCCTATAGAATTGTGCCAATCCATGGAAACTCCTAACTTCTATCCCTGTCTTGGGAGTAGGCCAACTAAGAATGGCTTCAACCTTTCTTTTATCCATCTTCAAGTTCCCTTGAGATACCACAAATCCTAGGTAGACTAACTCTTGCTTCATGAACTCACTCTTCTCAAGATTGATGGTGAGCTTCTCCTCTTGAAGTTTCTTCAACACAAGTTCTAGGTGCTTCATATGTTCTTCTTTTGTTTTGCTAAAGATGAGGATATCATCTAGGTAGACAACCACAAAGACTCCTATAAAGTCCTTCAAGACCTCATTCATCACCCTCATAAAAGTGCTAGGTGCATTTGTAAGCCCAAATGGCATCACTAACCATTCATATAACCCTTTTGTGGTTTTGAATGCTGACTTCCATTCATCTCCCTCCTTCATCCTAATCTGATAATAGCCACTTTTCAAATCAATTTTGGAGTAGTACTTAGCACCCCCTAAACAGTCCATTAGATCTTCTATCCTAGGAATAGGAAACCTATATCTAATGGTTATCCTATTTATGGCCCTAGAATCAGTACACATCCTCCACTTATCTCCCTTCTTAGGTGCCAACACAACTGGAACAACACATGGACTTATGCTCTTTCTGATCAGCCCTTGGTCCAAAAGTTCTTGAACTTGCCTTGCTATCTCTTTGTTCTGCTCCGGTGTCATCTTGTATGCAGCCTTGTTAGGTAGTGTTGCTCCTAGTATAAAGTCTATTTGATGACTGATTGCTCTCTTAGGTGGTAGTGTAGCTGGTGTACCTTCACAAATAATGTCCTTGAACTGATCCAATAGTCGCTTCACTTCTGCTGTCATAGGTAGTTGATTAGGTAACTCCTCTTCCTTTGGCTTCAACATGATTGCATAGACAACTCCTTCTTCCTCCTTGATGTCTTTTAGAAATTCCTTTCCACTCAACAAAAGGACACTAGTTTCTACCTTTTCCACTGTATTTTCTTCTAACAAAGACTGTATTTTGTAAGTCACTCCATCCTTCTTGAATGAATACTTATTCTCCTTGCCATGATGCACTGCCTCCCTGTCATATTGCCATGGTCTGCCAAGTAGCAGATGGCATGCATCCATTGGTAACACATCACATAGTATCCTATCATGATACTTTCCTATAGTAAACTCAACCCACACTTGTTCATTGACTAGTATATTTTGCCCCTTGTTCAACCAAGTAACCTTGTAAGGGCACACATGGGGTATCTTGGTGAGTTTCAACTTTTGTACTGCCTCCTCTGAGATGACATTATCAGTAGACCCTGAATCAATGATGACCTTGCAAACCTTTCCTAGTATCTTGCACTTGACTCTAAAAAGAGCTCTCCTTTGTTTGTGTTCTTCCTCGGTAGGTGCTTTGATCAAAATTCTCCTTAACATGAGATTCTCACCTTTCTCTGAATCTAGACTCACCTTTGATTGTTTGGAGCAGTCCTCTTCTTGAACATAGTTGATCTTCCTCTCACTTTGTGAAGATGTTGGCTTGTCAGGACACCTATAAGCCGGATGACCCAACTGTCCACAATTGTAGCATTTCATGGAAGCAAAATGAGAGCTTCTCCCAAAGCCTCCTGATCTGCCTCTTCCTCCATTGTTTGAGCTTCTACCTCTATAACCCCCTCTACTATTTGTCTCATGGGACTGCTCTCCACCTTTGGAATCACCTTGCCCTTTGTTCTCTTGGCTTCTTCCACCAAAACCTCCTCTATGTCCACCTCTAGGGTCTCTACCTCTTCCTTTACCCCTAGTATTGGAATCTTGTTTCTTTTTCAGTTTCTCTTCCACCTTAATAGCCATTTGATAGCAGCTATGGAGGGTAGTAAGTGTGAAAAGACTCAACTCCTCTTGGATGCTCCATCTAAGACCGTTTAGATACCTAGCCACCTTGATGCTTTCAACTTCTTGCACTCTAGATCTAAGGCTTAGTTTTTGGAACTCCTCTGTATATGCAGCTACATCTAGGTCTCTTTGTCTGAGATTTTGCCTCTTCTTGTGCAATTGAATATCATAGTCCTCAGGTAGATAGTTCTCCTTCACTTTAGCCACCATTGTCTTCCAACTTCCTATGGGTTTCTTGCCTTCCTTCTCTCTTTCTTCTTGTAGAAACCTCCACCAAGTTAATGCTTGTCCTCTTAACCTTGATTTGGCTATCTTCACCTTTTGTGCTTTTGTAATTCCAACACATTCAAAGTGATTCTCCATTCCCTCTATCCATTCCATAACCAACTTTGCATCCATTCTCCGTGTGAACACTAGGAAACCTTCAAGTTCCTTGCCACTCAATGCCTTCAATGCTTTGAGGAAGGGTTCCTATACTAATGGAGGTTCAGGTTCTAGTTCTATGTCCTCATCCACTTGGTATTTACCCTTTCCTTTGTCCTTTGACAACTGCACTTTCATCTTGCTTGTCGTTTCAACAACTTCTTCCATATCCTCTTCAAGAAGCCTATTCTTCTCTTGCTGATCTATCAAGTCTCTAGCTAGCTCTACATTGGTCACCATGGTATTCTCTCTTATGGATTCACTTCCCTCTGATATTTACTAGTTTCAATTCCCAAGTCTTTATTGTCTCTAATACTAATTTGATGGGGAGCCCAATACCTCAAGAGAACTCTTGATCTTCCCAAGACCTATTCTTTGGTATTCTTAGGGTATTCCACTCTACCTTACTTAGGTATTTCTCCTAAACCACTAACGCCTTGTAGGTCTCTCCACCAATTTCAAAATCTACACCAACACTCTCAATTCGCCACTAGGCTTCCTTGAGATCTACACTAACCCAAGTGTGTCCTAGCCACTCCAGGGCTAGGGTAAGGTGGTCTTGTTGTTCTTTAGGTGTTTTTACTTCTCACTGATCCATTTCATTGGATACTTTCACCTTTCTCCATTCACTTTCAAGATTTTCTAGTTTCTAGGCCTTGTAGCTTTTTTGCCCCTTTTAGGCCTCCTAGAACCCGATTTCTTGGCTTCTCTCAAAAACGGCCTTAACAACCCCAAAATATTTTTGGATATTCCTTCTATTAGTACCCTAGACTTCAATATTTACTAGGTTTAAGGTTTTGCAAGTTTCCATACATTGGACTATCCTCATACCCCCTAATTTCAAGGGTTTCTAGGGTTTTGGCTCCTTTTTCCAACTTTGAGGGCTTCAATGACCTCCTCAACTCTCCTCCTTGCACACACATGTCTGGACTACATGTTCCCACACTATCATGCTCTAGATTGGCACAAATCAATCCATTTATCAGCTTTCTTTACTGTTGTCCTCTCCAAGCCACTAGCTAAAATGCACTTGCACTCGCCTAGTGCTTGATGAATTCAAATCTTCCCCTGCAAACCAAGACTCCACACACACTATTTACATTTTAAAAAAATTCCCCTACTTGATTCCAAGTGGCCATCGTATCCTTGCCACGGGAATTCAAGTGGGGATCATGATTCCCAAAAACTAGCCTAAACCGGCTATAAGGCCAAAACTCCAAAAACTTGCAAAACAGAAAACAATTGAACTAAATGGCTAATCTAATGCCTCAAATAGTAAATAAGTGACACAAAGGAAAACCTCAAACCATCAGACAAGACCTTTCAATCCATCATTGATTGGATGAAGGCTCAAACACAATATTCACTCAAAAGTTGTTGAATTCCAATCACACAATATGCTCTCAAGTCTCAATTCATGAAAATGAACTTCCAACCCTTGTATTAGGGTTTGGATGACATTATATACCTTTTTTCCCATGTGCTAGGACCCTTATTTTAGGCTTAGAACACCATTAATGCCTTTTTTTAAACTTTTAGGCCAAATTCCTAAGACAACATTTACTAGTTTTTCCTAATCTCTACACTAAGACTTTTCCAAACCTCAAAGCTCTAAACCAACCTAAGTTTGCCATAACACACACATCAAAGAAACACTTGGGACTTTATAACATAGTGCTTATTCCCTTGGTGGTTGGCTAGAACCACCTACAAGCCAAAAATCACTAAGATCTCCAAAAATACCTTAATGTACCCTTGCACCAGAAGCCTTAGTGGAACTAGTTGAAAATGATGATGATCCTGAAGATAGTCAGCTGGGTTTAATAGATAATTTTCAAGAATTCATTCAGAAGTGCATTGAAGCTCAAGGTTTAGTTGGGTAAAGAAATGAATTTTTGAGAAATACTCTTGCCCAATCGGTGCAGAGTGCATAATGCTTCCCATTCAGAACTGGACTATTGCTTGTGCCAGGCTACGGTGGAACAAATACAGAAGTGTATCAATCCCACTATAGTAGTCAAAATCAATATCTAGAATGTCCAAGGGGATCCCAAAGGAAAAAAAGTTATGCTTTTTGAAGAACCATCCAACAGCAACAATGCAAGAGATATAGTAAGGAAGTCAGCAATTGTTGGTTATTGGACTTTAAGATTTGATTGATCCAAACCAAAGCAAGGAGCTGGGGCAGGATTTAAGCTAATTAGTCAAAGAGGTAAGACATTCTTTTCTATTCATAGAATTCAATTTCATTGTATGAATAATGTAGTAGAATATGAGGCTTTAGTCCATGGGTTGTTAATGGAATTAAAGAAAAGGGTTAGGATTTTGCAAGTCTTTGGGGATTCTGAGTTAGTAGTCAAGCAAGTTAGGAGACAATACTCTTGTCATGATAGAAGAATGACCAATTATAGACACAAAGTATGAGATCTTATTGAAGGATTTGATGCCTTCAACATTCAGTTAAGTCCACAATGTAAAAATCAAACGACTAACTCTCTTGCTCAAGTAGCTAGTACATTGCAACCTCTGTCTCTTTTTGGATTGAAGAAGTTTACAATGGAACTAACCCTACTACCTTCAATACCTGACAACATTACCAACTTCTAGGTATTTGAAGATGACAAGCATATTCTGGATTTTATCACAAGCTTAGATGTCTTTGCTTCTCAAATTATTGATGAAACTAAACTCCAAGAAGCAGAGATAGATTTGGAGGGGGTAATTAATCTTAATACAAATAATATTCCAAGAGGAATGGTGCAATTAGAAAGGATCTTTGATCTAGATAAGGTCACGAATCAAGAACAAGATGCCAAGAAAGAGTCCATCAGTGGACAATGTGACAAATATAATATGGGGACTCAGGATGACGTCAAAAATGTCTTTATTGGTAAAGTGTGCACTCTAGAAGAAAGGAAAGGAATAATTGATGCATTACATAGATATCCAGATGTGATAGCCTAGAGTTCTGAAGACTTAAAGACCTATGACACATCAATCATAACTCATACTATCCCTCTCAATCCAGGAGTAAAACCTTTCAGATAGAGGAAAAGGCCCATCAATGCTCTACTAGAACTATTAATTCAAAGGGAAGTGAAAAATTTGTTATCTACCAGAATCATATTTCTAGTCAAACATTCAACTTGGGTTGCAAACCTAGTTCTAGTGCAAAAGAAAAATGGTTAAATCAGGCTATGTGTAGATTTCAAGAATCTCAATAGAGCATCAGAGAAGGATAATTATCCAGTACCCTCACTAGATGAAGTGCTCCATATTGTCAATGGATCTCAGATGATGTCTTTCTTGGATGGTTATTCAGGATACAATCAAGTTATGGTGCAATATGAGGACAAACATAAGACTAATTTTACCACCAAGTGGGGCACTTTTGCATACAAGAGGATGTCCTTTGGCTTGATTAATGTTGGAGCCACATTCCAAATATCCATGGACATTGCCTTTAAAGATAGAATTGATAAGTGCATAATCATTTATATGGATGATCTGACAGTCTTTTCCAAGAAGAGAGGTGATCATATTACATATTTGTGCAAGGTTTTTCAAAAATACAGAGAGTTTGGTATATCTCTCAATCCAAAGAAATGCATCTTTGGAGTTATAGAGGGTAAATTGTTGGGGAATGTTATCTCTTAGAAAGGAATTGCCATTGATCTAGAACAAGTGGAAGCTATACTCAAGATCCCACCACCTGCTAGCAAGAAAGAAATTAAATCATTCTTTGGCAAGATCAACTTTGTGAGAAAGTTCATCACTGGATTCATAGAAATAGTCAAGCCACTTAATGCAATGTTGAAACAAAATGTCAAATTTGAATGGAATGCAGAAGCAAAGGAAGCATTTGCAGAGATAAAAAGGGCTATTCTTGAAGCTCCGATTTTGGTAAGTCCAGACTATGCTAAGCCATTCTATATATATTCGTTTGCTTCTTATCACTCTTGTGTTGCTATGTTAACTCAAAAATATGATCAAGGAAATGAATATCCTATAGAATTCATGAGTGCACCATTGAAGGATGCAGAGTTGAGGTACCCAAGTGTGGAAAAGCAAGCTTATCCCTTAGTCAAAGCTGTAAAGAAATTTAGACAATATATCCTCAAAAACAAGGTCTTTGCTATAGTTCCCAATCCTGCAGTCAAGTTGTTGTTGATGCAAAATGAGCTAGGAGAGTGCAGAGCTAAGTGGGTCACTATGTTACAAGAGTATGACATTGAGATTCAACACATGAAACTGGTAAGAGGGCAGGGACTTACAAAGACAATGGCGGAGATAGGCCCTGATCTTGCAACCCAGCATTACAATTTAGAAGATGTTTCTCCTGGTGAATGGTATGATGATATCATTCACTATCTCCTAACTCAAAGATGCCCTGACCAACTAAATGCAGTATAGAGAAGGACATTGTACTTAAAGAGTGACGGTTTCATGCTGAAGGGAGTTGTTCTATATAAGAAAAATCATGATGGTATTTATTTAAGATGCCTAGGAAAGGCAGAATCTGAAAGAGTAATGTTGGAATTTCATGAAAAATATGGTACAGACCATGGATCAACACCTTCTACAGCGAGCCAGATTCTCAAAGCTGGTTACTATTGGCCTACATTGTTCAAGGAAACACACAACCATGTCCGAACTTGTCATGTGTGTCAGACTGTAGTAACCAGAGAGAAGTATGCAACACTCCCACTCCAACCAGTCTTTGAGCTAAAACCTTTCGCATAATGGGGGGTGGACTTCATAGGTCCAATCAATCCGCCTTCCTCTATAGATCACATGTATATCCTTACTGTCACTGATTATTTTACAAGATGGAATTAGGCCCTTGCTTGCAAGCAGTGTACTTCTGAGGTGGTAATTAATTTTGTCGAATCAGGTATTATCAATCATTTTGGATGTCCTATGTCTTTGGTTTGTGATAATGGTCCTACATTTGCATCATTGAAGTTTTCTAATTGGGCCTTTGATCATGGGATTATAATTAAGTTTGCATCCAATTATTACCCTCAAGGTAATGGTTTGGCTAAGTCTTCCAACAAAAATCTCCTGACTGTTATCCACAAACTGTTAGAAAGAAATCCAAAGGATTGGCACACCTAGGGTAGATTTTCTCTCGAGGCAGATTGTACAAGACATAAGACTTCCATAGGAATATCCCCTTACTACCTAGTTTATGTGTTAGAGCCTGTATTCCCTATTCAATTGAAAATCCCCACCTTACATTTCATTAATGAATATTATGATGAGAAGGATAAATGTGAGGCCAGACTTGTTGAATTGTTACACCTTGAGGAGAAAAGAGACAAAGCCCTAGAAAACTTTTCCAAACATTAGGGGGTAGTTAAAAGATGGTTTGATAGAAGAGCCAAGGTAAAAGCTTTTAGGATTTCTGACTTGGTTCTTTACTAGGATAAAGTCCATGACCATAAGGGGGAGCATGGAAAATTTGACAAAATTTGGCTTCGCCCTTACCAGATTTCAGAGATCCTAGGTGATTATGCTTTCTATTTGAAAATTCTCACTGGGGAGGATATCACATTGCCTGTCAATGGGTAGTATTTGAAACATTATTTCCTGTCTTGAGTTGTTTTCAGCTCTTTTCCTATATATAGTTAGAGTAGGTTTTCTTTTTGTTTTGTTTGGTTTGGTTAGAGTAGGTTTCCCTTTCTGCTTTGTTTTGGTTAGTGTAGGTTTGCTTTTGGTTTGGTTTGTTTTTTCTCTACTCTTTCTTTTTAGGTTTCCTTATTTTCTTCTGGGTGTGTTGCACTTACATGATGAATATATCATTATCTAGGACTGTTCTAAGTATTTTATTGGTGAACTTTAGTCCTGTGTCTTGAAAGGATGGTTGAACTCTTTGTTATTGTCAACCAGTCTAAATGTTTGATTTATAGAAGATGGGTCACAACTTTTGATTTGAATTTGAATTATTCTAAAATCTTATATCTTTCATACATCTTAAGAATCCTGATGTTACTGTAGGATCGCTATGAAGTTTTGTTAGGTGAAAAATCCTATTTATGCTTCAAAACCACTATGATTCTTAGCCCTACGTGTGAACTTCATTGTTCACAGGTTGAAATGAAAAAGTGACACAAAAGAGAAATATGAAAAGAAGGAAAAAGAGAAAATATTGAAAACCAAATAAATTCAATCTATCAGGGGTATCTGAATATCTCTATCAGGGCTATAGATGCATAACTGGCAATAGAGCTATGTTTGGGAGAGTCATAGCGATAACCTCGTCGGGGCTATAGATGCCTGACTGGTAGCAAGGCTCTATCCAGGTTGCTTTTCAAGTTAGAATTTTTTACGTAGCCTTTCCTGACTAAAATTAGTTTTTGTAGTAGCTTAAGGAGGAAAATGAACTCATATGCACACACTTGGATTTTCAGTCTATGGAAGGTTTGGTCTACCCTTTGGTTCTGATTCTTTCATATTTTCATTTTGATTTGTTTGTTTGATAATGAGACTTAAACCAAAGATTTTGGGTCCTCGATTCCTGTTCATCATCAAATGCTATGGAGCATTTCCCAACAAAGAAGCCATTTGTTGTGCATTTTTCACACACATACCCCGCTAAAAGTAGGGACCCTCTTTCGCTTTGGTTTTTGGTGTCTTGGCCCTTTGATTTTGAGGATTACTATGCCTTCACATGTGCTTAAATGTTTATTTTTCTTTCCTAGGTGATTCCCCCAAGTTGCACATTGAAATACTTAAGTTATGGGTGAATTTTGGATTTCTACCCTGGTTCGAGATTTTCCACCCCAGCTGGATTTTCTCGGATCTTGCTCAAACTCCGGCTGAATGCTATTTTTCAGAGATTCTTGGTCTTTGCTGAATTCCACCTAGGCCAGATTTTTCTGAATTTTGTCCTATCATCAGGATCTTGAATTTTCCTGGCTATCTTGTTGGTAACATTAATGTCATTCGTACTATTTTCAGGGATGCATTTAACCGATATTTGAGGAATTTTGTGCCATTATGCTTTATTGTCTGTAATCGAGTGAGTTGAGGAGTGCATTCTTGGAAGTATTGGATTTGATTTGGAGCATTGAGTGTGCGAATTGTGGGTTTTGGTGGTGACTTCCTGTGCATTTTTGTTGGTCTTTTTTGTGTGCCATTAAACTCACATTTGTTATCTCTGGGTTTGATTTCCATTTCATCATGGTACGTATATGATTGACCTACTTTTGATTGATGAATTTTAGCATTTCTTTGGTGTTTTTGGTTTGCTTGAGGTTCAAATTTTTGCATGATTTGAGCATTTCATGGCTAGGGTTGCATGATACTGTTTGATTCTTGGTTTCCCAAGGAAGTTCAAGTTCACTCTTTCATTTGCATCACGAAGTAACTTGCTTGTGAGTTGTGAATACCCCTAGTAAAGACCTAGTAGTTACAATGTTTGAATCTTGAGCCTACTTGTGTGTCAATGGCAGATCTATAGGGTATGATAGCTAGGGCATCACCATTTAACTCTAGTATGTTTTCGAATTTGCCTAGGGTTCTGAGAAAATCTATAGAAGGTCCATATCAAACTTGTCTCAAGCCTAGATTCTTGAAATTTATGATCGATCCATTAATTTCAGCCAAATCATGATTGAAGGTTGATATTCGGGTTTCTTCCTCAGTTTAGGATTTTCTGGCTTTGGTGGATTTTCCCGATTGTCCTTGTCTCCTTCATTTTCTCAGAATTTTCTATTTTTCAGAGATTCATCTTCTTTTTCAGATTTCCTTCGGCTCCAGATTTTCCCGAGTTCCTATGTTCCTTTGATTTTCCAAAATTTTCAAAATGTCTTCTCCTTCGAGGAAATTTGCCTGGTGCATATTTTCCCAAAATCTGGTGGAAAGTGAAAGAATGAGAAATAGCATGACGTGTTAATGAATGATGGTGCATTTTATGATTAATTTATGTTATTTTGGGATCTCACATGTTTTTTTTTATTGATAATGATTTGATTGAGTTGCTAATGGGTGTTTTCATGTTCATTCTATCGGAATCCATCTGGCTCGAAATTCTCTGAAATTCCTCTTTGGCTTGGATTCCATGGATGGTCCTGAAACCTGAAGTTTAATATGATCATTTTATTTGAGGTTTGATGACACCTTACTTATATGGGATTCATTTTAATGATGATTTTGATTAATTAACCTTTCTTTGTGTGATCTATATTATAGTTTTTTTGTCAAGTGCAGGTTGAATCTAGCAAGGTAGTAGATGGAAGTGCTAAGGGTGACATGGAGGGGTGTTCAGTATCTGAAGCAAAAAGAATCAAGATGGACATCAAGAGTAAGATCCTAGAGAGAAAAATTACCTCTATCTAGTCAAAGGTGATAGACAAGAACGTTGGACTATGGGATTATGAGGAATTCAAGGGCAGAATGGTAGCACTAGATCTTCCTCTGGTGGCTACAAGAATGTTGGAATTAGGATTGGTACAAGTAGTTAGTTTTCCCTCTATAATGTAGTGTTATGAATTAGTCCTTGAGTGTGCCAAGCATTATGATAGTGACACGGAGAATTATTGGTCCCCAAGGGAGGATTGTGGAAAATATGAATCTTGTCTTTGTAGCCCAAACTTTTGACATGCTAGATAGATCCCACGTGGTGGCATTCAACATGGAAGTAGCTAAGATGTACTATGAAGATGAGACTATTAAATCATAGCAGCTCATCAATTCATGGCTAGAGAAGCCCAAGTCTCATTATTCTAAGCTACCTAAACAACTATTCAGAGCAAAGTTTAAAAAGGAGTATTATGATGCCATCACTCTTCTTAGCAGGGTGGTTGGATTAAAGAATGTTGGTATGTTTGAGAATTGGATGTGCCATGTTATTGTGAGGATGGAATAAGAAAAGAATAATTATCATTGGGTAGGTGTCATAAGTAGAGTGATTCATGAGCAATTGTCTAATGTGTTGAAAACCAAGACCTTCACAATGACCTCGTACATAGTCTATGAACTTGCAAGATTTCATCCATATAAGGGATTGAGAACAAGAGGAGTCTTTGGATAGGATGTTATTTATGAATTTTATCCATAGTTGCACTTGGGAAGCTCGAGCTATAGGAGGGTGAATGATGCATTCACCATGCATATCACTAGATTGCTTCAGGGTGCTAAACATATGAGAATTTTGGCCCAAGCCAAGGAGCTCATCAAGAAATATGGTGCTTGGTTCATTCAGTTCCCAAACTTCTCATACATCCAGGTTGATGGTTATCAAAGGGCTCCATATCGACTTCCAAGGTATCCCACTGATCATATTTTACTTCTAGAAGTTACTAGACAGATAGGTGATTTTGATGCTATTGCCAAAAGGGACAAACATAAGACCGGTTTTGGTGGAGACTTCCCTTTGAGGATAGGCACTGTAGAGGCATGCCCTTCCATTAATTCTACTCAGGATTCAAAGGAGGAGATGAGTGCTCTTGGTTTGTCCTTCCATTCCAAGAGGTCTAGATTTCACATAACATGTGAAGCACAAAAGAAGGCCAGTAGAGAATATAGCCACAAAGTTGAGTTGGAAGACTACTAGGCCAATTGCAGTGATGAATATGAGGTAAGGAAGAAGAAGTTTTCCCAACTTCCTGTTGAATCAGTCCAATTATATAATTTAAAGGTAGTTCTAGATCAACTCGAGGATGATGGGGGCCTAATTCAAGGCCATGCTTATGAGGTAGTGAAGGATAGACCAATTGGTGAGGTAGATTGGCTGGAAGAAGAAAAGATAGAATTAGGACATTTGATGGATCCAGTCACCAATGTTACCAAGATGTGGCTGAAACATAAAATATGGGAGTTGGAAAATGAGGGTGTATAGTGCACCTTTGATTTGATGGGAGATTTGGACCCTCACTCCACTTTCGAGGAATCAACTAAGCAAGATCCCAAGGGTAAGGGAAAGGTAGGCTCCCCTTTTAAAATCAAGATCAAAGATACTCAAATGGAGAAAGCTTAGGAAATGGAAAAATAGAGAAAGCCAATTGCCAAGAAAAGGGGGCATACTGCAAGGACTAAGAAGTCTAGAAAAGAAGAAACTGATGGGCAAGATATTGAGGTTGGTGCTTTTGTGCATAAAAGGAGAAGAATTGTAAGATTATCACAAAAGGAAGGCTTCAAGGATGGAGAGGAAGTTAATCCACCTGTGGTAAATGTAGAGAGTTCAAGAGAAAAGACACAGGGGTATACAAAGAAATCAAGGACTCCTCCTAAAGATAATGTGCCAAAGGAAAATCCTCTTCCAGTTACTTCTCATGAAAGGAAGCCTGATGATGTCCCTGAAGCTCAAAATGAAGAATTAGGTGAATCCAAAGAAGCTAAAGATCATACAAACACATAGGAACAATTTCATGAGGGTGAGATTTACAATGCTAAGGCCGAAGTAGAAAAAGTGATGTAGTCTCCCCTGGTTGCATATGAGTATTCACCTATTAGAACTAAAAAGGTCAAATTGCCTCTAAGAGAAGTATCAGATAAAGCTCCATCACCAATGCACAGAGAGGAACACATTAAGGAAAATGATAAGGCCGAAGAGGTTCCTAAGAGCCAGGGTTTGAATGAAGATGCACCTAAGGACCAGCAAGAGGAAGTGGGACAAAGTGAAGTACAATTAGGGTCTACTATTCTAGAGTGGTTGGACAAGGAAATAAAGAGAAATTAGGTTGTTGTGGAGGATACTCCACCTAATTTGGATGAGTTGTTGGCTAAGATAGCAAAACATAAAGGAAAGAAAAAGGCCAGGGTCATTTCAAAGTTTGAAAGAGATGAGGCAAGCAATAGGGTGGTTCACATTGCAACTCATGTTCTAGATAAGAAATAGAGATGAGGTTACTAGAAAGGATTACAACCTACAGAATATCAATTTAGGGCCCGCCTCCATGGAGCAGTACATTGAAGAATATCAAGTCTCTAGTGTAGCCATCCTGGGGAGATTAAGAAAAGAAGTCCAAACCAAACAGGAGCTAAAGAAAGAAAATGAAAGATTCATGAAATGTTTGGAGGATCTGATGAAACCCTTGTAGTCCCTCAGTTCTTCAGCTTCTGTTGTGGGTTTCTTGCCCCAAGAGACTATCACTGAGTTGGAAAGGATGAAAGTGACCACTCTTGCTACATCACATTCACTACAAGGGGTGCAATCTAAAGGAAATGATGCTATCAAGGACATTTTGTCAACTAGAAAATGTGCTATGAGGGAAATTGATTGGTTGAAGGAGTTATTAGCTCAAGATAAGGAAGATGCAGACCTCTGGTTGCAAAAAACTAAAACCATCATGGAGTATACCAAGGATAAGATTGTAACTGATGGAATTCTCCCTTCCTCTAGATCTGTCGAACCTTGGGAGTGGGTTGAGGCTGTGCAAATTAGGCAGAAGGTTCTGAAGAAGATCTATAAGCAGAGGAGGAAAATTGAGGATACCCTAACTAGTGTTTATAATGGTTGCATTGTTTGCTTTGAGATAATGACAGGGAGAAGGAAGATTGCACCTAAGCATCTGAGCTTAGAGCAATTGAGAAAATGGTGGAAAGATGTTTATGCTCCAGTCAGTGATGATCCTGTTATTGAACACCAATTAGATGATGTAGACACCTACATTGTTCTTATTGATAAACATCTAAATATAAGGTTGAGTGCGATAAATCAGTGAAACAATCAAGGGAAAATATTACATGAATTGAGAGCTGACTTAAGGTTTTTCCTTTACCACCTATGGCCGACTTGGATATGGTGATTTTGAAGGTGCATGAAATGCTGGATTGAAATAAATACAAAGGGGAAGATAGGTAATGTTGGGATACATTGAGATTTGTGCTTCCCTATTATTTTGCATGCATTGGTCCAAGCTGCATTGGAGATCCCAGGCTGACCTAGATGAAGTTCATGCATTGAATGCATAATTTATCTTATTTTGAATTTCTCTTGGCCGACTTGTTTTATGGCCAATTATTATTGTAAAACATAGCTAGGCCTACATGTTTTGGGGGTTTTCTATTAATATGGCATTTTGTCTCATTTGTAAGGCTAGATATAAACATAGAGGAATAGAGAGATAGCTAGTATTGAAGTGAACTAAGTAGAACAAGAGTTAGCAAGTAGTTATTCTCAAGAAAATATTGTAACAGAAGGCTGGAATTGTTACTACAGTGGATAATTTGGTGCCATACTTTTGTTCTTCTTATCTTGCATGGTTCTTGTTATTCTATCTTTAGAATTGCTTTGAGGAAAATTGATACTTAGAGTAAGATTTGATTCAATGATGTTTATGTTTTGATATTTGAAGTGTTGCAACAATCCCTGGTCCATACTTTTTGCAACCAACTGACTGTTAGTTGCTTTAAAAAGTTAGCCTGGACTTTTATATTCATTGTGCTCAGTTCAATTATGAGGGTTTAATCATTTCAATTGCAATAGGGTTTTTTGAATGAATGTTCAAGATCTAAAAATCTTTAACACCTTAGTAGATTACACTATTTCTATAAGATTGTAGATTCATCTATGTGAAGTAGAAATTAGTTTTTGAGGGATTGGTCCATTTTGAGGTTTTTTCATTTGCATTGTTAATCTTAGATTTAGTGTTGAATCTAGAAATCTCTTTGAAACCCTTATATTTTTCTATTTATTTATCATTTGAGTTGCATTTAGGATTGAAGTATCATCATATTGGTAGATCTAATAATTAGAGATTTAGTATTTTGCTTGTAGTAAGGTCCCATTGTGATTACCAGCATTTTCACATTTATCACTGAGTTGTTTATGCATTGTCAAGACCTGACATTAGAGACCTTGGGGTTATCTCTTGAGGCTTGCTGATAGAGATTTACCTTTCAAGAGAGATAGGATATTATATTCTGTCTGAGTTATTGTGCATAAAACATCATCAACACTAGGTAATGAACTATTTTCATCAGTCCATTGGCGAGGCGATGATGTGGGTTTTGCACGATGATGCATTATTAGGCCATTAGTGTTAGTTTTTACTTTGGAAAATTTATGGATTCTCAAACTTGTTTAGGGGTGTGAAAATTTGGCAATGTGGGCTACAAAATGGATCTTCTCACACAAATTTCAACAATTTTTGTTGATCATAAAATTAAAATGTGATGAATTTATGTGGAAGGTGGAAGATTGGTGGGTGGAGGCTAGTGAAAAATGTGAAAATTTTCAATTGTAACAACTAGCACAATGAAAAATAACATGTAGAGATCATACAAAAAAATAAGAGAGAAAAAGAATTAGTAATGGATAGCTAAATAAAGCTTGTTGTCTCCAAGAAGAGTTGTGTAAACATTTAAAATCCTTATCCCCAAAGCCACCCTACCAAATAGAATAAAATTATAGAAAATATGGATATATTTTCCAATTGAAGAATTACTCCAAAATAGTACCTGATAAGCCTCCACCAAACACAACCTCTCTGGAATCCATTTGATTGCAGGCCTGAAATTGATCCACATCAAAAGAGAAAAACCCACATTAATTATAAAGATGTTCCAGTGAACAAAAAGGAACACAACTAACTCACCAAGGAAAAAAATAGTACCATCTGGCATGTAATTCTAAGTTAGGTGAACCTAGAGATAAGCTTGTCAAGATATACTTAGAGCATGCTAAAATACTTGTAGAATATATATATCATGTACTTCTAAGAGATGATTTTGTTAGAAACCAAGATAAGATTTGCAAACCAGAATATCCTTCCATAGAAGAGAAAAATAGAAAAAGCAGAGAGGTTGCAAAAGGATGTGCAACATGATATTATTCAGGAATTCGATAATTGCAAGATAATGATTTTCTTATGGCTATGTTAAGTTTGTCCTCTATGACAATCAAACAAAATACTCTTGGCCTTCAACTCACTTATATATAATAAATCCT
This sequence comes from Sequoia sempervirens, assembly GCA_007258455.2. Classification (NCBI taxonomy): domain Eukaryota; kingdom Viridiplantae; phylum Streptophyta; class Pinopsida; order Cupressales; family Cupressaceae; genus Sequoia; species Sequoia sempervirens. The sequence continues at coordinate 477,047,847 of VDFB02058242.1, forward strand.
TATGCAACATTTACATTAACCGATTAACACCGTATGACTGGTACAAGTATATTTAAATATTTTTTATCACCTCCACTCATTCATGACCCACAATGAACATTACATTCTAGCACTCACCATAATGTTATCTGTGGATCAATCCACTTTCAAGCCTCAATCATGTTTTGGATTTAAGTATCTAGAATTTTCAAGATGTACATCAATCTAGATAAACATCTAGACTTATATATTAAGACTCAAAAGTCAAATATCACAAAAAAAAGTAGACAACTAAAGACTCAGATCTTATCGGTAGGGGCACTTTTAAGTTTTACTTTCATAACATAGCCAATGCAAAAGAAAGAAATACAAAAAGCAACTCAGAGGGATATGGAAGTAAAAGTTAAATGAGTAACAACCATGAAACAAATAGAAAAAAATAGTTGTATTAGTTGAACTCAAAAACATATTATAATTTAGAGACGACAAACCTTTAAATGTTATTTATCTAGTGGTTTACATAACTTGTCTATATTTATAAGTCATACAACTTGTAAAATGTATAATTGTTGGCATGGGAATGAAATTGGATTGTGGTTGACATTTGTTATTCTCATGGACAGGTATTGAAGCACTTGCATGGGCAATAAAGCTTGTTTGGATAGAACCTGGAGACTTTTGAAAAGGTGGGCAAGGAATTTAGAGTTTGCTACAACAAATTTGAAGTGAAGGAGGCCCTCTACAGTGAATTCAGAGGTAATTTGAAACCCTCATTGCTGAAAGTAAGCTAATAGGAAACATAGGCATATTCCATCCTCAGTAGGTAAACTTAAAATGAATGTAAGATAGATCTCAGAAAAATGACTCATTATATCCTCTTCTTTCTGTTATGGTTTGTACTAAAAGTGACTACTTTCAACAATGTTTTGGAATCTCTGTTTTCATATTTATGTTTTTTTTCTTTATATCAAAAACTAATTAATATGGGAATGAAAAATATTATAGATGGATGAGCGTCAAAGGTTAACTACGGATCAATATCATGCTTATGATGAGAGAGGATTTGATGAGAGGGACATTGACAAATATCCATGTCCATGTAAAAATTGTCTTGGTGGAAAGGTGAAAAAAAGAAATCTGATTTATTGACATATGATAAGATATGGTCATAGTGGTATAAGCCCTTGGGATTATAATTAATATGAAGATATGATAGAATTTCAAACTATTAGAGATGAAGAGGAAACAAACATAGATGAAGTGGTACCAAACATAGATGAAGAGGCAAAAATGTTTGATGAAGAGTTTGAAGTTGATAGAATGTTGAATGAGGGTCTAAATGATGATTGGGACAAGTCAATGGATGATGCTTTAAAGCCTATGTATGCTAATTGCAAGTTAAGTGATGCTTTAAAGCCTATGTATGCTAATTGCAAGTTAAGTCATTTGACAACAATCCTTCAAATAATTAACTTGCAAGTGGTGCATGGTTAGACAAATGAGAGTGTAGATCAGTTATTGGTATTATTAAGTTCATTATTACCAACTGACTCCACATTGCTAACAAAACGAAGTCAATGTAAAAAGAAAATTAGTAAGCTAGGCTTGGGGTGTGAAAACATCCACACATGTGTGAATGGTTGTGTATTATTTTTCAAAAATATTGCAAATGAGAGTGAATGTTCAAAATTTCATGAATTGAGGTATAGACAAGGGTTGAAATCAGTTGTGGTTCCTAGAAAGGTTCTTCCCCACTTTCTGATAATCCCATGATTACTCTAAATGTATAGGTGCAGAGACATTGTTGAACTTATGTAGTGGCATGCCAAAAATAAGAGCACTAATGGAAAACAACATGTGCCTAATTCTAAGAAATGGATGGAATTTTATAACAGATGGCCTGATTTTTCTCAAGATCCTCATAATATAAGGTTGGATTTGGCTCTAGATGGGGTGAACCCATTCTCAGATCAAAGTACAAAATTTTCAACTTGGATAGTGTTTCTAATAAATTATAACTTGCCTCCATGGTTAGCAACTAAACCATTTTTCTTAATGTTATCATTGATTATACCAGGAAAGAAAAGTGTATCTTCAGATACAATAGATGCTTATGTAGAGACATTATATGATGAGCTAATGGAATTGTGGAAAGGAATTGAAGCAATTCAATCTTTAAGGGATGGTCATTCAATAAAATTCACTTTAAGATCTTCCTTATTGTTCATGATTCATGATCTTCCTGGATATGGCACATTGTCTAGTCTCTGTGTTCATTGATACCATGCATGTAATGCTTGCAAATTTAAGGATTTTGTGAGGCACTCAAGAATTTTACATAAGTCTATTTATTGTGGACATTGTGCTTACCTTAAAATGGATCATCCATATCATCAACAAAAAACATGTTTCAATGGTCAAGAAGAGAATCATGAAGTGCCATTGCTAATAACAGGTGATTATATTGTTGAGAATGGACAAAAAAGAATGTCATTTATTGAAAATGATGGGATTGTTGGCAGTAGATATGATCCATGTAATGAAAGTAGTTTAAAATGATTGTGTATATTGTATAAGTTTCCATACTTTAAGGATATAACCATTAGGCATATTATTGAATTTATGCATACTAAGAAAAATATATCTTATGCTATTATAAAAACTCTTTTTGGTGCTCTTGATACTATTTCATCACATGAAGACTTTCGAGAAATAAATATTCATTGAAATCTTTGGGTTGAAAAATATGATAATGAAAAATATAGGAAACCTAGTGCTCCTTATGTCTGGACAAAGGAATAACATGCACAATTCTTATAGTTGATGTCTCAGATTCGCTTTCCCACTGGATATGTAAGTAGCAGCATTAGAATCCAAACTAACATTAATAGCTTAAGAGGCCTCAAGAACCACGACTATCATGTCATAATCGAGAATATTTTACCTATTGTGGTAAATATATCAAGTTTGGCAAAGGGGCCAAGATTGGCAATTATAAGGTTGGGCCTAATATTGAAGAGAATGAGTTTACATGTATTAGATCCTTCAAAATTTGATAGTTTGAGGGAGGAGGTTGTTGAAGTCCTTTGTCTATTGGAACAAGAATTTCCACCAGCAATCTTTAACATTTCTATGCACCGTTTAATACATCTAGAATATGAACTAGAGCATTATGGCCTAGTAAGAACAAGATGGATGTATCTTATAGAACAATATATGAAGGTTTTGAAAAAAATTGTCTGTACCAGGGAAAAACTAGAAGGAAACATGTCTGAGGGATATTCAATGCAAGAGGCCATGGAATTTTGCATAGAATATATGAAGGATTTTAAAAATGTCAATTGACGTGTATGGAATGATGATGAAGATGAGAGCTTAGTTGCAGGTGAGGTATTAGAAGGCAATGGATGTCGCTTCAAGCTATCATATCAAGAAAGAAGTGCAATACATGCCTTTATTCTTCAAAACATATCTTCATTCGGTAAGTGGCTTAGGTAAAAAAATTACTCAATTGCAGTTACACATTTATATTATTAATCTTACTATTTGTACATCATTATTCTATGTAGAAAATATGAAGAAAATAATCAAACTTGGATGCAACATTGAACTCAAAGGCGCAAACGTCATGATTTGATTGGAGTTGATTCTTTTCCAATATTTGAAGAATGGATTGCTAATGTAGTCAGTAATGCAAAAGAAGAAGGTCAAGATATAATAATAGAGGAAAGTGAGATTTCATGACCTCCACATTTATGGGCTATGTGTTTTAGTGGAATGTGGGCCTATGGTAATCATTTAAGAGTGGAAGACAAAGACAAAGGAAATTTCTTCATGAAATTGAGAAGAAATTTTATGTTGGATTCATCAAAGAAATTATTCAAGTGGATTTTGGTGAAAATAGTCCTACATTATTAAAATGTAAGTGGATCCAATCATCCATAGTACAATTTGATAAGTATGGATTTGTACGTGCAAATACATGACAATTTTTATAAGAGACAGATGAATTGTATGTTTCCCATCTTCAAGTTAACCAATCATTTCTAATTGATGATGTAAGAAGCCCAGGTTGGTCATATCTCATTCAAACAGAGTCTTGTTTGAGACAAAAAATTCATGGAAGTTATTGATGTAATGCCTAATAGGCAATATGTTAATTTACAGGAAGCATTCGAAGAAGTGGATGAAGACAATGAGGGACTATTTGAAGAAGAGATTTTTATTACCAATGAATAAATTGGGAGAGATAATGTATTACATGTCACAAATGAGGATGAGGAAGAAAATCAAGTAGATGCAGACATGAGTGATCAGGATTATGATCTTGCTACAAATGTAGATGATTATTGATGAGCCCCATTTTATGACCTTTTATGTAAGACTTTTATATCATTTTAAGACTGTTTTATGTTTTAAGGACATAGACCTTCAGACTAATACCTGTTTCAAAGCTTTAATGTTGAACAAAGTTGCTATATGAATGAAATATGAATATGTTTTCATATATGAATGCAATATGAATATGTTTTCATATATGAATGTAATATGAATATGTTTTCATATATAAATGTTGTATGCAATATGAATGCAATATGAATATGTATACCATCATTGCTTTACTTTGACAATGATCTTTTCTTGACAGCTCCTCTAGACTATTTGTTGCTTTTATATATGTTCTTTATCACTGTCATTGTTCTAGCATCCCTTATAAAAGCCATCATTGAAGCATTGTTAAATATTGTTTCTATGTTTTTCTTTACACTTTTTACTAGAATAACATTTTCTTCCCTACATATGGCATTATCTTTAGCCCTATTTTGTAATATTATTGTATACCATTGCCTTGTGAACTACTTTGGCAATGATTGCTCATTTCCATGAAATTATTTCTCATTTTTGTCTTCATTTCTTGGATCTTTCACCCACTGTGGCACTCATTTCATCACTGATATGGTCTTTTGTTCTCTATTCCTTCACTGTTTATAGTAGCAATATATAATCCTTGATGATTAATCACTATTTTTTGCCAATGCTTAAGGCATCAATACATTGATTCCCCATTGCAATAGAAGCATTTTCTCATTATATCCCAACTATTTTGGCATTACATGCTGCTCACATCCTTTGTTGTCTTCACATTCTTTTTAACAGTGGTATCATTGTTATCAATATTTGTGCTTCTGACTTTATGCACTAGAAATCACTATCTCATATGTATCTTTATATAATGTACGGTCATTGATTTTTTTGCTTTGATCAAATGTTCTTCACTATTTTACACATATCTTGAAGTTCACTGCTATTTGACTACTTAGTCTTCAAATCATGGCATTCCTTGCTTGTAACCCACTGTCTAGTCCAACATATCTATTCGTTTTCATTAAATCTACCCCTTCATGAATGTATCTTGATGCTATGAACAAATTATTACGTAACAGAACAACAGAAGTAAGAATCACCAAATACCATAGAAATTTCTTAGTGATGGTGCTATCACCTAGCAAAGCATTGGTTTCATTGTACAAAATGGCTACCATGCTACAAGTTCATGTCCAATTAAAATTTGGTAATAAATTTTTTTTTATTAAACCATGAATGAAAACATTATTGCTAAATATTTGATGGATTGATTCAAATACATTGCTAAGTTTTTTATGCAACTGGAATTTCTACAGGGCACCATTATTTAATATCCATTGACTGAAATACCCACAACATCTAATGACTATTATTTTTTGTAGTGCTTTAAACTTCATACGCGTTTTAATGACTTTTCATTAAAACTGAGACCTCATAAACTTGTATTTATGTAGTTTATGTTACGGTTAATTATCTCTGTATCAAGTTGCTAATTTATACATTATTGTTTTTGTGGACATCAGAAAATGAAGAAAAAGAATTTAAGCCTGTGCAAATTAGATGATAGTGATCACAATGTTGAAATTCCAATGATAGATTATGAGCACTTTCGTGAAGAATGTGTGGCCAAGAATAATGCATATTTATCACATATTGGTTTGACGTCAAATAGGCAAGTTGTAAATCCACTAAGTAGTAAATTATTCCTTTAATACCATTTAATGAAATTTTATAGGCAAGAGCTTTATGTATATAAGACATGATATGATATTATTATTTTTTTATAGGAAAGAAAAAGAGAGAAAAGAAAATGCAAAGAAAAAATAAAAAGAAAGTAAAGATACAGTGTTTCCAGCTCATAGAAGCCAACGCTTTTGTGATTCAACAAATGAAGTTGGTGAAAAAAATAGTTGTGATGAAGTGAAATATATGGAGACCACTACTATTCTACCTACTCATGCCACATGTGATGTGGCCAAGCACCATGAAGTTTTGGTTAATCAAAGTCATGAAGAGAGTTTGTTTGCATCTAATGTGCCTACTGAGAGTGCACTTGTCGCATCTACAACTTTTGAAGGAATTAGTGAATCAACCAGAAATATTTGTAGTGGTGAAACAAAAGATGTGCCTACTTATGTTAAAATAAAAAGATTGAGTCAAGATTTATAGAGATCTATAGAGAGGAACACAAAAGAAATAATATTAGAAGGGAAGAAGCCATTCTTGGTTGAGGTATCAAGAGATGGTGAACCCATTAGGAAAAATGTTGCAAGGTGGGCCTTTGAGTTGGGGGTAAGATGTAGGACCCATTTTGATATCTATAAATCAAATTTTACAGAGCAATATCCAAAAAATGTGGAATATGTTATACAAAAAATGGAAAATGCATTTAACACTGTTGGTGGAAAAATCTCTAGAAAATATTACAAGCACAAGATGACACTTCTAATGAACAGTTTTAGATACAATTGTAGAAAAACAATCATGGAGGGAAAAGAGATGTTAGACTCCACTCTATCTCCAAAACAGTGAGAGGCATTGAAATAAAGTATTCATTCCAAAGAATATTTGACAAAGAATAACAAAGGAAAGAGAGCAAGAGATAATGTGAGGACTGAATATACATTTGGCTGAGGAAGGTTGCAGGCCAAAATGGACAAATGTGGAGTAAGTGTATGGATTTTTGGTTCAATTTACATTGTGTTATTTATTTCAATTTTTCATTGAACTGACTATATGTTGAAATTGACATTGTATTTTAGGTGGAAAACAATAATAGAGAAGCAAGTGTACAAGATGTTGTCAATTATATGGTAGCACTAGATTGTACTAAATATAATACTAGTATCAAGAGGAATTATAGTTCGTCAATAGAGATTTCACAGCCATCTGTTGAATTCCCAATAAGAGCCTATCCAAATAATGACAAATCAAATGAAGACTACCAACATATAATGTATTGCTTAAACTATCTCACTAAGAAAGTTTTGTAATTGGTTGCCTCTGTTAAGCCTATAGTTTCTGCATGGAATGACCATAATTCCATGGGTTCAGATCAGGTAAGAGGCTATCCCTCAATATTTGGATTCTCAACTATACCATCTTTATATTGTATTCTAAAGATGTCTATAAATTTCATAAATTTTTCCCACAACATAACTTTATAAAATTACTCTCGTGATCTCTAGGCAAAGTATTACGATCATATATAGAACAGTGAATCTATGAAATTTTTCCTTTTGTTTCATTGAAATCTATTGTGACTTTCCTAAATGTTGTGACTGTGAGTTTTATGAAAAAATAACTATGAGATCAATGAATGATCTGTTAGGTCTCAGAAGTGCAGGTTTTTAAACCATAAGGAGGTGCCAATCCCATAATACACCTTTGGCCCATGAACAAGGTAAACAAGACTAATTCCCCTGATATATATTAATTCCTAATAATTCATTGTTATATCGGCTTATCGGGGGAATGAAAACACTCATTCCACTAATGTTCATGTGTTACAATGATGTGCTTGCTTTTGTTGACTCTATCGGTCTATCGAGGAGGATGCCTTAGGAGTCAACCCGATAGGGTATTGTTAGACCGATACTAGGTTATTAACTGCTTTCATTGGGGGAATGCAAACATTAAATTTCAGGCCATCAGAGGAATGAAAACATTTGTTCCACCAATGTCCATGTGTTACAATGATATGCTCTCTTTTGTTGAATCTATCAATCTATCAGGGAGGACGCCTTAGGAGTCATCTTGATAGGGTATTGTTACACTGATACTAGGTTATTAACTACTTTCATCAGGCCATCAGCGAGGCTATGATGGGGATTCTGCCAATGAGGCATTGTTAGGCTGATAGTGCTAATTTTTATTTTGGAACAGGGAAAGATTATGGAGTTTCAAACTCATTATGGGTGTGACAATTTGGCAATGTGGGCCACAAAACCAGAAATCTGCAAAAAATCCTGATTAATCTTGATTTTTAAAAAATATGCAAGATTTTAGTCAAGCATCAATAGCTTGTTTGAAAGCACCTATTTTAGGCTTTTATCCATAGCAGCAAGGCAATGAATTATTTGATAAAATTCTTTGATAGACATGCATGAAAAATGTGTTAGCATAGACAAGGTAGTGAACTCTTTGAAAAAATGCCTCAAAAGAAATGAGGTCTCATGGTGATGGAATTCCATGACAATCAAAAGCAATTTGATTGTCATGGCATTCCATCACCATGAGACCTCATTTCTTTGAGGCATTTTTTCAAAGAGTTCACCACTTTGTCTATGCTATTGTTTACTATTAAGCTTTTGATAGATTTTTTCCAAGCATCCATAGCTTGTTTGAAAGCATTTGTTTTAGGTTTTTAGCCATAACAACAAGGCAACGAATTTTTTGAAAAAAATATTTGGTAGACATGTATGAAAAATGTGGTAGCATAGACAAGGTAGTGAACTATTTGAAAAAATTCCTCAAAGAAATGTGGTCTCATAGAATTTCATGACAAGCAAATGCAATTGACAGCTGCTCCTAGTTATTAGTTATACAATGTGAAGTAATTGCATAACTCCTTAGGTTGACTTTGTAAAAACTATATTGTAATTGAAATTTTCTCATCTATCAGCATCTAGTTATTAGTTATGCAATGTGAAGTAATGCTTTGAGTTTGAAAGATGTGCAATGCAATGTAATCAATGATATGAATATAAACTACAAAAATCTATTTTTTACAATTCATTAAAGTTAAACTCTTTATTTTATTTTCTCTCTATATCTCTATGCTATGGAAATTCCTTTCAATTTCAAAAAATAGTTTTTATCTCTTGTTCTAAAATTTTTAACCTTTTTTTTAAATCCAAATTTTTCCTTATTTTTTCTAGATTTTTTCTCAATTTTTTCAAAAAATCTTATATTTTTGGTTTTCTGAATTTTTTCCCCAAAATATTTTTGCTGCTATGGATCATAAAGCAATAATAAAACTCTTGAAATTCTGCTCTTTTCTCAAAAATTTATGATTATTTGCACTTCCAAGCTTTTGTACTTTCCCGTACAAGGTTTCTTTGTTCTCTTTTGCATTGAATTAGGTGTTTGGGTGAGTTAAATTCAATTTGTTTCCAATTTGGTGGATTCTTGAAGATTTTTGTGCATTTTGTAGTCAAATTGTTGAAACTGGTCTGTAAAGACAGATTTGAGGGTTTGTGAGTCTACAAAAATGGATTTTCACCCATTCCACCTATTGTGAATTTGATGCTTGGAAAGGCTCTGTTGACTGGTTTTTACATGAATTACTCATCTAGACACATTTTTTTGCTTGATGGTTAAACTACACTCAGAGTAATTTTATCAAAGCAACACGAAAACAAGAATGCCTTGATGTCAATCATAGTTGTGTCAAAGTTGAAGTAATATAATAGTTATTGAGGACAAAGATTTATAGCTTTTGCATTCTTTACTTGACTTATATTAAATTTGCATGATGATTAAACCACATGTAGGGAAATTATATGAAAGCAGAACAAAAAGGAAAAGACCTTATCAATAGAGCTCTCTGCAAAGCTACAAAACTTCAGGACAATGTTGATAGTGATTATGCTGAATTCGAGGAGTATATGCATGATATTGATAGTACTACTGGTGTTGAACTTGAGGTGAGTGCTATGAAACATTACTTTTCCTTGATTCTAAATCCCTTCATGTATTAATGACTATTATGATCCCAAACAGTGAACAAGCTTATAGAATAGTGAATAGACAACTAAAACATTGAATGTAACCTGTAGAACAATCATTGTACCTACTTTGTCACTTTTTAATGGGGATTGCTAGCACTTCAATACTTTATGATGTTTGACTATGTTTTAGGCCATTGTAATTAACCTTTTCAACATCTTGAACTTAGTGTGCCACTTCTTTCATTGGATGATACCCACTATTCTTTCCTTCATAAATCTGTTATTAGCTCTTCATTATGGTTGTTGTTATTAAAAAAAAGTTTCCTTTGACATTCTTGCCACTTTCTCTTAATGTCTTCTTGTTGTTTAGTAATGATATTTGTTGTTTGATCCATTAAACTCATTGTTACAGGGGTGTTGCCACAATAGTGGTTTACACTTTCTGGGAGATCCTAATTTTTGCTAAAATCACATATTTTTAGAAAATATAATTACTTAAGCCTTGAAAAGTTCCATTTAAAGGATTTCAATTGAAGAGGTTTTGATCAAACCACCTTATACCAAGCCCCCTTGGATATAACCCCACTAGTTTTAAACCATACCTATAATGGAGTCTCCTTTACACCTATCAAAATGCTGATAAAAAACCACTTTTGATTTACCTTTTTCGGGGATCAATGAATTCATTTAAAGTTTATTTTTTTGTAAGTATGTAGTCCTTATTATAAGCTTCCAAAAAGGTATAATTTTAATTAAATTTAATTTGATTATTATATTTATTTTTATTTCTTATGAATGTAGGTTTCTCACCAAAAATCAAGCTCTATGTTCTCCACATGTGGAAAATTAACATATTATTAAAAAAAATTAAAAATATGGGTGCACCAGATATTGAAGTCTTTGATCCAGAAAAAAATAAAAAAATTGAATTTTGAAACATACAAAAAAAGATACGCGTTATGCGGTCCGCCTGTGTTTGAATTGTAATTGGTTTGACTTCAAAACTTGATTAAGGAAAAAATATTAAATAAAACACTATGCAATAAATTGGAAGCACTAGATATTGTATTTATAAAATCTAAATTTGAAAAAAATAGAATTTTATCCTTCACAAAAAAAAAGTTGTGTTATACAGTGAGCATCACTCTTTAAAAATATTGTTTGCTAAAAAAAACTAGTTTTTGAAGGAGATGGAAAAAGAAGTGCAATCTGATTCCAAAATTTTTGAAAAAAATATATTTAGAATCTACAAACAAAATGTCACAAATCACTAGTTTACATCATCTTCAAATTCTTCATGGTTTAGCTACTATAGGTGCCCAAAAGTGAAGATTTAGTTAGAAAAAAATATTTTAGTGTCTAGTTTGGCCAAAAATTGTAAACCAGTATTGTGGGATCACCCACGGCTATAAAACTTGCTACCCTTGCACTAAACTCACTACTACAGCCATGAAAATCACTACTACTACTACTTGTTCATTGGGCATCATTCATAACTTCTTTTTGCATACTCTTACAATATTTTTTAATAGTGAAAGACTCTTTCTCTATTATTTATGTGACCTAGATACATCCAACCTTATTTGTTACTCCTTCACTACTACTATGAAAGCCATAGAGAAAGACTACATTGTTTCCTCAATGATTGATCTTAATGGTTGTCACATGTTGTCTTGATACATTTTTTTTCTTTCTTCTTCTTTTATATGTCATCATTAACAAGGTTATATTGACTACATGGGGTTATGTTTAAGAGCTTTAATGCCCCTTTTTTTGTACATCCCAATGTATTTCACCTTCACCTTGCAGTAGTAGTACTATTGCTCTCATATTGCATTCTTTGTTTTTGTGCATTAGCTACCTTTTTTATGTGTAATAGTGCTGCCATAACCTTATGTGTCTAGTATGCGTGCATGGTAATGCAATGTTTATATTTGTGGCCTTTGTATCTGATTAGCATGAAGCTAATAGAAACATTGTAAGCACTGCTATGAGTGTTTGTTTTTTAGTAAATTAGATCATTGCAATTATTTTTGAAATTTTCCTTTTGTAATTATTTTGACACACACATGCAAGCACTATTTAATTAAGTAATGGTTGTTTTATTATGCAAACAAGGGTAATCATTACCTATTTAATATAATGTGTTTTTTTTTCTTTTTGCAAAAATGTATTAATGATAAACTCAAAGAAGTGGATAAAGTTAGGATGTTGGATCCGTTTGATGGTGATGTTGTGGGCATTGGGTGGATTCACTCCCTATCTATTGTACATGGAGTCAACTTGAAAGGAATAGGAGATACAAATGTAAATATTTTAAAGGTCACAAGTAACATACCCCTTGTTTATGAAGGAAAAATAGATGGAGTTGTTCATCTGAAAGATAAATAGGGAACCTTCACATAGTGGCCACTAAAATATTTGTAAAAAATGACATATTTGAACATATTTGAACATTTTTATTCTTAGACAACTTTGACATCTTGTAACTTGATATATATATATATATGTATTGAATTTTTTTTATTGCAGATTATCTTTATTTATCATGTTGTTGAATCAATATTTTAATTCTAGCATGTTGTAGCTTGTTCGTATATGTAATATTTTTATTTTCTTTTATGTTTTAGTTCAAGTTTAATATTATGTTAGTTTTGCATTATAAAATTTATGGTATTTAATACATTATTCATTTCATGACTATATTTACTACCAATTAATGGAAACCAGTAAATAAAAATGACTAAATTAATGACTAAATTAATGACTAAAGTAATGAATAATTTAATTACTAAATATATGACTAAATTAATGACTAAATATATGACTAAATAAATCACTACCATGACTAAATTAATGACTAAAAATTGCATATATATGACTAAATTAATAACTAAATCAATGACTAAATCAATAACTAAATCAATTACCAAATCAATGACCAAATTAATGACTGAAATCAATGAGTAAATAAATGACTAAAATTGTTTAGTCATAAATTTAGTGGTTTTATAAATGACAAAATAAACCACTAATAGTCACATGACTAAAGTTAGTCATTTATATGCAATTTTTAGTAGTTTATTTAGTCATATATTGTTGTTTGTGCAGTAGTGTACTAGAACAAACAATATGTATGTTGTTTGTTTAGTAGCTAGATTTCAACAAGAACCAAAGGAATCACATGTTGTAGCAGTAAAAGGGATCTTTAGATATTTGAAGGGTACAAAAGAGATGGGGTTATGGTATCCAAAGGATTTACATTTCACTTTGGCAGCTTATACTAATGTTGATTTGGCCAGGTGTGTTGATAACAAGCAAAGCACAAGTGGTGGAGCTTATTTCCTTGGCTCCTAGTTGGTTGCTTGGTCAAGTAAGAAATAAGATTTTGTATCTTTATCTACTACTGAAATTGAATACATTGCATCATCCTCATGTTTCACTTAGGTATTGTGGATGAAACAAATGCTAAAGGACATTGGCATATCATTGGATGAACCGATCTCAATTATGTGTGATAATACCACTGCAATAAATATTTCCAAGAATTCGATATAGCACTCGAAAATGAAACATATATCCATTAGATATTACTTCTTGAGAGAGAAGGTATTGGAAAATGAGGTAAGACTTGAATATGTGCCTACAAAAGAGCAGATTGCAGACATTTTCACAAAATCATTGAGCAAAGATACTTTTGAGTATCTCTAGAAGAAGTTAGGGGTTTTTCCCCCTCCTAGTCTACAATAATTTGCACTATGGTGTGCATTGGTCTAGGGTATTATATGCTCATCCTTATCTAGATCAATGCTTGGTGGCTTCCTCATAGGGGGAGTAGAGTAAGTTTTTCAAGGGGAGTTTTTTCCTTTTTCCCTTGATGTCAAAGGAGGAGAAGAAAAGAAGATCCTTGATGTTGTTGATGTTGACATTGAGTTGTTTGGTTTGTTGTTGATGAATGTATCCATCAATGACAAAGTGGGAGATTGATGGAATGTGATGTTGATTTTTGTCATTAATGGTTGTCATTGATTTCAACATATCTTGGTTGATTGATTAAGGTTTGGTTTTGATGCTTTGGTGATTTGGATTGGCGTAGTCTAGATGTTGTACTGTGTTGATCTATCTATGGTCATGATTTTCCTATTCCCATTCATTTTACAACATAATGAGATACACTCTTATGGGTCTGGACTAATTTGAAAAATTGGCTAATGTGCTCTAGAACATTGTTTGCATATGTATATTATATTCCTTGTTTCCGAATATCATGATTAATATGTAGCATGTTGATTTGAGAGAGGAGTTTCTGTATGGACCATTTTTCATTCCTTTCCACCATGGGAATGTTTTGTGGTGACATAATTCAAATTGTGTCTGGATGACTTAGGAGATTATGAAGGCATGAAATGGTATAAGTAAAAGTTGATTATATTCGATGAAATTAAGTGTGGTGAATGTGAATATGAAAATCTAGATATTGTGAAGTGTACGAAAGTATATGACCAGAGGTAGAACACTGTGAGATTGTTTCAGTGTAACAATTATTTCAATAGTGGATTCCCTTCCATCATTCTTCTAACAGTGAGCCATTTTTTTTTGGTAGTGAGCCTTTTTACTTTTGGCTATAATAGTTGAGTAGTGAGCCCACTAGCAATGAGCCCTTGTAAAAATAACCTTAATCGGCATCACCTTAATCATTGTTTTATAATTGAGAATTAGCATTCTCCATGGTTTTTCCCTTCTTGGGTTTCCACATAAATTTTGGTGTTCATTGTGCATGGGTATGTGCAAGATCATCATGGAAAAAATAGGCCCTTAAGTGGCAAAATTTTCAAAAAAATCAGAGTTAGGCAACTTGACGTAAAAATTTGAATAATTTATCTATATTATTTCAAAAATATGTAAGAATAGAATCTGTATAAAATTGAAAGTAGTTTCTAAACTACTACGTTTGTTTGAAAAAAGAAAAAATCTATTTGGTGAAAATTTGAAATTTTAATGCAGTGGTACTTAAATTTTAGGGAAAAAATAAGTAGGCATCTATCTGACCAACCTAACCACAATAAAATGATAATATTTTAGATAGAAGTAGAGGACTCATGCCCCGATGTGATGCATATTTTTTTGTAATTTTTTTCCAACTAAATAATTAATTATGATTTTTTATTACAACTTCTTAAAAAATATAAAAACTTGTATGTCTGACCACCTTAACTTGGTCAAAACTTCATGAAATTCAAATTTTCTTTTTTTAATCCTATAGTATGTAAAACATAGAATGTGATGCATATTTTGGATTCAAAAAATGTGATACCGTTTGAAAGCTATAGATGTTTTTCAATCAACCTATCAATCGGGACTTTAGTTGTAATTTGAATAGAAAATGAATAATAATTACTTATTAAGTTCATAGTAAAACATAATTTATATTGGTAGAAATATGAGAATCTCCTTTAAAAACCCTTTTCGTTTCATCAATTTTGGGTTAAAAAATAGTCGTCAGCCACATACCCATCATATTGCCACGTTTTGGCCCATCATGATCCTGCACATACCCACATGTTGTTGTTATGTTATCATGTTCATATTTATTTTAATTGATTTAAGATTGCTCTGGATTAATTAAAGTCAAGAAAATTATTTTGTGATAACTAATTCACCCCCCTCTTAGTTATTCAGAATGTTCAAAATTCATCAACTTCTAATCCTAACCGTCCATTGTCAACTTCACATTCTTTAAAAGGTCTCTCACTAGTCATTTTTCATTCACACACAACATGCTTGAGAACTCTGAGTACTTGAGCATACAATACTTCAATGTCTTGCTTGTCTTAGACATAGGTTATAGTTGTACTTCAATCTGAGGGCAATCATAAAATTTGCAACAAGATGGAGATGTCCTATAGAGGTCATTCAATGAAGGCTTGATGACTAGGTGATATTGTTTCAATATTTTTTATGCTTCTTGCTTTCTTTGTTCTTTATTATTGATTGGGGTTTTTTTTATTATGATATATGCAATTAACCTCAAAATTTTACCCTGATACATTTGGTGAACCTAAAGTCTTTTATGAAGATTTAATTTTTTGCAGCTTTTATGCTCCAAAGCCCATCTGCACTAATAGAATGCAATATTTTTTTTCTTATATGTGGACATTACATATTCCTTAGTATTTGATTTATATTATGACTTCTAAATAATGTTCTCATATCATATACATTTTAAAGCTCTGGTGGCAACCACAATTTTCTTGAAATAATATTAGATTTTGTTTTGGCACCTTTCTTGGGGCAATAATAATGTGAATACGAAATTCACCATGCTCCCTTCAGGTTTGATTTTTGGCTAAGTACCGGCCCATTCCTTCAATAAATTCCATCGACCCCCTTTTGGTTGTCACCGTGGCCTTAGCCATGTGTCTTCTCATCGCTCTCTGAAGGATTTTTCTCCTTGCTCTCTCATTGTCCCCCAAAATTCCCCAACATGTCTTTGTTGTAGGTTATTTTGATTTCTTCCTTTCACTTCCTCATCAGTCCCCACTCACGTGCCATGTGGCTCCCATTCACATAAAGATTTGGTGGGCCCCGCAGGTGGCATCTATAATAAATAGCTTACTATGTGTCATCTTGGCACAAGTTTTTAGTGAAGGAAAGGGAAATCAACTATGAGAAGTGATATGCTACCACGCGTCCCTTCAGTGCAAGCTTCTTCAACAAAGGATTAAAGCAAACCAAGGGTTGTGATATTATGCCACGTTTTCTAATATCCTATCCAAAGAGGCAACACTTGTATGCATGGGACTCGATTGGACCACTACCATCATTCGTAGGGGATGCACTTGAATGGAGGGCAACCAAATGTTGTGTCTCAAATATTTTTAGTTACAACAGTCGGGAAAATCATTGCCTCGACACCATTGCTAGGATTTTGAATATTTTTAGTTATTGCTCGCCAGGCAATGGAAGGATTGCTATAAATATTGCTCTTTGCTTTAGAGGAAGGGTTCCAATGTTTAAGGTTACAAGTTTGGAGATCACATGCTATTTCACTAGTTTTTAAAATTATAGGATTTTGGAGAGACCAAGCCTTTGTATTGTTTAGATTATTGCAAGAACTCACAGACTATGACATTGTTCATCCTCTCTGTTTCTTATGCTATTGATAAAATTTATGTTGTGCCATTATTGTTTGAATGGTTTATTTGTCGTACTTCTATAATTTGAATGCAAGTTTGTCATTTTAGATCATGTCTTTCGACTCTTCTTTTCAATAAATGGGCATTATTATTATTTTATGTCATTGAATGAGTTGTTCATGCTACAAGCCTTAATTTCTGTTATTCTAGGACATGGTAAATTGCTAAGCAGGCCCTTAGATCATATCCAAAATATAGGTTTATCATTCCTTTTATCTAAATTCTAGTGTATCGCCATAGGGTATGTGTAGGATCATGATGGGCCAAAAAGTGGCAATATTATGGGTATTTGTAGGGTATGTGGCTGACAACACTTTTTTTACCCAAAATTGATGAAACGAAAAGGGTTTTTAGAGGATATTCTCATCTTTCCACCAATATAAATTATTCTTTAATTTGAATTTAATAAATAATTATTATTAATTTTCTATTAGAATTATGACTAAAGTCCTGATCAATAGGCTGATTTAAAACATCTATAACTTTCAAAGTATCACATTTTTGAATCCAAAACATGCGTCACATTCTATGCTTCACATTCTATAGGATTGAAAAAGAAAAATTAAATTTCATTAAGTTTTTTATCAATTTAAGGTGGTTAGACATACGAGTTTTTATATTTTTTAAAAGTTGTAATAAAAAATTCATAATTAATTATTCACTTGGAAAAAAATTACAAAAAATATATGCATCACATCCTAACATGAGTCCTCTACTTATATATAAAATCTTATAAAAAAATATTATCATTTTATTATGGTTAGGGTGGTCAGATAGACACCTACTTTTTTTTTCCCTAAAATTTAAGTACTCTGCATTGAAATTTCAAATTTTCACCAAATAGATTTTATTTATTTTTAAATAAACCTAGTAGTTTAGAAACTACATTCAATTTTCTAGAGATTTTATTCTAACATATTTTTGAAATAATATAGATAACTTATTCAAATTTTTACATCGAGTTGCCTAATACTGATTTTTCTGGATTTTTTGCCACTTAAGGGCTTGTTTTTTCCATGATGATCCTGCACATACCCCTTAGTTATATTCTTTATTTTATTTCTAATTTTGTTTCCCATTCTAAAACCCCATTTATAGAAGAAGTTGGCTTCTTTAAAAATCTAGAGGTTACTCAATTTAGCATAATAAGTCCCCCATAAATTGAGTTTCCCATAAAGGGTTGTTACCTTGCCAATTTTTGGCATCAACAAATAAGATGCAAAAACACGTTGGCTTCCTTTCTATCAGGTATTAAAAACATGTATAACTATATTATTTAAAAAGGACCAATGTTTTAATTTTGGAAAATAAAAATACAAGAATAAATAAACACTTAAAATTGGAACAAGTTGATGTAGATAATGGCATAAGCAATAAATAAAGAAATAATCACAATTCATGCCAATTTATGCATTCTAGATAGGAAATAATAAAAACACAAAATTAGATCTACTTGGAGCATCAATTTGATGCCTCCAAGGAATATGGAAAATACATCAAGGATAGAAGGTTGTAGATATTTCTCATTTTTATTACTTTTGGTCTAGTTTTTGTAGATCAATTTCATGAGATTTTATATAAGCTCACAATTTCCTATTGAATACATTTATTTATGTTTTTGTATGAGTGTTGGCAATCCAAACATTTATCCAGACAAGAGAGGTTTGGATCAATGTTGATGAAGAGTTGGTAATCAAACATTTACCCAAGCATGAGGAGTTTGGGTTGATGCTCAAGACATTTTCCTAGCCAAAGGAGTTTAGGTTGATGCTGATACAAAATTTTGGTTTTCATTTTTTTGTGTTGATTGCCTCAGGTTTGAGTCCTTCTATTGACACCCCTATTGAATTTTTCAATTCTTATAGGATTACCTCACCTAAAATAAAAAA
The DNA here is from genome assembly GCA_007258455.2 of Sequoia sempervirens. Taxonomy (NCBI): domain Eukaryota; kingdom Viridiplantae; phylum Streptophyta; class Pinopsida; order Cupressales; family Cupressaceae; genus Sequoia; species Sequoia sempervirens. The sequence continues at coordinate 477,066,948 of VDFB02058242.1, forward strand.
TTTGATGTGTGATTTTTATTTGTATAATCATGTTGTAACTCAAGACCATGATTGGAATCCATTGTTTTATGTTGGGGATGTCCAATTAAGGGAATTTATGTCTTGGGTGCAAAATGAGATTAGTTGGGGACAACAACATGGGGCTTATAAGCAATTGGAGTCTAACACCCCTCTGCCCATTAGGGTTGAATCAAGCAACCCAAAGGACATTTACAGAGAATGGCTTAGAATGCTTCTCAGACCTAGTTATGGCAACAAGATTATGCCTTGGATTGAGGTAGTTTACAGTGAGTATGAGGTAGAGGTAGCAGTAAAGGAGGAAACTGTGAGAAGATTCCTATCACAAAGATGGAATAGCCTAACTGATGAGCTGAAATAGGTTGAACCCCATTCCATCCACAATTATGTTGCATCACTAAAAAGGGTTGATAGGTATATTCAAATTGGGAGAACGAAGGGGTGATTTTGGCTTCCCCTAACTTTCTAGCCACCCATTCTCATGTTTCCTGTGCCAAACTTCATATTTTACCAGTATGACATTGTTGCAAAGAGACAGAGATGGAGTAGATTGGATAGATTGGGAGGATTCTATTGGGATCCTAATTCATGCTTAGCAGCCACTGATGTTGGATAGCTAACAGTTGCAAATTTTAGAGCTTTGATCAAGCAGAAGAACAACCCTTCCCTTACTGAAGGACTAGTAAAAATTTAGGTTGGGGGAATTGACATGAGCCTAGTTTTTGGTCCAATTTTGGGTAGAACATATAGTTTATTTAATGGCAGTAGTCATGAACTTTGATGCTAAATGTTGATATTTTCATAATGTTTCCCTCAAACCATAGACAATGGACTTAATCCTATCTCTCCAATTTTAATGATATTAGCATATTATGTGGATTATCTATATTGATTTTGCATGTGGTTAAGGAATGTTCCTTAAGGTGGTTATAGATATGTAGTTATTGTGTGTACTAACATTGCCATGTAGATTTAATTTGAGGATGCTAAGTTGAGGAAGGTGCCTCCAGCTGGGCATGCACCATAACGTCCAGTGAAGGAATCACTCAATGACATTGGCATATTATGTGGATTATTGATATTGATTTTGCATGTGGTTAAGGAATGTTCCTTAAGGTGGTTATAGATATGTAGTTATTGTGTGTACTAACATTGCCATGCAGATTTAATTTGAGGATGCTAAGTTGAGGAAGGTACCTCTAGCTGGACATGCACCATAATGTCCAGCGAAGGAATCACTCAAGGCCAAAGGAGGTCAATGGCAAGAGATTCCTCATGCAACTGAATGTAACTTCCTTGTAGTAGACTTTAATGATCAAGTAGAAGCAAGCATTACTACTATATGAAATCTACGTTTGGACCTACATGTCTGACTAGATTCCATGCATGCGTAACCACCACCACTCCACTTTCTTTGTTTTCCCTAAATGGCATCCTCCCAGCCATGGAAATGGCCACCTTGTTTAGTTGATAGTATAAATAAGGATCTAATGCTCCTTCTTTGGAGGTTGCATGATTTGATATTGTACTTGCACTCTTAAGTTTTCAGTAATACAAATACATTACACTTTTGTACTTATGATTTACAATGAATAAAATAAAGTTTCAAGTCAGAGCATCTGAGTCCTTATTAGTTTTAGAGGGTACTTATCCAAGGGGGGCCACTTGGTGAGTAATCTATCCTCTTAGTTTAGTAATGCTTTTTGTTTAGTAATTAGTTAGAAATTTGGCACTGACTGTTCCTACAGCCACTAGAATTCCATTATGTGACTGTTTCTATAGCCAAAGCAGACAAAGTAGTGCCCTTTTTGTTGCTCAAATTTTCATTCCTTTTATGCATTTTATTTTGATGTAATTGTTGATTGATGATTGGAATTTATGGTATTCCCTTCTAAGAAATTTACTTTCAGCATTGTGTGTTCCTTAGATGTAGAATGAAAGTGGGTACTTTGGGTTCCTAGTACACATACTATGCTGAACCATTTCAATTTCACATCCCTGAGTTGACAAGTTAAATGCACCTTCATGGTGATTGAAATGGCTATTCAGGTTAGATGTCTAATCTCTAAATCATAGCTGTGAGGGATTAGTTATTAAATCATTGTAGGAGGCCAACAATGTGTCTAGACGAGATGATATAAATGTAGAATACTAAAGAAATATATTGATTATTAAGTGAAAACTAAGAAAATACAAGTTGCTGGAAAACACATTGTGATGTGCGAAAAGACCTAGAAATGAATAGCAAACTATAACATAAATGGATGAAATTGAATGTTTGCACCTGAGATCTTGATGTAGATTGGAAATGACTTTTGAAATGTTGTTGATGTTGGAAATTTTTATTATAGGGACTCATTCACCATTCTGGGCGAATTAGTCCCATATCTAGGAAACTGTTCTGGAGCCCGTTTCAAATGAATGGGTATCCAAAACTGCAAAAAACCTATTTCAAGCATGGCAGTGGGACTAATTTTCCACTAATGGAGAATCATTCCAATTTTTAATTTTTGAAAATCCAAAAGTGGAAACTGAAGCCCTCAATCTGCTCTACAGTTCCTAACAAGTGTACACCTCCGAAAGTTTGATTTCTTGCACTGAAAGTGACCTTTTGTTGGATATTTTGACTTTTTAAACAAGAAGAGGTCTTCAAAAACTTTGCAAATTATTTTCAATTATTTCCAAGTCTTCAAGATGTCTAAATATTTCCATGATGTTTGATCTTGAATTTCTACAACAAAGGATGAAGATTCTACCCTTGAATGTCTGAAAAATGATCTTGAATGACTTAGAATGATAAAACCCTAGCTTGCTTGGATTGAGATGGAAGACAAATGATGAATGAGTTGTGAATGAGTTAAGATGTCTAAATTAGGGTTTAAAGACTTATAGGAAAATCATCTTATTTACCTATTAATTAGATCCCTAAGGTCGACATGAAAGACAAATAAACTTAAATTCCAAAATTTCCTGCTCAAAACTCAAAATGACCCAAATGGGACTAGTTCACCACCTTGGGTGAATTAGTCCCACCTGGTAGGGGCTCATTCACCCAAATGGGCGAATTAGTCCTAGAGGGGTTCTTTTGACAGCTAGAATGTTAGGGAATGAGGATTTTTAGTTCTTATGTTGATTCCACCAGTTATTTGATTAGACTATGCCTTGGGGTACACAATATGGGGCAATAGGGGCCTATTAATGATGATGTAAAGGCCAATTAGGGCTTGGGACACAAAATTCAATGCAAAAATGTGATTAAATACACTTTACAACACTAAAATGGGCTCCACATAGCCTAGAAATGCACAATATCCAATGTGAATGTGTAAAACACATTACAACACTAGATTAAAGTTAAATTTAGTTCACAATCCTTCTATGTATTGATGTGAAAATACATTTTATAATGTTGACTTAAGGGAAAATGGGTTCATTAAGTCTAGAAAAGTGTGAAAGTCTTTTACAACACTTTACAACACCTTTACAAGACATTATTCGATGTATTTTATTTTGTTTGCAAGGGTCCAAGACCTAGTATGGATGTGAAGAACACCTCACAACACCAAATCAAGGCCTTATTAAGTCCAATTTATCATCAATTATTCCCAAATAATTTCTATAGTACACAAGCAAAAACAAGCATTGCATCAACTAGATCTGCAATAGTAATAGTAGCAAACTTTATACAATGAATTTAGAGCAACACTCATTTCTTACTCGTACTATATAATATAAATCACATCAAACGCCCACTATAGGGAAGCTATGATTATTGCATTAACAATATACAAAAACAAAGAATAACAATTCTAATGCAGATAACATGAACAAGAACATCAAGATGTGTCATTTGAACTCTTTCCACATGCGCCATCCCTATCACTCTAGTATTTATTTCTATTGAGCCATTAGTTTGTCTTTTTCTTCCATATACATCTAAGAACCACTCCTTCAACCTAGCCAAACTAGCTCAACCTTCTACACAAAAAATAACTTATCTTGGTTTTTGTTTTTTTAAGAGAACAAGCCATGGCATTTTTTAGAATCCTTCCCTCCAAGAATGGTTTTCATAGGCAGAAAAACAATTTGGATCCATTTATTTCCAATAACTGTCCCTTTGATCAATTCCTTCCATGACAAGAATAGTTATATATCATGTTCCCCACTTCTCCCCTTTTCTTGATCGATATATATGCCTTGTTCTCTTAGCAACACTAATGAGGTAACCTCTATTTTGTTCCTACCATTTGTCAAATACCAACACAACAAATCAAAATTAAGATAAAATCAAAAACCAAAATGTGCAAACCCAAAATCGAGAATTAATGCCCCTGCATCAAGCTCCCCAGGGGATAAAACATGTGCTTGCACACATAAGGGAATCAACCAGAAAGAATTTCTCTGTTCCTTTCTTCCATGTCTTCCAACATCACTCTAAAACAATTTCCTTATTTTCAAGCTATTTTCGTATGTTTTCCTTTTAATTTTTGTATATTCTCCTTCTTATGTATTTTTCATCTAAAAGACTCCACAACTCCATCTCACATTCCAATATCTCATGTTCACTATTTAGTTTTGGACATTCTTATCATTTTCTTCTTTAAAATTCTTTCCTACAAAAATTGCATTCCAAAATTCAAAAGGATCAACATCAAATTCAACTCATTTAATTTGTTTACCTTCCACATTGTATGTACTCTCCTCCAACTTCTTCCCAGTTGCTACCTCATTCTCCTTCCTTTTTCTTTCTTTAAGCTCCATTGTCATGTCCTCTTCATAAGTTTCCATTTGTTGTAGACCCTATTGCAATGTCCTCTTGTCATCCTTTGTTGGCTTCCTCATGATTCTTTGCTTGTTGGATTTATCCTCTTCTTTACCATATTACATTACCATTTTCCTGTCTTGTTGTCCCATGCTTCACTAACCACCTTTTGTTTTCCATCTTCTTGGGCTGAGACCTTTCTATTTTTTCACTTGGCCTACCTTCTTGTCTACTTTAAAACTTTATCATTTCTTCCATCCTTTGTGTTTTGTTTGCTGTCACAAAATCTATCATAAGCTATGCCCTACTTACATTTTATCTAATTCTTCTACCAACTTGGCACACTATATCCATGGTTTTCTAATTGTCTTTTCTCCTTTTTAACTTGCAAGTTTGCATTCCTATTTCCACATATATGATCAAAATCAACAGTCATGCTCACATTTACCTCTTCATTGGATTGATGTATCCATTTTCTTACATTCTTGGCACCATTACTTGTCATCTATTCCTTTTAGTAGGTTTCCTTCCTTTCTTCAATAATCATCTCTTCGTCTTTAATTACTCTATAGTGTACCTATTTTGGATGCTTTTTACTTTGATCTACCTGGCATATTGCTACAACTTGTTTCCTTTCTTCCTCATATTTATTTTTATCTATGAGTACTCTTATTGCCTCTACTCTTATTATCTTCAAGGTCTTGTTCCCAACCTTCTTCTTACCTGCATTCAAGAGACCAAGATGTCTCCTTAAGTGCCTCCTTTATGGACACTTTCCTCTCCTCTTTACTACTTTCTTCAATTGTTGCTTTTTTCACTTTTTCTTTGCTCCATTATTTTTTATCTTCCTTCAATTACTCTACAATGAGAACTTCCTTGATCACTTCTTGTACATGTTGCTCACTTAGTAACTTCTCACTATCCAAATTTCTTGTATCCTCTCTTTTCAAGGCTACCACACCTTGTCTTCTTCTTTTCTTCACAATCAACTTTATTGGCCACTTTAGCCTCTTTGCCATGGGCCAATACCAATCACATTTTTGGCTTCTTTCCTCAAGCTACTTCACCAATAACTTAATGTATCTCTCCAAATCTCTTCTCAATTCCGCCATCTCTCTTTCAAACTCTAAATCTTGTTTCTTCATATTGCCTTTATTCTTGATGCTTTCCTTCTTAGAATATTGTTGCTTCTTCTAACCTCTACTCTTTTGTCTAATTGATACCTCACCTAGGGCTTCCCTTTTCTTATCCTTTGTCTAGTATTTTGGTGCACCTAGGTTCCTATCATTAACCTGCCATTCTACAACACATATCTTTCCAAGAATCGATGGACATATATAACTCTTCATCACACCTTTTGACACTCAAATTCTTCTTCTCAAACCTTTTAGAGCTTCCCCAAATCTTTTTGGCTCTGATACCAAAATGATGACATCAAGTTTGATTAGCAAACAATCTATAATAGTTCTCACAACAAGGTAGTTTGCTATAAAATAAAGAAGGCGTAGAGAATTCACTTCACAGGAAAGGAAATGGTACCTAGACACACTCTTTCCTCTACTCAAATCACATAATTGAAAGGAAACTAGAATCAAGGTAATTAAATAGAGTTCTCAATTCCACCCCCATTCAATCAAAATGATTCATAGACAATGGTGTCAGGCACGTGTAACTTCTCCTTATACAATCAACCCAATTGATACCAAAATTTTGAATTAACAATGCAATCATACATTCAGTCAAGTCAATTCAAAGTTTGAGTTAAAACAAACAAGCATAAACCCATGTTTTCATCCCAACAATAGGAGGCAATAGTAACAGTAGAAAAATTTACACAATGAATTTAGGGAAACATCCATTTCTTACTCACACAACATAATACAAATCACATCAAATGCCCACTATAGGGAATTTGTGATTATTGTATTAATAATATACAAAAATAGAGCATAACAATGCCAATACAAATAACACGAATAGAAACATCAAGATGTGTCATTTGAACTCTTTCCTCACTTCCATGAGTTCCATTCCTATCACTCCAACAATTTTTTCTATTGATCCTTTTTTTTTTTGTATTTTTCTTCAAAATACCTCTAAGAACAACTCCTTCCACCCAGCCAAACTAGTTCAAGCTTCTCCAACAAAAAAACTTAGCTTGGTTTTTTTTTTTTAAGAGAAGAGTTTGTGGCCTCTTTTTAGAATCCTTCCCTCCAATAATGGTTTTCACAGGAAACAAAACAAATTAGATCCATTTTTTCCAATAATCATCCCTCTAATCACTTCCTTCCAAGACAAGAAAAGTTATATCTCTTGTTCCCTGCTTCTCTCCTTTTCTTGATTGAAATATCTGCCTTGTTCTCTTAGCCATGCTAATGAGGGAACCTCCTTTTCATGTCATCCACTTGTTAAAGACCAACACGACAAACCAAAATTAAGATAAATTCAAAAACCAAAAATGTGCAACAAAAACTTGGGAAGTAATGCCCCTACATCACGAGAATTTGAAAATAAGTTACAGATTGGAGAAGGTAATAAAAAGATAAGTTGTTGCATATTTTAAACAGATTTCTCCAAGGGAAATTGAGAGATCTCAGTCGATGAAAGGGGCTTATGAAGGAAATTTATTGTGAGAGTGTGAGAGGAAAGAGATGAGTCTTTTTGTAGAGTTTGAGAGGCCATGAGAGGACAAGATTGTTGTATATTTTTATGATGAGATATTATATGCAATTTTTTATTGATTTCAATAAAAGGAAGCATGAGTGTTATTTGAAATCTATTTGAAATCTATTTGAAATCTATTTTTGTGAATTTTGAGTGTGTGTTTGGCAGAGGGGGTCTTGTCTGCATCACCCCTCGAAGTGGTCTGCAATATTTGTGATTTTACACTTATTTCAGGGAAATATCATTACAAAACCAACAATGAAATGACACATTCTTAGGTTTAGTGGTTTTCTATTTACATATGACCATCTTCAACCTTTATTTTTGAGTTGAACATATTAAAAAATATCATTCTTACTAGATATTGCTTTTTGCTAAAAGAAATTTTCTCACATTTCATCCTTAGATATGGGTTACTCATTTAGTGTCTAAGAGTAAAAGGTATATCACATCAAATTGTGAAGAAAAAAGTATTCGTCAAATGTATCTATTTTACAACATTATTTTCATATATAAAATATATTATTAAGTAAAATATATTTATAATTGATGTGAAATAAAAGAGAGATAATATATGTAGATTGATTCTTTATTAAATATAATAAAGAAAATTACATGTAAGATATTTGATTATATATACTTATTCAAATAAATATTTATTAAATAAATTTATCAAAACACCTATCATAATAAATGCTTATTTTATAAAATTATTCTAACACCTATCAAAATAAACACCTATATATATAAAAAAATTCTAGGACCTACCCAAAAATATCAACTAAATAAACTTTTCTAACACCAAATCAAATAAATATCTATCTAAATAAACTTATTGTATTTAGGTAATATAATAAAAGCTAAATGAGAAGAAAATAAACTATACATTAGAAAAGAAAAGAAAATGTGTGTTCTACATTCATTGAAACCAACTTGAACACATGGATGATGTGAAAGTATGGAAGAAAAATGAAACTCTTTCATTAAAAGTGATAAGAAACAATCCAAAAATAAATACAATCATAAAGAAGCTTCAATAATTTTACTATATACATTCTAAAATCAAATGAAAATTATAAATATAATCATAACTATTAAATACATGAATACATATTACCTCTCTAAATAAATATTCAATTATGTAACCTGTATAAACCTATCAAATGAATGCATTCTAACACCTACCAAAATAAATGCCAACAATATAAATTTATTCAAACAACTATCAAAATAAACATCTAAAATGAAAATAATCTAATCACAACTATTAAATACATGAATGCATATTACTTCTCTAAATAAATATTCAATTATGTAACCTACCTAGACCTATCAAATAAATTTATTCTAACACCTACCAAAATAAATGCAAACAATATAAATTTATTCAAACAACTATCAAAATAAACACTTACCTGCTTAAACTTATTCTAACATCTGCCCAAAAAAAATATCAGCTAAATAAACTTTATTAACACCTACTCAGATAAATATCTACTTAAAATGTAGACATAGCCTACGCTGAAAATAATGGCTACTATAGCATGTAAATGCACAAAATCTATCACAACATTCTCCGTCAGACCCCCCGGGGGAGGCCAACTTTGTTAGGTGATGGAAAATTGTGATCTTTCACATCATTCTCTGTCATCCATCTAGTAACAATACTCTGTTTAATATTGGTATTCAATCATCTTCATTTCTAAGCATTAATGTGATTAAATTCTTCAAATTGAATTTTATAATACGTGTCTAGTCATAAAATATCAATGAAAGATCAATACAAATTAACATGCTAACAATCAATAGCATTAAATTTAATTCATAAATCTAAACTTCATAAAATTCAAAGGACCTTAAGATTGGAGTTTTAGGGTAAGTAAATTCTTCAAATTGAATTTTATAATATGTGTCTGATCTTAAAATACCTAGAAAAGATATAAACTAGCATATTAATAGCCAATAACATTAAATTTAATTAATAAATCTAAACTACATAAAACTCAAAGGATCCTAAGATTGGAATTTATGGAGTGAGCTTATTAAAATATCTTATGGGTGATAAGAATATTTAAGAATTTTGATTAAGTATGGATCTCATGAAATTTTAGTAAAAATATGTGTAAAATTTTGAACTTTAAAATTTTTAAGTGGTCTTATTATTGTTATTTATTGACAAGAAATATGAATTTATAATTATATGAGTAAATCTAAAAATATTTAAAAATTATAGATAAATAAAGCATGAAAATAAAATTTAAAAAACATTTAAAATCTTGTGCAAGAAAATACATGCTTCTATCTGCTAACCTTTGTGTTGTAGCTCCTACCTAGCTTCACAATCACCTCAAAAAATTTGGGATACCACTATGATATCTAGTACCACAAATTCCTTGCTATTGATAAGGTAACAAAGGAAAAATCCATTCTTTTTTTTTCTAGATTCTCTATGTCAATTGGAAGTGAACAAGGTAGTTTTCTCACAAATAGTTTTGCATTACAAGTTTGTTAAATAGACCTAATAGATTTTTTATAAAAACTATAGCTATTACTTCTATAATTATTCCAAATTGGACAATCATCAATAAATGCCCAAAACCTCCTCTATAATAATAGAAACCAAAGAGAAGTAACCAAGGAGTTTGATAAATAGCCCCTTAGAAAGGAGCTTCTAAGGATTTTGAATTCATGATCCATTACTACTCGTGTGATGAAGATGAATGAGCTGATAGGAACAAACATTATTAAAGTCCTTGATAGTGTGGTAGAGAATAACTCTTATAAAGAAGGAGATATTCAAGAGGTTTAGGTACAGATGAACACTTACCATTGAAGAAAAAATGTGTAAGTTAGTTGGTGAGTGTATTGCTCCTATAGTATTAATATGGTAGTATAGGACAAAAAACATCTAACAAAGAAAAATAGAAATGAGTAAAGCACTTTGTTTCTTATTAGTACAACCAACAAGGAGTATTGAAATATCCAAATTGTTGAGGAAGAAAGATGTACTGAGAGTCCACATCTAAGAAATGTTCTATAATGAGGACCCTTGTGAGCAAAGGAAAAGATAATAAAAAAATATGAAACCTCAAGGTTAGTAGATGTTGATCCTATAATAGCTCAACAAAGGAATCTTCTTTCATGAAGACTCTAATTCAAATTTGGAGGATTAGACTCCTACCAATAAAAATAAAACCCCCAAAAAATGAGAAGAAGTATATAGCTATGGGAATTTGGTGCAGGAGCACCTTGGTTTAACACCATTCATTTTGTTTGCAAAATTTTGGTTTGTACTGACTCTAACCAAGTCAGAGATTGTTGTATTTAGTTTGGACCTTATAGGTCTTGATTTTTGGTGTGGAGTAGCTAGTCACTAGGACTAAGGCTCTCATTAGTTATTTCTAGTGTTAAATTGTGCTTTTCTAAGTTTTGGATAGTCTAAGTTAGAATGCACTACCTTAAGTGTGTCTTAAACATATCAAATTTATTAATAGATGCCAAGGACAGTTAAAGGAGATGTAGATTATTAGAGAACAAGGTGTTAGAGGTCCTATATTGGAAGATCATCACACAATCATGGCATTATGGAAGTGGCAAAGTTGTTTTAAAACTGCATTGTAACGCCTAGCTAGTTTGCATGCAGTTGAACTAAAGTGGAATCCCTTGAAATCGGGGATATGGAACGAAAAATCTCCCTTGAAACTTGGAAATGGCATCTCCAATACGTGGTGGGCTCAAACAAAGAAGGTAGTGGCAATGTAATCAAATTTTGGGGGTGAAATAAAATAGTTAGTGTGCAGATTTCTATGTGATACCCGCGAGCAAGGGAAAACAATGACTTGCATGGCATTGTTTATACAGCTTTCTTACTGTTTTTAGGTTCTATATATAGTGGAATTTAATTGTCAGTTGTAGATAAAGTATTGAGATTAGATATAGTGCTTTATTTTTATAGTTTAGAGAGGTAGAGTTCTATTTCTAAAAACTCGTGTGTTTTGCAACAGGGTTCTTATTGGTGTTAAGTAATTAGATTCAGCATTGTATTTCATGTTAATGTAATAGATTAGGGATAATTTTCATTGTGTGAGCATTGTGAGAAGAGTAGGAACTTTTATTTAAATCCTTAGTTCAGAAAATAGTAGTTGATAGGATTTTTCATTGTTTTTACTGAGCAGTTTGTATAAAAGATGACTCTCCCATACACACTGACCATGGAGTTTCCCTGAGAAAGGTGAATATGGGAGGTAAGTTGACTTACTATACATATTTAGGAATAGGAATGGAAAGGAGTCAAGCAGAAAGTACTAAGACCAAACCCTAGGCGAGTGGTAAGGTGCCCGGTTAGGTGTTTGGTAAAGAAAATACAAGTGAATAGGCAGGGGAATAGAGGACAGTACAGATTCTGTACAGTGTTAGGAGAGGTGAGGTGAGGTTGACATATTCCACAAGGCTTGAGGCATCCAATACTTGTTTGGAGATAGTTACGAAACAAAAACCAGTGAAACCCTAGTGAAAAGGGGCAATTAGGCCTCCAGTCCAAGAACTTTGGAACCACCTGTACGGACCAGTTGGCGTCCAGAAAAAAATTTCAAGATTTAAAACCCTAAAAAAGGTGTCCAAAACAACTTTTTTTTTGGTAGGTTTTTTGGAAGAAGTGAGAGAAAAAAACCAAAAACTGACTGGTAAGGGCTACAAGGGCTCTAGGCCTCATCTTGACAAATTGAAGAAAACGGGTAGGTTGAGGAGTGGGCATCCAGAAAATGGATCAGTTAGCTTACAAAAGGCATGAAGAAAGAGTATCTAACTCCCCTGCAATAAGTTCAAGCAAGTTGGAGAGTTTGGCATCTGGAGTCTTCTAGGTGCAGAGACAAGGATTGCAAATGCAAGGAGGTGATTGATTACCCAAGGTAAAGCACAGAGCAAGAACTTTTTGAGGATAGTTAGAGCAGGGTTTGGTCAACCTAGAAGCTCAAGAGGAAACCATTGGGGACAGGTTTCAGATAGTAGACAGTGGGAAGACTTCCACAAGGCAGTGCAAGCAACCTTGGGTCTTATCATACACCATATTAGTATCAGAGCCATAGTTAGGTTCAAGGCTTGTGATTAATGAGCCATCCACTAAGTCAGTAGGAGAGAATACACCAGAGGAAGAAGCCATGGTGATGAATGCAGAGCTAGCAAAGAAGGTAGAAGAGCAAGAGGAAGATAACCAGTTGCTCAGAGAGAGGATATCTCAGATGGAGAAACTCCTAGATGAAGTCCAAGAAACAACAGACACTATGAAGGAAAAGATAAAGAAGAAGGAAGAGCAGGAAGCCAAGGAAAAAGAGGTGGAATTGGAGGAGGAAGCTCCAAAGCCTGATCCTGTTCTTGCAGAGGAACCATTCTTGAAGGCATTGCAGGCCTTGAGTGGTAAAGCATTGGATGGTGTGCCACTTTTCAGTGGACAAATGGACCCAGATTCAGTAGTAGATTGGATTGAGAGCATTGAGAATCACTTTGAATGTGATGGCATTACAGAGGCTCAAAAGGTGAAGGTGGCCAAGTCAAGGTTGAGAGGAGCAGCTCTCACATGGTGGAAGTTTGTACAATCAGAAAGAGAGAAAGAAGGTAAAGGTCCCATAGTCTCATGGAGAGGAATGGTGACCGAGATAAGGCAAACTTATCTCCCAGATGATTATGAAGTCTAGTTGCATAGGAGGAGACACAATCTGAGGCAAAAGGACATGGATGTCCAAACATATACAGAGGAGTTTCAGAAATTGTGCCTTAGATCAAAAGTGGTTGAGGATGAAAGCATTAGGTTGGCAAGGTACCTAAATGGACTCAAATGATCTATTCAAGAAGACATGAGCTTGGTAAACTTCAAATCAGTATGTCAATGCTATCAAATGGCCTTGAAGATAGAGGAGAAAGGAAAAAAGAAACAAGAACAGAACCCTAAAGGTAGAGGTAAAGGCAAAGACAACAAAGGACAAAGAGGAAGCTATAGTGGAAGAAGCTCAGAATCAAGAGCTCAAGGAGAAGTCAGATTTTCTGATCAGCAAGAAGGAAGCTCCAGTAGAGGTGGTAGAGGAAGAGGTTTCAGCCCTAGAGGAAGAAGTGGTGGACAAGGAAGGGGTAGTTACTTCACCAACATGAAATGCTATCATTGCAACTAGTTGGGACACCCAGCCTATAGATGTCCTGAGAAAGGAAGCACATCTCATGGAGGAGATAAAACAACCAACCTGATTCAAGATGAAGCAGCTGCAGCAAATAAGCAATCAGAAATACCCTTGAACTCAGAAGAAGGTGAGAATCTCATGATGAGAAGGACACTGATCAAAGAACTAGTCAAAGAGGAACCAAGCCAAAGAAGATCTTTGTTTAGGATAAAGTGCAAGATGATGGGGAAAGTGTGCAAGGTGATTATAGACTCAGGTTCTACGGACAATATTGTGTCAGAAGAGGCAGTCAGCAAATTGAAATTGACAAGGATATCTCGCAGTAATCCTTACAAGGTTACATGGCTCAACAAGGGTCAGCATGTCTTGGTAAATGAACAAGCATGGGTGGAGTTTTCAATTGGCAAGTACAAAGACAAGGTATTATGTGATGTGTTACCTATGAATGCATGCCACTTGCTCCTAGGTAGGCCATGGAAATTTGACCGCCAAGTTGTGCATGATGGAGCCAAGAACTCATACACCTTCAAGAAGGACAATGTCACATACAAGATTCAATCTTTGTTGGAAGATAATGAGGTGCAGACAGCAGGTTATAAGTTGTTGATAACTGGTGAAAAAGAGTTCTTAAAGGCATTAGAAGAAGGAGAAGGAGTTGGCTATGCAATAATGATCAAGCCAAGAGAGGCAAGCAAGGAGAATACAGCTGAAAAGAAAGAACTACCAAAGGAGTTTCAAGACTTGTTGCAGACCTATGAGAATATAGTAAGTAGTGGTCAACCAGCAACTTTACCTCCTAAAAGAGCCATAAGTCATAGGATAGACTTGATACCAGGAGCCACCCTTCCAAACAAAGCAGCCTACAAGATGACACCTCAACAGAATGAGGAGATAGCTAGGCAGATTCAAGAACTACTTGACCAAGGTCTCATTAGGAAAATCATCAGTCCTTGTGCAGTACCCACCGTCTTAGCACCCAAGAAAGGAGGAGAATGGAGGCTTTGTACTGATTCCAGAGCAATCAACAAGATAACCATCAGGTATAGGTTTCCCATTCCTAGAATTGAAGATCTCATGGATTGTCTAGGTGAAGCTAGGTACTATACCAAGATAGATTTAAAGAGTGGATACCACCAAATTAGAATACATGAGGGTGATGAGTGGAAAACAGCCTTCAAAACCAATGAGGGTCTTTATGAGTGGCTAGTAATGCCATTTGGTTTGTCTAATGCCCCCTCCACATTCATGAGACTCATGAATGAAATCCTCAAGGACTACATTGGCAAGTTTGTAGTAGTGTATCTTGATGATATACTAATCTATAGCAGAACAAGAGAAGAGCACCTCCAACACATTGAGCTGATTTTCAAGAAGCTACAGGAGGAGAAGCTGAAGATTAATCTGGAAAAGTGTGAGTTCATCAAAACAGAGCTGGTGTACCTTGGTTTTGTGTTATCACATGGCAATTTGAAGATGGACAGCAGCAAGGTAGAAGCCATTCTTAATTGGCCTACTCCCAAGACAGCAACAGAGGTAAGAAGCTTCCATGGTCTTGCTCAGTACTATAGGAAATTCATCAAACAATTTAGTGCAATTTGTGCTCCTATGTTGGATACCATTAAAGGAGGCATGAAAACTAAGTTTGTGTGGAATGAACAAGCTAACAAGAGTTTTGAGTTGCTGAAGGAAAAGGTAGCTACTCAACCTGTTTTGGTGTTGCCAAGTTTTGAGAAACTATTTACAATTGAGTGTGATGCCAGTAATGTAGCAATTGGAGCTGTTCTCAGCCAAGAGGGCAGACCGGTGGCTTTTCATTCTGAGAAGCTAAGTGAAGCCAAGAAGAAGTACTCTTCTTATGACCTGGAAATGTATGCATTGGTCCAAGCTCTAAGGAAGTGGAGGCACTACTTGCTTCCCAAGGAGTTCATTGTGTACTTAGACAATCAAGCACTCAGTTTTCTGAATTCCCAAGAGAAGTTGAGTCACAGGCACATGAAATGGGTGGAGTACTTGCAAGCCTACACCTTCAACATCAAGCACAAGAAAGGAGCTCTCAACAAAGTTGCTGATGCATTGAGCAGGAGAGTTCTTACCATCCAAGAAATCCAATTGAAAAGCATGGGAATAGATCACTTCAAGGATCTATATACAGATGATGAAGATTTTGGAGAAATTTATAAGGTATGCCTTGAGTTTAAGAACCATTTTCATAGCAAGTATGTTGAATACACATTGCAAAGTGATTTGTTGTTTAAAGGCAATCAGCTTTGTGTTCCTAGAGGTTCTATTAGGGAGAACTTAATTCAAGAGAAGCATAATGGTGCATTGAGTGGTCATTTTGGGATCACTAAAACTCAAGAGCTTGTCCAAAGGTTTTATTTTTGGCCTAAGATGAATCTAGATATCAGAAAATATGTAGAGAGTTGTGTAGTGTGTCAAAAAGAAAAAGGCACTTCTTCAAATGTAGGCTTATACTAGCCACTGCCAATCCCTTCTAGGCCATGGGAATGCTTGAGCATGGACTTTGTAGTTGGTTTACCCAAGACAAGGCAAGGAATGGACATTGTTTATGTTGTGGTTGATAGATTCAGCAAAATGGCTCACTTTATACCCTACAAAACAACCAATGATGCCAGTCAAATAGCCTCACTTTTCTTCAAGGAAATAGTTAGGATTCATGGTTTGCCAATTAGCATTGTATCAGACAGGGATACTAAATTTATGAGCAACTTTTGGAAGACACATTGGCAGAGAATGGGCACCAATTTGTCCTTTGGATCTGCATACCATCCCCAAACTGATGGTCAGACCGAAGTTGTGAATAGGACACTTGGAAACCTTCTTAGATGCTTGACCAAGGAGTATGGTCAACAATGGGATAAAATTATTGGGCAGGCTGAGTATGCATATAATGATACAGTAAACAGGTCAACAGGGAAGAGCCCCTTTGAAATTGTGTATGGTTTACATCCTAGGGGTGTCTATGAACTGAGAGAGCTAAAGGATGGAGTCAAAGGAAGTGGTTATGCAGATGATTTTGCTTGTGTAATGCAAGAAATTCATGAGACAGTCAGAAAGACCTTGGCAGAAAATACCATGAAGCATAAGGCTAAGGTGGATGAGCATAGAAGAGAAGTCCAATTTAATGTTGGTGACTTAGTCATGGTACATTTGAACAAGGCCAGGTTGTAGAAGGGAGTCCCTCACAAGCTTCAAATGAAAAGGATAGGTCCCTGTCCTATCTTGGAGAAGTATGGTAACAATGCTTTCAAGGTGCAATTGCCTGATGACAGTGGATTGTCCCCTGTTTTTAATGTTGTAGATCTGATGCATTACAAAGGACCACCATTAAACTTGGATCAGACACTCCATGAAGTTAATCAAGATGTAGAAGAGCTCAAACTGCCCTCCACTACAGTACAATCAGCTGATAAGATCTTGGATACAAGGGTCTACAAACGAACAAGAACCAAAGAATATAAGGAACACCTGATCCAAAGACAAGGGCAATCTGAAGTTGATGCAATCTGGATCAAAGAGGCAGAATTCAAGAAGTTGGGAGTTGATCCTGACATCCTCAATCCAAGGGTGGATTGAATCTTTCTATTTTGGGGAGGATGGTGCAGGAGCACCTTGGTTTAACACCATTCATTTTGTTTGCAAAATTTTGGTTTGTGCTGACTCTAACCAAGTCAGAGATTGTTGTATTTAGTTTGGACCTTAGAGGTCTTGCTTTTTGGTGTGGAGTAGCTAGTCACTAGGACTAAGGCTCTCATTAGTTATTTCTAGTGTTAAATTGTGCTTTTCTAAGTTTTGGATAGTCTAAGTTAGAATGCACTGCCTTAAGTGTGTCTTAAACATATCAAATTTATTAATGATGCCAAGGACAGTTAAAGGAGATGTAGATTATTAGAGAACAAGGTGTTAGAGGTCCTATATTGGAGGATCATCACACAATCATGGCATTATGGAAGTGGCAAAGTTGTTTTAAAACTGCATTGTAACGCCTAGCTAGTTTGCATGCAGTTGAACTAAAGTGGAATCCCTTGAAATCAGGGATATGGAACGAAAAATATCCCTTGAAACTTGGAAATGGCATCTCCAATACGTGGTGGGCTCGAACAAAGAAGGCAGTGGCAATGTAATCAAATTTTGGGGGTGAAATAAAATAGTTAGTGTGCAGATTTCTATGTGATACCCGCGAGCAAGGGAAAACAATGACTTGCATGGCATTGTTTATACAGCTTTCTTACTGTTTTTAGGTTCTATATATAGTGGAAGTTAATTTTCAGTTGTAGATAAAGTATTGAGATTAGATATAGTGCTTTATTTTTATAGTTTAGAGAGGCAGAGTTCTATTTCTGAAAACCCGTGTGTTTTGCAACAGGGTTCTTATTGGTGTTAAGTAATTAGATTCAGCATTGTATTTCATGTTAATGTAATAGATTAGGGATAATTTTCATTGTGTGAGCATTGTGAGAAGAGTAGGAACTTTTATTTAAATCCTTAGTTCAGAAAATAGTAGTTGATAGGATTTTTCATTGTTTTTACTGAGCAGTTTGTATAAAAGATGACTCTCCCATACACACTGACCATGGAGTTTCCCTGAGAAAGGTGAATATGGGAGGGAAGTTGACTTACTGTACATATTTAGGAATAGGAATAGAAAGGAGTCAAGCAGAAAGTACTAAGACCAAACCCTAGGCGAGTGGTAAGGTGCCCGGTTAGGTGTTTGGTAAAGAAAATACAAGTGAATAGGCAGGGGAATAGAGGACAGTACAGATTCCGTACAGTGTCAGGAGAGGTGAGGTGAGGTTGACATATTCCACAAGGCTTGAGGCATCCAATACTTGTTTGGAGATAGTTACGAAACAAAAACCAATGAAACCCTAGTGAAAAGGGGCAATTAGGCCTCCAGTCCAAGAACTTTGGAACCACCTGTACGGACCAGTTGGCGACCAGAAAACTTTTTCAAGATTTAAAACCCTGAAAAGGGTGTCCAAAAATGCTTTTTGTTTGGTAGGTTTTTTGGAAGAAGTGAGAGAAAAAGACCAAAAACCGACTGGTAAGGGCTACAAGGGCTCTAGGCCTCATCTTGACAAATTGAAGAAAACGGGTAGGTTGAGGAGTGGGCATCCAGAAAATGGATCAGTTAGCTTACAAAAGGCATGAAGAAAGAGTATCTAACTCCCCTGCAATAAGTTCAAGTAAGTTAGAGAGTTTGGCATGTGGAGTCTTCTAGGTACATAGACAAGGATTGCAAATGCAAGGAGGTGATTGATTACCCAAGGTAAAGCACAGAGAAAGAACTATTTGAGGAGAGTTAGAGTAGGGTTTGGTCAACCTAGAAGCTCAAGAGGAAACCATTGGGGACAGGTTTCAGGCAGTAGACAGTGGGAAGACTTCCACAAGGCAGTGCAAGCAACCTTGGGTCTTATCATACACCAGAATTGGTAACAACATAGGCCATACATCCCAACATGAAAATATATGGAATTGTGACTATATGGAAGCATAATCAAATAAATGGAAGGAAGGTAATTTCATCAAATTAAAACATTCACAATAAAAAAGAATGGATGATTTTGAATGTGTACACCCCAAACTCAATAGCTCTAAGAAAATTTATGTGAAAATGTTTAGTCATTACTATGTGTAACCACTCTTATAAATGGATGTTGATAGGTGACTATAATATCCCTTTGTTTCCTTTAGAAAAAATTGATGGGTTACAAAATTATCTAATAGTTCTAATTTAATATTAATATAATATATAATATATGGCTTTTCTAGCTAATATTATGAACAAAGGAGGTGTTATGAATGCAAATTTTTCTAGAAATTAGTTTACTTAGATGAACAATAATTTTGGAAATAGCTTGATACAAGTGAAACTAAACAATGTTCTCTTCTTCTACTCTTGGGACATTATAATCAATCTATATCGTTCCACCCTTCCGGTGAATGGGTGTGACCGCAACCCTTTAGTTCTAAATTGGTCTTCACATTTCAAAAAGGACCATACCCATTTAGGTATGAGAAAATGTGGGCTTCCCCTCCTGATTTTAGCCTTCTTTTCAAATATTTATGGAGCACCCCTTTGTATTGGTTTTTTCATATTTCTTTTAACTAAGAAGAAACAATTTACTAAGGAAAAACTTACAAATTGGAACAAGCTTTTCTTTTGGAGATATCTTCAAATAGAAGAAAGGCATTTTGAGAGACATCAAGGAAACCTAAGATAGTATGGACATTGGTCAAATATATTTAGAAAATTTCCTTCTAGAAATAAAATTTGAAACCAAATCATGATAAGGAGGAAATATTGTAGAAATAGAAATCTAGAATTCAATGCCTAATATAAGGGGACATAAATAATTTGTTTTCACTAGTCAATTCTTAAACATAGGAGAAGAAATACAATTACAATTTTGATGGACAAGGATGGAACAATGGTTACCTTGGAGGATGAGTTGGATTTAGAAGCACCATCTTTGTTGAATTTATAAAAAAAAAAGATTCCTCCTGATTTTTCACCTAATCTAAACAATCTTTTAGAGGTAGTTCATTCTATCTTATCCGAGGAAGATAATGAAAACATTAAAAAAGAGATCACTAAACAAAAAGCTAGAAATATTTTTTTTGCAGGCTTTTAAATCTCTAGGGCTTGTTGGATTTTCCCCCTCTTTCTTTTGGGACTTTTGGGATAGTGTGGATGGTGATGTCATTAATACTACTAAGGATTTTTGAAAATCACAGAACATATTAGCATAGTAACACTTTCATTATCTTTATTCTTAAGAAAAGTGATGTCTATAGGAGTTGATGGTGAACACCCATAGCCCAAGATCACCTAAAAAATAAAACATAACCTTCTACAAGAGAGTATGGTAAAAAAATAGCTTGCTTGATATTGATGGAATAATGTACAATGATCAATAAGGAACTAATGATAATACATCCCCTATAATACAACAATGTACAAGAGGCCTTGTGTATATAGGAGAGGTGAGATATTATTAGACAAGATAATGATAACTATCTTAATCATATGACATGAGAAAACTAACATAACAAATATTAAATGGTCTAGGACACTAAAGTAAATGACATAAGATAAGATAATATAAGATCTAAATGACAACTAAAACTTTTGAAAATACTCCTAGGAATTAAGTAAACGTAATATGTTAGTAGGACCTATTAGATGAACTAGTTAGGTAAAATACCTTGTTCAAATCAACAACCCCCTTCAAGTGCAACTTAGGGAGTAATGAACAAATGCAAAAATGTAGATATGATGCAAGGATGAAGGGTTCCAGCTATAAGACCATGTTACATGTACCCATTTACAAATGAGTTCTCACAAATGGAGTAAAGGAGAAAAAACATATGGGAAAAAACCCTTTCCAATAGAGAGAATGCATGAAAACAATCATGTAAAAATGATGGCATAAGTGGTGAATAAAGGACACAACAAACCTCCCTGCCCCCTCACCCACTAAAGGACTACATCCATCACAAATATACAATCAATAGCCCTCCCATAAAAGGGAAAGAGAGAGACTATACAACCCCCTATAATTTGTAATCTCCTACTAGAATAAGATTGACAATTTATAGCTTCCATTCTATATTATTTTGTAATACTTCTTCTTGAAAACCTCCACACAACTCTTATTGTCCTAGCCATACAATATCTATTACTACAATAATAACAATAATGGCATATCACTAAGAGATTGATTTTAATTTTTATAACAAGATAAAAGATAAAAATAATGATATTCGCTCATGAAAAATATTTATAGAAAGAATTTGTTTAGATATATTTTCTTCCAAATGTCCTACTCCTTTTAAGATGAAGTTTAAAATAATTTTATGTATCAACATTAGTATTAAAGTGGCCAAAGTCTTTTGACATGAGGTGGGTCCAAATTAATTCCACAATTTTATGGATGTTCTGCAAATATTATTTGTTAACAATGTGTGTACTCACCTTATAATTACTCGGATTTAACATTGGTTCCCACGACTGTCACATACTTTCCCCAAATGTTGCAATAATTGGTAGAAAGCTTGAATGACTCTTTTTTCCTCGCCCATCACCAACATTCCGAGGCCTTCATTATCTGGTGGGTTCAGCATGTCAAGCACGAGCCGTCCGAGGTATTCTCCAGTGACAGCTGGTGGAGGTGTTCTGTAGCTCAAGCTGTAGGAATTTTTACCTAGCATGAATTCCTCTTTCCTTGAGTAGTGGGAAGATTGTGTTAAAACACTTATCCATACCCATGTCCCTGTCGTCACGATCATTTTTTCGGTTAGGAGAGTGGGAATGGACATATGTATATCGGTGAACTCGTTATTGGAATTTGTAACAAAGCACATCATCACTGCCTCATTGGAAGAACGACTCTTCCCGCATTTTAACGTCAAAAACTCTGCAGCTGGAACAATGCCTCTTGTCCGTACGCATGATTTAACTAAAGTGAGACCCGGAAGGTGAAAGACTTCAGAGCAGCCTCCAAGCCAGGCGCTGTCCTTGCACATATTATACATTCCGATGGCCATTTCTGCAAAAAAAATATACAATTGAAAGAAACCGATAAACACTTATTACATATAATAATTTATCGTATCTAAAAATTATTTGTCACCTTTATAGTTCGAAGGCAAGGTTCAACTGCTGATAGTTTCCATGCTGAGAGCTCTAGTCTTCTCAAACTCTCCATATTCTCCAGACTTTGTATAACTGGCACCTTCCAACAAGTGTGTGTCTTCAATGTCTTCAATGACCTGCAATATTCTAAGCCTTCTATTTTCTTCAGCAGTCCAGCAGATCGTACGATTTGAAATTTTGTGAATGAAACAGACTGTGCAAAATTTGGAAGCTCATGTAATCTCTCACCACAATCTTCTATAACCAGACTCTCCAGGTGAACCAGAACACAATTACAGCTTACACTTTTCAGCATTGAACATGCGCGCAGTTCTATGGCCTTGATTGATGATGGCAAGCTATCGATCTCTACTAATAGGTCATTTTCGCGAAGCTTTAGAGTTTCCAGGCTGGGGCAACATTTTTGCGAGATGGATATCCTTGACAGAAGAGTCTCTCGTAAATATATATATTTGAGGTTATACAATGAAGAAGAAACGCACCCTGACAGAATATCCAATTCTTCTATGGGGCAGTTCATAATTTCCAGACTATGAAGGCTAGTAAGCAGCGCTAGTGCATTTGGTAAGCATCTCAACTTCTTACACTGAGAAATTCGAAGACGAGACATGGTGAACAAATATCTCATAGACTGAGGTAAATATTCCAACTCATCACACTTTGCTATAGTAAGAATGGCCAAGGAAGACAAATCGCCGATAGAAGGTCCCAAAGTTTTCAGAAGACCTCCTATTGTCAGCTTTTCCAATTTGCTCAGTTGACCAATGTTATATGGTAACTCCCTCAACCTGGTGAAGCCCACATCCAGCTCTTTGAGTGATCCCAGATTTGTAGTTTGAGGCAAACTCTGCAATTTCAGACATCCATGAACATTCAAAGTGTGCAGCTTTGTCATATTTTCTAGAATGTCCGACCTGAAGGTGAGCTCAGAGCAACTGCTTAAATTAATGTGTTCAAGATGAATGAGCTGATTAAATGAAGGTGGCAAAATCATCAACTCACTGCATCCACTTAAATCGAGATGCCGCAGGTTTCTTAAATAACCGAACTTGAAGGGCAGCGATTTTAGCTTATCACATCTTAACTCGATGTGCTCCAGCGATTTGAGACGGCAAAATTCTTCAGGTAGACCTTTCATGGGGGCTATTTTATTATAGGTTTCGGAGCTCAAGGATATCTTTTTCAAATCCTGTAGACATCCTATTGACCTCGGAAATCTCAGCAATCTGGGGGAATCGGAGATAACCAGCTCTCTTAACTGCACAGGAGGCTGGAGCCGCGTTCGTCTTTTAGTAAGACAATACCGTACAACAACTATAACAGAATTTAAGGCATTGATGTGCATAAATTAACAGTGAAGAAAAGGAAGATACTTACATCGGCTGCCTCGTTCCACAGTTCCTCTAATTTGTCAGCACCATGAAGCTCTAAAATTCTTAACTTCTTCAACGAAAGCCATGGCTGAAGAGCTGTATGTGGAAAGTTGACCCATCTCAGCCAGACAGGACCAGCTGATAGTGTTGCCATTTCTTCTGTAAAATAATTGTTTTTAACAATCAGGATTTCTAATCGCCGGCGAAACCTTCTACCTGATACTCTCACAAGCTCCATACACTCGTCATAAAACTCTTCTGTTTCCGCTTTAATCCCTCTAATCCCTCGAGACAGCACGTTTCCCTAAATGGAAAAACAGACAAAAGCAGCGAGCTTGTAAGACAATTAGTATAGCATCACATTTTCGTGTCAAAATAGAGGATGGTATATAAAACATGATAGTAAGCTCACCTCGACATCTATTTCGTTGTCGCTAATTTGCTGTGCTGACCAAAGACGGTAGGGAGACTTTTTCCTTGCAATTTCTTTTCCCAAATCCCTCACATGATCATGCATTGTTATGCGGTTTCTTTCATCAAGCTCAACCAGACACATATTCTCAAGTCTTTCGAGGCTATGTAGCCCACTCCATCCCGACCCATCCAACACTGTGACGGCCAATTGTTTTTCTTCTCCAGTAAAGAAACAAGCTATATCCAAGAATATCTCTTGTTCTTCCTCATCTAGTGCATCAAAGCTTACTTTTAGTGTGTCTTTAATGTCTTTGTGTAACACTCTGGAGACCTTATTTAATTGAGCATCCCAATATTCCAGGGACTTTCCACGAACTAGGCCTCCTAATATCTTAAGGGACAAGGGCAATCCCTTGCAGACTGTTAAAAACTCCTTAACAAGGTTTTTAAATCCATCCATTGGAGATGGCTGTAGGAAAGCATGCCAGCAAAATAGTTCCATGGCATATTCAGGATTTAATTCTTTCATTTTGTAAATAGAGGTGGAGGGGATTCCCCATGACATAAGAATGTCAGATTTTCGATTTGTGACAATAATCACACTACCTTGTTCAAGATTGTCTTTCATTGGTAGTAGAGATTCTAACTGATCTTGATGATCTACATCATCCAAAATAATAAACACCTGAACATAACTCAATTTCTCTACTAAAATTGTTTTTCCTCTTTCTACATTATCAATTGATAAATCTTTGAAACCAAGGTCTTGTAGCATCATTTTTTGGATGTTATGCAAATCTTTCTTTAGCACCTCTCGCACATTGTGAATAAAACTGCATTTATAAATGGAAAACGTTGTTTTGTTGTAGTATGCTTTTGCTAGTGTGGTTTTACCACACCCACCCATCCCAACAATCCCCACAATTTTTACGTTCTCAGAGAAGTCAAATATACGTCTTTCAAAATCTTCTACTATTCCATCAAGACCCACAAGATAATTGGCCACCACTAATGAAATCTTTTGAGAATGCTTCTTTATATAATCTTTAATGGTCTTCAACAACTCCCCTTTTCCTTTGTCACCACATAGACAAACATAAAAAAATGTCATCCAAATTAGTTTATTTCTCATATAAATAAATAATAAGACATTTTGTGTAAAAGCAAAATTTAGCCTTCTCAATTAAAATTCAAAAAAATAAGTTAAAGAAATAAAAAAATGTTTTATATATTAAGGAGGAGAGAAAGCTTAAAAAATTAGAGCATTTTGAAAAAACATCTTTCTATGTCTATTGAATTCTAAAATATAATTTAGAAAATATAAAAGAAAATAAAAATTTTAAAATTTTAATTTATTTTTCTAAATATGTTGTAATAGCTATTATATAATGGTTGCTATCCATTTTTAATATATTATTATAATTTATTTTATTTTTGAAAAATTATTATCTTTTTGATTTGGATGAGAGATTACATGTGTATAATAATTTTAATTGTTTATAGGTGTTAGCGTATTCTATTCTAATTAGGCTAACTTAAGTCTAGTTAGGTGTTGGAATTGGCCCTTGATTCATTCCCCATGAGGCATCAAGGTTGTTAAGGTGTCTTGAGAGGTGTCCAATCCCTCTCAACACCTCTCCCTTGCATAGAGGAGAGCAACTCGCCACCACTGCAAGAAAAGGAATCCTCTCCTCAATCCATGGCATGTCTGCATATTCTTATGGCATGTGGTTGCTCATCCTCATGCTTTATATTGAGGCTTTGAGCTCATTATTCTTAGTCAACTAAACACAATCTTATGCATTGTTC
Organism: Sequoia sempervirens; assembly: GCA_007258455.2. Classification (NCBI taxonomy): domain Eukaryota; kingdom Viridiplantae; phylum Streptophyta; class Pinopsida; order Cupressales; family Cupressaceae; genus Sequoia; species Sequoia sempervirens. The sequence continues at coordinate 477,092,835 of VDFB02058242.1, forward strand.
ATGTGCTTGTCTTCTATCTCCTAGATCTTCCTAATTCTAATATGATATCATAGCCGGAAGGAGATAGTTTCAGGCCTATAGGTGAATCAATTTATTGTCTTTAGTTTGTTTCTCTTTTCTATTCATGCCATCAATCTGCAATAAAGATTGAAACGGATCGACCCCACCCTGTTTCAAATTTGGCATTTGAAGCTCTGCTTACAGAATCAGATATCTCTATAATCCCTCATAACTGCAACCTTTGCTATTTTTTGGAAGCTTTGAACAACAGGTTCGATTTAGGGGTAGTCTGGGTGTTTTAATTTGCAGGGCCAATTCATTTTTTGCAAAACCGTGTTCACTCTCATAGAGGCACGTTTGACTCTTCATGAAGGCTAAATTTGTCTTTGCAATGATGTGATCTCCTCATTGAAGGTAACGATTCAACCCCAAGGCCATGAATGTTCTCTGTTGTAGGCGAATTTCTTGCATAGAATGCGACATTGGAAGCTGGAGACCGCGATTTGCTATCATATTTGTAGCCATCAAGCTGTTGTGGCGTCCGAGACAGGCCTGAGATAGGTGATTTCCTTCACTCAAAGCCACAGGTCCGTGCAGCCTGCTTAGAAGGGAGATTGCTTGTTTCTCTGTGCAGATTGGAGATTGTGTGGTGTGTTACTCTGTACAAAGCTGAGAAGATAGCCCGCAACAAGCAATAAGGCATGTTTCAGATTGGAGATTGTATGGAGTATTTATTTTTTAAGGCATTTGATGCAGTGTCAGTTCGTGGGGTTCAAAGTCCTCTTATTCACGACACCTTCAAGTCATTTCTCCTTACACTTGAAGAAAGGCAGTTTTTTCTATTTAATGGTTATCATTTAAATTGGTGACCATAATATGTTATCCCTGAAATAGTTTTATTTAACTACTTAATGCCTTCAAATGCATTTTGTTTTTTTATTTTTTGCATGTTTAGTTATGCTAAAAAGCACATACAATAAAATTACAAAATAGAAGGGGGGTGTAGATATTTGGAAAAATTTGTAAGGGGTATTTATCAATTTTGGGAAAATTTGTATGTGGAGGTTGATGATGTGACTTTCATAGTCACTATTAAATTGTAACATATAAAGTTAGCATATAAAGTTAGTCTTTAATGTTAACATATAAAGCTGACATATAAAGTTACACATTGTATTCACCCATCGAAGACGAAGGGTGAGGCACAAGTTGGCAAGAGGCCAATTCCCCCTCACAATCAAATCCTTTGTAATCTATAATTCACCCCGATTCCAACAATGGTTGGAAGGGCATATTAACCTCTTTGAAAAGTTTTTTTTTTTTTCTTTTCAAGTGGAGTTAATTAAATTAGGCCATTTTTTGCAAGAAATTAATTGTTTAATAACTTTTGCTCGGTAGCTTGAAACTGAGTACCGTTTTTTGCAAAAGTGGATGGTTTTTCATTCTCCATTCATTTTTTAAATTTATTTTGTAAAATGTACTAATTTATAAAGTTCCAAAATCTAGGGGGTCTCTCTTTCAATAGTTTTAAGGGGGCATTTTGCATTTGATCTTTTGCACATTTAGATTGGTCATGTCTACATGTTGCATAGTCAAGTGTACATATTGTGTGAGAACTCAACATGGGGATGAATTTTGTCCTCATTTCTCTCACACTATCTTTTCACTAATTTGTAAGACTACAAAACAGCCTACTACTATCGTCCTTCCAGATCTAACACTTTGGGATGTGTGGACATACAAAAAGTAACCTTTTTACTTTTTCCTATTTTATCCTTCCTTGTGCTTATTTGGCTTGATTTCACCTTGATTTAATGTTGTAATATGACTTATACATTCACATTAGGTCTTGAATATTCAAATAATTAAGACTTTATGATGTCTTGTGAACGTGTTGTGAAGTGTTGTAACACATTTCTACACTTTTCTAGACTCTTCGTATTATAATTCATCTAAATATTCCATTTTTATCACTTACCAAGTCGTATTTTAAAGTCTTGTAACAAGATTTCATGCTTTTCTAGGCTTGTCACCACTAATTACACCTTTCTTATACTTTATTTGCCCCCTTTATGCACTTATAGGCCTTAATTAAGTGTGATTTCGAATGTAAAACTGACAAATAGAATTAAAAAAAAAAAATTCACAACACCCACTTGCAAGCCTTGAGTGGGACCCATTCACCATGGGTGGCAAATGAGTCCCTCTTGGCACAAAATTTAAAATAAATTCAAATTTCCTTCGGGTTTTTATTCATTAAGACCTTATGTTGGCCTGTGATGTTGTATTTTTGGGAAATTTAGGCATAAGTGTGTATAAATATATGTTTTTCTATTCATTTTAACCTCCATCCACCTAATTCATTCAAGCATTTTTCCTTGCATTCAATCTCATTCATCCACTTAAGCATCATAGCATCATTTAATCAAGCAAATATCAAGCATCTCGGTGCAGCCATTGACATATCTTCAAACTTCAACAACAAAGGTTTGGTGAGTTTAAGACACTTGCATGTTGTTTATTCATCATTCCTTGTTTATTTCATTTCATTTCATTACCAAGGGTTTGATTACCAAAGTGGGATTTGACCAAGGTAAATCCCTATACTCTAACCCTTAACCATTTTCCCCCTCTTTGCATGTGTGTTTGCAGATCTTGTAGGAATATTTTTCAAATAAATAGGTGTTAAAAAGTGGTCAACAAGTCATCAAATATTTTCAAGTCAATTAAACCCTAATTCAAGCTTGGAGACTATAACACTCAACCTATTTTCTACAGATTTGGTTCTGTCAACCCGACAAGAAGACAAGTGTAGATTTGGACCTATAGAGTTGACCCCTGAATTTGCAAATTTTTGGAGGAGGAATACTTAGACATCAATGGAAAATGAGTCCCACTACTAGGCTAGAAAATTTATTTTCATTAGAATTCAGTTCTCGATAGTTAGAAATTGGTTCCAACACAATTTACCAAAAGAAGGACTAATTCGCCATCAATGACGAATGAGTCCCTCTAGTCATCAATGATGGTTTTCTAAAAGATTCCAAAATCTTCCAACATTAGCATTTCATCTACAGGTGCACTCTGTTTAGTATCATTCCATTATGTTTTTATTTGTGCATGTTTCTAGTTCATGTTTGCAAACAACACTGTGTTTTCAAACACTTCATATTTCATAGTTTTGCATGCATAATCAATAGTATTTTTCAATTCCTTGCATTTAGTTAACTTCATTTGGGCATATTGCATCAATTTCATATCCATGTTTGAGTGTAAACATTGCATTTTGGGCCCTAATCATACCTCCTTTTAGGTGAAAAACCCTAGAAGGAGCATATAGCATTTAGGTTACCAAAATATTTGTTTCCATTTTGGTGAACCTACATATTGAATGTTATCTTTCTAATTTTCAATGCCTTTACATCCTAGGACTCATACCATTAACCTTTGCATTTTTTGCATCCTAGGGTTTAGAAAATTGCATTAGTGAAACATCATATAGATTTAATTTTTGCACTTCAAAACATTATCAAAACTCAACTTATGCATTTACATCATAGTTTTGCATCTGAAAAGTATAAAAATCAATTTAATTTTTTGAAAAACACAAAAAAAATCTCATCCCTAGACTCATTCATGACCTTGGGAAAATCAGTTGAGTTGCACTTTCTGCACAACAATTTTAGTCATTTCTTAGTAATTTCTGCATTTCTATTTTCTGCTATTACTTTCCTGTTTCAGTTTACATAATTTATGTTATTCACATTTTATTGTTCCTAGTTTTCATTAGCATCCACCCCACCTCTTGTGGTATTTGTATGAGTGTTTGGTTCCCTATTTCTAATACTTTAGTGAGAAGAAGTTCTCGACTCATGGCTTCCCATGATAACACACTCATTGTGGACCTTGGGTTGTCTTGAGCTCCTACTCCTAGTATGGAAAATGGTGCATTAGGCATGGATACTACCACTAATACAATGTATGTTGACATATCAAATGCTCACATTTTGCAAGACAAAATACTTAACATTCATGAGGATTTAGCACATTTCAACAAAACTTGTTTCTTATAACCATTTCAACCACTACAATTCCTACTATAAACAACATCCATCGAATGCTTGAAAGTGATGAGGGTTTAGATGTTATGAAACAAATTGTTGAGAAATATCAAAAACATGCTTCTTCCCCCTCTAGCACATCTCAACCAACAAACACTGTAGTTAGCTAAGGAGGATCTCACACTCATCCTCCTACAATCATATCATCCATACCTACATATACCACTCCTCAAGTTAGAAAAACCATGCAACAAGTTAGTCATGTGAATCCTTCTTTCGCTATTCCAACTAGTATTCTTATTTCTTTTGTGACATCAAATATTCCATCCTCCACCACCTTCACTCCTCTTAGTGTTTGCTTCACTTGTCCCAACATTACACACACTCCATCACCATTCTCTCTTCCACCTCATACCAGTTACACTGACCCTCTCATTACACAACTCTTTCACACTATTTCCTCCATGCAACAACAAATATCTACCATTAACCAAAACCAAACCACACCACCCATGCACTATGTTCGTAGCAGCCCATTATCTTTAGAGATCTTATGAACACCGATGCTACAAGGAATTGAGATTCCTAGGTTTCAGAAGTATGGAGGCAAAGGAGATCCTAATAATCATGTCAATCCTATACATCGTTATGCAATGATTTTGTCCTTGAAGATAAACTATTAGCTAAACTATTTCCTAGGACCTTAAAGAACACTGCCTTGGAGTGGTTTTCAAACTTACCAAATCATTCAATTCAATCATTTAATGAGATTTTTGATCCATTAATAAGTCATTTCCAAGCCCATATGACTCCCAAAAATTCAATGGTTGATTTAATGAGGTGTAAACAAAATGCGGATGAAAAAGTGGCTGATTTCATTTCACATCATCAGTCATTGTATGCTCAAGTAGATGTCAAGATTCCTGATTCACAAGTCCAAAAGATGTTTATCAAAAACTTGCAAACTCATATTCAAGATAAATTGACCATGATGAAATTTCCTTCTTTCATGCATTTATGCACAACCCTTTGTGACTATCAAAACTCGATTACTAGTTGTGATGCAAAATCCACTCCTAGTAGAGCTAGGAAGTCTAAAAAAAACAACCAAAACAACTAAAAAACCTTTAGAAAACCAAACAAAGGCTTCTTAAAGTTCCATCCCTCTCCCCCACAACCAACTCAACTAATTCCTAATCAAGTGGTTGTTGGGGACCCAGAGAGACAATTTACTCCCTTACCTAATACTCTCCATAACACAATGAATCAAGTCCTAAAACAATATTAGATGATTACTTTACATGTCGTTAAACCATTAGATACTACTAAGCCTTTGCCTCCCAACTTTCAACCCAATGCTTATTTCCTTTTTCATAGATAAAATGGACATGGCACAGAATAGTGGAAGCATCTTAAACACATCGTGCATGACCTCATTGATTTTAGTCATCTATTCATTTCAAACGTTATTAAAGGCAATTTGTCTGTTGCCCCACCCAATCAAAATTTACAAATTTTTACCAATCCCATGCCCAAACATACAATGCCATTTGTCAAAGCTAGTGAAACTAAAAACAGTGATGTGATGATTGGTCATAAAACTGTTGAAAACACAGATCCTATTCAAAATCCTACTTCTATTAATCCTATGAATGATTTGGTAGGAGTGATAGACGTTATCCCTCATAAGGGCCCAACTAAGAAGAATCTTTATATTACTTTCACTTCTAAAGATATTTTCCAAATCTTCCCGATGGTCCTCTCTACATAACTAGACACATTTATGATATGCCCACTAATAGGATACTCATAGATCCTGCTTGTGGCGAGAATGTGATCATTGAGGAATTTTTGGTATTACATGATCTTTATCAAGATATTTATGACAAACCATGAGCATGGATCAAAACACATAATGGTTTCATGTGCCCTATGATAGGATAAATTGTCCTTCCATTACAAATAGGACCTAAGATACTCGATGTAACCTTTTCCATCAATCCACAATCAGATCAATTTCATCTGCAGCTAGGCTATCCATGGCTTTGCTTGATGAAAGTTGTCCCTTCAGTCATACACAAATGTTTAAAGTTTTTGCATGACAATGACATATTCATTGTTCACCATAGTGGCTTTAACCCTTTGTCTTCTAAAGGAAACTTCTCCTTAGAATCCTTTTGGCTAGAATCCATGGAGCCCATAACACCTCGCAAGGACTTCTTTTTCATTTCTTATCAAAAGTTTAAAGCAAAGAAAATTGCCAAATTTTTCCTAAGCGATCCATCCTCATGCCCCTCTAACACCCCCACCCTTGATGAGACAATGCTTCCACCTGAACTTGAGCCACCAACTTTAGATCAACCAAACATGAACACTTCCAATTCCTCATCCAAATGTCCATGCGATAATGAAACCAACCTCATCATACCCCCTTGCATTAAACAAGTGTATAAAGCAAAAGAGAAAGTGATTGACCCATCTTCTTTGGTTCCTTCTATTCTTCCCCCTTAGGAAGAAAAGGAGCCTATGGTGGCTCAACCCGCTCTTACACCCACACAACTTCAAAATAGAATCAAAATAAACTATGGTGCTAGGGAGCGTTAGTGTCACCGTCACCTCATTGCTCATCAATTACAAACTAAAGAAAACAAATAAAATCAACCTTTGTCTTTAACAGAAACAAAAAATAATGACCCTCCTCTTGAATCGCAACAAAATGATCTGATACAAGAACTGCAACCCTTGATACATCCTTCATTGCAAATCACTATCTACCCTCCCTTTCATGATAATCTGGATGATGAGGAGGAGGAGGAGGAAATCTCTAAAATAGATGAAGAGGTGCATAATGATTTTAATTCTTTATTTTCCTCTTCCATGAGCTTAAATGACCAAACTCCTCCACCAAGTGAAGAACCTGGTACTTCCCCTAGTTCAACACTTGCAATTCTCCCTCTCTTTGTACGCTTCCTCTATTTGTACCTCCATTCTTCTATATGTCATACATTTCTTGTGCTTTTGTTTTTTGTTTTCCTTTTCTGGATGATGCAAAGCATTGAGGCTTCCATGTCTCTTCCATGTTGACCCACAAGGTCTTTTCTTTTCATTTTTGTTTTGTTTTTTCCTTTTGGGGATGACACAAAGCATTGAGACTACCATGTCTCTTCCATGTTCACCCACAAGGTTTTTTCTTTTCATTTTTTTTTTTGTGTTTTCCTTTTGGGCATGACGCAAAGTGTTGAGACAAACATGTCTCTTCCATGTTGACCCACAAGGTCTTTTCTTTTCATTTTTTTTAATTTTTTTTTTCCTTTTGGGGATGACACAAAGCATTGATATGCCCAATGTCTCTCCCATGTTGGCCCAAATGGTCCTTTTATTTTCCTTTTTTCTTTTGTTTTGTGTTTTCCTTTTGGGGAGGACACAAGGCATTGAGACCAAAATGTCTCCTCCATGTTGACCCAAAAGCTTTTCCTTTCCTTTTCTATTTTATTTTTGATTGTTTTTTCCTTTTGGGGACAATTCAAAGTGTTGAGACTGCAATTTCTCTTCCATGTTGACCCAAAATGGATTCCATTTCTTTTGGTTTTCGCTCTCTTTATGTCATTCTTCCAGTTCTATGTATTCAGGGAATGATGACAATTCTGAGCTCTTTCATAAAAACATTGAAGCAATGAACATACTAACCCCAAATCCATAGATCCCTTATGTGTTTGGTGTGTTCCTTCTAGGGGAAACCCCTCTTTCTTTTGTTTCTCTTTCTTTTGCATGGTGTAGCCTTACTCAGAAACATATGATTTGGCATAAGGGCTTTCCAAGTTGGCTCTCGTATCCTGTTTTATTTTTTTATTTTTCATTTGCTACTTTAAAGTAATTCTCACATAACGGTTTGTAGCAATTCCTTTAAAGTGGTGGCATACATTGGCATTATCCATTTTGCAATTTTCTTTTTCCTAGTTCTTAGTGGAGCCTTGTTACTTCATATGATGTGTTTGTCACTTTTTAGATGACATGTTGGGTGTGATTTCCTCCATAAGCATGATCTACATTCCTCTTAGTGGCTTGATGTGATGCACTACATCCCCTAAGTTGCAAATATTCTAATCTTTGATTGGTCCTCTCTTGGAGACAAGACACAATGTTCCCTAAGTCAAGACCTTGCACGAACTAAACAAGACTCATTTGAACATTTCTTTTGCATGTTACATTTTACATTTACATGGCCACCTTGCATAACACAACTTCCATGCTTGTGGTACCATTTCATTTGTTCATGAGTTTGAAGCATATGAAGCTTTGCTTGTCTCATGAAGCATGAATTGACGTTGTCTTTTGTGGTTCCTTATTAAAGTTATTAGGAGGTATAACATTAGTATGGTTGAGTGGGAAAGACCCTTCTAATGCATGACTTTTCCCCATAGCCACCTTGTGGATTTCTCACCCCTCAAACAACCAAAAGTTCTATGGCCCTAGAGTGAGCATACTTGGGATTTCTCACCTGGCAGACAACCATGAGTTTCATTTCCCTAGAGTGAGTACACATTTCTTGTTCCAAACAAACATCCTATATCTAATCCAAAACGAGCTAAATAGATGACCGAAGCTTCATTCTCTTTTTCATCACTTTCATGTGTGTTCTTCTGTGCTTATGATTGATTTGCCAAGGGATATTCATCATGCAGGCTTGATCATCCCTCTTGATCATTTTTTTCTCATCTTATCAAGCATTAGTACATTTGGACCCCTCCTGAGATGCGTTGCTCTACTTTAGTGTGAGTTTGAAGCAAGTTCATCATATCACTAAAGTGGGGGCTAACTATGGACATAGAAAAATTAACCCTTTTACTTTTTCTTGTTTTTTCCCTCCTTGTGCTTATTTGGCTTGAGTTCACCTTGATTTAATGTTTTAATCCAACTTATACATTCACATTAGGTCTTGAATATTCAAACAATTAAGACTTTATGATGTCTTGTGAAGTTGTTGTGAAGTGTTATAACACATGTCTACACTTTTTTAGACTCTTCTTATTATAGTTCATCTAAATATTCCCTTTTCATCACTTACCAAGTCCTATTTTAAAGTCTTGTAACAAGATTTCACACTTTTCTAGGCTTGTCACCACTAATTACACCTTTCTTATACTTTATTTGGCCCCTTTATGCACTTATATTCCTTAATTAATTGTGTTTCTGAATGTAAACCTGAAAAATAGCATTAAAAGCAAATTAATTCCTGACACCCACTTGCAAGCCTTGAGTGGGATTCATTTTCCATGGGTGGCGAATGAGTCGATCTTGGCACAAAATTCAAAATAAATTAAAATTTCCTTCGGGTTTTTATTCATTAAGACCTTATGTTGGCTTGTGATGTATTTTCATGAAATTAGGGCATAAGTATGTATAAATATATGCTTTTTTATTCATTTTAACCCCCATTCACCTAATTCATTCAAGCATTCATCCTTGCATTCAATCTCATTAATCCACTTAAGCATCATAACATCATTTAATCAAGCAAATATCAAGCATCTTGGAGCAACCATTGACATATCTTCAGACTTCAACAACAAGGGTTTGGTGAGTTTAGGACACTTGCATGTTTTTTATTCATCATTCCTTGTTTATTTCATTTTGTTTCTTTACCAAGGGTTTGACTACCAAAGTGGGATTTGACCAAGGCAAATCCCTATACTCTAACCCTTAACCATTTTCCCCCTCTTTGCATGTGTGTTTGCAGGTCTTGTAGGAAGATTTTTCAAAGAAATAGGTGTTGAAAAGTGGTCAATAAGTCATCAAATCTTTTCAAGTCAACTAAACCCTAATTCAAGCTTGGAGACAATATTTAGCCCATTTTCTACAGATTTGGTTCCATCAACCCGATAAGAAGACAAATGCAGATTTAGACCCACAAAGTTGACCCATGAATTTGTAGATTTTTGGAGGAGGACTGATTCTCCATCAGTGGTGAATGAGTCCCACTTCCAAGCTATAAAATTTTATTTTCATGATAATTTAGTTCCCGACAGTCAGAAACTGGTTCCGACATAGTTTACCAGAAGAAGGGTTGGTTCACCATCAGTGGTGAATGAGTCCCACTAGTCATCAATAGTGGTTTTTGATAGATTCCAAAACTTTCTAGCATCAACATTTCATGTCTAGATACACTCTATTCAGTATCATTTTATTCTATTTTCATTTGTGCATGTTTCTAGTTCATGTTTGCATACAACACTATGTTTTCAAACACTTCATTTTTCATTGTTTTGCATACATAATCAATAGTATTTTTTAGTTCCTTGCATTTATTTAACTTCATTTAGGCATATTCAATCTATTCATATCCCTCTTTGAGTGTAAACATTGCATTTTGGGCCCTAATCATTCCTCCTTTTAGGCGAAAAACCTTAGAAGGAGCATATAGCATTAAGGTTACCAAAATCTTTGTTTCCAGGATGTATATCTACCCAATATTTCATGTCTTTTCATAGAATCCCTTCTTGTTGATTTGGATGACACTATTGAGGACATTCGTCTTCTTTTGGATGTCAGCTTCATTGAAGTTGCATTAGCCTTGTCTTCTTTAGATATTCTTGCTCATGCCTTACCTACTTCAGCTTCTATAGTGACAGTATCAGATTCTAATGGTTCCAGTTATCACCATACATCTATGATCCCTATGGTAACTATTCCTAAATATTTTTCACAATCAGCTTTGGCTTGGAGATCATCGAGCATTCTACGAAGACACTATGGGCATCATCTAATTCTTTGGATCTTGTGCATAATTCAAAGACCTTTATACTTCTTTCTACATGTTCCTATCAAGAAAGGGAAGATTATTTGCACACTTTTGCAGTTCGCCTTCTTCCTAAGGGGAGAAATGTGGTTCAACATTCATGGATTCTCTTCAAAATACTGCAGTGATCATCTACATGCACTACAACATATCTTATGGGGAGCTTCCATGTCTCTCTTTGTACTCCTATTTTGGGGAAATTTTTTGTACACATGTGACAAAAGTTTCCCTAGGGGGGTCATTATACAAGTCCTCTTTCTTCTTCACTTGTTTTCTTTTGCATGCATTTTGTTTCTCTTTTTGGAGAGGAGTTTTTTCCCACATGGGTTTTTTCCTTTTACTCCACCTGATGAGAAACTTTTGTACATGGGTACCTAACACAGCTAGTAGCCAAGACCCATTTTCTTCATACCCACCTAAGCTATGCTTAAGGTGGGGTGTTAGTGTATTCTACTCTAGTTAGGTTAACTTTAGCCTAGTTAGGTGTTGGAATTGACCCTTGACTCATTCCCCATGAGGTGTCAAGGTTGTTGATGTGTCTTGAGAGGTGTCCAATCCCTCTCGACACCTCTCCCTTCCATAGAGGAGAGAAACTTGCCACCACTGCAAGATGAGGAACTTCCTCTCCTCAATCCATGGCATGTGTACCTATTCTTATGGCATGTGGTTTCTCATCATAATGCTTTATATTGAGGCTTTGAGCTCATTATTCTTGGGTCAACTAAATACAATCTTATGCATTATTCATGTGCTTGTCTTTTATCTCCTAGATCTTCCTAATTCTAATAGTAGGAAATTTGTCCCTACTTTTACTACTTTGTAAAAAATATCAAAATACTCTTGTAGTGTAGGAAAAAGTATTCCTTTTTCACAATTAAGAATATTAAAATGAGCTAAATTATGCCTTAATTTAGTGTTGTAATATGTATTTTACATATTCACATTGAGTTTAGGGCCTTATTAAATAAAATGGACTTAAATTTTCATTATTTATGGTGTTGTAATGTGCACCTATACACTTTCACACTAATCTAAAGCTTTATTAATTAATTGAGGTTAATTATGCCTTAATTGGCCCCTTTAATTCAAATCCAAGCCTAATTAAATGTAATTTCCGAAGGGTGAAACCTGCCATTCATCAATGCCATAACATAACACTTAACATTGGAGAATGTGTGTGCTAAGTGACCTAGGACCCATTCGCCCAAGGGCGAATGGGGACTCACTTAGACCTAGGACCTAAATTTCAAATATGTTTTTGGTGGTATTTCAATGATTTCAAATGTGTATTTACATGTTGCCTTGTGTTATTTAAATTTCAAGAATTAATGTTAATATATGTATAAATAAGAGGTCATTTCACTATGTTTCTTCCTAAGACTTTCAAGCATTCTAGCAAATTCAAGTTATCTTAAGAACACTTTCAAGAGAGCATTTCAAGAACATCTCAAGGCATTCAAAAGGAAGATTTATTTGAAGACTATTGCAGCAATCAAGATTCCATTATCATGTCAAAGTTATTTGAGATAATATGTGGATGCAGTGTTCAAGAGCCATCCAAGCATTCAAAGGCATTTTTCAAATCAAGTTTCATGATCAAGATCCACATCCATTGAATCCATTTCATGCAAGTCGTAACTCTACATATTCTAAGGTTCAAACAGGGTTTGGTGAGTTGTGACATTTTATTTGTTCATTCATCATTCCTTCATGATATTTTATTTCATTACAAGGTTTAATTACCAAAATGTGGTTTGACCAAGGCAAACCCCCATTCACTAACAAAACAACATTTTTCTCTCTTGATGTATGTTTGCAGGTTTTAGGTGGAAGATCTATTGAAGAGAAAAATTACAAACTTGTCCCCATTCTTGCAATTTCATGGAAATTGGCTTGTAGGATTTATTTTTCATCTTTTCAACTGTGAGACTTGAGAATCTAGGAGTGCATACATAGAGGAAGAGAACCTAGAAACCATTTTTCAGTAGCCCTAGCCAGGACCCATTCACCATAGGGTGAATGAGTCCTCAGTAACTTCAATTTTTCATGTAATTCTTCATCTTTTTCCTTTCACCATGTACCTCTTCTTATATATCTAAGATCATGGAAAGGTATAAAGTGTCCTTCCAACATTCACATCATATTCACTAGTAGCATTGATTCTCTTAAAAAAAAATTATATTTAACCATTATGATGGAACTGTAATTAGTATATTCCCTTTTATCTTATTTTATATCCTTTAAAATTATTTAATTTTTTATAGTAAATTACTTTCTTTTTAAGTTTCATTTTACCCTTTATATTTATCCCTTTTTTTACGAAAAAAGTAAAAATAATATTTAGGAAAGAGAATCTAATATGATTTTTAGAAAAATAACGAACAAAAGAAAAACTTAATCTAATATGGGACCAAAGAATAACCTTAACTTTATATTTAGTAGGAGGATAGGCATTGGTGAGAAAAATAGTACTCCCAAAATAAATAAAAAGAGATTGCCACTTATAAGGAATGTCTACTAGTAGTCAAACAATAAGGAGTAAACCTCTAAGGATCCCATAAACAAGCCAAGCTTCCAATCGTACTTCATGCCCCAATAAACTTACATTGAATACCCCTCCAAATAGAAATAAAAAATAATTCATTTCCTCCATAGAATTTTTAGTTTCTTGAAGAAAAACAATGTTTTGTGTGTGATCCCTTAGAAGATCTAAAACATTATTTTGATGAGAGGTGTTACTCAAAACCTTAGTATTAGAAAGAAAAAATATTTTAGGGAATTACAAAAGTGACTCTCTAATATCCTAATAACATTAAACTATACCAAAGATCCTCATATCATATATACCCTTTCCTTATTTCATTCCCTCCCTACCTTGAAATTTTCTTTATTCCCTACTTCATTATAGATTTTTCCTAGATACCCAATAAGGGAGGGGATTTTTTCTTGCTATCATCAATTGTTCCTAAATATAGGAGTTGCATCTAGAATGACATTATCAACAAAGTTAACCAAAATTATTTTTTCACTAAATGAAGACTTGTATATCTAATCTACAAACTACATTATTAACTTCCTAATTGTAGAATATTTCTTTAATATTATTAGGAGGGAATTAAATCACTTCTTTAGATATCATATTATAGGGGAGGAGATTTTCTACCCTCAAGACGATAATGTCTCAAGGAGAAAATGGCCCTCAACTACCTCAAAGATCAAATCTTAGGTGACAACATAAAATGATGGGGGGGATTTATTTATTTTATACATAATTAAAAGGGGAGAGTTTCAAAAATTGAAATAGCAGGTTACAAAGGTTCTCTAGATAAAATGACAAGCTCTTGGCCAAGGATGACAGTGCAATGCACAAACGTCCCTATGGCACGTTGGAATCTCATATGGACTAAAAACCTAGGATGCCACAAAAAGTGACTAAGAACCTACTAACAATTTTGATAACCAAACTCTTGAAATGAAAGAAAATAATATAGAATAACAAAAATAAAAGAAATGCAAACTAAATAGAATGTGAATTACAAAATGAGAGAAGTTAAAGAAAATAATCACAATGGACTAGGAAATTAAGCCTCCAACAAATAAATCTCTCAAATACTTGCACAAATAAGACCAAAGAGAAATATTGGGGATGTTTCGGGGCTTTCCTTAGTCAAAACCCCGTTTTGGTGTTTCCACCTACACATATACCTAGATAGATAGATTGATTGATCAAACATATAAATAGATGAGATGAAAAATGTGTAGACAAGGGATGTGGTAAATCCCAAGATGCTCAAAGACGTAAGAAAAATAGATATTACCAGTAAGGCTTGAAGAATCCAAAGAGAGAGAGAGAGAGAAAAGAAGAGAAAGAAAGAGCTATGAGAGCCAAGAAAGTTTTAAAGATTGTTGTGAGAGCTTGAGACTGTTGTGGGGTAAACCCACAAAAGTGGTTTACAATTCAAGTGAGGAAGGAAAACTCACAAAAAATGACCCCATGGCAAAAAAATTGATTTTATGGGTTTGTACAAACCTACTGGTTCAATTGAACCCATTTAATTCTTTCTCGCCAGAAAACCAAACAAAATGCATTATGGAAGGGTGGTTTTCTCAAACCTCTAGGGGTTTGTACGAATCCCCCTTATCCCTCATTCTCCCCATAAGACACAAAAAAAAATAAAGAAATTGCACTTCGGAGCTTGGGTTGAAGATGAAAATAATAGAGACTTTATAAGCCCAACTAGAATCAAGTAGTCCTCAGAACAAGCTATCCAACAAATATAGTTTTAATATATTTTGGTTTTATTATATATTTTTTTCTTTAGTTTTATTAAACATAGGTTTTTCACCAAAAATCAAGCTCTCTATTCTGCACATGTGGAAAAGTAGCAAATTATCAAAAAAAATTAAAAAATATGAGTTCACTACATATTGAAGTCCTTGATCCAACAGAAAAAAAAAAAAAATTTCAATACATACAAAAAAAGTTACGCATTTTACAGTTGTGCTATGTCTAAATTGTAATTGGTTTGAATTTGAAACTTGATTAAAAAAAAAAAATCAATAAAAAACTATCTAACCAAGTGGAAACACTAGATATAAGAGTTACAAATCTAAATTCGAAAGAATTTAAATTTTACCCTTCATGGAAAAAAGTTATGCATTATACAGTGAGTGTCGCTTTTTAAAAATGTTTTTCTCTGAAAAAAAACTAGTTTTCAAGGAGATGGAAAAAGAAGTGCAAACTGATTCCAAAAAATTTGAAAAAATATATTTAGAATCTATAGAAAAAATGTCACGAAACTCTAGTTTGCATCATTTTCAAATTTCTCACGATTTAACCACTATAAGTGCCCAAAAGTCAAGATTTAGTTTAAAAAAAGTATTTTAGTGTCCAGTTTGACCAAAAATTGTAAACCACTATTGTGGGATCACCCACATGGCAAGTTGTAGCGAGTTGTGTGAGCTTGAGAAAAGAGATATCTTGAGAAAGACAACATGTACAGAGTAAAAAAATAGATTTAGAAGTGAGAAGATAAGGGAAAAGGAGGTTGCTAAGCTATTACAAATTGTCCCAAGCTATTTTCATTGACTTGGGTAGGTGAACAGTTGCAAAACACTTCTAAGAAATGACATTTGAACATTAAAATTTCATGGGACGCTAGCAGAATGCATGGAAATCCCCGCAATGCACTAGTGTCTAGATAAATCATGCTAAAAAATGGTGGGAAATGAGGAAAACACAAGGTTAACACAAAACTAACACACAACGATAGCTTCTTAAAAAGGCCTTGAGCATCTTGAAGGAAAAATGGTTGATGCAAGGGCTAAGATGAGTCTACACAAATATTAAGGGGGTGAACACTAAAGTGGATACAAAAGTGTAGCTGAAATTACAAGGGTATGCAATTTTTGACACTACGCATATGTATGCTTGTAGAATCCTCAATTTCATTTGGGTTTGGTAAAATACCAAAATCATGGACACCCACACCTTGGATAGAAAGGGTCTCTTTGTGCATAATATGTTATGAATGCTTAAAATTCTCAAGGACATCAAATCTATTATTAAAGTTACCTTTTAGGGGTTCTCTTCTTTAACAATTCACACACTTCCCCTTATTTTGATATTTCATAGAAATAAGCCCATTTGAGTCTTGTTCTCCTGTATGAGTCGGGGAAAAGCTTTGACTTAGGTTGCAAAAAAATATTGAGAAACCTATGGCACCTCTGGAGCCTTCTTAAGAAAATTCATTTGTAAATTCTCATGAGTATGACATGCACAACATATGAAAAATGATTAACTTCATAATCTAATTTTTGGATCCATTGTATATTATCTAATCTTATCTCTAAAGAATAATGCAAAATATTATTCAAATAAATTTTAAGATAGGTGTGAACATAATTTGTTACCTTGCTTCCACACACTTGATGAGAAAGGACCAATGGTTTCCCAAGGACATCTACTATATACTCTAGGATATTAGGTCTCTGCATTTTTATAGGGATTTGAAGTAAGCAAGCCCAAACTGATATTTTGAAAGGGAGCTCTTCCATTGGATCAAACAGATTTGATAAATAAACCAACCTAATCATGAAAATATGGACCCCCTTTGAAAATCATATTCAAATCTGCCATTCTTAAAAAAACTAAAACAAAAAATAACTATTTACAACTAAAATAATTTCCATGTCCCCTTAGGTTGCCAATTTTTTCTATACCTTGTTTTCAAAGGAGGGCAAAGAAATCTAAATATCCATAAACTTGAGAAAAGCATAGTCCTAAAGAAAAAGCATGCCATCAGCAATCAAATCTGGATTTACATGTAAAATCAGTCGATACCTGCTTTTCTCCAATACACCCAGTTCATTTTACTCGATTTTCCAACATCTACTCTGATCTAAATTCATTGGTTGCATACAGTAAAAATCAGACTTCTTTATCATGCCTACAAGAGGAGGGCTCATCGGATCGAATAGCTTCTTTAAAAGACAAACGAGGGACCCCGCCGGACCCCCAATCGCCATCCAGCCGACAGAAAGTATCAAACCGTGCAAATACAGAAAAGTGATCGAAATAATGTGTGAAGGAGCACAGGTTCCAGTGAATGATGGTAAAGGACCCCCCACTAATTTCTCTACGCCGTTTCCATATGATGAAATGCCGTGAGAAGCAAATGGGCAAAGGAAAACGCATCAATCTCAAAGATCCCAGAGTTTTTTAATTGTAAGGTGTCCACTTCCAAACTTTAATATCTATTGGTGATGAGATATTACCTAATCAAGCACCCATGGAAAAGACTGATTGGACTTCCGTTTAGAAGAAAAAGGTTCAGAAAGATTCATACAAGATGGTTCTTAGCTCCCATGGAAAGATGGAAGAGGTTGGTGAAGGGAAAGGTTTGAGAAAAGGTTTAGTTAAATATTTATTGAATTTATATTAATATTTTTGGTTTTTTATTTTTTTTTATTTGTAGTTATGATTTGTTATGTTTGATATAATTTTTTATAATATTTTTTATTTTTATTACATGTTTTTATAATTTAATGGTGTTGGTCTTGTTTTTATTTGTATCTATAATAAAAAGATGTTTTTTAAGATAGTTTTTAAAATTTAAAGTTAGAAAAGTTATTGATACATTTAATTTTAAGACAATGATGATATATTTAGTAATTAAATATAATAGAGAGTTCTCTTGAAAGTATTTGGAATCAAGATAGTTGATTTGGGTCTTAACATTGATACTACTTAATCTCTTATATATAAATTTGAATGATAGCTATGACTTATAGTCAACTAGTTTATGTAAATTAGAATTTATGTTTCTTTGAATTTTGTTAGTGATCACAATTGTTATAGAAAAACTTGAGATAAGATTATATATACTAGTTGAACAATAGCACATAAAATTATTTGTTTATAAAAAAACTTAAAATTAAAATTTATAAAGGAAATGCTGAAGTACTAAAGATCAACAGTAAACTAGAGAGGAAAACCTTACACAGAATTCAGATTCAATATAAATTGTTCCAGTCTATCTTAAAAAGTGAAAGAGATTCCATTGTACAACAACTACGTTGTAATGAGATATAACATATCATAACATCTGCAGAAAAGAGATTATTTAGTACTTACTCATCATTCTTCACGATGTAGCCAGAAAGATATGAAACCTTTTGCAGCGCCCTTTTCCAATCCTGAAGCGTTTCTGAAGTATATCTGGATTTGTTTTTAGGGTTGGAAAATGCATGAGCATAGATTCCCTTTCCCTCACAAATCCAGTGGATATCCTTGGGGTCAACATTGTAGAAGACAGGAATGATTTTCTTGCCAGTTTTTAGCATAAACGATAGCTCGGCCAAGCACCAAGGAGATTCTGCATAGTTGGGTGAAAGGATAGCAATGTGAAGGAAAGATGTAGTCATGGCTTTCTCTATCTCAGATGGTATGGAATCACCGAGCTCAAGCTCTGGTTTATCTAAGAAAACTTGAAGTCCCATGCCGTGGAGGGTATCGTAGATAGAGGCGGCCAGCGTTTCTTTGGCGTCAGGGCCACGATGATTTATGAATACATCGTAGCTTACCTTCTTTGTTGGTGTAGAAGACGATCCAGATGCAGATGGCGGCAGAATTTCCTCAAAGGCATGGTTCGTCTGAGTGGTCGTCGCCATGGAAATGGATTGAAGAGGAACTGAAAGAAAGGATAGGTCTTAGGGTGATTGATAAGAGCAGAGAATATGCAAAACAGAGAGAGGCACAGGGGGTCAAGGATAGAAGAGAATGGTAAGGCGGTGAGCAAATAGACAGAAGTGGTAAGAAATAAAGGGCATCAGCAGAAAAGATGGAGGAAAGGACCCCACAAAAATTAATGTACGCGGTTTTAAAATAGTACGAAATTCCGTTTGAAAATACTGCTTGGGTTCAAATTTGTTTGTTTAGCCGCTCCAAAAAGCTGAAGTGATTGTTTGTTAAGTTAATGATGTTTAAAGGATCTGCATTAATTTCTTTATGGTGTACCTATATATTAAAAGGGGAAATTATAATTCATTAAACAAAACTGTTTAGATGTCAATTAGAAAAATATAACAGTCGTAGAAATAAAATTCATAGATTTTCATCAACAATATATATTTTATAACTGTAGACACTCAACAGACTTTTTATAATCATGCTAATTATGATGACAGTTAATTGGAGTTGTTCACCAGCAAATTGGACATCTAATGACAACAAGCTAAGAGTTATTGATAGTTACTTGACGATTATTAAACATGATTGAAACTAAAACCTATTATGTTGGAGCATTAATTCCAACACCCCCTCTTAATGCTACAACACTAAACTGAATAACAACATAAAACAATACATTATATAGAAGTTGTTCTTTGAAAACAGTTATTGGATTGATAAGAATTCTTCAAGCTAATTCTAAGTATAGTCACCTAGCTATCATCCAAGTTCCCAAAATCATTTGACACCATTTGCACATGAAGTGTCTCATCAGCTTCATAAAGGTATGATTTTGAAATTCCACATTTCAGATCTCTCCTAAACTATTAGACACTAATCCTCACATGCATGTCTCATAATCCTAATGAGGTATAGTTTCTCCAATCCATTAGCACCTCAAACTATTGAGCATCTATCTATCCTCTACTACATCCTTCTCTATCTTCAAAGTGTTGGCCTCTTCAAAATAGAACAATTGCTTCATCTTCAATGAAGCCATCATCACTATCATTCGGTGGTTCTTCAACAATTACTGACATTCTCTCAGCTCTTATGGTTGGAGAAAACTTCTTTTCCAAATCCTCCACAACACATAGCATCAAACTTGACATAGACTCATAGCAAGACCTCCTCTTAGCTGTAATATCAAATTAGAACAATATAACAGAACAAAAATACAAAGAATAGAACTATAAATAAAACTCATGTAATATTCATCAACAATACATATTTTATAGTTGCGTACACTCAATAGTCTTTCTATTATCATGTTAATTATGATGACAACTAACTAGAGTTGTTCAACAACAAACTAGACATCTAATGACAACAAACTAAGAGTTATGGATAGCTACCCGATTGTTATTAAACATGATTGAAACTAACACCTATTATGTTGGAGCATTAATTCCAACAATGACTTCATACTAATTTATCTAAGTGGTATGATGGAGTGATAAAGTTTATGTGTGAGATATAGAATTTTGTTTCTTCGTGTGAAGGCTAGGTTAATTTAATAAGATGCATTTGCATGCAAACTCACACATATAAACTTTTATAAATTAATTGAGGAGTTCAACTTATAAATTTTAATTATTTATAATAAATGTGAATGTAAATAAAAGGAAATGTCTAAAAAATTGATATAGAAAATAGATCTATATACTTATAGACTTGGAATATGGTATTATTGATAGGTAAATTCACCATGAGATTTTTAAAAAATGTTTACTTTGTGTAGGGACTGTTGGTGCTCCCAACTATTGTTCTACAATAGTAGATAAATCACTTACAATCCAAACATGGGGCATAGGTCAATTTAGACTCAAAGGGTAAGACTCATCATGAGGTTGTAAGTAGTTTTGGGACTATTGACAAGAGTAGATAGCTCCTCTACATTTTTTTTTTGAGTGGCCAAGGAGGGTGTTCTTAAAGGTCTGGTACCGAAAAATTATAGAGAAATGAGCATAGACTAGGTCACACAACTCACTTATACCCTATATGTAAGGATATCACAATTATCTCACTAAATACCCCTTGTACTAGCTTACAAGTCTTGTAAATCTAAAGATCATTACTATATAAAATTGAAAAATAAGTTCCACATGAAACAAAAGATGTGGCATAGTTTATATCCCTAAAGATGAATCTCCATATATTTTTCATTTTGCATGTGTACCCTTAAAATCCAAATGGGCATAACTCTATAAACATTAATAGAAAACAAGCTCTTATAAGCTTATTTTACATAATCATGCAAATTGGCCCAACCTAAGCTATATTAATTCTGCAAGTACATATAAATACATTTAAAGTTTAAATTTGATAAGTTCACCAAAGAGGACTAGTTCCTTAATTCATCAAGAAATATAGTTAATAGTCTAATGAAACATGTAGACATATGTGCAAAATCTAAAATAGATAACAATGAGTGCATACAAGATCCTATATATAAATCAAAGACAAAAGAAGCATCACACAACTAGTTCTTATTGAATAATCAATGGCTACTTGAAGATATTATATATGTTATTGTAATAATTTCTTCAAAAATACTTGAAGAAGGTTTCAAATATGTTATAGCAACAAACTAGTAAATGATGGCGTGTCAAAAAATATGACCCCAAAGACATAGACACTATCCCCTAAAATTTTGAATTAGACATGGAGATATATAGATGTCTTTGCAAGACAAAACCTTCTCTATATTTGCAAGTAATGAATGAAAAAAACTCAAAATTAGACATACACAATTTGATGCCAAAGAATATTCAAAGCTAGAGGAAACCTATACAAATTTGGTTCAAGGACCCAATATTGCAAACAATCCAAATTTGAACATTGTTGTTGATTAAATATATTGTCTAGAATCCTATAAATTGGGTTCAAAACTTAGATTTGGGAATGCATGTTGACCTAGGACAATGAGGTAAAATCATAAATAGACTATGTATATTCAAGGGCCAATTTATAAAGTGGGTAGCCCCTATATGATTCTCTCTTTCTAAGGCCAAGGAGGGCAATCTAAGTTGTCACTGATAGGATAGTATCTTGCCATTGCTGCATATGCATACATGTTTAACATAGGCACATGTGTCTCCTTGTGCCTTTGTTGGTTTTGTCATGAGATTTTAGATCTTGGAGGCTTGATCATCCTCCTTGATCTTTGTCGTCTTATCATTCCAACGATTGAAAAATTAGAATTTTATGAGCAATTTTATAGCAATCTTATGAGCATTCAAGAGAAGATATAATAGAGATTTATTGTAGCAATCAAGATCTATTCATCATGTCAAAGTCTTCTTGCATCATGCATGTTTTTGGAGCTAACATTGTGATGTAGGTTTCAAGATCAAGCTCAAGTATTCAAAGCATTATTCAATTGTCAAGATCCACATCCAATTTAGCCATTTCATGCAACTTAAAGGTTTTCTAAGATCTCCATTATCAAGGTTTCGTTCAAGGGTTTGTTGACTGGTAACATAGCTTTGTGCATTCTTCATTCCCTCTTTCGTACTTTATTTCAATTCAAGATTTCATTACCAAACATGGTTTGACAAAGGCAAACCCCCATTCACCCAAAAACAAACATTTTTCTCTCTTGTGTGTGTGATTGCAGACTTAGGTTGAAGAAGGATTGAAAAGCTTTTGAAGTGAAATATTGGAAAAGTTGTCAAAGATGTCAAATCATGGAATCTGACCTACAAATCTGATTTCCAAATTTTTGACATTGAAACTTGGAAAAATTAGAAGCTAAAGATTAGCATCAAAGATTCCCAAAAGTTACAAAAAAATCCTGAAAAAAGACCCATTCGCCCATGGGAGAATGAGTTTCAATTAACCTTCAGTTACTGCCTCTTGGTGACTAGTAAACACATTTTTTCCCTTCTCAAATCTACATTTAGTTTTCTGGTTGTGATAATATTGATTTTAATATTGTTGTTTTAAGTGTTAGATTGCATTTTGGAGTTTATCTTCTATTTTTTAGTTTTTCCCCCCAAAGTGCGATTTGGATTTGACCCTCATCTTTCAAGCATAAGGAAATCTGAAGATTTTCACATTGAGTCAATTCACCTAAGGGTTGTTAGTCAATTCTTCATGGGGATCTCATTTCCTAATGAATTAGTGAGAAATAGGTCCATCATACCCCCTTATTACCCTTTTCCATATTTGGTTGGAACCTATTTTACTTCTATTCATAGTCAAATGTGTAGCAAAGGATATACCTTTACATTGCATGCAAAAGGTTGTGAGATTAGGAAGGAAAGGTTTGGAAGATTAGTTGCAGAAGGTGCTCTAGGACAAATGGAAGAAACTTTTTATTGGTTCAATTCAATGAGTGTTGGCTATGACACAAGCAGATGGGACACATCAATTTTGACAATATGGTGAAAATCAACTCTACTCATGCGGTGAGAGATATGCATAAGATAACTAAGCTTACAAACACATTATGCAAGGAGTGTCAAATCGGAAACTAGGAAAAGACAAGTTTCAAGAGAAAGGAGTGATCTTATACAATGTCATTGGAGCTTATTCACGCTAACCTATGTGGACCTACAAGAACAAAGAGTCAACGAGGTGAAAGGAATTTCATGAACATGTTTATTGATTACTACTCTAGTTAAGAGAAAATCAGAAGCTTTTGATAAGTTTAAGATTTTCAAAGAAAAAGTTGAGAACGAAATGAATGCTAAGATCAAATGTTTAAGATCTGATAGAGGAGGTGAATTTACTTCATATGAATTCAAATTTTTTTGTGAAGATAATGGTATTAGGAAACATTTGTTTGCTTCTAGGGAATGCTCAGTAGAATAGTGTAATGGAGAGGAAGAATAGGACTATGCAAGATATGGCTAGGGAAATGTTGAAAGATGTAGATTTTTTTGATATGTATTGGAAGGAAGCAGCTCACACTGTTGTCTACCTGATTAACAAAGTACAATTGAGGTTCAATAGCACTAAGAAACCTTATGAGTTATGGTATGGAAGACCTCTCACTATTAGACATTTTAGGATCTTTGGTAGAAAATGCTACTTTAGGAGAGATGAAGACCTTGGAAAGTTTGACTCAAGGAATGATGAAGGGATCTTCCTTGGTTACTCAATTAGAAGAAAGGCTTATAGATGCTACAACAATAGATTGGGAAAAATGATTGAAAGAATAAATGTCAAGATAGATGAAGATTTGTGTCAGTTCTCACAGAACCAGAGGTTTGTGGATTTGATATTCCTTTGGGCTACATTGAAGAAGAAGAAGAAAAAGAAGAGAAGGAACAAGAATTAAAACAGGCCCCTAAGAATGGACAAAAAATTATCTTCAGAGGAACCATTCACCAGATCAAATTATTGGAGATAAGAATGGAGGTTCGTTGACCAGGAGAAGGCTTGCAAAAGAAAATGAGCAGGTGAATTTGTACTTACTGTCAAAGGTAGATCCCAAAACCTTTGTTGATGCTAGCAAAGATGATGGATGGATTCAAAGGCAATGGAAGAAGAATTGAATCGGATAGAAAAGAATTAGACATGGGAATTGGTTCCCATAATAGCTAACTTGAATGTTATAGGAACAAAGTGGGCGTTCTAGAATAAGCTGAACAAATTTGGTGAAGTTATGAGGAACAAAGCTAGATTGGTATGTAAAGGTTATGAACACAAGTTGAAGGTATTGATTTTGAGAAGAATTTTATTTCGATAGACAAGATGGAGGCAATCAAGATGTTTCTTTCCTTTGTTTCTCACAAGAATTTCAAGGTCTATCAGATGGATGTCAAGTCAACCTTTTTGAATGGTGATTTAGAGGAATAAGTCTACATTGAGCAACCAAATAGTTTCCAACTGTCAGAAGATCCGTACATGGTGTGAAAACTCAAGAAAGATGTGCATGGTCTCAAGCAAGCTCCTCGAGCTTGGTATGCTCGGTTGGATAAGTACCTACTTCAACAAGGTTTCAAGAAAGGTACCGTAGATAGTAATATTTACATTAAGATAGAGGAAGACAAGATTTTGATAGTTGCTATATATGTTGATGACATCATATTTGGTGGAGATGATCTAATATGCGTAAGAACTTTGTAGAGGATATGCATAAAGAGTTTGAGATGTCTAGATGATTGGTGAGTTGTCTTTCTTCCTTGGGCATAAAATTGTTCAACTAGATGATGGTATCTTATTTCTTAGGCCAAGTATGTTAGAGAGATGTTGAAGAAGTTCAGTATGGAGGATTCTAAACCAGTAAGCACTCCTATGGTTACTAGTTGTCACTTGAGAAAGGATGATGAGTCACCTGAGGTTGACCAAATTTTTTATAGGTCTATGATTGGAGGTTTATTGTACTTGACTACTTTTAGACATGATATTATGGATGCATTATGTTTGGTTTCCAGATTTTAAGCTAATCCTAGGAAAACTCATGAGAAGGCAGTAAAAAGAATATTCAGATATTTGAAGGGAACTCTAGATTATGGTTTGTTATATAAGAAGGATTATAACTTTTCTTTGAGTTCTTATACTAATGTTGATTAGGTAGGATTTGTGGATGACTGGAGAAGCACTAGTGGAAGTGCATTTCTCTTAGGAGACAGATTGGTCTCTTGGTTTAGTAAGAAGTAGGACTCAGTGTCCTTATCCATAACATAAGTTGATTATATTGCTGCAACATCTTGTTGCACCTAGGTGCTTTGGATGAAGCAGACTTTGAAAGATATAAAGGTGATATAGGATGAGCCCATTCCCATATTATGTGATAATACCAATGCAATAAACATTTAGTATCAAAGTGTGTTCAACATATAGTTGGGGCAATATACTAGCACCTAAGGTATCACCTATTTTGAGTGGGGAAGGATAAAAGGGTTGTGAGTTTTGAGGCCATGAGGTTGAGTTCCTATGCATTCAAAAATAGTGTGATGAGAGTTCTGAGGTGTTGCATAAGTAAATTGAATGGACCTAGAAGATGGATCTCCGTCTTAAAATGAGTTGCATTGGAATTTAATACAAATTTGGTAGAGTGATGGAAAAAATTGGTGGGTGTTCTTAGAACCACTTGATAAGGATTATATTTAATGTTTTGGTTGTGAGCTAGACTCAAGCATTAAGGTAAGAAAGATTTGAACTATTTAGAGTATTGAAATGATACTACATTAAATGTTTTGTATTACATTTAATATTTGGGGTCGGTGGATAAGGTGAGCTACTATAAGAGTTGTTCAATTTGAATGTTTATGTTGAATTGTTGGATCAACATTAGGGCTTGAACAAGTTGCAAAGTGTGGATAAGTCTTTCCTAAGCCTACATAAGGCAAAACACAAGTTCATTATTGATAAGTAGTAATATGGAGTTTGAAACAGTGAAAGAGTTGAAAATGAGCAAGTTACATTGTGCACGTGAGTATTGTAAAGACATCATCAAGCTAAGTTTTGGAGGAATTGATTTAGTGTGAAGGAAAAGTCCTAGTCTTGGGCTACATACTCTTACATGGAGAATAGCGGAGTTTCTTGGAGAGAGGTGAGTTCTTGTAAGTTTACTACAAACAATGTCAATGAAGCACAACTTAGACACAATCTACATTTAGAATAATATAAATGTGTGTTAGATATGGCCAAAACCGTAAGTGTGTACACCATATCTTGAATATTGATTAAGTTCCTTCCCCATATCGAGTGGTTATGTTTTGTATTATATAAGAATAATATTAACATTGAATTGTTGTGGTGAGTAGGCTAAGGCATCGCCGTTTTTTACAAATAACTCAGTTCTCAAAGGTAAGTTGTGAGTCTACAATGGTGGCGCAACGTAGGGTTTAAGTCTGGTCCATAACAATACTCCCAAAAGAGAAACTAATAATTAAATAAGATATTATTAAAGAAGTTTAGTCTTACTGATAAGATACAAATTGATATATTTTATTGAAAGCCATGAAAGTGCCAATATTCTATACCTCTGTCCACTTTCCTGGAACTGTAACCTTTTTTGAGAAAAGGAATGGGCGTAATAGTTTGTGCCATTTAAGTAGAAAATCATTAGACTTACAGAAACTCCTAACATGAAACTTACAGTCAATATCTCATAGGATTCTCCATGCTTTATTACACACCTTCCTAGACTCCACTATCCTCGTAAGGGCGTCCATTCTCACCTAACAATGCAGCAAGTACCTCGTTCTCTTTGCCAGCATATCGAATCCTAGATAGCTTAGAGTTCACGTACAAAAGAACTGACAAGGAATTTGAGCCCACTTTGCGAGAGAATTGAAAGTGTGGTGGTTTTTCACGGTCACCCGTAGCACAGAATGGAACAGCAATTTGTACGTGTCACTAGCACAGCAAAAATGTAAAGAGGCAATTCCGTGACAAATCTACTTTTGTATTGCATAGTGGTGTCAAATCTACTTTATTATTATAGTGGGATGGAATCTATTTAATCAAGAGACGCATTTGCGTCAGTTTCTGCCTATTGTGGGGTGTGCCTGGTTGTTTTAAACATCTAGTTAATAGAAATCGTTAGGGGTTTGATGTGATTGTTTGTTGTTTTATAATGTCATTATTATATTTGATTAATATTAAAAAATAAAAATAAAAAATGTTGTGGGGTGTACTTGTTGTTTTAAACATTTAGTTAATAGAAGCAGCTAGGGGTGTAATGTGATTGTGTGTTGTTGTATAATGTTAATATTATAGTTGATTAATGCTACATAAATAAAAAATAAAATTCATATGGGTGTGTTTTGTTGTTTTAAACATTTAGTTAATAGAAGTAAGTAGGGGTGTAATATAATTGTTTGTTGTTGTATAATGTTATTATTATAGTTAATTAATGTTTCAAAAATAAAAAATATGCAATTAAACAAATATATTATTATAATAATTCCATATATATATTTATTTTTATTTTTTTGATAATGTGATATTTATGTAATTTTTGCCTTGCTAAATTATATTATTACATGTATATTTTTTAAAATAGATTTTATTGAAATATTAATTGTAGATACACAAAAAAAAAACAATTATATTTATTATAAATAGATAAATTTTATTGTGATATTTAATATATACTTGATAAACAAATATAAAATATGCATTGAATGTACTCACATTTATTTAATAAGTTTGAAAATCTTACCAATTATTAAATAAAATATGTAAAATAATACTTATAAGTCAACAATGTAATTATATGATGATGTATGTAATAGTGCTCATGTCATTCAAGTCATTAATAGGTTTGAAATTTGATTCATAAATTAAATGCATTGCATTGCACATAATTTATAAAAAAGAAAAAAAAATCCTAATTTTTGCAATGATTGTTGATAACATGAATCAATAAAAAAAAAGATAAAGAATATTTTAACAATTTTAGAAATAGACAATTTAAAATAGACTATATAAAATTGTTGGTAAAGTTTTTAATTCTAGATGTTTATTGGTTGGATTGTCACTATCACTCAAAAAAATTAAAATGAATGAATGCTTTAGTATTTGCCATGGGCAAAACTAATAAGAAAAAGGACAAGCCTCTAGTACCTATTATGATTAGAAATTTACAAAGAAATTATCTCATGTATTTTTCGTTCAGAATTGCTTAGTTACGTGCATTTGTGTTGATGTTTACCCATATTCTTACCAAATTTGTTCAAATAAAGTATATGGATCTCTCTTTATAGGAATCTTTTTTAAAAATAACATTACAAGACACTTTTAACAAACATTTTAAGATGACTTGTTTTCTTAGAGGATGAGTTTATAGTTATAGAGTGAGCTTGTGGTTGTGAATTAGATTTAGATCAATATATTTTTATTTTTATTTTAATTGGAAAAAAATATATTAATTGTAAAAAAAATAATGTACAAAAAGCTCTTTTAAAATAAGAATCATGAAAGGAGCCACAGAGTATACACCATCAGCACAAATCAGTAGAACATAGTTGTAAGAGACAAACCAGTTGTAGCTTATAAATTACAAAATGATCAATTTTCTCCAAGAGTACATAAAACTTGCTCCTCGGTAACAGTTTCCATAGATGAAAGAAGGGATTGTTGGTGTTTCTTAGCAATCTCTGTCAACTGGGACTGCACATATGCTTAGATCAATACATTTGATTGTCTATTTGTTCACATTTGTATTGGCATCTTTTCATATTCTTATCAAACTTCTTCAAATTAAGGGTAAGTGTCTCTCTTTATAAGAGATAATTTGATTAGAGGATGAGTTTGTGGTTATAGAGTGAATTTGTGGTTGTGAATTAGATTTGGATTGGTATATTTGATTGTCTAGTTGCTCACATTTGCATTGATGTCTCTCCATATTCTCATCGAACATGCTCAAATTAATGATAAGGATCTTTCTTTGTGCGAAGATTTTAAAAAATTAAAGTTAGAAGAGACATTTAACAAAAAATATAAGAAAAGTTAGAAGAGACATTAAAGTTCTCTCTTATACTTCTAACATGGTATTTTTATATTTTTTAATATGTTAAGGTTTTGATCTTCAATTTCCTTTGATACTGTCTTCTTTTTTTGTCAAAAACCTATGTATAGTAATTTTGGTGGAATTTTTTGTCTATTCATCCCTATTTGAAGCAAATTACATTTTTACATTCTAGACTCTATTCTACACAAATAATAATAATAAAAAATCAATTAGTTTTTTTTTTTTAAAAGGGGGGAAGTAGACTCAAATTTTCATTTTTAGGATGCATCCACTTTTAAAATTAGTAAAAATTCATATATTCATTAAAAAATATTACAAAAATTATGCATAAACTATGTGATTTTAGATAGTTTTCCAACCAACCAATTTGTGAAATAATTTTTAAAACGCAACCTTTTAAAGTGAGAAAAATGGGCACTATATTATCTTTTATGAAAAATAAGGAGCAATTTGTGTGCTCCTCCTATTTCAACCTCTTCATCTTGCCCTTTTAAAAAAATGATAGTAGTCCAAAAACTAGATTTCAAGCACTAAAATCTTGTTCTTGTCACATATTCAAATTTTGAGTGTTGTTATCTTGAATTCCTTGTCAAGGATCATTTATGACCAATTTTAGGAGAAAATTTGATACATTTTACTTTATTTTGGTCCCTTAATTCAAAGTGCATACCCTTAGGTTTCTTCTTTACGTTATGATGCTTTGAAGTTTTTTAACCTTACAATTTAAACTATGTTCTTGCAAAAAAAATCAGATTTTTGAAAAAGATTGTTTAGACATTTGTTTAGAGAAAATAGAAAAAAATGAGAGGAAATTAAGCCCCCTTGGATTGGAAAGAGCTAGGGCTAGAAAACCATGTGATTAGGGGCTTAAAGAGAAGATTCCCTCCCCTCTCTCCCATTGACATAAGCCTTGGTGTAAAAGTTGACCTCAACAAATTGGCCAACAAAATTTATGCTATTTATAAATAGTGTTTTTAAATGAATAGTATCAAATAGTTATACATTAGTCAAAATTCTTACCTCATACTAATATGATTGTACATACTATGATCCAACATAACTTAAAAAAAAAATAGTTTTCATTTATTGAAATAAATTTTAGAAAAATATAATTATAACATTATTGTGCAAAATTGATTGATCAAGCATGATGGCACATTCTGCTTCATTTCTTTTTAAAGCGCCTTCCTCAACGATTGACGTTGTTATTCCTGCACTCAAATTCATTTTTCATTCTCCCCCTCTCGCAAAGCAACAGTTCCTTGATGAAGATTTCACTAGGGCTTTTGTCCCTAGCCGGATGGCAGTGAGAGTTTCTTCAGGGAAAATTCCCTCCTTTCCTTTGTCGTGCTTTGCAAAGGTTTCAGAACCCGCTTCCTCTATTGGCAATTGCAAGCAAGGAAGAAATCCCCATGGCACAAAGGTTTCTCAGTTAAAGTATAAGTCTACACTGAATTTTGGGTGCATTGAAGCCATTTTGAATTCTTTTATGCCCTCTTCCCGTGATAGGAAAATCAAAACCCCCTTCTCAATTTTCCTTTCTCCAAATGTACAAGAGGTTTATCTAGACAATGTTGTTAGTAACAAAGAGATCTATTTACAATTCCATGCCCTTATCTATAGATTCATGAAGGTATGGCCAAAACTAACTGATCTTGATTAATGGATAAGTATGCATTGGAAAGATTATTTGGAGGAAGAAATTAGTATATATCCCTGTGCAAAAAGATTTTTTATATTGGAATTTTATTCAATAGAAGATAGAGAAACAATTCTTAATACTGGCCCTTGGTTTTACCAAGGAGATTTCTTATGTTGAAACCCTAGTTCCCTTTGTTCGATCCACAAACAGAGACATTTTCTTTTTCCTTTTTGTGGGTTCACTTACCTTATCTTCCATTACACTTTTGGGAAATTGAATGTTTGAAGGCGACTGGCAATGGGCTTGGAAGGTATCACAGTATCTCAAAGGAAACAATCAATTATGAAAACTCAACTTTTTCCCGCCTTTGTGTTGATTTATGGATGTTACAAAAGGGCTTCTGGTAGAGATACTTCTCAAAGTTGACAATAGACGATGGTCTCAACCAATGGACTATGAAAAAAAATTCTTTAGGTGCAAAATATGTTTCACAACTAAACATGCTACTACACAATGTGGCATGGTTTGAACTAAGGATAGTAGGTCATCTTGGTGGGATGGGGTGGAATCCCATCACTATGTGATTTCTCCCTTTGATCAAAATGATGTTGTTCCTTCCCCTATGTTTCAATAAAGGGTTCCAAATTCACCACATCTATCTAGATAGGTTGTGCTTAATAAGAATTCAAAAGAGGATCTCACAATGGTTTCTCCATCCCCCTCGGAGAAAAAAGATTCACAACATAGGAACACTAAAATTTCTTCTATTTCCTTAGATGTAGGTGTTAATAATGAAAATTGGAATGTGGAAATCAACAATGGTACTCCTGAAACTGAACAAAAATGGACACAGGTAAAGAGGAAGAAAAATCCATCAACAAAACAAAAGCATTTGATGACACTGAGATCATCTAAAAACATAGAAAATATGTAATATGTTATGTAATCTGGGGTCGATGCAAAATTTAATCTAAAATATGTAACCTAGAACTTTAAAGGAATAGAAAGAGTGCTATCCTCTTTGATAGCAATTTTCCAAAAAAAAAAAAGGAAAAATATATACATTAGAAAAAAAAAGTCAACCTATTTTAATTATTTGTTGAACTATTGGTTCATTTGGACAAATTAATAAAACTAGATGAATGTATTAGTATACTGTAGGAACTAATAATATATAATCTTATCTCAATTTCATGTATGATAGGTTAAAATTAAGCATAAAAATTAATGTAAAAAATAATAATTATAGTAAAACATCATCACTAAATATAAATTTACTTTTATATTTATTATAATTTTTAAAATTATTAAGTATTTTAATATTTTATTAATTAAAAATTACAACTTAAAATTGTTATAAATTTGAACACAATGTAAACTATATATTTAGAACTTATACACGAAATTTCAAAAATATGTAGTTTACTTGTATTCAAATTTAAATAATGATTTGTTTATATAAATGATAGAATGTAAAAATTTGACAAAAAAATGTTAACTTGAATGGCTTAATTAAATGAGAATGTGGCACATTTGTTTATGCTTCCAAACATGGAGCAATATTACTAAATCCTTCTATATTTTCTTGTGCATTTAGAGGGTAGAAAGGAAATCCTTAAATAATGATTAACAAATTTGTGCTTATATCTCATTGTTTATGAAATTAAATCTTAGAATTGAAAATAACATGGTGGGTCATTTAAGCATAGTCTTTCTATTTCCCTCTTATGGGGGATTATTGATTTTTGTATTCTTGTGATGGATGTAGCTTTTGGGGGGTATTGATATTGAGACCTCCATGATCACTTCCATTACTTGTACATGATTAGCATAGATTTTGCATTATATCTTTTATTTGGGGAGGAGTTTTGTCCCATGAGGTTTTCTCCTTTTCTTTGTTTGTAAGAGATTGCATTCTCATTTATATATGGGTACCTAACATTGCCTAGTAGTTGGGACCCATCATTGCATCATATTGCATCATTTGCATTATAACTACACTCCCAAGTTGCACTTATGGGGGGTGTTAGTGTGAATGGGGATAATTCCTAACTAGTTATTAGTGAAGACTTATTCACATCATTAATAAGTTTGCTTAAGAGTAGTTTCCTAGGTGGAATTCTAGAAACTAGTATTTAATGGGAATATATATCACTAATAGGCATGTAGTTATCTAGGCATTTAATATTTCTATCATGCATTTATAATTATGCATTAGTCATTTAATTTTTGTAACCAAGGTGGTTATGCAACTACATCTATCATTTCCTATATAAGGAAGGCTCTTGTACATTTGTAAATCATTCTAGATCAATTCAACATAGATCATTATTTGATCAAGTTCTCTTCTTGCTCTTGTTGCAACACTTCTTATTCATGTGGTTGATCCTTTGAAGTATGTGCTGCTTCATCTTGGTATTGGAAATATAAAAAATAACCCAGATGAAGTTGTACACACTTCAATGGATCACCAAGAAGAAAACCATCCACACAAATAAACAAGTGTTGCAACAAGAGCAAGAAGAGAACTTGATCAAATGATGATCTATGATGAATTGATCTAGAATGATCTACAAATGTACAAGAGTCTTGCTTATATAAGAAAGGTGAGAGTAGTTGCACAACCACCTTGGTTACAATCATTAAATGACTAATGCATAATTATAAATGCATGAGAGAAATATTAAATGCCTAGATAACTACATGTCTATTAATGAGATATGGTCCCATTAAATACAAGTTTCTAGAATTTCACCTTGGAAACTAACTCCTAAGTAAACTTATTAATGATGTGAATAGGTCCTCACTAATAACTAGTTAGGAAATATCCCCATTCACACTAACACCCCTCCATAAGTGCAGCTTAGGAGTGTATTTATGATAGAAATGATGCAAATGTAATATGATGGGTCCCGACTACTAGGCCATGTTAGGTACCCATGCACAAATGAATAAAAAATCTCCTACAAATGGAGAAAAGAAGAAAATTTCATGGGGCAAAACTCCTCTTCAAAAAAGAGATATAATGCAAAATCTAATGATAATCATGTACAAGTAATCGAAGTGATGTATGGAGGTCTCAAAATCAATACCCACAAGAGCTACATCCATCACAAGAGTACAATAATCAATAGCCCCTTCATAAGAGGGAAATAGAGAGACTGTGTAGGCCCTGACACAAAATGTAATCACCTGCAAAAATGGAAAGTGCCTGAAGACAAAACATGATCCAATGTCGACAAACAACTTGTCTCCCTTTTGGAAGAAACAAAAACTAATACAAATGTAGGGATCCTTCCCATTCCGAATAGGAATTAAAGGAAGGTAGGATGAATGATGTTTTCTCAAAAAACTTCTCATGCATCTCCTTGTCCAAGGAAGATAAAGATGCCACAATCAAATCAGGTACATGCCCAATCAATGAAGAAGGTGACAAACCAGGACTATGTAGAAATTGATGTTGAAGAAGATCCAAAGACAATGCAATGATCCCTCCATTGAAGGAATAGATGGAGACTAGATTTCCCCCAGATTGAAGTGTCCTCAAAACCACTGAGAGAAGTCTGAAGCCAAAATAATATCCAATGATGACAAACCACATGTCTCTTGCTAGGAAGAAGCAAATCCAATGGTAGATGCTGAAGAAACTCCACCAAAATGAAATGGGAGGGAAGAAGCCTCATATATGTTATCTCTAAAAAGGAATCAAGTTCCTCCAACAATATCTCACCAAGATCAAGATCCCTAATCAAGGTTGAAACAATGGAATGTGAAGACTCAAGAAAACTCTCCAAAGTAGAATCTGCATAGAGGAGAGACATCCCTTCAAGAATGCCCCCGAAACTTGTAGAAGTATCCAAGTTAGCAATACTTGAAACAAATCCATCCTATGATTCCAAGTCTAGAAAAATGAATGTCTTGATGAATAGGAATTATGGAAGTTGCAATCAATGACTCTGGACAATGGATTACTAAAGGTGAAGGTACATCATGTTGCAAGTATGAGCAAGTTTGTTGGTGTTGTCATTAATGTTGTCATTGATGTCAACACAGTTCAATATGTTGTAGATTGTGCATGTATAGTTGAGATGTTGTTGAGATGTGAGTACATGTAACTATCATTATGATGTTGTAGATGTGCTAAAATGATGGGTTACCAAGTGCTTTTGAGAAAATTATAACGAGTGAAGTCAGAGCTATGTATGTGTTCAGAATGTGCTCCGGTATGTGGTTCATATTTCTTTTGTGTCAATCCTAGGCTTGTGTGGATCTCAAGGGCTATCGTTGAGAATTTTTTGGTAAAATCTTCTGATTTGTAGCTTTTGGTTTGATGGAATGAGAAATTTGTGTGAACTGGTTTGGAAAAGTTGGTTGTCTATGGACTGGGAGAAATGTTTCTGCTCTGCGGTCCTCCGTTGTTTTGTTTTAATGATGTTCTCTACATTCTAGTAGAGATGTTCATGGTTTGGTGCTTCGGAAGTTGAGCTTTAGAGTTTTTGTGTGGATTTGCATAGTCTAGATTGAATCTTGGAAATATTTTTGTGTTTGAAGGTTGTTACACCTGCTATGGATATATTTGGAAGTATCTAAGATGTGTTCTTGTGCATGATGAAGTTTGTTACATCATCTGCATGTTATCTTTTTTGTTTGAAAGTGTGTACTTCAATGTTCATTTTTGTTTTCATTAGGTTTGGCCAACCTGGTGTTTACACTTCATATGAAGAATTAAAAATTTAATTAAGGAAGAGTGTGGTTGATCCGAGATGTTGCCTTTGGTCTTGGTTAAGTGTTTAATTGGTCCATTCTCATTCCTTTCCACTGTGGGAATGTTGAGTTGCTGACCTAATTTGAATTTATGAAATGAAGCGTATGTGGCCGACCTTGGAGAAAGTTTCTAAGGTTGAAGATGGTATAAATGCAAGTCGAGATGCAAAGGTTTAGATGATGCAAAGTAACGAATTAAGCCACAAGTGAATAGAAAAATTGTGCAAAAGTGAGTTGAGGCAGCAATACTTCATTTTGTTAGATTCCTGAAAGTAGTGAGCTGGAGGTTTCTGCAATCTTCTAATCAAGGCTGTGGATGTTTGTAAATTGTTGTGGTGGATCTTTCTATTATCTTTTGTATTTGTAGGAAGTGAGCATGCCTATTGGACAGTGAGTCCTTTATGTAGGAATTGAGCCTTTGTATTTAGTTAGTGATCCCTTGGAAGTGAGTCTTTTTATTTGGTTTTTCTATCACTTGATATTGTGATTTAATCCTCACCGTGGTCTTTCCATTACTAGGTTTTCCATGTAAAATTTGGTGTTCATTGTGTGATTTTGCTTTATGTTATCTACATTTCATGTTCATACTTAATAACATAAAAGTGTGGTTGTGAAATTGATAAGAGTTGAAGTTTTGTGTTTGAATTTGTTGAAAACTGATTCACCCCCCCTCTCAGTTGTCCTGCACCATTTAACAATTGTTATTAGAGCTTTGGTTGCTTGGTGTAGAGCTTAACCACTTAAGGAATACCTGATGACACATAAGTTGGTGATCCCAATGTTCAATGGATCTAATTATAGTGACTGGAAAGTGCAGATGAGAGGATATATTATCTCTCTTGGTTACAAGACTTGGAAGGCTATTGAGATGAAGTATATTACTCCAACGAGTGGTCCTTCTACTACAGATGAGGTTTCTACTTATGAGGAGAATGAAAAAATGAGGTATGCTATTTTCAGTGCTTTATCTAAAACTGAGCATTCGACTAAGGTTCTTTCTTTGGGCACTGCTCATGAAGTTGGAAGAACTATATGAAGGAAATGAAAGAGTAAAATTAACAAAGAAGTTGACTACAAAGCACAGATATGAGAATTTGAAAATGGAAGAAGGTAAAGATTTTGCAAGCTATTTCCAGAGGGTTGAACTTGTAGCAAATTAAATTAGGAATCAAGGGGGAAATTTGACAGATGAGGACATAATAGAAAATATTTTAATCATTGTATCAGAGTGTTACAGTGATAAGTTCACAGTTATTGAAGAGATGTATGATCCTAAGAAGTATACTAAAAAGCAATTATTTGGCACCTTGACAACATTTGAGATGAGAAAGTTCGAAAAGAAAGAGAAGATAGAAACAATATTTAAAGTAATAAAGACTAAGGATGATCTAGATAGTGATGGTTCTAATGAGTTGGAAGTGAATTTTACTAGGAAGTTGAAGAAAGGTACCGATAAGTATAAAGGTATGTTTCCCTTTAAATGTTTCAGTTGTGGTGATATTGGTCATTACGCTTCAAGATGTTCGAATAGAGTTGTACATAAGAAGAAGCAGGATTATAAAGATAAATATAGAAAGGATAAGAAATATAAGAAGTTGTATTATGTTAAAGAAGAATCCAGAATCTTTGATGATGAATCTAATTATGAGGGTTATGATAGTGAATGCTTGTTTCTTTCTTTGGAGAATAAATTTGTGTCTGCTAACCCTAGAAAATGTGCAAGAAAGAATGTTTCAGAGAACAAGAAGAATGATATGGAAGGTACTTTGGTCACTACCTTTCATGCTAGACATGATGAAGACTATTGGGTGATTAATAGTGTATGCTCTAATCACATGACTAGAGATAAAAGTAAGATTACTAAACTTGAAAAGTTTGATGGAGGTTTGGTCATGTTTAGTGATGATTCAGGAGCAAAGATTGTTGGGAAAGGTATAGTTAATTTTGATGGAATACACAACACTAATGATGTATATTATGTAAAGGGTTTAAGGCATAACCTTTTGAGTGTTGGAAAAATGTGTAGCAAAGTTTTTAAACTTGTGTTTCAGAATATTACCTATGAAATCAAAAAAGGATTAGGAGATATGGTTGATGTGGGAAGAACTCGTGGAAACATCTATCGGCTTAAGGGTGTTGTTGGTCAGTTTCTTATATCTTAGGTTAATGAAAGTTGGTTGTGGCACCGAAGAATGGGACATGTAAACTTTGATAATCTGGTTAGAATCAATTCAAGAGACATTGTTTGAGGTCTGCCTAGAATCACAAATCCTACTAATACCATTTCCAGAAGTTGTTAGTTAGGGAAACAGACAAGATGCAATTTTAAGGGAAAAGAGCAATCTACTACTAGAATGCTAGAATTAATTGATACAAACCTTTGTGGTCCGACTAGGATAGGAAGCTTAAATGGTGATAGGTATTTCATGCTCCTTATTGATGATTATTCTTGAATGACATGGGTTTCTTTTCTTAGAGAGAAGACTAAGGCTCTAGATAGGTTTAAAGTGTTCAAAGCAAGAGTGGAAAATGAAGTGAACCTAAGAATCAAATGTTTGAGATCTAATAGAGGTGGAGAATTCACTTCTAGTGAATTTAATGCATTTTGTGAAAAGCATGGCATAAAGAGACAGTTTTATACTCCAATAACCCCTCAAAAAAATGGAGTGGTTGAGAGAAAAAATTGGGAAGCTAAAAGAACCATGATGAAAGAATCAAATGTACTTGATGTGTACTAGAGAGGAAATACACATTGATGTTTATGTTCTTAACAAAGTTTAGATTAGAGGCAACAACACAAAGACTCCTTTTGAGTTATGGATTGGTAAGACTCCTACTGTAAAGTACTTTAAGGTATTTGGAAGTAGATGTTACATTAAAAGAGATGATGAAAATCTTGGGAAGTTTGATGCTAGATGTGATGAATGAATTTTTCTTGGGTACTCAACTACCAGCAAAGCATATAGATGCTTCAATAAAAGATTGTGGAATATTGTTGAGAGTGATAATGTAAAGGTTGATGAGGACATGCATAGACCTATTGAGATAAGTGAACTGGAACCAGATGATTCTATTTGCATGCCAATACCTAAAGAGAATAAGGAAGAGGAAGAAGAAAAGACTAAAGAAGAAGAAGAAAATGGACTGGAACCTATTTTTAAGACTCCTAAGTATGTGTAGAAAAATCAACTAGAGGACCAAATAATTGGAGATAAGAGTGAAGGTGAGAAGACAAGAAGTAAAGTAGCAGCTAAGGTAAATCTATGTTTACCTTCTACAATAGAGCCTAAGTCTGTGTGTGAAGCATGTGAAGATGAGAGTTGGGTTAGAGCTATGAAAGAAGAGTTGTAGAAAATAGAGAAGAATTAGACATGGGAACTGGTCCCTAGACTTGTGAATAAGAATGTAATTGGTTCACAATGGGTGTTCAAGAATAAGTTCAATGAAAATGGTGAAGTTATAAGAAACAAATCAAGACTTGTATGCAAGGGATACTCA
This sequence comes from Sequoia sempervirens, assembly GCA_007258455.2. NCBI lineage: Eukaryota > Viridiplantae > Streptophyta > Pinopsida > Cupressales > Cupressaceae > Sequoia > Sequoia sempervirens. The sequence goes on from VDFB02058242.1 coordinate 477,132,261, forward strand.
TAAGTTAGAATTTGGAGAGCCATTTACCCCTGTGCCTAGAATGGAAGCTATTAGGATTTTTTTGGCATTTTCTGCCCACAAGGACTTCAAAGTATATCAGATGGATTTCAAGTCAGCATTCTTGAATGGTGAATTGGAAGAAGAAGTATACATGGAACAACCTAAGGATTTCAGTCATCAGACAAACCAGATATTGTTTATAAGTTGAAGAAGGAATTGTATGGACTGAAACAAGCTCCCACAACATGGTACACAAGATTGGATAAATACCTAATGTAGCAAGGATTCAAAAAAGGCTCTGTTGACATCAATCTCTACTTCAAAATGAAAGGTAACAAAAATTTGATAGTGGTAGTATATGTTGATGATATCATCTTTGGAGGAAATGAAGAAATGTGTAAGAGATTTGCAGAGGAAATGCAAAATGAATTTGAAATGTCCATGATTAGTGAGTTGAATTTCTTTCTTGGTCTTTAAGTAAATCAAACTGATAAGGAGATATTCATTTCATAATTGAAATATCTAAAAGATTTGTTTAAGAAGTTTGGAATGGATGACTCCAAACTGATTAGTACTCCTATGATAACCATATGTAAGTTGAGTAAGGATGATGAATCTGCTAAAGCTGATTAGAGCAAATACAAATCTATGATTGCAGGGCTCTTATATCTTACTGCTACCAGAATAGATATCATGCATACAGTATGTTTAGTTGCTATATTTCAAGAAGATCCTAAAGAGGCGCATGTTACAGCTGTAAAGAGGATATTTAGATATCTTAAAGGTACAATGGATTATGGCTTATGGTATCCTAAGGATACTAATTTCAATTTGAGTGCTTATACCAATGTAGATTGGTTTGGTTGTGTGGATGACTAGAAAAGTACCAGTGGTGGTGCTTTATTTCTTGGTGGAAGATTGGTTTCATGGTTGAGTAAGAAACAAGAATCTGTTTCTTTATCCATTGCAGAAGCAAAATATATTGTTGCAGCATCCTACTGTATACAATTTTTGTGGATGAAGAAAACTCTGAAAGACATTGGAGTTATATGTGATGAGCCTATTCCTATTTTTTGTGACAATACAAGTGCTATAAACATTTCAAATAATTTAGTAATGCATTCAAGAGAAAAACACATATCTATTAGATATCATTTCCTAAGAAAGAAGGTGTTGGAGAATAAAGTCAGGCTAGAGTATGTGTCAACAAAGGAACAAATTGCAGATATATTTACTAAGGCTCTTCCGAAGGATAATTTTGAGTATCTTAGTGAGAGGTTAGGGGTCATTGGCCCTCTAAACTAGGTGCACATAGAGGTGCATCCGTCCAATGGATTCACAGATTCTTCATTTATCTAGACTAATGAATGGGTCTACTCCACAGGGGAAGTAGAAAGTTTTCATTGTTGCAATATGAATTGAATGGGTGCACTCCTAAGGGGGAGTGATCAGAGCTTTTGATCTTTTCCATTGATTTCAAAGGGGGAGAGAGAGTTATGTGAAAAATAGTATAAGAGAAAGAGAAGGTGTTCTCCTAGAGTATTGTGTAGGTTGCTTAAAGGAGAATGTGGTCTTTGATGGTTTTTCACATAATGTGTTTCCATCAATGACAAAGGGGGAGATTGTTGCAAGTATGAGCAAGTTTTGTGGTGTTGTCATTAATATTTTCATTGATGTCAACATAGTTTAGTATATTGCAGATTGTACATGTATAGTTGATATGTTGTTGACATGTTGTGAGTACATGGAGCTATCCTTATGATGTTGCAAATGTGCTAAAATGATAGGTTACCAAGTGCTTTTGAGAAAATTAATAGAGTGAAGTCAAAGTTATGTATGTTTTCAGAATGTGCTCTGATATATGCTCCATGTTTCTTCTATGTTGATCCTATGCTTTTGCAATTCTGAAGGGTTATTGTTGATAATTCGTTGGTAACATCTTCTAATTTCTAGCTTCTGGTTTCATGGAATGAGAAAGTTGTGTTCACTAGTGTGTAAACTGGTTTGGAAAAGTTGGTTGTCTATGGACTAGGACAAATGTTTCTGCTATGTAGTCCTTTGTTGTTTTTTTTTAGGTCTTGCAGATCTGAAATATATCTTATAATGATGTTCTCTATGTTCAAGTAGAGATGTTTGTGTTTTGGTGCTCTGGAAGTCGAGCTTCAAAGTTGTGTTGATTTGCATAGTTTGAATGGACTGTTGGAAATATTTTTGTGTTCGAAGGTTGTTACACCTATTGTGGATGTATCTAGAAGTATCTAAGACATGTTCTTGTGCATGATGAAGTGTGTTGTGTTGTTTTCATGTTATCTTTTTGTTGGAAAGCGTGTACTTCAATGTTTATTTGTGTTTTCACCAGGTTTGGCTGACCTGGTGTTTACACTTCATAAATGAAGAATTAAAAATTTAATTAAGGAAGGGTGCACAATTGCTTCGAGATGTTGCTTTTGGTCTTGATTAAGTGTTTAATTTCTCCACTCTTATTCCTTTCCACTGCAGGAATGTTGAGTTACCGACCTAATTTGAATTTATGAAATAAACCATATGTGGTTGACCGTGGATAAATTTTCTAAGGTTGAAGATGGTATAAATGCAAGTTGATATGTGAAGGTTTATATGATTCAAAGTAAAAAAGTAAGCCACAAGTGAAGAGCATAATTGTGCGAAAGTGAGTTGAGGCAGCAACACTTCATTGTGTTAGATTCCTAAAAGCAGTGAGTTGAAGGTTTCTACAATCTTCCAATCAAGGTTGTGGATGTGTGTAAATTGTTGTGGTGGATCTTTCTATTATCTTTTGTATATGTAGGTAGTGAGCCTCCCTATTGGATAGTGCGTCCTTTATGTAGGTAGTAGCCTTTGTATTCAATTTTTCTATCACTTTATATTGTGAGTTAATCCTCGCCATGGTTTTTCCCTTATTGGGATTTCCACATAAAATTTGGTGTTCATTGTGTTGATTTTTCTTTTTGTTATTTGCATTTCTTGTTCATACTTAATAATAGAAAATTGTGGTTGTGAAATTGATAAGAGTTGAAGTTTTGTTTTTGAATTTGGTGACAACTGATTCACCCCCCCTCTCAGTTGTCCTATGCCTTTTAACACATCACCTCTCTCTAATGGAGAAGAAGCATCTGTAGAACCCTTGACATCCCAATCTAAAGATTCAAAGCATTCCAAATCTATAAGCTCCTGCATAGCATTATCATCATAGGGTATCCTATCTAAAGAACGAAGAGGCACATGACATTTTGAATCATGATCATCATAGAATGGTGGAGTATTAGGATCTCCATATATCTCCCAAATATTCTAGTCCAAATAATATGAGGACAATCACAATGATCAATAGCTTTCAAAACATCATCAACAACATGCATAACAATGACCTCAAAGACATTATATTTGTTGCAATTCCAAGTAAATTTTTGAATACCTTGACCTGGATGGGAACTATACAATACAAATGTGGAAAAAATTCAAGTGATTATAGATGGTTTATGATGCAATCTCTCCATTTTTATAGTTTCCCTTTTGCAATATAATCACAAAAGGATGATATGTGAACCCCATAACAAACTATGATATATCTCTAATATTACAAAGACATGACCTTCAATATCAAATAGAAACTTCCAAATAAATAATGTGCCAGTGAAAATAAATCCTCCAATGCAAAAAAAACCTTCTCCAAAGTGTAGTATACATCTAAGATATAAAGCAAATGCCACAAATTGCAAAAAACTTGATAAAATATACCTAGGAGTGAATCTTAAAAAAAGTGGATGGACATAATGATAGAGCTCTAGATCATCTTTGCAATGCCACTAGAATCTCCAAAATATAACAAAATGGTGAAAAGATATGAGCTCAGAGTCCAAATGGAAGCACTAAATTTTGATAGCTATAATTCATACCTACAACAAAAATCTAGTAAAATACTCTACAAAGCTACAAAGTAAACGTAATCAACTTTTCGATGATATCTTCTTTGCAAAAATCTATTATCGTGGCTAAAATTTATGATCCATAGAAAAAAACTACCCTATTGAGGGGTGTAGGCTAAGTAGGTGCAAAAATCAAACACCTAGAGAAAAAAAATTCAGCCCCTAGGCACCAATATGAACTTGGCGCTAATATGTTTACAAAAAAATTGCCACCAAGGCCGGTGGCACAAGGCTAAGGTTAGGTGGCGATGGGGCGGCACCATCAGTGGTTCCTCGTTTCGACAATGGCTCCCAGTCTTCAATAGAACCTCTACCTTGTGATAAGGGCTTAAAACTTTAGGCAAATGAGAGGACACCAGCTGGGGATAGAAAAAGGTGAATGACGTTTGACGGTTGGAATGAAAATCTTAGCGAATGATGGGTGGTCTAGTGGGAGAATAAATTGATGGTAGGAGGAACGCTTGACTATCGAGCAATGAAGAGATAGGTCAAAGGAATAAATGTTGCTGACAAATATTAAATATGATCTACAAAAGTACCTTCGATGTAGAATTTAACGAAAAAAAAAGCACCAATGAACTTTGGAGATTTTGATATTGTCTCAGGTAATTAAAATCTAATATATATTGATTAAATTTTCCAAACCTACTATATTAAATTATTGATTTTGATAGATGAAATAAATAAACCCATTAGAAAATGTTAATACTAACCACCAAATTTGGATAAAATCTGCTTTGAAATATGATGCCAACCACAAATAATAATAAGCCTACAAATATTAAATATTAAGCCAAAAACTTTATTAATCCTACCACCAAATATATTATCCATAGAAATTAAAATAAATTCCAAAAAACTATAATCAAATGTTGACTATATCAACCCCAAATAATATTTTCTGCAAACTATTAAAAAAAACCCGAATGAAATTTTTTGAACCTGTAATATAATATGCCAGCAAGGAGGGAATTTTTTTCTTGCAATGGGGAGGGTAGAATATTTTTTTGAACTCTTCCACAATACATACTTTTCCCACAATATAGCTATAGAAAACCTTTGATGGCGTCTAGATAAAAAAAATGAATCTTGACGAATGGGTAGGCGATCCTTAGGTTTTCAAACCTTTTGAACACAACAGAGTCAAATCTAACCCAAAGTGCCTTAGAAATCAATTGTCTCCCAGATGAGAAAAACTAGCCCTTCAAGAAAAACCTTCAGCATTTGATGATCTCCTTAGCTCAACTTCCCAATATGAGATGGATCTCCTATGGCCTACACTCTGATAACATGTTGGAAATATGAACAATAACCCAGATGAAGTTGTACTATCACAACTTTTTTGTTGTGTGAAATACATTTTTAATCTAATTATTTATATGAGTGAAATGCTTGATTAAGACTCCTCTTACTCCAACATTATTTCACATGTTATTTAACTTATAGGTAGGTGCATGCTCATAAATTAATGATCATAAATTACTACGTCTCCAAAGTATTTGCTAACTAGATTGAGGTATTGAGTATTAATTGAAAAGTTCGACAAAACTTGTCGACCAAGCTGTAATGCGCCATCCATGAGCCGCCTAATGCCAACTCCACTCATTCCATGTTATTCACATGGAACATGGTTCAACTACCATGATAAATTTTGAAACTACCTCCTGCTACATTTTTCCACAAATTTAATACAATCTTGTCTATAAAATCAAGGGGACAAGACTGTGTTTGGGTGCTCCAGTCAGTATTTTGTCTTTTGCATCATCTGGGATTGGAGACAATTTTCAAAAGTAAGTTCCAAAGGATTCAAAGCATTTCAAAGTCAAGGACCAACTTAGGAAACTTGTTCACCACACCGCCTCTTGGAAAAAAATTGTCATCAGGTAGGTAACTCACCATTTACTTTGATTGCTACATATGTGATACTTCGTTGTCTTCCTGTCATGTATACATAGAAAGCAAGTAGTTACAAAATGTTAAGCCCTCCTTGTAAATCTGCGTAGACCATATTAGATGGAGAATATACAACTCAGCTAGGATAAGCAAAGTAATATAGATATGCAAGAGGATTGTTGCATTTAAGAACAGTTTCCAATTTAACTAGTAATTCTATGGTTATTGCCTATCACCTTGCTAAAAAGAACAAAGTATATTCTACCACTTGCTATGATTTTTCTTATTTAGAAAATTTTAACTATTGCAATACTACTATGAGAGCATAGATATTGATGACACATTCAGTGTTACTTATCTATTTAAATTTCAATTTTAATGATAATGAGTTGACCTTGATGGGATTACATTTTAAACTATTTGTCCAAAGATCACAAGGAGAGCCTAGTAGTAGGAGCCCAATTTTATTTTGGTTAACTAAGAATGTTATAGCTCTCTTTACTATTTCATTCATCTCCATGCTTATTTATATACCCTTGTTATATTCTAAATGTTAGTGGAGAATGTGCTAAATGCTACAAATATATATTATAAATATAGTGATTGTCCATGTGCATTAAACATTGTCACTCTTCCATAAGTAGAATTTGTGCATTTTGTGCAAAGGGCTAATTCAAAGATCCATGAAAATCATAATAGACTCCATAAAGCATTCATGTTTTGTGTCAAATATATATTTATCAACTATACCTAATTTTTTTCCTTTTGAAAAAAAATTAGCATAAAACATGTTTTTATTTGAATGAATCAAATTGTCTCTATTGTCTCATTTATTTCTTATGGATACATACATTTATACATTTTTGGATACAATTTTTTTGTATTGTTGTTAATGTCATGATAGTTGGTGAAAGAAACTTGTTACAGATTTAACTTAACGAGAAATTTCTAAATACCTTAACATATGAAGTTAGAAATATAGATAAAAGACTAGTAAGTAGAATTCAAATATCTTGGGTTAAGTGGTATTTAATGCCTTGATTTTTGGTTAAGTGGTATTTAATGTCCTATGTGTTGTAAGACAAGACCATGTAAATTTGGTTACTCAAATATGTTAGATGAATGAATGGTCTATGTTACTTTTCCATTTGATAGTTGATTTGGTGGATAATAATAGACATTGATCTAAGATATGAATAACCACCCCTTAACTTTTATTTCATAATAATTGTATGTCAATTTGGTATATTTGAATTCTTACCAAAACACTGGGACATGTGTAATTGCTATCTAGTGTGATTAGAAATTTGCAATTTAAAGATATCACTAGTCCAAAAACCATGTTATAATATCAAGAAAATTCTCCTAACTATAACTAGGCAAACCCTAGAAAAATAAAATAAATCAAATAAATAGATTAATAAGATTTTCCTAAACATTTATTAATATTACTCTTTGATTGGCTATATTGAAGCATTCAAGCTCTTTTTTTATTCTAGTTTGGTCTAGGCTCTTCAAATTCGAATATAGAGAAAATGAAACCCCTTCTTACCCAGAGGTAAACTTCTATAAGGAAAAGACAACATAAGAACGCAATTGGATAACCCCAGTTAGTGATGAATAGTTACTACATTATATTGAAATTTTCATATGTTACATAAACTATCTAGACGATAGAGAAATGAGTTGAAAAGTAGGGAAATAATCCTTGCAAAAAATCTTGAAGATATTTAACTCTAGGAAAAAGTGATTTCTTCTATGCATTTGATAACAGAAGTAGGGAGCAATATATGACATGAAATCTCTTGAATAATGCATCTATTTAATCTAAGTACTGACTTAATTACATTGCATGGGGATTTCTTTTATGAGTGGATATGGTTTAGCTACTAAACAAATGGTTAAATAATTCTCTAAAAGTCTATGGAATTTAAATTACTAAGATTAGAACTTACTATAAATTATTGACCAATGCTCATTGATTTATTTAATCATCATGTTTTTTTTATTCCTAAAGAATGTTGTTAAATATTACCATGCATTATGCATTTTATTTTTCCTTATTAATTTGGTTGAAAAACTAATCAAAGAAGGAAAACAAAACCAACAACATTCGGTATTAATGGTGCCTTTGGCTCATGTTTACGAGTAATGTCATTGTGCTTGAGCTACTGCATCCATAGCCTAACACAACTGCAATAACGGCATTTGTGGCATCGTCCCTATAAATCGTTGGGGAGAAATAAGGAACATGGGTTGATTAAAATCCAGAGGGAGGGAAATCCCCTTTGGATCGATAATCTAAAAAGATAAAACGAAAATGAATCAAATCCGCTAGTGACAACCTAGAAAATTGAAACTTAGGAATTTTCTATGGTACAAATGTAATTCTAACTCAAAGATATAATCATGTGGATAATTTATTAGGAATTAATTTAAACGATTCAAGGGAGACGAACATCATTAGGGAGTAGGGTTAGATGAATGTTATTAGTTAAACAATAAATGGTCAAGATGATCATTTATTATCATGCTTCTCATCATGGGTAGCAATCGCAGAGGAACTGTTTGGGGGAAATAAAAACCCTAGAAAGGGTTGTGTACCCACTTTATAAGAGTTCACATAAACATAGTCTAAAAAACATAACTACATATTTTACACCTTGATTATGTTTGTAATCAAGGTATATAGGTAGTCTGGGAAATGAAGGAGGCTCCCAATACTTAGGATTTGGGAACAGGGTTTAGGGTTAGAGAGATCACATAACCAATTATAAGAGATAATCATTTAAAATATATACAACTATACTCAAAAGAATCCCACATAGATTGCTTGATTCCCCGAGGTGCTTAGGCCAAATTCTGAGGTGAGTTTAAAGCCTAGAATTATAACTTACATACCCTTGAGGATGGTGACCTCGGTACACTTTCAAAAGGGAGTTTGGTCATCAAGGAAGCGACTGAGGATCCAAATGATCCCGATGAGACCAAGACTCTAGCCAGAGCACATACATATCGTATGATAAATGCCTGCCTCTTTTAGGCAGATGCCTATTCCAATAATATGAATAGGTGTATTCCTATTCCATATGAATAGATGAAGTGAATTCCCTTTCCATATGAATAGATGATATACCTATCTTGTATGGATAGACATTCCTGAGTATACTTGTGAATGAACACTTGAACACAGAAAAAAATAGTGGTCTTTCAGTTAGAATTAATTGTTGTCTTTACATGTGGTATCAAAGTGAGATTCAAAAACTAGGCCTTGAGCTTACTATGACTCACACAATTGAAATATGTATTTTAAAATTTATATGAAAGAAACATTCTTTCTCAAACCTTAGAATAATACTAACACGAGAATAATTAAACAAGAATTCTAAATGCCAAGGGGAAGAGCAACTCGAGTTGGTGTCAACTACAGGACAAATGGGAACAAAGATGATGAACCACAAGTTTAGGGAAGGAATAAGGATGGGATTGAAGCAATAATAGAATTGCTAACAAAATAGAGAGATAAAATCAACTCTTTGGAGCAAACAGTACTAGAACTTCGAACAAGACAAGATAATATCAAAAACATAGTTGAACCTAAAATTGAAAACCCTCCTGAAGGAGATAATCTAGAGCATAACATAATGAATTTTGTTGCACCTAGGAGAGAAAATCCTATTCTAGAATTGATTAAATACTTGAAGAAAATCACCCCTCCAAAATTTGATGGGAAACAACTAGGAGAAGGGGTAGAAATTTGGCTTAATGAAATGGAAAATTATTTTGAGTTAAGGGACTTCAATGAAACTACTAAGGCCTTATGGGGGTCCTACCAACTTGTTGGTGAAGCAGCTAGCTGGTGGACTAATGTGAAGGAACAAAATAAATACGCCAAGGAAAATATAACATGGGAACAATTTGTCGAACACTTTCGTAAAAGGTGTTTACCACAAAAAAATTTTGATGAGAAGATGACTGAGTTTCACAACCTTTGACAAGGATCTTTCACAGTTCAACAATATTGGGATAGGTTTTCCAAACTACTAAAATATGTGTCAATATATCAACAAGATGAAAAGAGCCAAACCAGGAAATTCATTTTGGGATTAAATACCAACATAGGGGTAGAGGTTGGAATGCATGGACCAAAAGGTATGCATGAAGTGCTAGAGAAATCCTTGAAGCAAGAAAGGAAGTTACAAGATTTAATTTCAGCAAGACAATCTTTTAGGAGTAATAACTTTAAGAGGAAACATGAGTTCAGAAGGAATCAAAACTTCAACAAGAACCTAAGGAATAATTCATCAGAAAGAAAACCACCTCCAAATTAGAATCAAAGGTACAATGGGAATAACGCTAACAAAAAACTTCAAAAAAAATGAACCAAGGAACTATAGGCCAACAAATCAACAAAGGCTCAATGAAGCAAGCAACAACCAACCTAAAAATCCAGTGCAATGAGGGCCCCTAGGTGGATGTTTCATGTGTGGAGGGAATCACTTTGCTAGAGAATGTCCAATGATGCAAAGTCAGTGAGAGAAAATCAACCTCAGAGGGGACCTACACAAAGGATTCATGTAGCAGTAAGAAATCAACACACTCAATCCCAAAATGTGCCCATAGAGATTACAAGTACACTATTTGGAAAACTAGTCCCAATTCTAATAGATACTAGATCATCTAAATGTTTTCTTTCTCCAAAATTAGTAAGGAAAAATTTGTTTATTGTTAATCATATGGAATCATCATGGACAGTCCAGTATGGGGATAAGGCAGTTAAAGAAGTGACCCAATGTTTATCTGATGCAGAAATACAATTTCCTAACTTTAATACAAGGGTAGACCTTTATGTGGCACCTTTAGGATCATATGATGTGATCATTAGAATGAGTTGGCTGATAAATCATCAAGAAAATGTAGATTGTTACAACAAATGTGTAGAATGATTAGATGATGTAGGAAAAAGGGTTGTGATTCAAGGGAAACATAGACCTATAAGTATGGAAATCATATTAGCTATGCAAATGAAAAGAGAGAAGAGAATGGGAGCTCTAGTATACATGGTTACCATGGATGAAAATGAAGAAGGGGATATTCCAACCCTCCATAATTCTCCTTAACTTCAATATTTTAGTGATGTGTTTCCAGAAGAACTACTAGGGCTACCCCCAAAAATAAAATTTGACTTCTCCATTGATATAGTTCTAGGAGTTAAATCTATGTCTAAGGCACCCTATCGAATGAACACAACAGAGCTAGTGGAACTCAAGATGCAATTATAAGAATTTCTTGGAAAAGGTCTCATAAGGCCAAGTGTATCACCTTGGGGAGCACCAATTTTGTTTGTTAAAAAGAAAGATGGAACCTTTAAGACTATGTATTGACTATAAAATGCTTAACAAAGTCACCATAAAGAATAGGTACCATTTACCACGCATTGAGGATCTCTTTGAGCAAATGAAAGGAGCAACTGTGTTTTCTAAGATAGATCTTCAATCAAGTTACCACCAACTTAGGATAAAGGAGGAAGATATCCCAAAAATAGCCTTTAGAACAAGGTATGGGCATTATGAGTTTACAATTGTACCTTTTGGTGTGACTAATGCTCCAGTGGCCTTTATAAACTTGATGAGCAGTGTGTTCCATGACTACTTGGATAAATTTGTCTTGGTCTTCTTAGATGATATCTTGATTTTTTCCAAAAATGATGAGGAACACCTAGCACATCTTCAGTTAATTTTGCAAAGGTTGAGAGAACATAAACTATATAGGAAACTATCAAAATGTGCATTCTTTAAAAATAAAATGCATTACTTAGGTCACATCATTTCAAAAGATGGTATTGTAGTGGATCCAAATAAGATAAAAGCCATAGAGGAATGGCCAATTCCCACAAATGTGTCGGAGGTAAGAATTTTTATAGGACTTACAAGATATTATAGGAGATTCATAGAAGGATTCTCAAAAATTGAAAATCCAATCACTTCATTGCAAAGGAAAGGTAAGAAATTATTGTGGACTGAACAGTGTGATAAGGCAATTCAAATTTTGAAGGAAAAATTAACCACTGCACCTATCTTAAAGGTTCCATAACCAAATGGACATTTCATAGTTGTGACAGATGCATCCATTGAAGGTCTAGGTGGAGTTCTCATCCAAGATGAAGGTGTGGTAGCTTATGAATCAAGAAAATTGAAAAATCATGAAGTAAACTATGCACCTCGTGATTTGGAGCTAGCAACAATTGTACATTCTCTTAGAAAATGGAGACATTTTCTCTTAGGAAAACCATTTGAGTTAAAAACTAACTATCAAGGACTCAAGTACATATTCACGCAACCTCACTTGAACTCTAAACAAAGAAGATGGTTGGAATTTCTAAGTGGATATGATTTTGAGATAGAATATATTAAGGGAAAAGAAAATAGGGTTGCAGGTGCACTAAGAAGGAGGCACTTGATGAATATTGCAATATTCAAAACCACTTTTAGAGAAAAGGTGCTAAATGAGAAAAAAGAAGACTCATGGTATAAGTAGGTCAGATCAACCTTAGAAAGTGATCCAACTGATCCTAGAATAAAGGGTATTATCTAGATGGTGATAAGTTGCTTCGATACAACAATAGGATATATGTTCCAAACTCTAAAGATTCAAGAGAGTTGGTTTTAAGTGAAGCCCATAATACCCCTTATTCAGGACATCTTGGGGCAAAAAAACTCTATTCAGATCTTAAGAATTTGTATTTTTGGCAAGGAATGAAAAATACATAGTACTATATGTATCTAAATGTCTTGAGTGTCAAAGAGTGAAGGCAAAACATTGCCACCCAATAGGACTATTGTACCCCCATGATATACCACATCATAAGTGGCAGGTCATTAGTATGGATTTTATATAGGGATTTCCTACAACACCTTATAGACATAACACAATAATGGTGGTAATTGACAAACTTACCAAGGTTGTTCACTTCATAGTGGGAAATATAGCATATGATGCTCCAACATTGGCTAAGCGTTTTGTGAAGGAAATTTTTAGATTACATGGAGTTCCAAACAAGATCATATATGATAGGGATGCAAGGTTCACTTCAAGGTTTTGGACAACTCTTCAATCAACTTTGGGAACACAATTAAATTTTAGTACAACATATCACCCTAAAATAAATGGCAAAACTAAAAGAACAAATCAAATTGTGGAAGACCTTCTATGAATGTACTGTATGGACCAACAATCTAAGTGGGAAAAATATCTTCCACTAGTAGAATTTGTGTACAACAACTCTTTTCAAGCCTCCCTAGGGATGGCTCCATTTGAAGCACTTTATGTAAGGGCTTGTCAAACCCCTTTGAGTTGGGATAATCTTGAGGATAGAGTAATAATTGGACCAGATATGTTGAAGGAAATGGAAAATAAAATCAAGTCAATTAGACAAAGGTTAAAGGAAGCAACAAATAGAGAAAAGAGTTATGCAGAGAAGAACAGAACACAAAGGGAATTTGTAGTGGGAGAAAAAGTTTTCTTAAGAGTTAGGCCATACAAAAGTTCTATAAATTTTGGTAAGAAGTCAAAGTTGGCACCCCATTATGAGGGACCCTTTGAAATCATAGAAAATATTATAAACTTGGTTGCCTACAGATTGGCCCTACCTCCCCAGCTAAGTCGTATCCATGATGTTTTCCATATATCTCTTCTTAAGACGTATGTACCTAATGAGAAACATGTTTTGAATTGGAATGCATTACAAGTCCAAGATCCTAGGAAAATAACAATAGAGCCAAATCAAATCTTGGAGAGGCACCAGTACCAATTGCACAACAGGGTGGTTGACCAAAGTAAAGTACATTGGGATCAATATGATGAGGACAATGCTACCTTGGAAGATACAATTGATTTACAACAATCATTTCCCTTCTTGTTTTAAGCACTAAATAGATACTATATTTCTTTTCTTGTTTTAAAAGAACTTTTGGAAACTATCTCCTTACTCTTAAAAACTTATAAGTGCATCGAGACAATGCACAACTAAGCGGGGGAGGATGTCACAACCTTTCTGCTATGTGAACTACATTTTTAATCTAATTATTTATATGAGTGAAATGTTTGATTAAGACTCCTCTTACTCCAACGTTATTTCACATGTTATTTAACTTATAGGTAGGTGCATGCTCATAAATTAATGATCATAAATTACTACGTCTCCAAAGTCTCTACCAACTAGATTGAAGTATTGAGTATTAATTGAAAATTTTGGCAAAACCGGTCGACCAAGCTGCAATGTGTTGTCCATGAGCTGCCCAATGTCAACTCCACTCATTCCATGCTATTCACGTGGAACAAGGTTCAACTACAATGATAAATTTTGAAACTACCTCCTAGTACAGTTTGCCAAAAAATTAATGCAATCTTGTGTATAAAATCAAGGGGATGAGACTGTGTTTGGGCGCTCTAGTCAGTATTTTGTCTTCTGCATCATATGGGATTGGAGATTATTTGTAGAAGTAAGTTCCAGAGGATTCAAAGCATTTTAGAGTCAAGGACCAACTTAGGCAACTCATTCATCGCACCGCCTCTTGAAAGAAAAATGTCATCAGGTAGGTAATTCACCATTTACTTTGATTGTTGCATATGTGATACTTCATTGTCTTCCCGTCATGTATACATACACAACAAGTAGTTACAAAATGTTAAGCCCTCCTTGTAAATTTATGAATACCATATTAGATGGAGAATATACAACTTATCTAGGATAAGCAAAGTAAAATAGATATGCAAGAGGAACACTGCATTTAAGAACAGTTTCCAATTTAACTAGTAATTCTATGGTTATTGCCTATCACCTCGCTAAAAAGAACAAAGGATATTCTACCACTTGCTATGATTTTTCTTATTTAGAAAATTTTAACTATTGTAATACTACTCTGAGAGCACGGATATCGATTGCACACTCAGTGTTACTTATCTGTTTAAATTTCAATTTCAATGATAAAGAGTTGACCTTGATGGGGTTACATTTTAAACTATTTTTCCATATATCACAAGGAGAGCCTAGTAGTAGGTGCCCAATTTTATTTTGGTTAACTAAGAACATTATAGCTCTCTTTACTATTTCATTCATTTCCACGCTTATTTATATACCCTTGTTATATTCTAAATGTCAGTGGAGAATGTGCTAAATGCTACAAATAAATATTATAAATATAGTGATTGTCCATGTGCGTTAAAAATTGTCACTCTTCCATAAGTGCAATTTTTTCAAAGGGCTAATTCGAAGAACCGCGAAAATTGTAATAGACTCCATTCTTAATAAATAGAAAGCATTTCTATTTTGTGTCAAATATATATTTATCAACTAAAAAAAAAATTTCCTTTTGAAAAAAAAATTAGCGTAAAACATGCTTTTATTTGAATGAATCCAATTGTCTCTATTGCCTCATTTATTTCTTAGGGATATATATAAATGTATATATTTTTGGATACATTTTTTTGTATTGTTTTTAATGTCATGATAGTTGGTGAAAGAAATTTGTTATGGATTTAGCTTAACGAGAAACATTTTTTTGTATTGTTTTTAATGTCATCCTCTAAATACCTTAACATATGAAGTTAGAAATATATACAAAAGACTACTAAGTAGAATTCAAATATCTTGGGTTAAGTGGTATTTAATGTCCTATGTGTTGTAAGACAAGACCATGTAAATTTGGTTACTCAAATATGTTAGATGAATGAATGGTCTATGTTACTTTTCCACTTGATTTTTGATTTGGTGCATAATAATAGGCATTGATCTAAGATATTAATACCCATCCCTTAACTTTTATTTCATAATAATTGTATGTCAATTTGGTATATATGAAGTCTTACCAAAACATTGGGACGTGTGTAATTTCTATCTAGTGTGATTAGAAATTTGCAATTTAAATATATCACTAGTCCAAAAACCATGTAATAATATCAAGAATATTCTCCTAACTATAACTAGTCAAACCCTAGACAAATAAAATAAATCAAATAAATAGATAAATAAAATTTTCCTAAACATTTATTAATATTACTCTGTGATTGGCTATATTGAAGCATTCAAGCTCTCTTTTTATTCTAGTTTGGTCTAGGCTCTTCAAATTCAAATATAGAGAAAATGAAACCCCTTCTTACCTAGAGGTAAACTTCTATAAGGTAAAGAAAACATAAGAACTCAATTGGATAACCCCAATTAGTGATGAATAGTTACTACATTACATTGAAATTTTTAGATGCTACATAAACTATCTAGACGATAGAGAAATGAGTTGAAAAGTAGGACAATAATCCTTGCAACAATTCTTGAAGATATTTAACTCTAGGAAAAAGTGATTTCTTGTATACATTTGATAATGGAAGTAGGGAACAATATATGACATGAAATATCTTGAAATAATGCATGTATTTAATTTAAGTACTCACTTAATTACATTGCATGGGGATTTCTTTTATGAGTGGATATGGTTTAGTTACTAATCAAATGGTTAAATAATTCTTTAAAAGTCTATGGCATTTAAATTACTAAGATTGGAGCTTATTATAAATTATTGACCCATGCTCGTTGATTTATTTAATCATCATTTTTTTTAATTCCTAATGAATGTTGTTAAAAATTACCATGCATTATGTGTTTTATTTTTCCTTATTAAAATTTAAGTATGGTTGAAAAACTAATCAAATAAGGAAAACTAAACTAGCAGTGTTCGGTATTAATGGTGCCTTTGGATCACATTTATGGGTAATATCGTCACACTTGAGCTACTGCATCTATAGCCTAACATAGCTACAATAATTTTTCGGTGGCATCATCCCTATAAATCATCGGGGAGAAATAAGGAACATGGGTTGATTAAAATCCAAAGGGAGAGAAATCCCCTTTGCATCGATAATCTAAAAAGATAAAACGAAAATGAATCAAATCCGCTAGTGACTACCTAGAAAACTAAAACTTAGGAATTTTCTATGGTACAAATGTAATTCTAACTCGAAGATATAATCATGTGGATAATTTATTAGGAATTCATTTAAAAGGGTCAAGGGAGATGAACATCATTAGGGAGTAGGGTTAGATGAATGTTATTAGTTAAACAATAAATGGTCAAGATGATCATTTATTATCCATTCTTCCCATCATGGGTAGCAATCGCAAAGGAACTGTCTAGGGGAAACAAAAACCCTAGAAAGAGTTGTGCACCCGCTTTATAACAGTTCACTTAAACATAGTCTAGAAAGCAGAATTACATATTTTACCCCTTGATCCCATTTGGAAGCAAGGCATGTAGGTAGTTTGGGAAATGAAGGATGCTCCTAGTACTCAGGCATTTGGGAACGGGGTTTAGGGTTAGAGAGATCACATAACCAGTTATAAGAGATAATCATCTAAAATATATACAACTATACTTGGAAGAATCCTACATCGATTGCTTGATTCCCCGAGGCTCTTAGGCTAAATTTCGAGGTGAGTTTCAAGCCAATAATTATAACTTACATACCCTTGAGGATGGAAACATCGATACACTTTCAAAAGGGAGTGTGGTCATCTAGGAAGCGACTCAGGATCCGAATGATCTCGATGAGTCCAAGACTCTAGCCAGAGCACATACCTATCGTATGATAGATTCCTACCTCATTTAGGTAGATGCCTATTCCAATTATATGAATAGATGTATTCCTATTCCATATGAATAGATGAAGTGAATTCTTGTTCCATATGAACTGATGATATACCTATCTCATATAGATAGAAGTTCCTAAGTACATACTTGTGAATGAACACTTGAACACAAAAAAAAATAGTGGCGTTTCAGTTAGAATTAATTGTTGTCTTTACATGTACACACTTCAATGGATCACCAAGGAGAAAACCATCCACACAAATAAAGAAGTGTTACAACAAGAGAAAGAAGAGAACTTGATCAAATGATGATCTATGATGAATTTGATCTAGAATGATTTACAAATTTACAAGCTTTCCTTGATTATATAGGCAAGGTGAGAGGTAGTTTCATAATGACCTTGGTTACAATCATTAAATAACTAATGCATAATTATAAACACATGAGAGAAATATTAAATGCATAGATAACTACATGCCTATTAATGAGATATGGTCCCATTAAATACAAGGTTCTCGAATGCCACCTAGGAAACTAACTCCTAAGTAAACTTATTAATGATGTGAATAGGTCCTCACTAATAACTATTAGATTAATAAGTTATTTCACTTAATTAATTTAATCATATTGGTTAATTAATTAAGTCACTTATCACTTTAGTTACTTAAGCTAAACTTAGGCACATTAATAATTAATTATTTATTAATTATTAAATGTGCACACTAGGGTTTCACTTTCGGGTTTCTTGATCTCCTTTTATAAGGATTGATCTCAGTGTAATTATTAATGGGAGAATATTTATAGCTTTCATATCTTGTTGAAAGTTTTGTCTCTTTTGTAGCTTTTTCTTGTTGAAGATAATTGCATATATTTGTTTGCAGATCTCTTGCGTGGAAGGTGTTTTGTTTGTTGTTTGATCTTGTGGCTCATGGTTTTGTGCTTGTTTCACAATTCTAACATGGTATCATAGCGTGGATTTAGCAAACCCCTTCTTGATTTATGAGGTTTTCTTCTTCAACAAGGGTTGCAGGCTTTAGATTTTAATCCTCTTTGTTTGTTTTGCAAATTTTGGAGGTGGGCATTTTTTTAGTGCATCCAGGGTCAAATCAAACCTCTCCATTGAATCTAAAGCTCCGGAATAGAGAGGATCGACATTTTCTTCATCAAATTTGGCTTTCATTTGTTAGATCTGAGGGTTTGAAGAAAGGGGTTTTTGCCAGATCCAGAGGGTGCTTATTTTTTAGAGAATTTTGAGCCCAAATAGACCTCACCATTGTGCTCAAAAGGCCCAAAAACCCCTATTTCCATGTATAATTTGTCCCGAGGTATGACCATGCACACAAATCGAGGTAAAAAAATTGTCAAATAAAATAAAATTATTTTTTTGCAAAAATAAATTTTTTTTCTAGTTTTTTAAATTGTAATTTTTTTTATTTTTAAAGAGCTTTAAATTTATTTTTTAAATGTCAAAAGCTTTTTGTTTTTAAAAAAATTAAAGGTACAAAGTACCCTACACAGGTTGGTACCTCCGCAAGGCTACGCAGAGTACCTGCCCCTATGGGGAGCCATGGGGTGAGCCCACACTACCACCACTCCATTATTTTTTTTCATTTTTTGAATAAACTTTTTTGTAAATATGTTTTTATTGTTTTAAAAAAATTTAATAAGTCCACTTGTGCTTTTGCAGCAATAGCCATTTGGCCATCAAATTTAAGCCTGGAGTTTTGTTGTGATGGTTGTCTAGCCATCAAATTTAATCTTGCACTAGTTTTTTTCCCCCTTTGGAGTTGTTTTCTTCCAAAGGTCGTAACTCAACATACGATATTGTTTTTTGGCAAACGAGAAATCATCAAAAAGCTGGTTTTGTCAACTTTTCAGTGGTGTGGGTCTAATCACTTTATTTTTTTGCTGGTACATTCTACAGCCTGTTGATTTCAAATGAGCTATTTTAGTCCCGAGCTCATAACTTTTGACCAATTTCTCTATTTTTTTCAATCTCAATAGCATTGGAACCGTCTTTCAGAGCTCTTTAGTTCCAACCATGCATTTTTTCCAGATTCTTCTTGAGGTACATTTTATTTATATTTTTATGTTTTCACACTCTAGTGGATTACTTGGATGCTTTAGCTCCTTGAAACTTTTTTTTTGTGTGGGATGCCTCGTTGTTGGTTGTTCTAGTTGTATTTCTAGCTTTTGTCCTATTTGGATATTGTAGACATCATTTGTAAGCAATTTCTTATATGTAAACGCACTAAGATAAAGTGCCACATTATTGTACATGTTTTTTGGGAATTCTTGCACATCACTTTGTGCCTTGTTGTACTCACACTATGATATAAAGTGTCATGGGGGTTGATGTTTTCCATTTTTTTCCTTCATACCTTTCTCATGTGTATGTGACTTTTGTTTTCACATCTTTTCTATCAATTTGTACTTTCATGTCTACACCTTTAGATGCTCTTGGTTCCTCTTCATGCACTACTTTCTAGCATTCAACTTTAGTGTACCTATCACACCTCTCCCTTTTTCAGCATTATGGGGGTTTCTACTATCGGTGTTAATGCTTCCTTGGTTTCGTTGGAGTGATCTATGTATATAGTATTTGTTCTTATGTACTAGGTAAATGCAGCAGCTAGTTACCCATGCATTTCAGTGAGATGGATCACTTACCATATGGACACTCTTGCATTCCTGTTTCTAGAGGTGACCTTCCATTTCCTCAGTTGATCAGATTTCTTCAAATTTTTTGGTACCTTTACCATCTATATCTTAGAGTTCCAGGTGTTTTCCTATGTTTTCCATCTGATTCGAGTAGTGTCATTGGGGGCACTCATGCAGATTGTTGTCTTCTTGATCCTAATCATCCTATCTTTAGAGGAGGTTCTTCGACACCGTAGCAGTCATCTTTCGATAGAGTTTGCAACTTCTTCATGCTTCTATGGTGTTCTACATGTTCTTCATTTTCAGGACATTTCCTTGATTTGGAGGCTTTTCAATCCTTCAATCGCCTTTGATCTCTTCTTGGAGTAGAGTTTTTTCCCATGAGATTTTCTCTATTTCTCCGCTTTATAGAGATCTTTTGTTTGTACATGGGTACCTTACTTGGCCTTGTTTGTTGGGACCCATCTTTGCTTTCATGCATCTTTTCCTTAGTGTTTTAGCTACTTCCTAAGTTCATCTTAGGGGGGTGTTAGAGTAATAAGTTATTTCACTTAATTAATTTAATCATATTGGTTAATTAATTAAGTCACTTATCACTTTAGTTACTTAAGCTAAACTTAGGCACATTAATAATTAATTATTTATTAATTATTAAATGTGCACACTAGGGTTTCACTTTAGGGTTTCTTGATCTCCTTTTATAAGGATTGATCTCATTGTAATTATTAATGGGAGAATATTTATAGATTTCATATCTTGTTGAAATTTTTCTCTCTTCTGTAGCTTTTTCTTGTTGAAGATAATTGCATATATTTGTTTGCAGATCTCTTGTGTGGAAGGTGTTTTGTTTGTTGTTTGACAATTCTAACAATAACTAGTTAGGAAATATCCCCATTCACACTAACATTTATGAAATTAAGTCTTAGAAGGAAAAATAACACAGTGGGTCATTTAAATTAATGTTTATTACTCATAAATTTATGTTTGAAAATATTGAAATAATAAATTAGTATAAATATTTTAAATAGATATGTAATTAAAAGATGTTGAGAGATATTAGTTTCAAAATATTATTAATTAAAATATATGCAATTTAAGATTGATATATCTCAACATATATATAAATCTAGATATGAAATATTTATTTTCTAGTTTCTCTTGTTTCTATCATAATGCATGCATGCATGTATGCATACATACACATATACATAAATCTTGTCTATGTTTGCTTCTAAAGTTTTAGATATATGTTAGTTCACACCATTACTACCTACCACTGAGTCTAAAGGTTTGAAATGTAAATAACCATTAAATTTATGTCAAATAATTTTTATTGCATTTTCTTCATTAGGACCCTTTATATCTTTATATAGTTATGCTTCTTAACATACTAATATATTTCATGCATTCTTGTCAATCTAACTTTGAATGAAAAATAATTAGGCATGTCTTCCATGTTATTTCCCATTAAGCTCCTCCAAACATTATTTCTAACCTCATCTCACCACTTATATTTATATGGTCAAATGTTATTTTGTTAACATGTTTCTGCATTCCCCATGAAAATCTTTATTTTATATATTTTTTTACTTCGGGTGTATAGATTTAATCTAGCTCACTTTCTATAGCTAACTTGTTTTTTCACTTGTTACCCTCCAATTTAGAAATGTGATATTCAAGAATTGATCTATAATTAAGGCAAACTAACTTGCACTTAACTCTAATTACAAATTTTCCCGATCGCAAAACAAAATTGTGTGGTTATGTTCCAATTAAATTACAAAATTTGGTTCAATTAATCCTTTACACAACCTATTAACTTTAACTAATTACTTAAATGTCGTAATTAATACTCAAAGAAGGAATTAAAGTTGAAAAGAATAAGAGAGAATAGAGAGACGATAAGGAATTTGTTAACATCATCAAGTTTCCATAGTCCATGATAATGGTTTGTTCAAATTTCTGGATTGAAACTATTTGAGTTTTTTGAATCAACATTTTGGATCAAACTCCATGATCCATCATTAGGAATAATCATGCAACAAGAGAGTAGAAAGATAAAAAGAATAGCAAACTAGGAGTGATAAATAGGTGAGGGGGTGAGAGGACTAAAGGGAAAAAACTTGAGTTGACGTAAAAAGTGATAAAAAATAATAAACATGAAACCTAAAATAATTAAATAATTTTATGTAAATGCAAAAAAGAATAGACTAAAACAAAACCACCTTAAAATAATAAAATGATTAAGAATAAAATAAAATTAATGAAATTAAGCAACCTTAAAATGAAATAAAGATAGGGTCAATACAAGAAACAAAGAAATAATGAAATTACTAGGAAAGAACAAAAATGATTAAAAATTAAAAAAAAATTGAAATTAAGAAAGCAACCAAAAGATATAAAATGATTACAAGAAGCCTAGAGATATAAAATGAAATAAAGAAACCTAAAGAATTAAAATGAATACAAGAAACAAAAAAAATAATGAAAATAAGGAAAGAATAAAGATGATTAAAAATAAAATAAAATTAATGAAATTAAGAAACCTTACAAGAAACAAAGAAATAATGAAATTAAGAAAAAAACCTTATATAAAGAGACACTAACAAAATTAAAATAAAAAATAATTATCATAATATAATAAAATCAAAATAAAATTAATTATTAACAAAATAATGACTAATAAATTGAATAAAATATTTGGTATAGAAGAAAAAATTAAAACAAAGACCTATAAAAATAAAGAAAATTATAAAATAATTAAAAATATAAATCAATAAAACCTAAAGATATAAAATGAATACAAGAAACAAAGAAATAATGAAATTAAGGAAAGAATAGAATTGCAAAATAAGAATATTGCATCCAATTTAATACATAATATCCAAGCTAAAAACTTAATATAGGATCAAATATAAAAGGACAAATAAAAGAAAAAACCTAATAAAAGACTTGAATGAAAAGAAAACAAAAACAAACTTATAAAGAAGAAAGACCAATAAAATCAAAAAATCAAAAAATAGAAATCTAAACAAAAGGGAACAAAATTTTAAAAAACATATAAGCCAAACATAATATTTAGGAGAACAGCAAGGAGAACCAACTACAAACAGATAAGCTAAGGGAAAAGGAAAAAAAATAAGAAGCAAAGAAGGGGAACCCCAATAAGGAAAGGAAAAACAACAAGGAAGGAATGAAGGAAGCCCAAAGCGAGGGGGGAGGGGGAAATGAGCTGACCAGAAACCAAGGAGACAAATATGACCAACAAGCTGCCCAAGAAGAGAAAAAGGAAGGGGGGGAAGGGAATGAGAGAGAGATAATTAAGGAGAGGAACAACTAGAGCTACCAAGAGGAGGAACTAAAAGGTTGTTCAAAAGAGGTTTCCAAGAAAAGCTTAAATTCCAACCCCTATCTTGGTTGAGGTTGGAGGGGTAATTATTGATTTTAATGGCCTCTTTAAGATTTCTCTTGAAGTAGTTGTCTTCTTTGAACATGATTTTGGTGTCTTCTAAGGCAATATGATGCTTGGTCTTGGATGAGTGCTCGACTAGCACCGATTTTGTGACCCAATCATGATGAATATTAACACCATGCTCCTTGATTCATGTGGTGATCTAGTGCTCAGTTTCCCCAATGTAGGGGATACCACACAAGCATGTCACTTTGTAGACACCAGAGTTGAGCAAAGAGACAAGAGGGTCTTTAGAGGAAGGAAGGTGATTTTTTAAAATGGAGAGGGGTTTGAAAGTGCAAGCTAACCCTTTTTAAGGGGGATCTTAGCAATTTTGTTGGAGATTCCTTCAACATAGGGGAGGGTGGTGAAAGGGGGGAAGGAGAAAGAGAGGGCTTAGGCTAGTGAGACAACCTAGTTTTGATCTGGTTGATAGCTCAATTGATTTTCTTTCTTTTATACCTGTTTAGAGAGAAAACCTGGGTAAGGTGGTTTAACTCTTGGTCAGTGTCCTCATCATCACAAATTGTGAATGCCCTAAAAGCTAAAGTTTTGAGAACTCTAGATTTTTAGCTAGGGTGATGATGAGAAGATGAGTGAAGGTAGAGGTCAATGTGGGTGGATTTATGAAAGATAGTGCGAGAAAGAGATCTGTCAACTTTTTTGATGAGGACATCTAGAAAAGGGAGTTGGTTGTTAGTTTTGATTTCCTTGGTAATGGAATTACAAGGGGAAGTGTTATTTAAGTGAGTAGAATTCATCAAGTTTCTCATGACCATGAGACCAATTGTATGTTAGTGTCATCAACATATCACTTCCACCACTTTGGTTTGAAGGGAAAGGAATTTGTTAACAAAGTTCACCCATATGTTTGGGCTATGTCTCTGGGTCTGCTTCTCAATGTAGGACCGCTTTATTAATGACGCCAAGCTTTAATTGCCTTTGTACATCATCCAAGCTTTAGATCTGTATTACAATTTCTCTCACAGTCTCCTCTCAACACCTAAGACTCTTTTGCATTATCCTTTCCTAGCATCCAAGGGATCGAATTCAAACACCTTTAAATTCCCAATTGAATTTTAAGGAATAAAAAATACAAAGTCTTTGTGTTTACATAAATCTCCAAAATTACTTTGCCTAATTTCCTCCCCAAATGAATTGATTGCCTTCTCAAGAGAAAAAATACACCCTTTAAATACATTTACAAATGCTATTATGGGGGTAAAAAAACATTATTTCCCCAAATCTCTAAAATTAAAATCACAAATATTTTAATAGATGGCTCATATTCATTGAGACCCTTTTACAATTTTATTTGAAAACCCCATTAATATCTTTTTTTATGGTTTCACATTATTTAAGCCTTTATATAGGCTTCAGACCCCTTATATCATTGCCAAAATCCTTTAAAATCAGCTTGTTTCACTTTAAATAACAACTTTTTTGTTTATAATTCTATGAATCATGCATGGAATAGTGGTGGGTGCACTTAATGGAATTTGGGAGGTTGAGGGTTCAAACCACCCGAACCCCATTTTTCAATTTTTTAGATTTTTTTAAGTATAAATAGCATTTAGCTTTGTATATATAGCAAAGTATTTGTGTGGTGTAGTGGTAGCGCATGAAAATAAGAATAGAGACCTATTGGGGTTTGAATCCCCCAACCACCTTTTGGACCAACATGCCATGAAGGAGGTTGTCATGGTGCCACATGGCATTCATTCATTGGGTCACATGGCTCTTTCTTATTTGCTAATATTTGGACACATGTTTGCACCTGATTGGCCCATGTCATCAAACTATGCCATGTCACCCTCTACCCCATGTCATTTCCCCACTGGTCCAAATCATCTTTCCACCTATGCATGCCATGCCATCATGCTGACATCATCATATATACTTGGTCAACCTTTTTCTGCACAACTTTGACTAGCCATAAATTTCACATGTTAGAATTGTCTCAATGAGCTCTTCAACTTGGTGCCATTTCTGTTTGATTTTGAGATGATCAATTTTAGATCTCTAGAATCCTTGGTCTTGTCGAGCTTTGACCAAGCATAACTTTTGCATCTAGCTTCCTTTCGACATGATTCAAGTTGTGTCAGGATTGTGTCGATGAGCTCTATCCAATGAAGCTAGTTTCATCAAATTTTGATATTGTGAAAATTTTAGGTCTTCTAGATCCTCCTAGATCATTCCTTCAAATTAAGAAGCTTTTGGACCACCAAAATTCCTTTTTTACGTAGAATTTAAGTGAGTTCTTTTTTTCCCTCACTTTCCCAATTATCATCTATCCACCTTGCCATATTTCTAATCATCTGACCCATCACAAACAAGATGAAAAATGAGATAGCATTGTTGATACAATCAACTGTATACTCATCAATATTTATTGTCGCATCCACCATCCCCATAGAACTAACTAGTAGAATAAAAAGCAACAATACTGAATAAACTGATGCAAAAGAAAAAGTATTATCATGTTGGATCTCTTGAACAGGAACATTATTAGAAAATGAATCATTCAAACCCTCTTTTACCACCTTTGGATGAAGGCTTAAATGTGTTGGAAATTGATCCTCACACTATGTTTTTTGTGACATCTTATCATGATTAGAATCTTCATGCTTAATATCACTAGCTATTACAAACATGAGGGTTAAAGCATTGCTTGCATTTACAATCATCTTCAAATGCCATGTGTTTACCAAAAATCTACCATTCTTCATGTGATGAGCTTTCACGATGAATTCAATTCCATATTTAAACAATTGATACCTATTATGTTCCCTGTAGAAAATGGCCTTTCTATCATACAAGTAAGGAATTCCTAAAACCATCCCACAGATGTTCAATGGAATTACATCTAGCTCACCTCATCAACAAAATTGGATGTGATTGCAAATCAGAGTTTACATTGTCTCGACACATGTAATTGAGCATTATCATGCACCCAATCCAATGGATATGGCTTTGTATGAGGTGTTGTTTTCAATCCCAATTGCTTAACAACTCATTTAGAGATTAAGTTCACTTGTGATCCACTATCTATGAGTGTATTAATTCTACTCTATTTTACAATAGTCCTTATATGAATCAATTCATTCCTTTTACTTTCAACAAGTACCTCATTATACTTTAAAGAATAAGAATGGGAACTAGCACTGGAAATAGGAATAATACCTACTGTACCCACAACCATTATCTTGGTTTCATAATTGGAACCTAATATGAAGTCTTGCATGATAGTTGTAGTCTTTTGCTTACCCTTTCGATCCTTGAACCATTTTGGTTTTTGATGAGGATGCAATTTCTAACACTTTGAATCTTCATGCCCTTTCTTTTTGTAGTGTGAAAAATAAGGCTTTTTTGCCTCTTTCTTCATGGAAGTTGTCTATTGCATTTCCTTCTTCCCTTTCTTGCTTCCTTTCTACTTACCGGATTCCATTAAGAAACTGTAATGACTATTCTTTGTGCCTAGTTCAAGATGAATGGATTGCACACTAACTTCATCAAGGTTAGTTGGATTGAACATAATTATTGTATTCCTCAAATTTTCATGGAATCCACCTATATACTCCAACAATTTTTTTTGCGTGTGTAATGGAATGCCCAAAATTAAAGCTCTTTTCCTAAACTCATGTGTATATTCATGTACACTTTGTCCTTTCTATTGCCTTAATTATTTCCATTTCATTACTTCTTTTTGCATGTTACCTAATAGATAAAATTGTTTCTTAAGTGCAGCTATAAACTCAAACCAAGAGGAAATAATTTTACCATATCAACTAAGATCTTCTTGAGTTTTTCTCTCCCACTAGATTAAGGTTGTGCCTCTGAGGTGAAGAGTGGATAATTGGATCTTGGAAATATGATCAGTAAAGTTCTGAATCTTGAAACAAAATTCAATTTGCTTTATCCAATTATCAAGTTTCTCTACATCTAGTTCTCCATTATAAGTTGGCAATTCAAATAAAACATCAAGCTTTAACAAAGGTGTATTAGATTCAGGTTGCACAGGTTGTTTCTTCTTTGAATAAGAAGTAGATGAAGATGATGAAGAAGATGAATAATATTGAGATGGAGGTTTAGGAGGGTCACCACCACCTCCTACTCCTTTACCTTTATCATTGTTTGAAGAGGATTCACCTTTCTCCTTCTTCTTTTTGTTCTTGTACAACTCTTCCACCATCATCTTCATGTCTAGGAATGCTTTGAAAAATTGTTCTTAATTCTCAAATATTTTAGGACTAAAATATTTTCCTTCTTTTGGTTGTTCCATGGTTTGTCTTTAAGTAAATCACCTTGGCCCAATCTCTAGATTAATCTCCTCAAGTGCACCTTCTCCTCACTTTAATTTTAACTTGGTTAACTTCCACCACTTGTAATTTCTCCCATTAAACTGCTTTGTACCAAACTTGATCTATAATTAAAGGTTTACAAACTAACTTGCACTTAACTCTAATTATGGATTTTCCTAATCACAAAATAGAATTTCATGGTTATGTTCTTTAATCATTGCAATTATAGAATTTGGTTTAGTTAATCCTTTACACAACCTATTAACTTTAGCTAATTACTTAAATGTCAAAACTAAAACTCAAAGAAGGAATTAAAGCTAAAAAGAATAAGAGAGAATAGAGAGATGATAAGGAATTTGTTAATGGATTTCACCCATATGTTTGGGCTACATCTCTAGGTCTTCTTCTCAACATAGTACCACTTTATTAATGATGCCAAGATTTAATTGCCTTTGCACATCATCCAAGCTTTAGAATTGCATTACAATTTCTCTCACAATCTCCTCTCAACACCTAAGAATCTTTCACATTCTCCTTTCCTAGCATTGAAGGGATTGGCTCAAACACCTTAGAATTCTCAATTACACCTTAAGAAATACAAAATAAAAATTATCTACGTTTACATCAATCTCCAAAATTATTTTCCCTAATTTCCTCCCCAAAGGAATTGATTTCCCTCTCTAGAGAAAAAATTCCCACTTTAAATACATTTACAAATGTTTTTTATTATATAAGCAGCATTTACAACATGTTGTACCCTTTACACTTTGAGCCCAAAGGCCAAAAAAGGAGAAAAACCAGTAAACATAAAAAATAATTTTTAGTAAGAGCAGACAAGAGGCACAGACACAACCAAGTAACAACAGAGGCACATCACAACACAAATCCAACCACTAATTGTCCACACTCTACCATTTCTAGACCAGGAGGTTTAACACATCATCCCCAATCCAATTGGGGCCTTCATACATGGTGTTCTTTTCCATTTCCTCCTTGAGAACATACGAGAGAGTGAAATCCAACCTGTGAATCATTTTGATAGTGAACCAAGCCAGGCAGTTGAATTTATGATCCAACTTAGCAACCTGCTCCTACAACACACTGAGCTCATCCACCTTGCCCTCCTTTCTTTGGATCTCTACATCAACACCATCCCTAGTATCTAAGGAATTGGTAGAGTCTTCCCTAAGCATCTTGTTCAAATCAGAGAAATTACTAGGTTCTTCTATGGGTCTTTTATCCTTCGCCTTCTCAGTAACTTTAATGCCTTCAATTTTGCTGCCAGTTTGCCCTAAGTCACTAGAGATATCATCCAAAGGGTCCCCTTTCTTGTGTTTTTCCAACCTGTGGAATCTCCTCACACTCATCTATTCATTCCCCATCTCAAAGCTAGCACCCACCACATTATCTCCCTTATAATATTTTTCCTTAGCACTTTTACTATCCTCGGTCACCAGAAGAACCCTCAGAAGTAGAGGCACATTTTTCCCTTTCTTCTTAGTTTCCAATCAGTTGGCCTTCTTGTGTTTCAACTCACATAGCCCAGCCGCAACACTCGACTGGGCCAACCCCACCACATTTTTTCTTCTTCAAGGGAGAAGTGGCTAAGGTCTCAATACCAGGATCATTTTCAGGGATGGGGGACTTTCTATTTGAGCCCTCTGAAATAGCAGGGGATGGGTTTCCAAGGCTAATTTTTTGGGGTTCCAACTCTTCCACATGCATAGCCAAGATGGGTTTGGGAGGGACCAAAGCCAAATGGAATTGGTAGAGCCTATAGATAAGGCCCTAATGTATCAATAAGGGAGGCAAAGAATCAAGGTTAAGAGCAACAATCTCTTGGGACTCTTTGATGGAACTTTCCAGAGAAGAAATAAAAAAGAAAGGGAAGTTAAGCAACATCTTGTGCCTTAAGTGATTTAATAACGGTAAGTGGTAAAAATAAAATACCTTGAATATACCCTCAAGGGTAGCATATTTCATGATGGAAACATAGACCTTATCCCAAGGTTTATGCAACACTTCGTGATTGAAACCCAACTTCTTTTTCACTAGCTTCTCATTTCCCTTGATGAACATGTTCAGACTCACCAATTTTTGTGTTTTGATGTGTTTTTATACTTCATACCCTCATAGGAAAGGCTAGTAGCCTTACCAATCACCTCTTCATCCACATCAAAAGCTATGCCACCCATGGTGACTTACCTATCCTTCCATGAACTAGAAAACCAGGCCAACAACACCTTGTCATGGCCCACAAGATTTTCCAAAAGTAGTGCAAGACCACCTTCCAAATAGATATGCCAAGCTAGGGGGTCCTGGTGAAACTCCTCACAATTTTTTGGCTTATTCCTAACTCTATCTCTTCCCATCATGACCCATGACACACAGTAGTCAAAATAACAATACCTGAAAACAAATAGATCACCAGAGAGATTACCATTACTTAAATAAACTTTACATCGCCAATCGAGATGAAAACACGTAATAAAGGCAGTGTGACGTTTACACACTTTGACACTCATTCATGATTACAATAGCATCGTTGGCCCATAATCATCACAAGGGAACCCAAAATTAAAATAATAAGGAATAATAATGGAATCCATATTTAGATCCATAGTGCTAATCAACTTAAAGAGGTTACACAATCCCCAAAGCCATATGAATACAAAAGGGAAGATTTGAAATTTTCAAGTACATCAAATAAAATCTAAGGTGAATCAAGAGATGCCTTAATTTGGAATTATTAAATAAGCTGGAAAAGTACATCGTTTTACATGAATTCCATGAGATTTGATAGGATATGTTGTACCATTGGAAAGGCAGCTCGTAAAGGTTAGAGGCCCCACCAAAAATGATTATGAGATAAAATACCCACATGGCCACCCACTGGAGCCTATTCACCTTACCCATCCAATACCAAACTATCCAATGATCCATCAAGGAATGCCACATGTACCTAAAAAGGATAGACAAATTAATCATTATTAATAGAGTAATTCCTTTGCTCCAAGAGGATTAACCTTTGAATAGATGTTGGTAATAATTCTATATTTTTCCAACATTTGCAAATATTCCAAGTGGACCCCAAGTTGGTGAAGCCATCACCCATCTGGTTACATTCCCTAAAGATATGAGACAAGTGATACCTTTCAAATTTTGAGATTAAAATATTAATATCCAATAGAATATCCATTAAGTTCCAACCAAGAAGATGACCAAAATTAATAGAGTTTATCACATTTTTAGAATCCCCTTCAATGTCTAGATTCTTAATACCTAGAGTGACAACAATCTCGACGCCCTTGAGCAGTGCCTGAGACTCTGCCACCATAGAAGAGTGAATACCTATACCTTCAGCATACCCAACAATGAATTTTACTTGAAATTCTCTTATAACACCACCTATATTGGCCAGACCAAGGTTCCCCATGGCCGCACAGTCAAAATTTAGTTTAAACCAACCCACATCTGTAAGTTTCTAAAATTTGTTTAAATTCCTAGCAAGGGATTTGGAATTGTCAAAGGAATCATTACTAAGCACAATTTTCTAGTATTTAGCCATCTTGATCTCCCAAATAGCTAGGGCAGTTTATGGTGGTTTCCACTTGAGCAAGGAGATACTTTTAGAAATAAGTCTCGACCCGCAATCAAACACTTCCTTCAAACTCTTCTCAATGCCATGGAATACCCTATTGTTCCTTTCCTTTCAGATGCACCAACAAATGATGGGGGGAATTTTCCTCCAAATTTCCAAGGGAAGGGGGTGCCAGAAAGGACAATTTCACCCCTCCACAAAGGAACCAAATCTTTATTCAAGGCCCAATGTGTCTCTAACTTTTGAAAAGGTCCTAGACTCTAACAACAAATAGACAATGCAATAGCATATGATCCATAATTTCTTCATTATTTTTACGCAAAAAGCACCTATTTGAGATCTGGAATCTCCTCTTCCTTAGATTACCTTGGGTTAGGATCTTGTTGTGGCAGGCCATCCACCAAAAGAAATTTATTTTAGGTATCAAGTGATGGTTAAATACCTTTTCCATAACTTACTCTGTAGTCCCTTGTCTAACAAAAAACCATAAGCCATCCTGACAATCAAATCACCCTTACTATCCAAGGCCCAAAAGAAATCATCTTCAACATCTAAAAGAGGTATTTTGTACTGAGAGTGTAGGACCTATAAGGAAGAAGCTAGAAATTTCAGGTTAGGGGAAAGAGGGCCACAAGATCCAATATCTTTCCAACACCTAACACCCTGCAATCCATGAATGTAATCACACACTTTCCTACCAAAGAACCAAGTAGCAGGTTCCATCAGATTTTTGAACTCTGAACAAGCCAAGGGGGAGTCTAAGTGCCAATAATCTTCCCAGAAGTGGATCTTACTACCTTTTCCAAGCTTCCATCTCAGGCCAAACAATAGCAGCTTCTACATTTTTCAAATCTTATTCCAAGCTAGAGACCTATAGGGATGATTATTTTCAATACATCTAATTAGGGGACAGCTAGCTAGGTATTTGGATTTCATTATTTTGCACCAGTTCTTTTTATCTCTTAACTGGACCCACCCCACTTTAGCAAGAAAATCCTTGTTGGAAGAAAGGACTTTCCTGATGCCCAATGAAGGAAAACTTTCTCCCAACTAACAAGTGGCATCTTCTTTTTATCCTCAGTACCAGACCATATAAAGACTCTAAATCTTCTTAAACTTCTCAACAAGGTTACTAGGCATTTTGAACATGGATAGAAAATAAATAGGTATTCCTTGGAGTGTAGGAGTGAGGAGCTAAAACTTGCCCACATGACTTAGGAGAGAACCTTTCAACCTAGCAAGCTTCCTCTGAACCCTTTCAAGAAAAAAATTACAGAAGTTGGGAGTAACTTCTTTAATAGTTAGGAGCAAGCCAAGGTAAACTAAAGGAAGAGTGGCACTCACACAACCTAACACTACGGTGACTTGATTCTATAGTCCAGGAGTGGAGTGAAAGAAATAGATCATAATTTTATTATAATTGATACATTGAGAAGCCACATAGAGATTGAGTCAACCTTTCCACTTTCTGGCTTCCACCACTAAAACTTTCATGAATAACATAGTGTCATCCACAAATTGTTGAATAGTAATGGGATCAAGGGTGGAGGCAAGTTTGACACCCTTGATGGAGACCTTTGACAACAAACTCACCACAGTCCTGCTCAACACTTCAACCACCATAATCAACAAATAAGGGGATAGGGGGTCTCTTTGTCTAATTCCCCTCTCATCCTCAAAGAAACCTTGGGATACACCATTGATCAGAACTGCATACTTCACCTTGGAAAAACATTCCATAATGATATTGATAAAAAATTTATTAAAGCCAAACTTATCAAGGACTTTGGGGAGAAAGTTGCATAGGAATTTATAATAATGTTTTGAAATGTCAAGCTTAAACACCATGCTAGGTTTGTTAGCCTATCAATAGAGTGCAAAGTTTCATGGGTGGATAAAGCAACATCCAAAATATGTCTGCTAGGAACAAAACCTTTTTGACTGGGACCAATCATTTTCTCCAATAGGGCTTTTAGGAAATTCGCCAATATTTTGGAGATCTTATAAATAATATTGCATAGACTAATATGACAAAAATCATACATGGTTAGAGGGTCCACAAATTTGGAGACTAAAGCTATGAAAGTGTGGTTTAGTTGTTTAAGCAATTTAGCAGAGTTGAATAAATCCCTAGTAGCAAGAGTAAGGTCCTCCCCCACAATCTCCCAAAAGGTTTGGAAGAAAGCTAAGGGGAAACCATAGGTCCCAAGGGCTTTATAGGAACCCATACTAAATGCAATAGACTAAACCTCCTCAGTAGAAACCACCCTTAAAATTGAAACATTATCCTCATAGGCAATATGATTAGGAAGAGATTTCAATATCAGATCAACTAACCCAGGGGAAGGAGCCTACAAAGGAAGTAAGTAAGCTTGTTGGAAGTGATTAGTAGCTAATAGACCAATCTATATGGGATTAGAAACTTCATCCCTAGCCTTGTTTTTCATTTGTTTATCTAATTCCTTTTTCTATGTTTAAGAGCTGACACATGGAAGAAAAATGTGTTATGATCCCCCTCAACAAGCCATTGTATTCTAGACTTCAAATTCCAGAAAACATCTTCTTTCTTTAATATTTTTTCCCATTCCAATCATTCCTACTTATTTTCTTGGCCTGTCAAAATACTATTATCACCATCCTCCTTTTTTTTGTAACTTTCCAAGTTTTCTAGTCAAGACCCATTTTTGATGGAACACATCTCCAAACACATGATTATCCATCCTTTCACCATATATTTGACATGTTTGAGTCTTTGAGAGAGCCTGAACATAGGGGATCCATACACTAGGATATTCCACTAGGTAGCAACCTTGTTCCTAGAGTTTGGATGGGAATTCCAAATGATTTCAAACTGGACAGGGAACAAACCAACAACAGAGTGGTTAGTTAAGAGTAATAGCAAAGGATTATGGTCTGAAACCTTTCTAGGGAGAGCCAAAAAATTAGCATTAAGAAGTGTATTCTAATTGGGATAAAAAAGGAATTTATCAAGGGAGACCTAGATTAGATCAGACCCAAGGTGTTGATTAGACTAGGTAAATGACTAGCCCTGTAGGCCAATATCAACTAGGCCAATACAATTCAGAAAGTTAGCCAAATCATACATACTATCAAAATAATCAATTAGACCCCCACTCTTCCCCAAAGGGCAAAGGGGGGAGTTAAAATCCCCTACCACTACCCAAAAACCATCCTTGTTAGCCAAAATCCAATTAGAAATATCCTACCAAATGGATTTCCTTCCTTTCCTAATATTGGGAGCATATACATTTATCAAGAACCAGGAACCCCCAACATTGGAGAACTTTATACCTAGGCTATTCCTACATTGGAATAGTTCAAATTGAGAAATCCGAGTGGGATTCCACAAAATAGACAAATCACCAAATGTCCCATCGACATCACAACAAGCAAAGAGAGTGTTTGGCCAAATAAACTTGGCAATGGGTTCA
This sequence comes from Sequoia sempervirens, assembly GCA_007258455.2. Taxonomy (NCBI): domain Eukaryota; kingdom Viridiplantae; phylum Streptophyta; class Pinopsida; order Cupressales; family Cupressaceae; genus Sequoia; species Sequoia sempervirens. The sequence continues at coordinate 477,167,203 of VDFB02058242.1, forward strand.
AAATTGGTTTTCTTCATCTTAGTTTCTCGAAGGAGTAATATATCAACCTTATATTTTAGAACATAATTATTTAGGGTCAACAGCTTGTGGGGGCTATTTAGCCCTCAAACATTCCAAGATAGGACTTTCATTTAGAGGTTTTCTTTGAGGATACCTCCAATGTCCTACATTTACCTATCATGATTTTTTTTGCTATCTCTATGTACCTAGTCAGCCGTTGGTTAGGTCTACTCATCTTGGAATCACCACCCACATCAACTTTCTTTTGTTTACCCTTCTTCTTAGGAGTTGACTAGAACTCTTCTTCCATAGTTTGCACTTAAGGTACCACAATATCCTCTATCTATCCTAGACAAGGAAAATATTTCTTCTCAACTTCATCTGGTATTTCACCCTCCTTAATAGCCAATTCTTTTGGAGAGAGAGGCATCTCCGAAGAAACACTAGAGTCCTAAGCAATACTAGGAAGGGGACCACTGATTCCTAGAGTAGAACCAGAGAGAGCCAAATCCATAGACAACACTAGGATCATAGGGTCATCAAACATAGGCTTGGTCGAGGACTCAATAATCTTAAGAACATCTAATTCAAAGGGGAAGACATTAGAGAGAATCTTTGTTGATGGAGAAACTAGACAGGGGTCATACCTAACCAAGGATTTGAAATTCATGATAAGGTGGCCTAGTTTAGCACATTTTTTATAGTACATCACAACATTCTCATAGCAAACAGGTTCAATCCAAGATCCAAAAATAGAACATAGCTTCACAGAGTTGGGTGAGGTCTTATTGACATCTATGTTGATGCAAAAGAAAATAAAAACTAACCTGGACATGGATTTGGTGATAGAGTCTGAGGTGATGAACTAACCCAGAGAGTCCTCAATGCACTAAAAGATAGAGTCACTCCAGTACTCTAGAGGAAGACTAGGGAGATGAACCCAAATAGGAGCCGACTTGTAGAGATCATCGTCAAGATTGAAAATCGGCTTCCAATGGCATAAAGAGAGCCCATGCTTCCCATAGACCCATGGTTTTGATGAGAACATAGAGAAAAAAATTTCCTCAGTTGTAAACTTGAAGAGAAAACACCACTAGCCATGGCGCAGACACCAACAGTACCCTTCAAGTGCCATTTCACAACAACCCACCTTCTAACCATATCCACAGAGGGTTGGAAGGAAAGAAACTTACCCACCACCACCAACTCCATGGATGAAACTATCCTATTGCTAATAGCTTCAAGAATGGAGAACTCATTACCAAAGATAGAAATATCCACACTCAGATAGGGAAGAGAACCCTCAAGAGTCAAGGTCTTGTGTTTCAACACATCTTTCCAACCCTTAGACAACAGGGTAACAAGGATCTTCGACACCTCGATTGCAAGCAAGACAGGAATCACGGAATCCCTAGAAGTAGACAACACATGAGGGGGCCCCAAGGATGGTGCCACATGTGTTGAAGGGAGAATATGGATAGAAGGGGACAAGGGTGGGAGATCGATGGGTACCCCCGACACACAGTCAACCATGTGCATTGTCAATGCAAAATAGAGGAGTGGGAAAATTCTTGGTAGGATGATGTGTTTATACCTTCCTATTTGAGTCCATTTAGAAATGTTATTATGGGGGTAGAAAAAATTATTTCCCCATATCTCTAAAAATAAAATCACAAATCTTTTAATACATGGCTCATATTCATCGAGCCCCTTTTACAATTTGTTTTAAAAAACCCATTAAAATCTTCTTTTTATGGTTTCACATGATTTAAGTCTTTATATAGGCTCTGGCCCCCTTATATCATTTCCAAAATCTTTTAAAATCAGTTTGTTTCCCTTTAAATAGAAACTCTTCCATTTATAATTTAGTGAATCATACATGGTGCAGTGGTTGGGAACACTTAATGGAATTTGGGAGGTTGGGGGTTCAAATCACCCAACCCCCCTTTCTTTAGATTTTGTGATTTTTTTAAAGTATAAATAACATTTAGCTCTATATATATTGCAAAGTAGTTGTGTGGTGTAGTGGTAGTGAATGAAAATAGGAATAGAGAGGTTGGGGGTTCAAATCCCCAAACCACCTTTTGGACCAACATGCCATGAAGGAGGTTGTCATGGTGCCACGTGGCATTCATTCATTGGGCCATGTGGCTCTTCCTTATTCACCAATATTTGGACACCTGTTAGTACCTGATTGGTCCATTTTGTCAAACTAGGCCATGTCATCCTCTGCCACATGTCATCTCCTCATTGGTCCAAGTTAGCTTGCCACATGTGCATGTCACGTCATCATGTCGACGTCATCTATACTTGGTCAACCTTTTTTGCACAACTTTGACGTGCCATAACTTTCAAGTATGGACTCTGATTGATGTGATCCAAGCAATGTTGAAATCATCTCAACGAGCTCTTCAACTTGGTGTCATTTCCTTCCACTTTGGAGGTGATCAATTTTTTGGCCTAGAGCTCTAGAATCCCTGGTCTTGTCAAACTTTGACTGAGCATAACTTTTGCATCTCATCTCCTTTTGATGCAATTCAAGTTGTGTTAGGAACATGTCAGTGAGCTTTATCTAATGACGCTGGTTTTGTCAAATTCTAAGAATGTGAAATTTTTTGGTCTTTTGGATCCTCTTGGATCAAGAATATAGACATAATGAGTTAATATACATTAGTTGTAGTCATATGTACATAGTGCAAGAAAATAATAGTATATAAATTAGTAATTCTTTTAGTTAATTGAAAAGCATTGTTTGAGAGTGTCAATATAACTTTGATTCCTTAATCTTTATCTATTTTATATATTATCCTTTATACTTGTAAATATATATCATTTTGATGTGCACGTGTCTTATAAATATCCATACTTTAATTAAACTAAATCTAAAATATAATAATTTATACTTAGTTAAAATTTTATTAAACAACCTATATAATTTTAAACTCGTGAGCAATTTAGATATTGAAAATGGAAATTTGACAATATCTAAGTTTAGTCTAGACTAGTCTAATAAAATGCACATTTAAGCACAATTAATTTACATTAAAGAGTAGATGGAATGAAATGGATCTCATCATAAATAGTTGGGAAATTTTATGTAAATAGAAATAAATAGGAGGGTAGATTGTTTTTCTTTATCATTGAAGAATAAATGTCAAACGAATAACATCTAGAGTATGAACACTTTAAGAGTAGGAAAATCTATGGTAGTCATATGTGTAGATAAGAATTAAGATATTCTTCTCTATTTTTCTTTGGATCAAATTTATTGAGATGAGTTTCACTTTATAATTGTAAACTTGTCCTCTATTAATATTTAAATTTTCCTCATGAGAAATAAACATCTCCCCTAAAATATTTTCTTAAATATTTTTTCTAACAATACATTTTTAAAAACATCTAAAAATGCCATCCTTTCTTTTTTTAATAGATACAAATAAAATAAAACCAACACTAGTAATTTATAAATATATAATAAAAATAAAAAATATTAAAAAGAATTATATGAAACATAACAAAAGATAACTATGATCTAGATATTAAGAACTCTCAACAATAGGATGAAGAGTGCCCCAGGAAATGGGCTAGTATGAGGCAATGAACATTTTTTAAATTTGTCAGATGGAAACAACAAATCTCGAGGTCACTTTTAGGGTTTTGGTGTAAATCCCAGCTAGAATGGATGAAACAATAGATCTTGAGGTTGCTTTCGATGTTCTCATGCATATCCAAGTTGGCATGGATGAAACAACATATCTCAAGGTTGCTTTCAAGGTTTTGGTGTAGATCCCAGCTGACATGGACAACTTTGTACTAATCCAGTTGTTTCTTGCTCAAGACAACCTCATTTTCCTAGAAAACATCTTTCCAAGCAACAGAAAGAAACTTTTGAAATTTGTGGTTCTGGAGGAGAAAGGGATCCAATGACTTCTCCAAATAATATCCTGCTAAAATTTTCCTTTCCATATAATATTATTCTCATTAGATCCTTGTATCATGGCCATCTTTAGAAGCAATGTTGTTCTAAGCAACTAGCAAGGAATAAGGAGACATCGTATCTATGTAAAGATTCATTACTAGCTAATTTTCCTAACAACATTTCCCTGGGAAAGGGTTTTATTGTTAGGGATTTCAATAATCATACGTAGAAGGAGCAGTCGCAAAGCAATAAGTATTGGTTGCAAAATGGGGGTTTCCAATTGTGCCTCAATTTCCTCAAAAATGCAACGGATCTAAGGATATAACGCTACCAGAGGATTTACTATCCATGCAATCACAAAATCTCAAAGAAACATCATTCATTTGTAAGTGTTGGAAGTTTTATCTACCCATTTTTTATTTAAAAAGTGTGTTATAACATGATTGGGAAGGGGAAATCAACTTTTCTATATAGATTCGGAGAAATGGTTTCTTCATTGTTCTTTTTTCTTCAAAAAAAGATAGGGATGCGATTTATAAGGTTAAATCATGGGTTAATGGGGGATCCAACATATCTATTCAACCTTGGCATCTGAGTTTTAACCCTAAAATGACCAAATTTAGGTTTATACCTTTTTTGGCTTCAACTGTACTCTCTACCTTTGGAATATGGAGAGAAAAGCATTGTTGAAATCTTGGTGTATTGACTAGGAATATTTTTGAAACATGACTTCTCTTTCTTTAGAAACCTTGAGTTACCAGTTAGAGCCTGTGTTCTTTTGGACATGATGCAAGCTTTCCCTAAAATTTTGAGGATTAAATCAAAGTTAGGGTTTTGGCTACAAGATATTTTCATTGAGATTCCCTACAATGTTTGTAAAGAGTGCCACATTTGGGGGAACAATACTTGTTTTTACAAAAATAAACTAGCTTATGAGGTAATGGACATGTTAAATGAAGAACATAAGCATTCTTCAATTTTTTATCAGGTACCTCAAGGTGTATTACTCATCCCCAACTAGGGGTTGGGAAATGATAATCTATGTATAGGTCAAAATTGCTTCAAAGATGTGCCAATTTCATCTATGATAAGGTTGATTAAGGGAAAGGAAAAAGAATTTAGCACAAACCCTAGGTATGTATTAAGTATGGATCAAGCTTCTTGCTCTAAGTCTCAATATAACCCATCAAGATTTGTGCTTCCATCTCTTAATGTATTAGGAGCTCAAAATAGTAGTGGATTGATAAAGGATAAAGCTTTTTGCTCAAGCATGGGTTTTGGTTTAGTTAAAAATCTAGATTTGATTTTTTATTCTCACAATCAACTACTAGAATTTGTGGTTTACTCTTAAAGAGTATTATCTCATGGGTAGGATAAAATTACTACTATCATTGTAAAGGATTATGGTAGTATGTTATTTGGTGAAAATAAGTCAAAAAATATTGTTTTTTATACCACCAATTTGGTGTAGTACCTATTTTTCTCAACTATTTGTAACTGGAAAATCTCTACATTTATTTTTACCCAAATTCTTGTTAGTTTCATGCCAAAAAGTGCATAAAAATATATCTTCCCTAGTTTGGGGTGACCTTGGCACAGGGTCACTAGAATCAACTAATGTACCAAATCTAACATGCTCTTCTGCTATGCAGTTAGAATTGGTAGATACAAATTTTGAAGAGGTGTCTTGGGGTAAGAGTGTTAATGATAGTTTTGGTCTCATGGATATACAATCCATGTTAGAAGATGGAAACTTGGAGGGAATATCCAATAAAATTATCACGATGGTAGGGTCTTTTGTCATTGATGAAATAATAGAGGAAACTAAAAAAGAGAGTGAATTAAATAATCTTGTAATTTTTGATACTAAACCTGTTCCCTCATCCTCAAGTTTAGAAGGAAAGGATTTTCTTCTAAATATGACAACTTTAGTCCCAAAGTTAGAAAAAGCTACTAAAATAGGGTGGGAGACTAAAGAGGTTGCTGAGGAATTTGATTTCTCCCAAAATTTATCAGTTACATAGACTTATTCTTTGTCTCCAAGTGCTCAAAAGTCACCTAGAAAAAGAGGCAAAAAATCACACGCAGTCAAGATTCAAGAGGAGATAGAAGCTAGGAAACAATCGACATTGGATGGTAGTATTAAAAAGAGATTGATGGGAGCAAGTTGCTCTCTGATGTTGGTATGAAGTTAGTATCTTTGAATGTTAGGGGCATTAATGCCCCTAACAAGAGATCCCACATCAAGCAACAAATTGATGCTTGTGGGGATGACATAGTTTTACATCAAAAGAAAAAGTTATCAAAAGATATTTTTGATTCAATCATAAAGAAATGGACAAGGTGGAAATCTTGTCAGTCAATAATGCAAGGTGATTTAGGAGGTTTGGTGGATTTTTGGAACTCAATTTTTGTTATAGTTGAAGCTATAACAAATGAAAAACATTGACAATTATTGAAGGTGACACACTTTGATTTGAATTGTTGGATTCTTAACATTTATGCACCAAACTCTATAGCTGGGAAAAAGCAGTTGTGAGAAGAGTTAAACCAAGCTTTGTATCAAATCGGATCAAATAAGGTGATACTAGCTGAAGATTTCAATGCAATATTATCTTTGAGTCTTGTGTGGGTATGACATCTTGTACAATTAAGCAAGAAATATCTTTGTGGAAAACTATAGGAACACCTTCTACAATTGATCAAGAGGGTATCTTGTTGAGACTCCTCCAAGATCACTTGATATTTCTCCCTCCAAGAACTTGAAAGAAATGTTACTACAAGAATTCCTTTTGTTCCTATCACAGAGTTCATGGCCATTCCACTAATGAATGTAAGGCTTTGAGTAGTAAAATCTAACATCTTAAGGAATTTGGTACTCTCTCTTATGTGGGGGCACCTAATTCCTCTAATTGATACTAATTTTCACTCTACCATACATCTCATAAATCATTTTGGCTCATCCTTATCCTACACTAAGTGGGGGCAAGGAGTTAGTTAGCCTTCTTCTTGAATCTCATTTTTCGTTGTCTCTTTTGGCTAGCCGTTAACCTTTCATGAACATATAATTGAGAAAGCTTGGGATGTGGATGGCATGCCTTAAGTTGGCTCACATGTGACATACTACCATTTTCATGATGTAGCTCATCTGAAACATATGACTTGGCATAGGGCTTTTTGAATAAGCTCTCATGTCTTCTTGTACTTTAAAGTAATTTCTCACAGTAATGGTGTTAGCAACTTCTTTAAAGTGGGGGAATACATTGACACTCATATTTTATTGTGCGATTTTCTTTGTTCTTGCAATTTCCTCTCTTTGACACATTAGGTGCAATGTTGCCTAGGATGAGACTTTGCACTTTTCCTCTCTTGCAAATAAGATGAGACCATTTGTGCTTTTCCTCTCTTGGAAGCATTAGATACAATGTTTCCTAAGATGAGACCTTGCATGAACTAAGAAAAATCCCTTTGAATATTCCTCACACTATTTTGCATTTCCAATGTCTATGAGTGTCAAGCATACGAAGCTCTGCTTACCTCATAGAGCTTGAAGACCATTTTTGTGTGGTGATTTATCAAAGTTATCAAGAGGTATAACTTTGGTATGGTTGAGTGGGAATCCCAATCCAAGGCATGAATTTCCCCATAGCCACTCGCGTGTCTAAGCATAAATTATTTGTATGTGTCTCACCTCTTAAGACTTCTCACCCGGCAGACAACCAAGTATTTCGTCCCCTCAAAGTGAGTATGCATTTTCAGACAAACAACCTAGATCTGATCCACATCGTGTTGGAAAAATGGTCGAAGCTTGATCCACCATTTTATTTATGTTCCTTTATACTTCTCTTCCTTCTATTTATTTCCATTGCATGATCGTGTACCTTGTTTTTTTGCAAATCATACACCTTGTGTGTGTCCTTTTGCTCTTATGTAGGTTTGACTTAGGATCTTGGATCCTGGGGTCTTGTGAAACGTCCTTTGATCCTTGTCATCCTTTCTCATCCACATTTGTATGATTGGACCCCTCTTGAATGTCTACTTTAGTGTGAGATTGAAGCAAGTTCATCCTCTCACTAAAGTGGGGGATAAATGTAGCATAGAAAAATGTATTTCTTGCTTGATTTGGGAATAGTTTATGATAAATTGAACTTAATGAGGCCTTGATTTAGTGTTGTGAAATTTTTTACACATCCACATTAGGTCTTGGACCCTCACAAATAGAATAGAATTCATTTAACGATGTCTTGTAAAGGTGTTGTAAATGACTTTCACACTTTTCTAGACTTTTATTAAGTATTTAAGCCTAAAGGACCCATTTTCCCCTTAACCCAATATTGTAAATGTACCATAGAAAAATGGATTGTTGACATTTTCATGTTCATTTAGGTCCTACTTTATTAGTATTTGATTTATTTTGCTTGATTTAATGATGTAATATAACTTAAATATTCACATTAAACTCTAAATATTCAATTTATTGATGTCTTGTGATAGTGTTGTGAAGTGTTGTAAAACATTTCTATAATTTTCTAGACTCTTCCTATCATAATTCATCTAAATATCATCTTTTCATTCATCATCAATTCCTATTTTTAAGTGTTGTAAAGTCTTGTAACAAATATTTATGCCTTTTTAGGCTTATTTTCCTTATTTACACCTTTCTTATGTCTTTTATGACCCCTTTATACACTTATAGGACACATTTAAGTGTATTTTTTAATGTAAACCCAACAAACAATATTCAATGCAAATTAAATTCTGACACCCTTTCACAAGCCTGGGGTGGGACCCATTCACCATGGGTGGCGAATGAGTCCCCCTTGGCTTCAAATTCAAAATATTTCAAATTTTCTTTTGGGTTTTTATTCAAAATTACCTTATGTCAGCCTATGATGTTGTATTATTGGGTTACTAAGACACAATTGTGTATAAATAATTGATTTTCACTCATTATTCACCCCCCATTCATCTCAATTCATTCAAGCACTCTAGCATTTCATCTCTCTAAGCATCTTACATCTTTTTATCAAGAAATTTTCAAGTACTTTGGAGCTGCCATTGCATTATCTTTAGATTTCTTCAACAAGGGTTTGGTAAGTAATAGCATTTACATGCTATTTTCTTATCATTTCCTTCATATTTCATTTCATTATCTAGTGTCTCAACGTGTTTTACACATTCACATTGGATGGTGTGCCTTTCTAGGCTATGTGTGCCTTATTTTAATGTTGTGAAGTGTATTTAATCACACTTTCACATTGAACTTTGTGTCCTTGGCCCTATTCAACCTTTACATCATCATTAATAGGAACCTATGGGCCCATATTATGCGTCCCGAGGCTTAATTTGATCAAATACCTGACAAAATCATTAGATAAACCTGGTTTCTTCACTTCTTCGCATTCTAGTTGGCAAAAGAGCCCCTGTGGGACCCATTCATCATTAGGGGTGAATTAGTCCCATCTAGGTGGGACCCATTCACCCTTGATGGGGAATGAGTCCCATTTGAGCTATTTTTGGGGTTTGACCTGGAAAAATTAGGTTTTAAGTTTAATATTCCTCCGTGTCGGCCTTAGGGATCAAATTAATGGGAAAATTAGGTGGATTGCCTATATAAGCAAGCTTCTAAACCCTAATTCACAACTAATTAATTATTCATTCATCATTCATCATGCATTTAAGTCAAGAAAACTAGGGTTTTGACATTTCAAGTCATCAAGATAGCTTTTTCAGACATTTAAGGGAAAATTTTGCATCCATTGTTGTAGAAAATCAAGATCTATCATCATGGAAAGTCTCCAATTTCATTGTTTCATACTTCATCATATTATTTCTTCATTTTTGTTTAATTAACTAAAAAGAGGTTTGACCAAGGCAAACCCCCATGCCCTAACATTCAACATTTCTCTCTTTTCTTGTGTGTTTGCAAATTTAGGTACTTTGAAGGTTTGGAAATCATTGAAGGATAATTTGAAATTTTTTTGAAGACATCTACTTGTTGGCTAGGTCAAATATCCACAAAAATTCACTTATAGTGCCAGAAATCCAAGTTTCAAAGGCGGACACCTATTAGGAACTGAAGTGCAAACCAAGGGCTTCCATTTCCACTTTCGGATTTTCAAAAGTTTAGAAGTGGACTCATTCACCATTAGTGGTGAATGAGTCCCACTATACTTGTTTTTCACTGATTTTTATAGATTTTGGTACCCATTTGGCTAAAATAGACTTCAGTGCAGTTTTCCAATTTGGGACTAATTCGCCTAAAATGGCGAATGAGTCCCAATTAGGCGAATTAGTCCCAATAGGCCAAATTTTTAGGATCGAAAACATTTCCAGCCTTCATTCTAGTCTTCAACATATTTTCGAGTGCGTGTTATCTTTTTTTCCTTCCTATTATGTTTTACTTGCATTTCTATTCATCTTTCTAGGTGTTTTTGCATATCACAATGTGTTTTCAAACATCTTGCATTTCCTTAATTTTACATTAATAGTTAATCTCTTTCATCAATAAATTGTATCTAGGACATTACATTTAAACATATTTCAATCATATTTTCATTATTCTTGAGTGATCCATCACAATTTTTTGTATATCTCTATCATTTTAACTATAAAACCCTAGAAGTGCAAGAGAGCCAACATTGCCAAAAATTGTTGGTTCATATATAATTCCACTTTATTCCCAAATCCTTCCCCATTTAATCCTAGTTATTTATTTCATTCACATGGATCACAATCTAAACTTTCCATCATGTGACAAGTATCCTTCCCATCTTTATCATCTCACAAGTGAGAGGATGCTTGAAAGTCAAACTAACTTTGCATATCATCCATCCATTTAAGAATATTTCCCTAATAAAATACTTAACCAAACACTTATCTCTCTTGTGATATTTGTCACATGAGTAAAACTTTGATCAAAACCCCAATCCTCATTCAATCCTATCCATCCATTAACTAGTGTATCTTGGTCATTGATTTCTCTCATGGAAATTCTATAAATGAGATGCCACTCATCTCAGTCGGGTATCTCTTCTTATGCTACTACATTTGTTATCTACTTCTTCCATAACTTATTTAATCTTTCAATACCACATCCTTATGTATCCAGTTTATTTTTTTACCATCTTAATTCTATCATCATGCTACTTGAATAATAAATTCAAATTCCATATTATTCATTAGAGCATATTAATAATATTTTAGGTGCATCCTATTTTAGATCAATCAAGGAGAATGAAGATGATTTAAGGTAATAGATTGTGTTTCTTGCTTTATTTTTTCATTACACTTTAGTCATTTTTATATCTTCATTTTGGAAATTCTCAATGGGACACGCATCCCTATTTTAATCTCTTTTTGATGATTTTATGTTGAGTTATTATCACAAGTTCTATCTATGTGCTTTTGATTGTGCTTTAGTGCCTAAGTTGTCCAATCTAGTGCCTTCATTCTACAACTTAGTGCCTATGTTCTATAAATCAGTGCCTACATTTTGTATTCCATCTCCTACATTCTTTAATTCAACAACTCTATTATTTTGGATCCTATGTTTTAGTTAGTTACACTTTATAATGGGTTTCATTTTTTAACTTTTAGTGTTTTGTGATGCAGATTTTGTTTCCCAACTTGTTGTTTTGGAAGTCATCTACTAGATTTTATGCGTAAATTAGGGTTTTTTATATTTGGAAAGCTTTATTTATTTTAGGGTTTTCATTACTACTCCTTATGGTTTCTCTCTAATCTACTACTTTTAGTTTCACTCAAGATTTTTGAGGCTTTTTATAATCTGAATTTGCAAGATATTGTCTCATAACCCTCTATTTTGAATCTTTTTTGATATCTTAGGTGAAGCAACACCTCTGTGGTAGAAAAAAACACTTTTTTATTTTAGCTATTATATTTTTTTACTTCTATACCTATGGTTTCTATATTGGCACATTTTTACATGGACTAGTGCCTTTCTTTCACATATCAACTCCTATGTTAGACAAATCAACTCTTGTGCTGCATAGACTAGTGCTTGCAATTATTTTTGTTTCTTTTATGAATTTTTTAGGGTTTTCCTTTTGGATAACCTTATTTTTATCAATTAACCTATGGGTGTAGTTAGTTCACACTTGTGAAAGAGAAATTAAAAGGAAACTACTAATAGTTTATTTGCATATTCATTTATCCAAGGTTTTATTTTCTCCACTAAATTAGGAATTAAAGTTAGATTAGTGGTAAATGAATCTTTCTTTTTTTTTGAATGGTTGAGTATAGAAATATGATATATCCTTATGCTTATTGAAATCTTGGAGGTTGAAAGTCTCAAATAGTTGATCTAAAGTCTTGCTAGCTTGTGTGTATGATATCCTCTCACACGTAGTGCTATCTTGGTGATTAAAAACACCTAGTAAAGTCTTTCCCTTTAGGAGGCATACTTGGGAATTTCATCACCAAAAGGGATGAGCTCAAGTTATGTGTTCCAACAGGGTATAAAGAATAGGAGATAAATCAAAATACGCCTCTTGGAAGCAGAATCTTGTCAATCTTAGCTAAGCCTCCAAGAACTTTTTACCTTGGAGAAGTGAAGGTGGAGAGTGGGTTTCCCTCTCCTCCAAATTGATGAAGAGATAAAAAAACACACTCAACCCACTTCTCATCCAAATTTCAAAATATACATTACAAAGACTCCATAAACGATAAATTCTAAAAATGGAAATTACATGTGTCAATTTAAAATTGATTCTCAATTGCATAATTATATAATAAAAGCAAAGAAAATACAGTTTTATATGTAGATTTCATGAATGAAACAATTACAATTATTGGAAACTTCATCTTCCCTCTACTCTATCCAACCCTTTGTTTTCCCTACACACTAGTCTGAAAACCTTCGATGCAATACCAAATTTTATGTTTCTCCATAGGCTCAACTCCAACTTGCTACCACCATTATCTCCTTTATTTTTATTTATTACTCACCCAATTCTTAGGCTTGACTCCCCTCTTCATTCTCCTATCACGTGTTTTCTCACACTACCTTAGATGTTACATTCTCCATTCTTCTTACCAACATGACCCCTCCTTGTACAGCCTTCCCACTGGCAACAAATCTGTTGTTTACATTCAAACCTTGCATTATGTTGTCTCTACGCAAATTTTGTGACCAACGTCATTAAAATTCTTTTAATATTCCTACATTTTCCTTATGCAGAATATACATATTCTCCTATGTGTGACATCTACACAACATCTAGGAATATGATGCATTCAACCATAACTTCTCCATCATGGCATTGAATGATTTCTTGTTGCAATAAGAATAATACATCGTGCCTCTTTCACTACCCAAGTTCATCACTCTCTCTATAGCATTTCCATACACTCTTTGTGATTTTATTTGATTTTATTTTAATTGCCCCAAATCCTCTATTGAGCTTCATTTGCTTAGTTGTTTACATTAAAATACCTTCTAGTCCACGTTATCTCAATTGCAGTCCTTAAGATGTTGTGACCTACATCAACACCATTATCTAGACATTAAATATTCATGTCCTCTATATTATGTTTGATGCCACACCCCCTTGGAATTCAACATTTATCTCAAGGCACAGGTTTTTGGATTTTTATTAATCCTCTCTATTAGAGAAAATAACCTAGGAAAAACATTTGCAAATACATCCTCCACAAAACAAAAGAGAAGTAATGTGTACGCTATTTCACCAGAGAAGAGGAAAAAATATGAGATGTTATAAAAAGTGCCTTAAAAATATTGTAAAAAGTGCCTTAAAAAGGCATGAAAAGTGGGTGATGGGTGAGAAACTTCCCAACACGAGAAAATATACCCACAAAACAAATGCAAAATTAATCCTAAGTTAAAAACTTAACCCACTAACACCCCCCCTTAAGTGCAAACTTAGGAGAAATGAAGATGAAAAAATTGAAAAATGCAATATGGGTCCCTGCTACACAACCATGTTAGGTACCCATTTACAATGCAATCACTCATAACCAAAGAAAAGGAGAAGAACCATGTGGTAAGAAAACCCCTCTCCAAAAGAGAGAAAAGGAAAAACAAAATAAGATGCATCGATGGAGGACTCAATCACACCCCCTAAGGACTACATACATCATATATATACAATCAATGATCCCCCCATAGGAAGGAAAAAATAGATATTATATCCCCCCCATAATGAAGAAGCTCCAATGCCGATGAAGTATGCCTAAAAACAAAAGATGATCCAATGCCTGCAAGCAACACATCTTCCCTTAGGAAGAAACAAGTCCACTAGGTGATGAAGAAGCCACTCCATTTCCAACTGAACAGAGAAGGAAATCTCCAAATAGAACAATCCACCACATAATCATGATAAAAAACAACCAAGAAATGTGACGAATCAAATGAAAGTGAAGGCTCAACAATGTCAACCTCCAAGGACAATCTAGATGTATCAACTGCCATGTTCAAACTACCATCAAAGAGGAGAGAAATCCCCTCAAGTATATCTCCCAAATCTCCAAGATGAGACTCCACGAACAAATTTGAGATGCCTACCAAATACTCATCTAATAAACAAGAAACGAGGGATCAAAAATATCTTGTTGTACTATAAGATCAACCTCTAAAGTAGTAGGAGATGTATCAACGTGAGTTTGAAGAACTCCAAAGTTCAGAAAAATAATCTCCCCTGAGGAATTGTTGGCAACACTGGCAGGAGGGGTGCGTGGAACATAGTCATCATCAACAACAAAGTTGGAGAAGGTATACAGATGGGACTCATGATCAACATTACCAACTACAATGATTTTTCTAGTATCAACATCTCTGATGAAAATAGAATTTGCAGTGAACTCCATAGTTTTTGGTACCTCACCATGGGTGATCTAATAGCTGGACATAATATTTGTGTGAAACTCAACTATACACAATACATCCCTGAAACAGCTATCACCTATCTCAACATTTCCTACCCCCACAACATCCAAAAGCTTATTATCTCCCAACAAAATTTTGAAACTGTGAGCAGGATGAAGACCCATAAAAGGATAGGGACTAAAAGCCGTGTGGTGAGATGCTTCAGAATATAAAAACCATCTACCATGACTAGAATGTACTGTAGAAGTCACCAGTGTATGTCCTTTACCCATGTAGTGTTTATCTTCTTTACTATGTGCAATTCCTACATTTCCAGATTGTATAGGCTTGGTTGATGGTGCAGATGAAGATGCAAAGGTTATAGAAGGAGGAGTTAAAGATGAGGGCAATGGAATGTTGTTTTCTAAAGAAGGTGTGTGAGGTCATGTCAATCTTCTTCATATAACAATGATGCTCATCATGCCCTTTTTCCTTGCAATATACATAGCTAAATTTATCCTTCTTGGGCTTGTCCTCTGTTGAAGAGGTGGAAGTTTCATTTGAATCTATTTTAGGTTTGGATTTCTTCTTCCCTTTACTCTTAGATTCTTGTGCAACAAATGCATGATTTGTAGGGACCCCCTCTAACTAGAATATTTTGGCTTGCTCCCTTGTTAACTGGTCACATAAAGTCTCAAAAGAAGGCATTTGGAATGCACTACCCAAAGCATCCATTGTGGAGTAGAAGGTAGAAGAAAACACAATAAATGGGATTCTCAACTTAGATAGTATCAAAAAGATGAACTCCTTATCAGTTTTTCTCTTCCCACATTCGCTAATTATGACCTTAAAGATTTGAGTTTCACTGGAAATTCACCAATAGAAGGAAATGCTTCAGGGGTAAGAGCAGTTAATTTAGCCTCTAGTTGCAAGACACAAAACTCACTGACCTAACCAAATAGGCTATGTAACTTATCCCATATCTCCTTGGGTGTAAACAACTCATCAAAATGAAAGAGGAGACTATCAGAAACATTCAATTTCATCAAACCCATAGCTTGGTCACAGTTATTTCTATAGGAAAATATTTCAAGTTCCTTAGTAAGAGTGGGTTGGAAATTACTTAGTGTGGACCACAGACCTTAAGAATGAAGCAACCTACACATTTTCATCTTCCACATATGGTAATTATAGGGATTTAACAATTCAATTGACTCAAAAGTTTCCATTGCAACAAAAGGAAATAAAATACACCAAACTGAATAAAACCTCCAAAATAAATCAACCAATTGTAGCCTATTAAAATTAAATTTCACCTCAATACTTCAAGAAGCAAAGAGTAACTGATTCTCTGAAACTAGAAAAAAAAAATGAGCAAAAATAATAGTGTACCTTAATTCAAAGCTTCAACACAAATCACTAAGAGCACACAAGCAAACCACACTGCCCATGAACCTTGCAACAACTTCATAAAACAATACAAGTGATGGAAAATTTAAGGAAAAGATAATTCCTCCACGGAATGAATGTGGGATAAATGTCTAGAAGAAATTACCAAATCACAGCATATGGGCCCACCTCCAAACCCTAAAGAAAATATTTGATTGAAAACTTTATAATTATAAAGTTTGAAGCAAATCATAGCCACTTCAATTTGAAACTATGGCCTTGATGGAGGATCGGTCTGGAAATTTCAAATCATATCTTCTAAGGAAAAGAGCCCCTCACAACAAAAGAATCAAGCCCATCAATAAGGAGAAATTCCTAGCAATAGAGAATTTTGTGTAGAAAAAAAAGCCTCTGATTTGAATCACCTCCAATTAGAAAAGGAGAAATTTGTGCCTAGGGGTCTCTTACGTAGCCTCTAGATGATGACAGTCATGGCTTGTTCCTTTGTATGCCTTCAAAAAATGTCTCCAAAAAAATTCCTTTGAACGAAACCAATTGTTCATTCCATGTGCCAGAAACAACAAAGCAAAAATGGTTTGAAACCTCTTCCAAATCACCAACAGGTCACCAAAATCAAATGGAAAAAGGGAAATATGATAGATGGGTAATAAAGCACAACCTCATGACCTGTAAATCACAGCCAAACAGCCCCAAAGTGCCTCATAACCTCCACATATTTTCTTGACAGAGATCCTACAAATTCAAACAAATCATCCCCTCCTTCAAATCGTGTGAGGAATTAACCTCACCGCCTAAAGATTTCACCTCTCTAGCAATTAGGAAGAAAAAAGCAGCCTCTAGACAAACATATTTGCAATCAACAAATTTGCAAATGCATCCAAGCAAAAAATTTCCTCCCAGCACAAATTTGTACCTAGCAACCAATGTTGAAATGGGAAAAAGGTAGAATGAAGCAATTTTGAAATTTAAAAAATTTCAAACACCAAATGATCTCAAAAAGCTCTGAAAAAAACTCTCAAAAAAATTGCAGATTGGGTGGCTTTGATACTATGTTAGAGAAAATAACCTAGGAAAAACATTTGCATGTGCATCCTCCACAAAACACAAGAGAAGCAATCTATGCTATTTCACCAAAGAAGAGGAAAAAATATGAGATTCTATTACATATTGTATAAAGTGCCTTAAAAGGGCATGAAAAGTGGGTGATGGGTGAGAAACTTCCCAGCATGGGAAAAACTACCCGCAAAACAAATGCACAATTAATCCTAAGTTAGAAACTTAACTCACTAACACTCTCTTTTCTTTGTGGCCTCCCTATCTCCTTGGACACCCCCCCTTCACTTACTTATACCATATTTAAATGATATCGTTGAATGGGAAGCTGAACTGTTGCCTCTTCATCTGCCATTTTAATCCATTCTTTTCAAAATGGTCTACATTGCTTTGGTATTCATAACATTTAGTTAAAACCATAGTTTGCAAAGAAATAGTTGTACATTTTTTCCACCATTGTATTTTTGGAACCAATTCACAAAAATATGAAGAAGAAAAAAATCGACTACCAAAAACAATGAGTCATATACTGACTAGTGAAATAAACTTTTGTAAGAACTTTTTCTCAAGAAATTAGAAACTCACAAAAACTTACAAAAGTGTGCAACTCAACATCTCGCAACCTCCCATCAAGTCATTCTACTTCAAACTTTATGAAACTCAAAATCTTAATGTTTCACCAATTTTCCATTGCAAGAAAAAAAGCTCAATTCTCCAAAACCATCAAAAATTTAAATTTGAAATAATTGCCAACCAATCTAGGATGGAGCCAAAAAAATTCCTATAAGAAGGTTTTTCACAAAATCTTACCAACTCTTGAAACAATATTTTTCTTAGTGATGCCAATTGCCTATGGACTCAAATACTCCTACATCAAACACACCAGGTAAGAAATTTGTGAGCATGGAGCTCACAAAGGTGGAGCTGAGTGATAGAATCACCCTTCGATATTGTAAACAATCTACAACAAACTCCATCGCTGAATAGCCCGACCTCCTCTGCCAAAATACTTCCTCATCTTCTCTTCATGCCCTCCTCTTGGTATGTCTTCATCGCAACTCAACCTTTGCAACCTCTTCATGCTACACTGCTTGCAATCACACTTCGATTATCACAAACATCCTACTTCATATGTTGTAATTTTCCATTACCATAACACTTTTCTCTATGCTTTCTCACTCCCAATCGTACAGGACTTCAGACACTTGCAACAATACTTTTGAGCTTCTCAATCACGCTCAATCAATCCATAGGTTTTGACATAAGTTGCCTCACTATCAATGATCTGCTTATGCCCCAAAACCCCTGCTCATTCCCTCTCCACCCATAGGTCTTGGTGCAAACTTCCTCTCATTTGGTGCGCTATTTGTAGCTCTAGGAAAATTCATTGCCAACAATTCACCGTGGCGGAAAATTCACCGCCAACAATTCACCGTGGTGGAAAATTCACCAAAGGAAAATTCACTACCAAGTAAAATTTACCACGAGAAATTCACTGAAGGAAAACAAACACACAAAACCCATTTCTCATCCAAATCACAAAACATAGATTAAAGACTCCATAAATGATAAGTTCTAAAATTAACAATATATGTGTCAATTTAAAATTGATTCTTGATTGCACGATTACATACTCAAATTGAAAGATAATCAAATACATTTATTTATGCAGATTTCACGAAAGAAATAGTTATAATTCTTGGCAGCTTCATCTTCCCTCTACTCTGTCCAACCCTTCATTTTCCCTACACATTAGTCTGAACACCTTTGATACAGTACCAAATTTTGTGTTTCTCCACAGGCTTAACTCTAATTTGATGCCACCATTATCTACTTTACTTTTATTTATTACTCACCCAATTCTTGGGCTCAACTCCCCTCTTCATGCTCCTATCGTACCTTTTCTCACACTAGCTTATATGTTCCATCTCCATTACTATTACCAACATGACCCCTCCTTATACAACCTTCCCACTAAAAATGAATTTGTTGTTTACATTCGAACCTTGCATTATGCTATCTCTATGCAACTTTTGTAACCAACATTGTTCAAATTCTTTTAATCTTCATACATTTTCCTTATGCAAAATATACATATTAGATCCTTTGTGTTACATATCTACAAAACATCTAGGAATATGGTGCGTTCAACCATAAGCTCTCCATCATGGCATTGAATCATTTCCTACAACACTAAGAATAACACAGTGTGCCTCTTTCTCTACCCAAGTTCATCACTATCTCTCAGGTATTTCCACACACTCTTTGTGCTTTAAATTGCTTTGATTTTAACTACCCCAAATCCTCCATCGACCTTCATTTTCTTGGTTGCTTACTTTAAAATACCTTTCAGTCCATGTTATCTCAAACATAGCCCTCAAGATGTTGTGACCTACATCAACACCATTGTCTAGACATTAAATATGCATGTTCTTTGTATTAAGTCTAATGCCACGGCCCCTTGGCATTCAACATTTATCTCAAGGCATGGGATTAAGGATTTTGCTTAATCATCTCTTTTCTCTATGGTCGGCCTCCCTATCTCCTTGGTTGCCCCCCCCTTTCTTCACTTGCTTATACCATATTTAAATGATATCGCTTAATGGAAAGGTGAGGTGTTTCCTCTTCAATAGCATTTTAGATGGTCTTCCTTCCTTTGGTATTCACAACATTTAGTTAAAATAAAATTTTGCAAAGAAATAGTCATACATTTTTCCCACCGTTGTATTTTTGGAACCAATTCACAAAAATATGAAGAAAACAAATTTTTTGACCACGAAAAATGATGATTCATCTACCAACTAGTGAAATCAACTTTTGCAAGAACTTTTTCTCAAGGAATTAAAAGCTCACAAAAACTTACAGAAGTGTGCAACTCAACATCTTGCAACTTCTCGTCAAGTCATTCTACTTCAAACTTTATGAAACTCAAAATTTTAATGTTTCACCAATTTTCCAATGCAAGATAGAAAAAAATCAATTCTCCAAAATCGTTAACAATTTGAATTTGAAATGATTTCCAACCAATCTAGGATAGAGCCAAAAAAATTCTCGTAAGAAATTGTGGCGTAGAAAAATTAACGTTTCTTGCTTGACATGGGAATAATTGATAATTGAACTTAATCAGACTTTGATTTAGTTTTGTGATGCATTTTATGCATCCACATTAGGTCTTGGACCCTTGCAAATTGAATAAAATGCATTCATTGACGTTTTGTGAAGGTGTTGTAAAGTGTTGTAAAATACTTTCACACTTCTCTAGACTCAATGAACCCATTTGTACTTAATTCAACATTATAAAATATATTTAAATTCATCCTCACATCAATCTAGAAGGTTTGTAAAATAAACTTTAATGATAATCTAATGTTGTAATGTGTCTTACACACTCACATTGGATGTTGTTCCTTTCTAAGCTATGTGGACCTCATTTTAGTGTTGTAGAGTGTATTTAATTACACTTTCACATTGAATTATGTGTCCCATTCCCTAATTGACCTTCACACCATCATCAATAGGCCCCTATGACCCCATATTGTGCATCCCAAGGTATAATTTAATCAAATAACCTACATAGTCATCATATAAACTTGATTTTCTTACTTTCCAACATTCCAACTAGCAAAAATGACTCCTATGGGACCCATTTGCCGTTAGGGGTGAATTAGTCCCATCCAAGTGGGACCCATTCACCCTTGATGGTGAATGAGTCCCATTTGAGCCATTTTCAAGGTTTGAGTAGGAAAAATTAGGTTTTGAGTTTAATTTTTCTCCATGCCAACCTTAGGGATCTAATTAACAAGTAAATAAGGTGAATTTCCTATAAATGCAAGCTTCTTAACCCTAATTCATAACAACTTAATTCACTTATCATTTTTCTTCCACCTCAAGTTCAAGGGAAGATTCTTCACATTATGGCAGCAAATCAAGATCAATCATCAAGGTAAGGTTTTTAGTCCATTGTTGCATGTTTCATTACTTTGTTTCATCATTTTGGTTTAATTACCTAAAAGGGGTTTGACCAAGGCAAACCCCCATGCCCTAACATCCAACATTTCTCCTTCTCTTCTTGTGTGTTTGCAGATTTAGGAATCTTTAAGGCTTGGAAATCATTAAATATCAAGCTGCAAAGTTTTTCAAGTCATCTCTTCATTGGATAAGTCAAAATATCATCAAAAAGTCAATTATAGTGCCGAAGATCAGAGTTTCAAAATCAGATAATTATCAGGAATCAAAGTGCAGACCAAAAGCTCATGTTTCCACTTTTGAATCTTTAGAAATTTAAAAGTGGAATCATTCACCATTAGTGGCGAATGAGTCCCACACCCAGGCCTGAATAGGATTTTTTGCATTTTTGGATACCCATTTGTCTGAAATGGGCTTCGAAACAGTTTCCCAGATTTGGGACTAATTCGCCCATAATGGAAAATGAGTCCCAGTAGGCCAAGATTTTAGCATTAGTGGCATTTAAAAAGACATTTCTAGTCTCCTAAAAGTTCCCAAGTGCGCACATTCAATTTCATCAGTTTTTGTTATAGTTTTGTTTCATTTCTAGGTGTTTTTGTATATCACAATTATGCATTTTCCAACACTTCACATTTCTTAGTTTTGCATTAGTAATCAATCATTTTTAATAGTTTTTTGCATCTAGGACATTGCATTTAAGCATATTTTCATTGTACTTGCATTATTTTGAGTGAACCACCTAGATTTTGGGGTCTATCTCTCTCCTTTAGGTGAAAACCCTAATTGAGCAAGAGAGTCATAGCACCTTTGCCAAAAATCTACGATTCAAAAGGTTTCTCATAAAATCTTACCAAAACTTTGTAACAATATTTTTTTTGGTGATGCCAATTTCTTGTGGACCTGAATGCTCTTGCATTGATCACTAACTATTTGGTATTATTCCCTTTCATATATGAATTGGACCTCATGTACCCTTGAGGTATTCAAAGGACTCCTTAGCAACCTTTTTCATTCTAGATTAAGACTCTTTAGTCATTTTTTATTACGGTGTAAGGTACAAGATCATTCTTGAAGTTACTCAACATTTACCTCTCTAATTAGAGATAGAAGTTATTTGGAAAAGGTCTTATGGCCTTCAAAGAAAGGGAAAAAGTGAGCCATTGTGTCATTAGATCCCTATCTATTGACTCTTGAAAGATAAGTATCTTTCACTAATCTTGAGATATTAGCCTTTGGCTAGTTGGCCAACACTAAGTTAATACTCCTACTTGAATAATTCTATAATTGTGTAAGTGCTTGGTGTGTCTTCTTTTGTTAAACTGGTGAATATTTATCTTCCCAATTCCTTGAGACACTTATTTTGTTTGTGTGCTCTCAAATCTACCTCCTATTCTAAAAACAAACTTCATCCAATTTAAACCATTCTCGCAATATTTTATCCAAGTCTATTTATAAATTCCTCATCTCATCTTAATCATTTCATCCCTAATCATCCCTAACCATCTCATCCTAATCAACCATAATCAAACCTAATCATCCTAATCATTCCTATTCATCCTAACCATCTCATCTTAATCATCCATAATCATTTGAATTATCCCCCTAATCATCTTAACCATCGATCTTTTCCTAATTATCCCCAATTATCTAATCCACCTAATCCTAAATATCCTAATCATGTCAATCTATATCCAATCCATCCTTAATCATCATTGAGGATCCCTATCCTAATTAATTTTACCAATATAATCAAGGTCCTAATACTTATTCTAATCATTGTCTATTCATTCATCCTCCCTAATTCACATCAAAAGCCATTTCTCTTAATCCAATTTCATCATTTATCTTTGTCCTAATATCCTCTATCCATTAACATCCTTAATCTACATCTTTCATCTCATCTTAATCCAAACACCTTAGCATCCTAATATTGTTCCAACCAAATCCTAATATACTCTATCTACCCCTCATCCAAATTCAATCACCCATTATCCATTTATCTATCTCAATCAAGCATCCAATCCTCAATCATTAATAAAAAATCATCCTTTGAACATCAAATTTTATTTAAGGACTTAATACCCCATATGCTTTCATCATCATCAAAATATTTCACTAAAGGATCCTAGCCCTAATCCACTATCATCCATTTCAAATCCAATTTCCCAATAAAAATTCAAAACCTTAATTTGATCCCATCCTTAATCCAAAATTTCTTAAGAATGTTTCAATTCCTACTTAATAAATTTTCCTAAAGTAGAAATCAAATTCAATCAACACTCACTGAAGAATGTTATTTTATCTTAAGTATAGAGAATCATCCTCCATCAAATTAAATAATCTTAAGGTCTTGAAATTTTATCATCAAATATAATCTCATCCTACATCTTCATCCTTGGGTCCTATTCTTCAAATCCCCAATCTAAATTTCTATTTCATCATTATAATTTCTATCCTCATCCCAAACCAATCCTTAACTTTCCTCTTCCAATCAATCCTCTACCATATCTAACGATATAATATATCATCCATCCAATCTAATCTATTCTAATCCACTCTCATCCATCTTAACCCAATTCAACATCATTAACCCATATCCTACCTCAACAAGACCAAAAATCACACTCAAGGTTAACCCCAATTACATTGATGATGATGATGAGGATATTCTTGTTGACCAACTTGAGTATGATATCTATGATGATAATGAGAATCTTGTGGACCAAGATGAGCTATCACCATCCACCACTACTAATTTCATCCTCACCTACTACTTCAACAATGATAAAGAATCCATGGTTAGATACCTTCTTAGTATTGGTGTCAAACTTTCATCCTCTACATCCCAATCCAATTCCAATCCATCCTCTACTACTCATTATCCACCTTCATTTGACAATAGAAATCAAACCACCATCCAAAGTTCCCCTCAAATACCACCCACATCCTTACCCTCAACATCATCCTCATCCACCACTATTGATTTCATCCTCACCTCCTACTTCAACCAAATCTACCACTATTATTTATTTAATTAATATATCCATTACTCTTAACTTCCACTTTAATTAAATAAATTTTAATTTATTTAATTAATTCTATACTTACCCTAAAATCCTCCAACTAAATCAATTAATTAAATTAATAATTAGTTGATTGATTTAAGTCAATTAATCCTCATTACAGGTCTTTTCCTCCAATATTAAATTCCACCTTATTCCTCATATTTCCTCATTTGTTTAATTTAATTAGATCTCCTTCATTGCTATCCTCATTTTTATATCTTCATAGCATGATCGATCTCTTATCCACCTAATGATGGCTATGAATTACTCCATAATTAAAAGTCTTTTTGGCTAACTACCCAAACTCCAAATAATGATCTCAAACTCAATGCTCCTAAACTAGGGTGTTATTTTATATTTTTTTGGAATTTCCAAATGTTACAAGGCTACTTGTGATCATGGATTAAATCACATACTAAATTCAAGTAAGTATATATATATATATTTAAAAAAAAAAACAAAACAAAACAAAAAACATTTTACATTAAAGTTCCCAAAATTATCCCTTCAATCATTAGTCCACAACCACCAAAGCATGTATTCAAAAATGAGAAACAACAAACATCAACTATGTGACATTTATTAGACTTATTAGGGGCTTAAATTTTTTATCCATGCACCTAGGATTTGTGATTCAAGTATGGTTGTGGTCTAAATTTGGTTTGAACCAGAGTTCTAAAAAATTATTTATATGAGTCTTCAATAACCCTAATGTTTTTTTAGAAGTTTGACAACATAGGAAAATTCACTAAAATTATTTATATAACAAATATGTGGAAGATTTAAACATCACATACATTACTTACATATCATATAAATAGTTGCAATTGATAGTTTCTCTCCCTCTAAAATCGCATATCCCCATGTATAAGCATAAAATAAATTTTTAGTTCCTTATCTTGTAAAATATTGTGTTATTTCAACCAATGTATTCTAATAGCTTAATATTTTACCAATTTTAAGACAAAAATGATTCTAGAACTTATGAGTTATGGGCCCACCACACTTCCACTATGCCACTCTAATACTAATATAAGACAATGTATACCTTAGATCAACATCACACTCATATTTAAATATAAAATTAAAATTCTTATTGAATGAGTAAGATCTTGTAAATGAAATGTAATGCTAAAAATCATCAAAGTATAAAATATTTTTACTTAGCTCTAAAGAGGAACTCCCCATATCACATATTGATAGATTCTAAATGAATAAAACAAGCTTAAAGAAAACATGTAAGTTTGTTTTGAAGACAAAATATCAATTGATCATTTAGTCACACAAGATAAGTGAGAAACAAAGTTTGAGTTTCAAGCTAAATTTTATATGTTGTTGACATGGTACACATCATCAAAAGGGAAAAGAGAGCTTTTAAGGTTAGATAATAAAAATAATAATAACGTATTCATTATAAGAAAAGAGGTTTGAATTTATCCCAAATATGAAACTATTTTGTACAAATGCATTACCATAAATAGAGAATAAGTTGTAAAGTTTGTGAGTATTTGGGCACACTTTGTTGAAAGCATGAATTAGATTTTTGATAAATGAGAATACACACTTGTGCACCCTACTATATAGACGGCATGATTTTTACTGATTAAAATATCATATGGATGTATTAGGCAACAATTTAATTAAGGTGATCATTAATGATATTTTAAGAGTTCTATTTCTTAAAGATGATTTTATTGGATATGATATTACTATGTAGAAGAAGATGGATTGAAGATTATCTTTGTATCTAACAAATTTGGAGAATAATAGATTTATCAATAATTCATATATTCTACATATATAAGTTTGGGTTGGGTATTTATTTTTGGGTATCTAAGCTTCATATTTTTAGTCTTTGTATGTATCTATTAATTTTAATGGTATTCATCAATTTTATAGGTTTTGATATCAAAATGTAATGGTACTTTTTTCCGAGTATAAAATTGGATAAATTTAATATATCAAAGTTAATTTTATATGACAACAATTTATCAGTGTTAATAACTAACTCTAAATTTTATAAATTATATCTATAATTTAGATACAAACACACAAAATTCTTATTAATCAATGTTAGCTAGTTTAAGACTTAAGCTCAACAAAAACATCATCAACACTATATAAATTGGTATCCAACAATATGAATATGATAAAAGAAATAAATAACATATTTAATGAATTTGATTAAATCAAATCCATCTCATTTATAATTAAAATCTATTAGAATGAGTTCAATACGTATATAAATCATAGCTCTTAGAAAGGTCACTCTCACTCTAGAAAGATATTAGTGGCATTGGATCTTACTATGACACACTTTGGAGGACCTATGTAAAAACATAATTTATACCTATTCCCACTAAAATGTGTGGCTACTCCCACCAAAATATGTGCCTACACACACAAATCCCTAACTAGGACAATCCTAGTGTACTTTGTACCCCAAGTTGGGCACTCCCATGTGCCCCTTCTCCAATGCTCATAGCCCCACCAAACCACTTTCCTCTTCCTTGAGTATTATTCATGCTCTTTCCAAGTCTCACATAAATTATTTATATAGGCCTTAAGGGTTCATTTTTCGAACTATCACACCCTTTCACAGAGGTTTCCTTTAATTATTGTTTGATAAATATAATTAGTCCTCTCTTTAAAAGAGTTTCATAAATATTCTTCATTAATCTCTATTTTAACCAAAGGATAATATTATCTTTTATTTTTCTATCTCATTTTAAATACTTTCATAAATTTATTTTTACTTTGTGGAAAAACTATCATAACTATTAGGATATGTGACATTATAATTGCTAACCTAAGTTGATTTATGTATCTCCACATTCTTTGGAAAGTGTTCTAAAGGACATGAGGGAAAAAATATTTATTATTTATTTTACTATGACAAATTGTAATTGCATTCATAGAGGTGGACCCACTATAGTGACAATTACAAAGCATCCCAAGAGCATATACCTTTTGGCCATCCACTTTTTTGGGTGTGGACCACTTAGAAATGCATGTTCTTGCATGTTCTTTGCATGTTATCTTGGATTGGTGCCAAAGCTTGCAGGTTCATGGTTTGATCCATCAGAGTCGTCGAAGAGTTATGCAATACTCAATATTGAATAATTTTGATTAGCTATGGGTTAGGTGCCCATGTCAAGACCTTGTGAAAATTCAATATTTTTCACCATGCTTACAGGTTGTCCACTAAGGGGGTGTGGGTTTTTTCAGGTGGTTTTACTTATTGTTTCGAACTACTAAATGTTGAATTCTCTCCCAAAAGCTTATCTATATTGGAGCATTGAGATTGTGGTTTTGATAAGTTTGTTTGCAAGTTGTCAAAGTAATTAAGTGCTACTGAGATTTAGAGGATTTTTTTGTTGTGCCAAAGGGATCCCCGCAACCCAACCCAATGCCCAACCAGCCTTACTTTGGTCTTAATTTTTTCCAAGTTGGGTCCAAGAGGGGAAAAGAGGATTGTTATATTGTTGAATATTAATACAAACATTGCATCTCTTTGGGTGTGGAGTTTTTTCTTGCAAGGGTTTCTCCACATATATCTTGTGTCACTTGTGTTTCTCAACTTGTGGTATTGATGATTTTCTTTTATTATTGTAATTGCTAATCATATAATCACATAATTGGTAATCTTGAATACATAATTTTAGATTTGCAACCACATATTTAGGTTCATATTGCTACAAGTTTTACTTTGAATTTTCCAACATTTGGTATATGAGCTAACAATTTTGTTGAGAGAGAGATGCCTTTCTCTTAATTTTTGAACATTTTTGGTTGTAGTAGGAGCTTGTGCATTGTGGGTTTCATAGATTTATGAAGAAGATTGAAAACCATGCCTTCCACCTCCTGTCCAAATATTGAGAAATTCAATGACATTGGTGACGAAATGTAGAAGTTGAAGATGAAGGGTCTCCTTGAAGAGAGAGATTAGTGGTTGGAAATTTCAAATGAAAAGAAACTAGATTCAACATCTGATGAATATTGGAATAAAATAGACAAGAAGACACAAGGAACTATTTGGTTGTGTCTTCTAGATTCCATCCTCTTAAATGTTTTAGAAGAATCTACCGCATACAAATTATGGAGGATAGGTGATTTTTACCAAACTAAAAGTCTAAAAAATAAATTGTATCTCAAAAGACGTTTGTATTCCTTGAAAATGAAGGATGGTGATTTTGTTGTAGAAGATTTAAATACTTTTAATATGATTATAAGTCAGCTTGCATTTGTAGATGCTAAGATAGAAGAAGATAAATGTATTTTGTTTCTTTGTTCTTTACCTAAATATTGGGAAAATATAATTGTTTCCATAAGTAGTGGTTGTACATAATCGAAGATGCATATTCTCATTTCTATACTTCTTTTAAAAGAGACAAGAAGAAATTCCATGAATGTGGGCTCTCAAGATGCCTTGCATGTGTGAGGAAGGTCCAAAGAAAAAGGAGGGCCTAAAGGGGAGAAAAAGAGATTCAAATATAAAGGACATTCTAAAACCCTTGGGAAGAGTAAAGTAAAGTGTTGGAGTTGTGGTAAGAGAGGACATGTGAAGGAGTGTGGAAACTGGGAAAAGAGTTCAGATACTTTCATTAAAAATTCCTCAAAAGATGGTGATTTTGATGTATGTTTATTTCTACTAACACTATTAGTGATGATGCTTGGATTATTTATTCAGATTGCTCCTACCATATGACTCCTCACAAGGATTTTTTTACTTCATATTTGACTTATGATGGGGGAGAATTTTTCCTTGGTGATTACACACAAAGAAGATTATTGGTAAGGGAAAGGTAACATTGAGTTTCAGTGATGGAAGGGTTAAAAACCTTGATTAGGTTTTACATATTCAAAGACTTGAGAGAAATTTACTTTCAATATCTAAGTTGAATGATTTTGAAATGAATGTGACATTTGACAAGTCTAGTTGTTGGTTGGTAAGAGGGTGTTTGGTGATTTATAAAGGATCTCAGATAGGGACTTTGTTTAGGCTTAATACCTCCACTTTTTATAACTATGCCAATGTAATTGGAACTATAATTACAAGTATGTTGTTGCACCATAGATTGAGTCACATGAGTGAAAATGGTCTTAAGACCATTTTGAATAAAAATTTGGTTAACGATATTTCTAATTATTCTGTTGGAAAAATATTTTTTTGTGAGTATTGTGTGTTTGGTAACTAGAATAGATCATCCTTTCCTAATAGAACTAATAAATCTAAGAGATTATTAGAGATCATTCATTTGTATGTGTTTCGACCAATGGATGTTGACTCTTTTGGAAAATCTCATTATTATGTTACTTTCATTAATGATGTCTTAAGATACACCTAGATTTATTTTGTGTATGCAAAATTTTAGGTTTTCACTAAATTTAAGGAATTTAAAGCCTTAGCTGAGAAGCGAATGGATTATATGATAAGGGTATTGAGATTTGACAATGGGGATAAATATTTTTCTAGTAAATTTGATGAGTTATGTAAGCATGTAGGTATTATTTGGAAAAGGAATACTACATATAACCCCCAACAAAATGGGGTAGAAAAATGAATGAACCAAACCTTGATGGGAAGAGCTAGGGCATGTTGAGTGGTGCTAAGCTTGATAGATGATTTTAGGTAGAAGTTGTAAGTACTACTTGTTATTTGGTTAATATATCTCCTTGTTCATATCTTGTTGATAAAACCCCTTATGAAGTGTGGAAAGGTAGAAAGTCTTCTAATTCACATTTAAGGGTCTTTGGTTGTGAGGATTTTATTCATGTGTCTCAAGAGAAGTGTTCTAAATTGGATCCAAAAGCATAGAAATGCATCTTTGTTGGCTACGATGAGAATGTAAAAGGTTACAAGTTTTGGAATCCACTAACCCGTAAAATGGTTTTCTCTAGAGATGTGGTTTTTAGGGAGTTTAGAGCTTACTTGAGTGAAGAACAACTGAAGGATAAACGTAAGAC
Organism: Sequoia sempervirens; assembly: GCA_007258455.2. Classification (NCBI taxonomy): domain Eukaryota; kingdom Viridiplantae; phylum Streptophyta; class Pinopsida; order Cupressales; family Cupressaceae; genus Sequoia; species Sequoia sempervirens. The sequence goes on from VDFB02058242.1 coordinate 477,197,429, forward strand.
AAAAAAGTGCACTTCGAGACAAAGATTAAGAAGCGGGAAGATGCACATGTGGAAGAACAATCAAATGGATTTGATGATGGAGAAGAAGAGGGTTTAGAGATTTTAGATGATGTGCAAGATGAGCATATGAAAGAAGAAGAGAAGAAACCCATTACTCCTACCTTGAGGAGATCCACAAGACAACGTAATCTTGTTGATAGCTATAGCCCATCTAATTACCGTATGTATTTTCATTATTGAATATTGACGATGAACATGGATCCTATAGGTTGAGGCTCTTTCTTTAAAAGAAAGTGAGTCTTGGATACATGTCATGTAGGAAGATATGATGGCTTTGGATAGTTGTGATACCTGGGATATTGTTAGTTTGACAAAAGGAAGGAAGCCCATTGGTTGCAAGTGGGTATTCAAAAATAAATTTGGAGAAAAGGGTTGGTTAGAGAAGTATAAGGCTAGATTGGTGGCCAAGGGCTACTCCCAGAGAGAGGGACTTCATTTCAATGAAATTTTCTCTCCTTTTGCTAAGTTTTTGATTAACGATAAATAGGTTTTGAAGGGTGTTTGAAACCTTGAACAAAAAAGAAAGTGGCAGTAAAGATAAGACAAATGACTACCCACCCAACAGGAACAAAAACACCAATTGATTAACAGACCATTTACACACCATCAGTAGTCCAAAATAGCCAAAAAACAAAAAATAGAAAGGCCGCCAAACAACCATTACAGTAATTCTTTAAGAATTTTTGTAGCCTCCAAATCTTTGGCCACCAACCTATCATGCATATCCATGATTTCTTCAACATCATGAGCAGGATCCTTCTTACCTTTCTTAGTTTTTCTCCTTGTACAAACACTCGGGCCAACAACCAAATCAGTCGAATACACATCCAACCCAGCACCTTCCCCATGATCCAAGTTTGTATGATCATCAAACAGTCCCTTCCCAGTCAGCTCCTTAGCCTTCTGGTTGAGGAAAACCATACCCTCCATCAAGGCCTCCAACTTCTCCCTGCTTATATTAATGAGTGTTTCCAAGTCCCTTCTAAGTTTCCTATTGTGTCTTTCCAACACCGCCACTCTCAGACCAAGGTCATTCTTTAGAGCAGCAAGCTCCTCCACCATACAACCCACATTAGTATTCAAGGATCTAGAAAGCCCATAAATAGACTCTTGCTCCTTAAGACTACGAAGGGTAGAGATGTTGCATCTGGAAATGGTATCATACTTATTATGAAGATCCTGAATTTCTTGAAAAAGCCACATAAGCAAATTAAAAGAGATATCAGCCCCTTCTTTGATAAGGCTTGATGCTTGAGAAAAATCTATCGCTCCCCAAAACACGCCCCTGCCATAATGTGAACCAACTGGAGGATCCTCAACTGACACATCCTCAGAAACAAGCTTGGCCTTCCCCTGTTCCTTAGAGGTAGACCCCCCAGCAGAATCATCAAGATTGACCACCGAATTCCTCCTACCAGCCATAGGGGACCCACCAACACTTGAGTTCTCACCTTGAATATTACCAACCACCTCCTTAATATTAATGTCCTCCTCCTTAGCACAGACCTTAGGCTTCTTACCAGCAAAACCCTCAACAACACCCTCAAGAACCTTCAACTTGCATTTAGCATGTGGAGCTTTGGAGGATGAGGGCTTAACAACACTGGTCAAAGGAGTATAATCTAGATCAGTATCAGAACCATCAGACCAGCCTTTCGACTCTTCTTCAATCTTCGTACCTTTAGACTCTTGAATCTCCTCAATCCTACATTTCCCACTTCCTTTCCCCTTCTTAGAAATAGGGGACCGAGGGGTCCTAACAATGCAGTTAGCTTTAATAAACTCAACAATAAGCAGCATTAACCCTTCATGCAGATAAGGATTCCTAGAGTTTTTTTGTAATTCAAAATACCCTCTTCCAGAGACATCAACAGATAAAAAGGGAAGGAAACTAGCTTACCTTGGAAAAAGTGGCTGAGTAGAACAAAGTGATGACCATAGAGTGTCATGAATCTACCATCCAGAGTGAAGTAGTGCATATACACCACCACAACATCCCGCCAAATTTGTTTAATCTTCATTTTTTCATAGCCTCCACAGTCTAAACAAACCATTTTAGCCCTTTCCCTATCACAGAGGAAATTATGCCTAGAAAATTGTGAAATATTCTTGTCCTTGTAGAATTTTTTGCCTCCCATGGAAAAACCTGTGACCTCAGAGATAACATGTTCAGTAATGGTAGTATCCCTACCAAACATACTCACCACGCGGCCATGTCAGGCATCAACAAACTCCTTAGAAACCAAGGCTTCGAAACCATTCAGTCTCTCCATGAATGGAGTAACACCACCAGTCTGCAGAATTTCCCAAACTCTAGCATTAGCTCTTGTTTCTTTTCAAGACAAAGGCTCTATGCGACACCTATCCCCACCCATCATCGAGTTAATAGCAAACAAAAATGCAACCAAAGAAAAGCAAGGGAAATAGCCAAAAAACCACCCTGAAAGAGTGTGAGGCAATCAAGAGTAGTTTGAAAGGATATTATGAACAAGACACTTAGAAAACTCAGCTGCAAGAGGCAAAAATTTCCAATGAGCATCAACTGTGTGAGAAGTCCCATCATGCAACAAACTTCATGATACCCATGCAAACCCAAGATCACGAAAGTGGGAAAAAATAAAAAATTAATGAATCTCATTAATAATGAGGCTCCTTAAATCAATAGGAAGGGCATCATCCTCCCCCACGATCTAGCCAATGACACACCATAATTATCCATCCAATCAGCAATTGCATTCACCTCCCTATAGGCATGAGAAATTTAAATTTCTTCAAATTCATCACATAGAGAAATGGCATCAGATATAAAGTTGTTAATAGACCATGATGGAGGAGATATTTTCTTAAGGAAATTCACAATGTTTAATGAATCACCTTCGATCCAAAGTTTAGAGATCCTCAAATCCCTAGCCATCATGATAATCTCCTTTCAAATGCTAAGTTAACTTCTATTAGATTCCCAGTATCTATTGCTACTACTTATGATTTTGAAATAGACAAAACAGATATTAAAATTGATTCCTTACATGGCGATCTTGAGGAAGAAATTTATATGTGATATTCTAATAGTTCTGTTGTGAAAGGAAAAGAAAACTTGGTTTGCAAGTTAAAGAGATCTTTATATGGTTTTAAACAATCACCTAGGATGTGGTACTAGAATTTTGATGCTTTTTCATTGAAGTTGGGTTTTGTTAGAAGTGAGGAGGATCATTGTGTTTACATTAAGGTTATTGATGATCAAATACTAATAATTTTCTTGTATGTTCATTAGTGGTTATGTTTTTAATTTGTTTTGAGGTGCAATTAGTTGGATGAGTAAAATACAACATATTGTTGCATTGTCCACTATCAAAGTAGAGTATATGGATGCTACACATGCCTCTAAGGAGGTAGTAGGGTTACAAAGACTTGGTAAAGGTATTGGTTTTAATTGTAGGACAGTGAAGATTAGATGTGATAGTCAGAGTGCCATATGTTGAGCCAAAAATCCTATGTATCATGCTCGTACTAAGCATGTTGATGTTTAGTATCACTTTTGTGAGAAATGGTTAAGAATGTTAAGGTCTTGGTTGAGAAGGTTGACACTTTGGATAATGTTGCAGATTCTCTCACAAATCCAATGACCACAATAAGTTGTCTTGGTGCAGGAAGGCCATGGGCCTTGATCATTGTACTTGATTATGACTTTATTGTATCTCATGGATGTAATTGTAATGTATAATGTCAAGTGGGAGAATCTTAAGATAGGTGACATTATAAATTTTATCCTAAATTGATTTATATGTCACCATGTTCTTTGGAAAGTGTTCTATAGGAAATGAGGGGAAAAATATTTATTATTTATTTTCCTATTGTTACCACAGTTTTTTGAACCTCTAAAAATTGTGTCCACCTATTAAAATTTGTCCTAAGTTAAATTTTTCAGTCTTCCATTTGGTTTTCAAAATCTTGTTGGGCCCTACTTAGGTTGTCATAACCTCATCTCTGCCCAACACTTTAAAATTTAACTCTAAGTACACCTTTTGAAGTTAGTCTCATAAAGTTTTAGGAACTATGTTGAGGCCTAAAGAACTTGTCACAACTTTCGAAAGCGCTAGTAAAGTTGAAGTAAAAATAATTTCAAAGTTTTGTGGAAGTTTTGAAACCTCTACTGACTTCCGATGAGGTTGTCACAGCCATGCTTTCTCCCAAAGGCAAGCTAGTTTTGAAGACCTTTGTTCCAAAAGTGGTGCAAAAAATATTTTGTTGAAGACATGGAATTTCAAAACCTTACAATAGTTTTGAAACCTTTGTTGGCCCCCGACGAGGTTGTCGAAACCACTCATTTCACTGAAAGGTTTCTTCTAGTTTTTTCTTTTCAAATATTCAAAAAGTAGTTGGTTCAAAAAGAAGATATGAAATATTACATGTGCTAGTTTTAGTAAGATGCTATTAACTATCCACCACTTCTAGAATTTATTATAGGTTTTTTAATCAAGGCATTCATAAGGCACATTTTAGCTACAACAGGAAAGAAATTCTAAGTAGAGTGAAAAAGATGAAGTTGTGTAGCTATAAATTCTTGGAGCTTTGAGCACATTCAAAGGTATTTTTTTCCTTGGTTAAGTTATAATTCACTGAAAGGTTGTACAATCATACCCTATGGAGGAGAATTGTACTAGCATATATTTTTCCCATTTTTATTTGTAGATTGAGTGTATACTCTAAGGTTTTGGTCACCATGAAATATAAATACCAGGGTTATGAGTATGTCTCTGGCCTAACTAGTACAGTGCCAAAGGTAGGGGATACCAAGCAAGGGCATGTTAGTTTGGATGAATTTCAGGACAGAATTGGGAAAGATAATTAGTCATCCATTACTCATAAATTAATTGAGAGTGGATTGTTACAAGGTACCACATTCCCAGTGGCTATTTAATGTTTGTACTTAATACTAGAATGCATTAATCATTATGATTCTTAAATTATCATTAATCATTATGTTTGTACTTAAGGTCTAGATGAATGAATTAGAGGTGAAGATTCAAAGGGATATCTTCACATCTTGCTTAAAGATTCTAGATAGAGATGCATATGCAGATTTTGATTTCACTTATTCACAATGTGCTTTCTTAGAGAAGAAGGGTCAATACAAAATTATCATTTTTAAAGAATGGTTTTCCACCCCAAAGAAGGGAAAATCTCAGTTTCCCAAAAGTCTGCATAGAAATCACTTTGTAGAAAAATTAGTTGATATAACTATGCTTTTGTATAGATTAAGGGGTAATGAGAGGGCTCATGATTTTGAAGAATGGATGTATTTCTTCACATATATCATCATTCAAGGAGAATAATTCTTAGATTGGGTGTATCTCATCAGTGACCAAATACACCATATGATCATTCAATTCAAACTCAACAGATTCTTCTACATGTACTCATATTTGATCTATGTTATTGCTAGTACTAGACCTTGGCTTGGAATGAGGCCGAGTGCAACCTCACAAGAGGTTCCAATTTTCAATTATTATGATAAGCTACAATTGGGAAAAAGCTATCATTAGCATAAGAGAATCAATGACACCTTTACCATGAGGGTGGTCTAGGAGATACAAGGAGACATTGTTTTGATGATTACTCCTATTGGAAAAGGTGCCACATATTTACTAGCTTGATTGACTTCCTGCAGTATTTGTGTTTGTTTCTCTATCACCTAGACAATTATTTATCGGTGGGATCTTGTTCTCAGTCCCATCGATGGACCGATTACTTTATATTCAATGTGGTGTGTTCTATCGGCATGAGTTGGTCACTTCGATGGGACTCTCTATGTTGTCTCCCTAATACTCAAATGTGATTGTTTCAGTGTGACGTGCTATCGGTGGGACTCTGCCTTGTGTCTCCCTAATAGACCGATCGGTTGTGGTGAGCATATTGGTGGCTCTCATTGGTGTGACTTGGCTTCATCAGTTGGAATCTATCCCAAGTATCTCTAATGACCTGATAGTTGTGGCGACATCGCAAGATCGTGGAAAACTAGAACGGTGGAACCTCATGTCACAAGTTGTGAGTTTTTGGAAACCTCTGACTTACCAACCACAAAGGCAAGCTAATGGAGGTGGGGACCACATGGTATAAGCCGATAAGTTGTAAAGTGAACATTGGCATGACTTACTTATATTGGTGGGAGATGAATTGGTGTCCCCCTGATATGGCAATGGTTGACTCTGTAAGTTGTGAAGAGCATCTTGGTGGGACCTAATTGATGCTGAGGTGGAAAGTGATCGTTTGTTGCTAGCTGTGGACATTTGGTTTAGTGAATGAAAATCATTGGAGGGACTTTGTGTTATCGAAGAGAGCATGAAAAGAGTCTCTTTGATGGCCCAACATGGTTAATGATATTTGGGAACTAAACGGTTGGTTTCCTGGAATCGAAATGGCCATGGCTAGATGTCAAATATATATATTGTAACACTCTGCAATGAGTTGAGGGTTCGATCGATGTGGTTCGGTTGATTGATGTTCTACATTGTATGCTTATGAGCATTATAACAGTGTGAGAGAATAAAACTATATTTAGAATCTATGTACAAGGTTGATCTGGGAAATGTTTTTTGTTGTGAATTAAAACCTGGAGTGGAGTCCATAACTCTATATGCAATTGATTTACTGTAATAAAAAGTGGCTTTACTTGGTGTGTGGTTTTTTCTCCTGTAAGGGTTTTCCCACGTAAATCTAGTGTTCAATTATGTGTGTGTTAAATTGTTTGTTCTGTTGTTGTGCATCTCAATGACTGTAACTCAAATTAAATGAAATATTTTGTACTTCTTTCTTGAGAATTCTGCATTTGGAAGGTGTTTATGCATTTTTCTTTCCATACAAGTGGTATCAGAGCTTGGCTAGTTGTGTTATCCTTGTGGGTAGGGCTGGTTTTTTGTGCTAATTCTATTTAGTGGGAGTCTTGCAGAGAAATTTGATTGTTTTGATTATAGATTAAGATGGCAAGCACATTAGGTAGAATAGAAATTGAAAATTTTAATGGCAACAATTTTGAGTTGTGGAAACTCAAAATGGAAGACCTGTTGGTGGATAAAGATCTTTGGATTGTTTTTATGGGAACAAAAATCATCAGGTATAAAACAAGAAGATTGGGACCTCACAGATAGAAAATCCAAAGGGATGATAGGACTTTTCCTATCTGATTCTATTCTCCTGAACATCCATGAGGAGAATAATGCATGTTCTTTATGGAAGAAACTTGGTTATATTTATCAGGGAAAGTCTTTGGTGAATAATTTATTCCTGAGGAAGAATCTATACTCCTTGAAGACGGAAGAAGGAGCATCCATGGTAGACAATTTGAATTCATTTAATATGATGATTGCTTAATTGGCCTCTGTGGGTGTGAAGATAGAGGAGGAGGATTGTTGTATGCTTTTGTTATGTTCCTCACCTAACACATGGGATCATCTGGTGATGCCTATTGGAAGTAAAACAACCACTTTCAAGACAGAAGATGTGTTTGCTTCGCTGCTATTAGAAGAGATGTAGAGGAAATATTCTAAGATGGCCAAGGAGGCTCTTGTTGTTTGGGGTAGATCAAAGGAGAGAGGCGAGAAGAAAGACAAGAAGTATAAATCCAAATCTAAAGGGAGATCAAAGTCTCCTGGCAAGAATCCAAGGTGAGATGTTGGAATTGTGAGCAGACTGGTCATATCTGGAAGGATTTTAAAAGGATAAAAAGAAGAACAACTCTTCAGATAATGATTCTTCTCAAAGTGGTTCAGATGCTTTCATTGCAACCTTGGTGACTCGGGCATTAGATGATGTCTGGGTTATTGACTTAGCCACATCTTTTCACATGACATATCACAAAGATTGGTTCATGAAGTATGAAAATTATGTTGGTGGAAAGGTGTACCTGGCAAGTGATTTGTCTCTTGAAATTGTTGGTCATGGAAGATTTAGAATTCAATTTCCTGACGAAAGAATAAAAGGAATTGATGGTGTAATGCACATACCAGGTCTGGCTCATAATCTTCTTTCTATTAGTAAGCTTAATAATGTTGGCATGAAAGTCTCATTCTCGAGTGGTGGTTGTAAGATTACTAGAGGCTCGATGGTGTTGGCTAGGGGTGCTTGTATTGGCACTTTGTACAACCTAGATGCATAGGTTGTTCAATGTAATAGTGCCTCTAGAATTCAAGCAAGGTTGCTTGTGTAGAGAAAGAGAAAAAAGTTCCTCTAGGTGTAAATTCTTTGGAGGTGAAACTCCTAGCAAAGAAAACCATGTTGTGGCATCATAGAATCTATCACATGGGAGAAAAAGGCTTAAAAGCCTTGAAAAATAAAAACCTAGTAGAAGGGCTTGATGATTGTAACCTTGAGTTTGATTTTTGCAAACATTACATTTATGTAAAGCAACATTGTGTTTCATTTTACTCTAGTCCTCATAGATCTTTTGGCATATTGGATTATGTTCACTCTAATGTATTTGGTCTAGTAAATGTTCCTTCATTATCAAATTCTAAATATTATGTTTCTTTTATTGATGATTATTCGAGAAGGGAATTTGTGTATTTTCTTAAAAGTAAGTCAAAAGTGTTCAGTCAATTTAAAGAGTTTAAAAACTTGGTAGAAAATTAGATTGGAAGGAAAATTAAATGCTTAAGGATGGATAATGTTGGTGAATTTTTTTCTGCAGATTTCAAAAGGTATTGCGAATACCATGGGATTAAAAGGTATAAAACTATGCCTTATACTTCACAGTAGAATGGAGTTGCTGAGAGGTTAAAAAAGACACTAATGGAAAGACTGAGAAGTATGTTGAATAGTACTAGTATGGAGAAGAGGTTTTGGGCTGAGGTTGTGGCTATAGCATGTTACTTGGTTAATCGTTCACCTAGTTCAACTCTTGTTGACAAAATTCCTATGGAAGCATGGTATGGTAAGAAGCCCTCTCTGAGACATATTCATGTCTTTGGATGTGAAGCATATGTTTATGTGTTGAATGAGAAAAGATATAAGTTGGAGAACAACGCTATCAAATGTATCTTTATTGGATATGGCATGGGTGTGAAAGGATATGAGCTTTGGAATCCTATTACTGAGAAGGTTTTCTACAATAGAAGTGTAATCTTTCAGGAGCTAAAACCTTCTGCAGTTGATCTACAGTCAAAGATAGAAGAAAAATAAAAGAAGGATGATGTAGTTCAAATTCCTCGAACTCTAGATAAAGAGGAACTATAAATTCAAAGTGTACCTAAAACTAAGGAGAGCTCTAGCAGCTTTGAGAGTTTTTAATAGGAAGAAGAACCACAACCTCAGCCGTGGCCTGTGAGGAGGTCTACACGTGAAAAGTGGTAACCTGGTAGGTATGGAATTCCTATGTTGGATTCAAATTGTGCCTATGCTTTGATTACTAGCACTCATGAACCTAGGACTGTAAAGGAGGCTATTGATATGTCTGATTTAGATTCCTAGTTGGAAGCCATGAATGAGGAAATGGAATCATTGAAAAAGAATGAAACCTAGGATTTGGTACCTTTGCCTGAAGGTTGAAAGCATGTTGACTGTAAATGGGTATTTAAGAAGAAAATTGGTTTGGATGGTAGTGTGGAGAAGTATAAAGCTAGGTTAGTCGCGAAAGGTTATTCCCAAGTGAAGGGAATTGATTATGGAGAAATATTTTTTCCTGTAGCTAAGTTGGCATCTATCAAATTTCTATTGTCACTTGTTGTAGCATATGACTTAGAGGTTGAGCAGATGGATGTGAAAACAATGTTTCTTCATGGAGATCTAGAAGAAGAAATTTATATGTCCCAGCCTAAGCACTTTGTTGAAAAAGGTAAAGAAAGTTCAGTTTGCAAGTTAAATAAATATCTATATGGTTTAAAGCAATCACCTAGAATATGGTACCAAAATTTTGACACTTTTATGTTGTCACTAGGATTTGTGAGATCAAAACCAGATCACTATGTGTATTACAAAACTGAAAAATGATCATTTACGTGTTATTTCCCTATATGTGGATGATATGTTATTCTTTGGAAATATTAAGGGCATGATTTCTATTTTAAAATATCAATTGTCAGCACAGTTTGAAATGAAAGATTTAGGTGCAGCAAGGTATATTCTGGGTATGGAAATCAAAAGGGATGGGGGAAGTAGAAAGCTTTGGCTCAGCCAAAGTAAGTATATTAATACTATCCTTGAGAGATTTAGTATGATAGATTACAAGTAGTTAGTTGTTCCAATGTTGCAGGGAACAAAGTTATCTGTTGAAGATTGTCCAAAGTCTCCTACTGAGATGGAGGACATGACCAAGGTGCCTTATGCAAGTGCAGTTGGTAGTTTAATGTATGCAATGGTCTATACTAGGCCATACATTTCCCAAGCAGTGGGAGTACTTACTCCATTTATGGCTAATCTAAGAAGGCCACATTGGGATGTTGTGAAGAGAGTTTTCAGATATTTGAAGGGTACTTCAAAGTATGCTTTGTGTTATCATGGCAACCTATTTGGATCACATATATCTCTTAGTATTCATGGGTATGTGGATTCTGGTTGGGCAGGGGACATTAATAGCAGAAGTTCCACCAATGGATACATCTTCATGTTATTCGGCGGTGCAGTTAGTTAGATGAGCAAGCAGCAAGTTGTAGTCACTTTATCTACTACTAAGGCGGAGTATATGGAATCAACACACACCTATAAGGAAGCCATTTTTCTTAGACGTTTGTGTTCTGATGTTGGGTTTAATGCATGGTAGATTACTATTTTCTATGATAGTCAGAGTGCTATCTATTTGGAAAAAAATCCCACTTTCCATGCCAAGATGAAGCATACCAATGTTCAATATCATTTCATTCATGATATGGTGGAGGATGGAAAGGTTAATCTTGAAAAAGTGAATACCCTAGAGAATGTTGTTGATGCATTGACAAAGCCTGTGAGCATAGAAAATTATAGGTGTTGTGCCAGTTTGATGGGCCTTGGGGCCTATGATATTCAATAACTTTGAGTTTGGAAGAAGCCAGTAAGTCCTTCATCAAGTGGGAGAATGTTGGAAAAGGTGCCTCAGATTTACTAGCTTGATCAACTTCCTACAACAGTTGTGATTGTTTCTCTATCGGTGAGACAGTTCTTTATTGGCAGGACCTTGTTCTCAGTCCCATGGATGGACTGATGAAATTCTATTCAGTGTGGTGTGTTCTATCGGTGGGAGTTGGTCACTTTGACGGGACTCTCTATGTTGTCTCCCTGATACTTTGATTTGACTATTTCGGCATGACAATGTCTTATCAGTGGGACTCTACCTTGTGTCTCCCCAATAGACCGATGGGATATGGTGAGCATGTTGGTGGCTCTCATCTGTGTGACTTGGCTTTGTTAGTGGGACTCTATCCCAAGTCCTTCGATGACCCAATAGTTGTGGAGACGTCACGAGATCATGGAAAACCAGAACTGTGGAACCTCATGTCACTAGTTGTGAGGTTTTGGAAACCTTCAACTTAGTGACCAAAAAGGTAGCAACCACAAAGGAAATCCAATGGAGGTGGGGACCACACTGGACAAGCTGATAAGTTGTAAAGTGAACATCGGTGTGACTTCCTTATATCGGTGGGAGACAAATTGGTGTCCCCCCGATATGGCAATGGTTGACTTGGTAAGTTGTGAAGAGCATCTTGGTGGGACCCATTTGATGTTGAGGTGGAAAGCGATCGTTTGTTTCTAACTGTGGATGTTTGGTTTAATGAATGAACATCATCAGAGGGACTTTGTGCTATCAAAGAGAGCATGAAAAGAGTCTCTTCAATGGCCCGACATGGTTAATGATAGTTGGGAACTAAATAGTTGGTTTCCTAGAACCAAAACAACCATGGTTGGATGTCGAATATATATTGTAACACTTTGCAATGAGTTGAGGGTTTGATCGATGTGGTTTAGTTGATTGATGTTCTACATTGTATGCTTATGAGCATTGTAACAATGTGAGAGAATAAAACTGTATTCAGAATCTGTGTACGAGGTTGATCTGGGAAATGTTTGCTGCTATGAATTAACACCTGGAGTGGATTCTGTAACTTTGTATGTAATTAATTTACTGTAATACAAAGTGGATTTACTTGGTGTGTGCATTTTTCTCCTGTAAGGGTTTTCCCACATATATCCGGTGTTCAATTTTGTGTATGTTAAATTGTTTGTTATGTTGTTGTGCATCTTAATGACTATAACTTTAATTAAATGAAATCTTTTGCACTTCTTTCTTGAGAATTTTGCATTTGGAAGGCATTTTTGCACTGTGCTTTCCTTACAAATCCATAGGGAATATAGTTAATCGACACCTATGGGAGTCACTTCATATAGTTCTAATGATTTTCATATATCTAAATTGGAGGATTTGATGGTGCTCCACTGAAGCTCCATAAGTAGGTAGAGGATAAGTTTATCCTGATAAAAAGTTTGTAGGCAAGTGGCTAACATAAATAAAGGGTGCTAGGAGAGTAAAAATATTGGTGCAAAATTCGCTATCATACTTGGCTATTTCTCTTGAAATTCTATGTTTGATGTACTTAATTTTGAAAGGGACCTTGCCAAATATACTTTGCAATTCTATGATGCAAGGTTTCCTTTTGATAGAAAAGGTTTTGTGAGGAATAGTATGCAACTTGGAGTTGTATTCCATCATGTTCCTGACCTACAAGATTATTGGGCTAACTGAGCTAATGAATACATGAGGTAAGAAGAAGTTGGATGAGTTTAACCTTAAGGTAGATAAAGGCATTCAACTTAAATTGGGATATCCAAGGCATTGAAGATGATGAGTTTGATCTAGTGGATCCAAAATTTATTAACCACATCCAGATTTAGCCAATTGTGTCTATGGATTGGAGCATCAAAGAACATGAGACCATTGAGGGGTGATCCCACAATAGTGGGTTACACTTTTTGGCCAAACTTGACATTGAACTGAACTTTTTAACTAAATCTTCACTTTCAGACACCTATAGTTGCTAAACCATGAGGAATTTGAAGATGATGCAAACTAGTGATTTGTGACATTTTTTCTGTAGATACTAAATATATATTTTTTTTAAAAAGTGGAATCAAATTGCATTGTTTTTTCCATCTCCTTTGATAACTAGTTTTTAACAGTAAACCACATTTTAAAAGAGTGATGTTTACTGTATAACACATAAAAAAAATTAATGAAAGATAAAATTATGTTTTTTTTGAATTTAGATTTGTAACTATGATATCTAGCTCCTTCATTTGGTTTCATAATGTTTTATTATTATTTTTTTAATTAAGTTTTGAAGTCAAACCAATTACAATTTAGACATAGGTGTACTATATAGCACATAACTTTTTTTGTATGTATCGAAATTCTTTTTTTTGTTGGATCAAGGACATCAATACCAAACACCTAGATATTTTTTAGATAATTTTTTTGATAATATACTATTTTTCCACATGTGTACAACAAAGAGCTTGATTTTGGTGAAAAACCTACATTCATTTGAGAAATAAAAATAAAATATAATAATCAAATCAAATATATTTAAAGTTATACTTTTTGGGAAACTTATAGCAAGGACTACATATGTAAAAAATATAAATTTTAAGTGAATTCATTTAATCCCCCAAAAGGTAAATCGAAAGTGGTTTTTTATTAGCATTTTGAAAGGTGTAGAAGAGACTCTATTATAGGTATGGTTTAAAACTAGTGGGGTTCTATCCAAGGGGATTTAATCTAAAGGGATTTGATCAAACCCTCTTCAATTAGAATCCTTTAAATGGAACCTTTCAATTCTTAAATCATTATATTTTCTAAAAATATGTCATTTCAACAAAAATCAGGATGTCCCAAAAAAGTGTAACCCATTATTGTGGCAGCACCTTGAGGCTAAGATTACGATTGTGTTAAGAAGAACACAAGAATGGGTTGCCAAAAATAATTCCAAAAACCAAGATCCTCCCACCATAGCATAAATCACTCAATCACAAAGGGAAAGTAGCCAACCACCTGTGACCTCGAGGACACAAAATTCTACCTTATAGCAAGTACCATCAAAAGGACAAGGTGGTGAAGATGGTGAGCCACCATAGAGGAACTTTCCAAAGAAAACATGTGGAGAAGATACCCCTAAGCCCCCTCAAAAAGACAAGGATACAAAAATTTCCAAAGAAGATGAAACATTCTATATCTCTACTTCCCCATCCCAGGCAAGTACTTCTTCTCCTAAATATTCTTTGGGTAGAGACACACATGTTTCCCCGAGGGTAGGCTCTTCTAGTTCTAAGTCGGCTATTACACCTACCACCTATTATTTTCTTGAGAAGACATTATCAAGGAAAAGGAAGATTGTTCAAGTGAGCCTCCTAGAGAAAGACCTTCTAGCTTAGGTGATTCAAAGGAATCCTAAGCCCAAATAGTTGAAGAATACATCTAGGTTGTGTAAAGATGAGATCACTAGAAACATATGTGTAGAGGTAGCTTATCCTTTTGTGGAAAAAGAAGTAGGATAGGCCAATGCTAGTGATTTCAATGTTACCAAAGTAAACTTAAGGCCTTCTACAAGGGATAGGGATGTGCATAAATTCTAGATAGTAACAACTAGATTGGTGGAATGAACTAAGGATAAGAAAAGAAAAGATGAGCTAAAATTTCAAGTCAAAGTTCTAACTAAGTTCTTGAAGTATATATTTGGAATTTCTCCTTGGTCAATTTCTCAAACTAAATATATTTTCGATACAACATCATCAGTTGGGAAGGAGGTGGTGAGTAAGTTACATAATTACAAGAATTTTGGAAAGGGAACAAAGGAGTGGGCCCTAGATATATTGAATAAAGGAAGCCATTTTATTTCAGACATGAAGAAAGTGCGTAGAGATATTAATGCTCTGAAGGTAGAGATAGAGAAAGATATTAGTTCGTCCAAGCTTGAAGAGACTATGTGTAAAAATACTCTTAGTTATCTTAAAGGGATGGTAAAATTAGGTCCTGAGAGGTTGGTCAAAGAGAAGATCCTCCCAAACATTGTAGAAAACCGTTGTGCTATGTGCAAAAAGAGTGTTGAGTGGAAACTCTTTGTTGTTAAGCAAAGCATATAGGAATTTGGTAAAGTGCTAATAAAATTCAATGCGATCAAAGTTGCGATCCAAAAGAACTTCTCTAGACTTGGTTTATAGCTTAATAAGGAAGGAACAAGATGATGATGAGGATTAAGAGACCCTAAAAGGAAATTTCAAAAGAATGGTTGATGAAATCTCTGATAAACAATCGTTTAATGCCAAAATTCTTTCAAGGTTTAGTGGGGTTGATTTGATTATGTTTTAGATGGTTGGACTCACAGTCACTTATATAGGGAAGCTTAAAGTGGGAAAAGGGAACAAAGATATTTGGAAGATCAAGGCCAAGAACACCATCATCCCCCAGCATGAATAGATGCCAGCTTTCGTAAAATCTTTCTACACTTTCTAGGAAAGTAACTTGCCACATCAACAACCTAATTAGCTGAGAGGATAGCAAGTGAATTGTCACCCTAGTGACCTTTTAGTTGCTTTTATAAAATTTATGCTATTCAATCTTCATAAACATCATGCATTATATCCTTCCATCCTTCTTACCCTATCCATATCATTCATTCCATATCCCTCATCCTATCCAAACCCATCTTCCCTTCCCATATTTGATCTTGATGAAGAGCCTAGGGGTAAAATATCAATGCATCCATATCCTATCCACTTGATCTTGATCATCCTATCCATATCCTCCATCCTATATCCTACTTCCATCCTCATATCATATCTCATTCCTCCCCTCTTTCCACCCTTGATCTTGACAAAACTAGGGGTCAAATATCAATGCATTCATATCCTTTATGTGATATCCTTTATAGACACTAAAAAATGTACTGAATGGTATCATGCACTCGAATCGGATATACTAACATCATTTCCTCTTAAAACCCATCCTCTTTTTGCTTAATTAATTAAATTAGCCTAGCTATTTAATTAATTACATCATTTGCATCTATTAACCTAATTCATTTAATCAGGTTAATTCCCCCCTTTCAGGCTAACATTTCGTCTCATTAAATTAAATAAATCAAACTCTTTAATTTAATTCCCTAAATCTTATTTAATTAAATGTCATTCCACCTTTCCCCATTCATTAAAACATTTTATTTAATGAATATCATTTTAATTCTTCTAATCCCCCTAATTGTATGATTAACATTGTTTAATTATCAATTATTAACTAATTTAATTTCCCTCCCACCTGCAAGGGAATATTCCTCCTTTGCACATTCCTCCAAAAGTGGAATATTCTTTCCCCTTTTGCACAATTAAACTTTGTTTTAATTTGCAAAATATCATTTTTCCTCACCCATGAGAATATTCCAAAGAATATTCTCTCTCCTCCAATCATTTGAAAAATGGAATATTCTCACTTAGCTTCATGTGCAAGTTAACTTTTGACCTCTTGTATAGGTCAAAAGTGTGCTTGTTTGAAGGAATGAGAACCCTTGATTAAATCTCATCTTGCATTCTCACCCATTGATGAGAATCCATGATCCATGCCTACAAATTATTCCATCCTTGACCGTTGATTGGATTTTTCAATCTCAACCCTTCATTTCTCATTTTCTTTCCTATAAATAGTTCACTATTTGGAGAAAAATGCATCCATATTTCAAAAAGAAAACTTATGTTGTTGAAATCACTCACACTCACACTCATATTTAGCTCACATTTAGCATATTTTAGTTTATTTTAGTTGTATAATAGCTTAGCTTCCATAATGCATCCATTTAGCTAATTAGATAACTAGGGTTTGAATATTTTTAGTTTAAATCTCATTTAGATTAACTTAGAATTTGTATATCTGAATCATTTTAGCATGAATCATGTTAGATTAGTTTTTGCATCACAATCATTTAGATTAAAATCATGTTTTCATTCACATCTCACAACTATTTCATCGATTCTCTTTAATAGAATTGATTGAAACAAGCTCACTAATCCACGGGATTGGTAAAGGGTCATCATTCCACATCAACACAACACCACTCCCAACATAGGATAAGTTTCGAATGGGTTAGAGTAGACATTTTAAATGTTTTCATAATTTAGAATGCTTTGTTTTAATAAATGTCTAGTTTAACTTCAATTCTATTTTTCTTGTTTAGATAGGGCATTAGTGACTTCGTTATGCTTCAATTCTTCATGGATCAAGCGTAATCAGCCCATACTAATCTCCTCAATCACACCTTCTATATCATAAATCACTCATCATCTTTCATCAATGATTTCACTACCTCTAGTGTGGGCCATGTTAGTCCTTTGCAACCAATCCTTGGAGCTCCATCTTCCTATCCTCCATCCACTATCATCTTATCTCCCATCACCATCCATTATCCAAAGCCCTCTCTCCTATCCATGGAATTCCTCCATCCTTCCATCCTTTACCATGTCTTGATCCTCCCTTATCATTGGATCTCATTGAATCCTCCATCCAATATTATCCTATCAAATCCATTTATCATATATCCTTCCAATCCAACCATCCCCAACCATCTCAATCTAGTCCATCCAAATTCAATCAATCATAATCCATGCACTCCAATCTTGCAATCTAGTGCATCATCCATAAGCAATCCATGATTTCAATCCAAATCAGTTGATAATCTATTGATCCACTTTAATCCAGTATCATCATAGGGCTATGTCTTTCCCAATCCTCATGTTGTTGTGAGATGTGTCCTTCCCATATCAACAACATCATCATCATCATCAATCAATCCATCAATCAGTTTTCATCTTGACTTGGAGCATAGTCCTTGGTATTTTGGTTTGTTGTGCATGCTTGCTTATTGCTTGTGTGTTTTATCATTATTTGCATTTCTCATGGTCTTTTGCGTTCTATTTTCACAAGGGTATCATGATATTCCATATCATGGTGTTATGGGGTATATGTTTGCACTTGAACTTTTTTATCACATACTTGGCACATTGTCATCCTAGTTCCTTATACCTTGGTGCATAATGTTAAGTACAATATCAATCTAGGTTTGTCATATCATTGCAACACGATGATCGTCAATCCTCCCTCTCCATCCATATTTTCATCATCCTTATTTGTTTTCCTCCATCCTTTTATCCTTCATCCTTTAATTTCTCTCATCCATCTTGAGAGCACACTCGTGTTCTTTGAACCCGCATGTCCTCTTGAGGGGGCAGATCACTACCTCCCCGTCATCCATCCTCATCCTCACTAGTGACTAGGGCATCATGTTTCTAGTTCTAATCCCTTTCCTACCTACCATGTTTTATTCTTTGAAATTATGTTACTTCTCTTAGTCACAACATCATCTCAAAGAGGGGCAAAATGTAGACACCTAAAAATTTCCTAACCCAACCACACCTCATTTTAACCTATCATATCCCATTAATTAATTAAATAATATTTATTTAATTAGTTAATTTACCCATCACTTTTATCTCACTTTATCCTATCCGATTAATTAATTAAATATTTATTATTTATTTAATTAATTCAACCTTTTTCCTTATCCTAATATTTAATTAAATAAATATTTATTATTTATTTAATTAATTTATCCCTTACCCTTATCCCTCAGCTTTAACTAAATAAATTTTATATTTATTTAATTAAGTCTAGCCTTATCTCCAAATCCTCTAGCTAAATTAAATAATTAATTTAGGCTAATTAATGCCCATTACCCTTTTCTTCTATTATTTAATTCCACTTTATCCTCTATCATTATCCATTTAATCCCATCCATTGATTCCATTCACATGGATCACAATCTAAGCTTTTCACCAAATGACAAATGTCCCCTTCACTTTTCTAGCCTTTATCCCAAAAGTTAAACCAACTTTTCATCTTAGCCCTTCATTTATTATCCTACCTCTTAATCCTAGCCATCCATATAAGGATGTTTCCCTAAACCTAGCCCTTGTTCCTCATGTGACACTTTAATCCAAACCCTATCTTCTCATTCAATCCTAGCCATTCATCATGAATGCATCCAAACCCTCCATTTCTTCAATCTTATTTCTATAAATAAGAGGCCTTCCATCCCATTTGATAAACATCTTTTATGCTAATGTAATGTTGTTGGAATTTTTATTGATTCATGAGAAACCACTTTCAAATATTCAATAACTCAACATACTACATTCAAATCTTTTTAGGTTTACATATATTTGGTTTGATTTAAGTTGTTTTTATGCATATTTCTATTATATCTATTTTACATGCATACATGCAAGTCACTATTTTCTCATCTTCAAGGTTGTGGAAAAACTAAATCAAATTATAAAGAATATTTTTTCCAAATAATATCAAAGTTAAAAGGCCCTTGTCAAGTATTTTCTACCATATTTTACTCTATCATGGATGCTCTTTGTAAAAAGTTTAAGAAACCTACTTTTAAACATTTTTTGTAAAAGAATCATTAGAGAAGAATCTAAGTTACTCTTCGTGGATTAAATAACCTCTTCAAAAAGTTAAGAATTAGTGGCCCACACATCTAAACAAAAAAGTAAAGAAGTATTATAAATTATCTAATTAAGAATCAACTTCATCTGGTATCTCAAGGTATCCCCGCGTCTCATACCCAGCAACCAACCGCACCTTACCTTGGGCTTACATATTGCCAAGTTGGGGTTCATGGAGGGGCGAGTATGAGGTGATACTAATCCCTAGGGATAGACCAAGCCACCCGCAAGCCAGATAATGGGTGTACTTTGTTATGCACAAGAGTGATGTCTTCACCACTTTCAAGATATTCATTGTGTTCATAGATGATAAATGGTAAAATGGTTACTTTATGGTTTAGGACATAGAACAACATTTTTCCCCCAATATCATTCAAGGAAAACCCTGGAGATCTCAATCTAAGGTATGCAAAGGAGAAATAGATCTTGCAATAGGGTTTTCCTACGGTCTAATTAGAAACTAAAAAGGGGTTCACCACCAAGCCAGGGCTTGGAAAGACTAATGAAATGCAAGACTTGATACTAAAACCTAATGTAATGAAAAACTTCACTAAATGATCTAGAAAAGAATATAAATTAGAACAAAAAGCTGAGAGATCAAAGATGTGCACCTGGGAATCTGAATATGCCTGGAATGAGCTCTAAGACACTGAAAAATGTTGGAATTAGGGCACACTGGGACTCATATGCCATTTTGGGTGGATCAATCCCAGACTAGGGTTTCTAGTTTGGAACAGGTTTTTGATAGTGTAGATTTAGGATATGCAAAAATCTAGAAATTTTCCTATAGTGGGACTCATATGCCACTTCAGGCATATCAATCCTATTTTTCTTTTTTGAGAATTCAAAGTCTATATATGTGCTACAATCTATGCTCTTCCTTCCCAAACTGATTTTCGGATCTAAACTTGTAAAAAGACCTACAAACCAAAATATAGAGTTGATTTTCCTATGGGATTTTTTCCTCGGTCAAACCCCTAGTTTGGTAATTAAATCTTGATAGAAACAATGAATCTTGAATGAAAATGTGAACATAAACCCTAACCTTAAGTGTGTCTAAGATTAGTAAATTTGAAATGCAAAGCAACCCTATTCTATTGTGCTAGAATGAGATGCAAGAATGAAGCATAGACATGAATGACCCACTTCAAGAGATCTCTAATCACCCAAATGAGCCCTAATAATGTATGTACCTTCCTTAGGCTAAATGTAGAATGATAATGGAGGATGAAATCATTTAGGAAACAAGTCATTAGGCTTGGCTTGATGGCTAGTTGCATCTCCCCAACCTAGAATCCATCATGATTCACCATAAGCAACCATAATCAACTCTTGACAATGCTAGATCTTGAATGAAAGTGAGCTTGAAGACCTACAAAAACACAATAATGTTGCTCCAAGGCTTCAATTTTTTTAATTACTTGTTCTTGAATGCTCTTGTGAGAGTGCTTGAATGCTCTTGAATTCTTGGATCTTGAAATTTCTCTCTTAGATTCTTGCTTAGATGAAAAATGACTTTAGAAGCTTGTTTATATAGGCAATACACCTAATTTATTGTTATTTAGATCTCAAAAGCTGACATCAACAAAAAAAATTGAATTAAAAACTTGAATTTCCTACTCAAACCCTAAAAAGGGCCCAAATGGGACTCATACACCACTCCTGATGTATGGGTCCCACCTAGGGGGACTCATACGCCAAAAGTGGCGTGTGAGTCCCACCCTAGTTTTTCAAGGTGTGATGTTAGAATTTTTAATGCTTTTATGGATTTTGTCAGGATTTTGGTCGAAATAAGCCTAATTGAGATCTGAAATAAAAGGTCTTAGGGGCCTATTAATGATGAATTAAAGGGTATTTAATGCAAGGGTACTAAAATATGTCCAGAATAAATGAGAAATTACATTATCTCCAAGAAGGGAGTACATTTTTGTCATTACATTGAGCTCCCACTTTAGCCCCATATGACTCTGCATGCATATGTAAGCTAAAGGAATCCAAACATGAAATTAATTTCAAAAAATGATACTCATAATGTGGGAGAATGAATCCCCCATTGTAGCTATCTACAAAACCATGATGTTTGGAACCACATCATGTGTTGAAGTGATCAACCCAAGATCTTCAATCTACAACACCAAATAACCTCCATAAGAAATAGAGAGAAGCAACAATGGAAGATGCTATTCCACCAAACAAGGATTGCAATATGATATGCAATATGATCAAGATGATCAATATGAGATCAATACACAATATGCAATACTACAAATGCAATGCAAGCTAGAGATGCCTTTCTTATAAAGGCAAGGATGAGAGATAGGATAAGACAAGATCATGACAAGTGTCTTAATCCTATCACATGAGATAACTAACTCATAACTACCTAGGAAAGTGTAAATTCTAGATAAGACAACTAATATCCTAAGTAAACTTAACATGTGAACTAAGTCCACTAAGTCCCTAGTAAATGAATAAACTAGGTACAAGACTTATTCACACCAACACGCCCCCTTAAGTGCAACTTAGGGAGGAACAAAACCAATGCAAATATACAAAACATGGGTCCTGAAAACAAGGCTTGATGAGGTACCCATGTACAAACAAAAAAATATCTCACAAATAGAGAAAAGGAGAAAAACCCTATGGGAGAAAACTCCTCTCCAAAAGAGAGAAAAATCAGCAAAAATTGTCCTAAAGAATAGGAACATGTAGAACATCACTGAAGCATGAAGAAGTTGCAAAAAACTATCGAAGGATGACTATTGTAGTGTTGAAAATGAAGAACCTCCTCTAAAAATAGGATGATTAGGATCAAGAAGACAACAATCAGCATGAGTTCCCCCAACAACACTACTCGAACAGTGATCAGATGGCAACAAAGGCAATAACATTTTTCAATCAAAAATTCAGATGGCACATGAATCTGCACGAGTGACCCCAATGACACTACGCAACCAATACAAGTTGAAAATATAGGTGCCAATAGTCTGAAGAACACTGATCAATTGAGGATGAAAGGTTGCCTCCACAAAACAGGAATGCAAGAGTGTCTATATGGTAAATGCTCCATCTCATCGAAATGCATGGGTAACCAGCCGCTACATTCGCCTAGTACATAGGAACAAATACTAGATACATAGTTCACTCCAAAGCGAAACCAAGGAAGCATTAGCATGAACAGTATAATACCCCCCCCATAATGCTAACTTGGGAGAGGCATGATAGATCCACTAAAAATTTGTGTATCACCATGTATTGCATGAAGGAGAAGAAACAACATCTAAAAGTGCACAAGAATGTACCTCCAATTGAAAAGGGTGTGCAAAAATAAGGCACACATGCATGAGGAAAGAATCACATGGATTCATTATTGTCTTGGAGGGACACTCACTTGACAAAGGTGTGATGGAAAATAAAAAGGCACTACACAACCCCCCATGGCACTTTATAATACAGTGCAAGTACAAAATATGGCACAACCATATGTGCAAAATCCCCAAAATACATGTGCAATACTATGGCACTTTATCTCAGTGTGTTTACATATAAGAATTTGCTTACAAATGATGCTCAAAATGTCCAAAAAGGATAAAATTGTTGAAATACTTATAAAGCATCCCAAATGAAGCCATCCCATGCAAACAAAAAGGTTCTAAGTGCTATCCAAGTAATTAACCAAAGTGTTAAAACGCAAAAAATTGAATTAATTATACCTAGGGCCAAATCTGGAAAAAGTGCATGAGTAACTCTGAATAGCTCAGAGAGACCTTTCCAATTCCGCAAGAATCATGAAAAATAAATGAACGGAGCAAAAGTTGTGAGCTTAGGAGTGTAGAATGGACATCTGGCTTCAACAGGCTATAAATGCAACCAAATAGTAAAATTTCTAAAAATCACCTATACCACTAAAAATTTGAGCTCGCCAACTTTCGGCGATATTTTGTTTCAAAAATTTCACCATCTAGATCAAAAGTTATGCAAAAACGAAAAATCCCTAGAAAAGGCACTTCCCACTAATCAAGGTCAAAAAATAAACACTAATTAGAGTAAAAATTGAGCCCCCGGTTGCCCATATGACCCTATCTTAGAAAAAAGGTTTTAATACAATATTTCACAACTGCTACCACCATGTGGTGTGCAGGCGGAGTGGGGGTGGTGCTGCAGTGGCCACACCACCCGCGGCCACCCCCCATTCACCGTATGTCGGCTAAAGTTTATATTAAAAAAAAACTTTTATAAAATGTTGATAACTTAAATCACAATAGAACTTGATGGTGGAAACTCTCTAAAGGAAGGGGCTTGCTAGATTCAAGGCTCTAATACCATGTTGAAGTGATCAACCCAAGATCTTCAATCTACAACACCAAATAACCTCCACAAGAAATAGAGAGAAGCAACAATGGAAGATTCTATTCCACCAAACAAGGATTGCAATATGATATGCAATATGGTCAAGATGATCAATATGATATCAATACACGAGATGCAATACTAAAACTGCAATGCAAGCTAGATATGCCTTGCTTATAAAGGCAAGGATGAGAGATAGGATACTACAAGATCATGACAAGTGTCTTAATCCTATCACATGAGACAACTCATAACTACCTAGGAAAGTGTAAATTCTAGATAAGACAACTAATATCTTAAGTAAACTTAACATGTGAACTAAGTCCACTAAGTCCCTAGTAAAGGAATAAACTAGGTACAAGACTTATTCACATCAACATCTTGCAACACAAATTCATTAGTCATCCAAAAATCCTCTTATCTAACTTCTTTTAGAAATCAAATTTGAGGGTAGATGTATGCCCCCCTTGATTCTACTTGCTTTATGGAGGTGGAATCAAGGTAGTAGTCTAACCACATTGAGTTGGATAAGTCGTATCATAGGGTATTTCCAAGTACCATACCACATAATGATATACATTTGATGAGAATGAGAGCATAATTCCAATGCAACAAACATCATTGAAAATAGAGTTCGCTAGCCCCCAGTATGCTAGTTTGAATGAAAAGCACTCTTAACTCCAATATAGTAAAACCCTAATTTTAACATCTATAAGAGTAAAAAGTGAAGTAATTTATAATTATTGTCTTTTACCTTCTTATAGTTTGATTTTGTTGAAGAGTAGGTGAAAATACCAAGTCGACAAGAGTATAGACCCCCAAGACTTGATACACTGAGAGAGGAGGTAGCGTGAGACGACCTTCAACACCAAGTGAGTTGATTTTTTGTACCTTAGCTTTGTTTTTATGCATTTAATTTATATTTTACACATTTCTAGGTTGATTTAGGACCCTGGAAGAAAAGTTTGCAAATCTTCCCTTTTTTTGCAAAGTGTCCCCTTTTTCGCAAAGTGTCCCCTTTTTTTCGCAAAGTGTCCTCTTTTGTCGCGAAGTGTCCCACTTTTTCACAAAGTGTCTCGTTCCTTTGCAAAGTGTCCCAAAAGGGGAATAAAGTTTCTAGGACCTTTAGGAAAGTACATTAGAACAACTTTATCACACTTTTTTATTATTGATGTAAAGATTTTAGATTTAAAATGCTTATAGGACATATTTTGCTTTTTTTGTTGTTAGACACCATCCCGGTCATGAAAGCATCTCAGTGGCAAAAAATTCTATCACATGTGAGACCTGGTCTTGACATTATTAGAGGAAAATGTTCAAACATTGCAGACTATTGGTATCTACTGGGCATACCTCATGCCTCCCATGAGGTACCACGATGCCATGTTGATGGCGTTAGCTGAGAGATGGGATGTTAACACTTGTACTTTTCACTTGCCTATGGGCGAGATGATGATCACCCTAAAGGATGTTCATCGCATCCTTTGGGTTCTTATCCACAGTGAGACCTTACACTTTACAAGTGGTCATATTTATAGATTCAAGCTGATATGGGATATTTCTTGGATGGACTAACTCGAGAGGAGATCGTGGGGCCACGCATTGAGCTATCATGACTACTCTATGCGTGATCTTCACTCTTAAGACAGATTATGATTTTCACAATAGCACTAGTACTCATCTTTGATGGTTGGGGAGTACACCTAGATAGAGGCCTAGCCCACATGATCAGATAGATGGAGCACCACAGGATAGTATATGCCTAGGGCCACAACATCTTAACACATTTATATTATGATCTCAAGAGGTTTTCATAGTGTGAGGTGGATAGTATGGTGCATTGTACGCTTCTATAGGTGTGGTGTCTGGAGCATATCACATGCACCAGAGCAACATGATTCCCTTTGGTTTCCACCATCGGGCACCCTCATGCCTTTAGTTATCCATTGAGATGGGTCTAGCAATCTAGAGATCTTCTACATTGGAGAGTCAAATTCAACCGCCTTGATCAGGAAGAGATCTTGTGGAGACCTTACCAACTAATACCATAGTGGTCAGATGAGACTTTACATTTGAGGAGGATGCAGAGGGGTAGATTTCTTCAAGGAAGACATGATTACGTAGTATGACCATTCTACTACGATCGTGTCATGTGACAGTTTGGTCAAATTTAGGTAGCGCCAATAGCACAACCCTTTTACAGGCAATCGATGCGGAATACCCG
Organism: Sequoia sempervirens; assembly: GCA_007258455.2. NCBI lineage: Eukaryota > Viridiplantae > Streptophyta > Pinopsida > Cupressales > Cupressaceae > Sequoia > Sequoia sempervirens. Next base: position 477,223,575 of record VDFB02058242.1, read on the forward strand.
AAGGCCAAGAGACACTAGACAATTCACCTCTGATGATGTCATCTCCAGTGACTTTGATGATGATGACAATGACATAACCCCAGTCTCTGACGCTGATGATGTCAGTACTACAGACACATATGAGGAGTGGTGGACAGTAGCACAACCAGCTCCAGTGTTCCCTATGGATTAGCCAATAAGCTATGCATGACCACTCCCAGATCAAAGGGACGAGGAGGAGGATATAGCTTAGGATACAAGACTTAGGGTTGTTGACCTATTCGCAGATGAGATAGATGATAACTATGATGAGGTAGCAGACCCTGATTATGAGGGAGAGGAGGTCAAGGAGGAGGAGGAGGATCCAATGAGTGAGGGTAGCAACATGGTAGACGAGGGTCCAATTGCCCATGAGTGGGGAGATCCATCTCCCATTCATGTTACCAGATCACAATCGGCAATTGTAGCACGTGTCAACACCCATAAGCATGGAGAGGCTAGCACATCTTCCATGCCTCCTACATAGGACGAGGCTTAGTCGACTGGAGACCTAGGTTATGACATTTTATTTATGATTATGCTTTATATATATATATATATATCATGATTTGCACTAATTAGCTTTATAATTTCTATCTTGCAAGTGTTGTGAGAGATTTATAGGACCTCTACCAATAGGTTGCTATAGAGATAGCTCCCCCCATTCTCAGAGATGAGGCTACAAACTACATTCCCACACCCATCATGGAGCGGGATCAAGAGTTGTTCAAGTCATATGTTAGACTGAGGGCAACGTATGAAGGCACTACTAGGTGTGCAAACCAAGCCAAGGCTGCCTATGAGGATATCCAATCATCTCAAGGTCCAACAGAGGTCGAGAGACTCCATGCAGAGGTAGCCAAACTACAAGAAGAGAGAGACTGCCTAGCAGAAGAGCACCAGGAGGCCATTGGAAGAGCACATGGTCTATAGTATGCTTTGGATGCTCTTGTCAATTCACGATCATGATCATGATCACATACCATCGTCTTTCAATGGACTATCTCTAGAAAGATGTGATCACCAAATCCTGAGGGATCCAACAGTCACAAACCACATTAGCATTGTATATATTGATGATATGTACTTGAAACTTTGGCATGTATATAAATGATCATTTGATGTTTGATTATTTATGTTTATGTGTTTAATGTTAAATGGAAATGTGATTTATCAAATAATCTTTGTAAGACTATTTAATAAATGTCTCCATGATTTAACATGCTTTATTAGATCTAATTAAAACTATTCCAGTTTCTCTTAGATGTGACATTGTGATTAAGTATGTTATACTAAATTAAATGTACCTATGATCTAATTAAAGAACATTAAATGCATGTAAGGATCTAATCTAACATAACACACAAGATGAAATTAAATAGCATGAAACGTAAAGTAACCACCTAAAAGTTAATTTAAATAATTACTTTAGTATTCAAGACACACAAATAATTGTTTGTCAAGAATGAAGCAATGCAAGAGCATATAGAATGTAGTCTACTAACTCTAACATCATTTATTTATCATCCACAATATTCAAGAAGATTAGACATAATACTGATGCAGATGCATGACATTTATAGGTTCTTTAAGAGGCATGACATCTATTTCTATTAACGTATATGCTCCATATCCATAATTTTCATCAATTATATAATGTCCTAACCAATTAGGGCTGAATTTTCCTTTTTTCGTTGGGATAGTATTGACATTACACTGATTCCCACAGAACACTAAATCACCTTTATTAAATGAACAAGGTATGATGTTTTCATTGTAACTATGCTACATTCTTTTAGAGTAAGCTTGAAGGTGCTCAAGAGCATTAATGTGTTGTTTGTCAAGCATTTCAAGCTAATGCAAACGTTGTTCCTTATAATTATTGTCATCAATAATTCCTTGAAGAGCGATTCTTAATGAAGGAATATATAACTCCAAGGGAATTATTGCCTCAGTTTTGTAGATAAGTTTATAAGTGGTATTCCTAGTTGATGCCCTCACATTCGTATGATAGGCCCATAACACATATGTTAGTTGTGTGTGTTAATCTTTATTGTGTTTTCTTACTATTTTCCTTAAGATTTGCTCGAGGGTTTTATTAGCTAATTCAACTTGACCATTAGATTGTGGTTAGTAGGGTGTTGAAAATAAATGTTGTATGTTAAACATTTCTAAGAACTTCTTCACATCCTTATTCTTAAATGGTGTCCCATTGTCTGAAACTAAAGCAGAAGGAAGTCCAAAGCGAGTAATAATGTGTTCCAATATGAATGACATATTACATCGGTAGTTATTGAACAAAGGGGAATTGTTTCCAACCATTTCATGAAGTAATCTGTTGCAGTAATTATAAATGTATGCCCAGTGGAGGAAGGAGGTGAAATTTTTGCAATGATATCTAGGCCCCACACTGAGAAAGGACAAATAGAAACTTGTGCACGAAGCTCAGAAGCAGGAGTGTGAATCAATCTGCTATAATCTTGACATTTTGACATTTCTTAACATATGCAAAGCAATCATGTTTCATATTCCTCCAATAGTATCCTATACAAACTAACTTTTGAACTAACAATCTTCCTCCAAAATGTCCCCCACAAGCACCTGTATGGGCTTCCTCAAGTGTTATGGGGATTTCAAACTGTTTAAGGCATCTAAGTAGGAGACCGTTGAAGGACCTTTGATACAACACATCGGCAAGGATTATATATTTAGATGCAATTTTTTGAACGTGGGCTCTAGTATTCTTATTTGTCAGCTTAGGAAAGGTACCCTTTTTTAAATAATTAAATATCGGTGCATACCATTCACTAGAGCTTACCATGGTGATTGCTAATACTTCATTTGCTTTAGAATCAATCAACGGTTTCATAATTTTATAAACAACAAATGTGAAATATTTTTAAGGATCTTGAGGAGATATCAGAGAAGCCACACTCGCCATTGCATCCACATGTCGATTTTCTTTTTGTGGGATGTTTTCAATGGTAAACGAATCAAACTTCTCTAGAAAATTAATTGTGAGATCCTTATATTTTGATAGTTTGTCATGCTTCACTTGATATGCTCTATTTATTTTTTTAATGACTAATTGTGAATCACCAAATATTTTAATGTCTCGGGCTCCAAGAGTTAAAGCGATGTGTAATCCAACAAATAACGCTTCATACTCTGTGTTATTGTTCATGCATAGGAAATTTAATTGATATGATAAGGGAATAGGTTTTCCTCCAAGTGGAGCTATTATAACTCCTGCATCAGAGCCTATTCTTCACTTAGATCCATCAAAATATAATTCCCATGTATTTTCATGTCCCTGGATAGTCAACACACTCTCATCAAGAAATGATTTTACATTAGGTAATGCTAAGGGAGAAGGAGTGTCAACTAACTGGTCAGTCAAGGCCTGCCCTTTAATTGTTTTTTGTGAAACAAACTTAAGGTCAAATTCAGTCAACAACATAACCCATTTAGCTAAGCATCCTAATAAATCTATTTTAGCAAATAGATGTTTTAAAGGATCGAACTTCGTTATCACATGTATTTCAACATTCAGTAAATAATGTTGCAACTTACTAGTAGCGAATATAAGAGCCAAACATTGTTTCTCTATCATTCTATATCGTGTCTCATATATTTTCATCTTGTTAAGCCAACAATGCTCTGAGAGCATGGGTTGATGCTACTATATACAGGATGAATGGTTTATATTGCATAGTGGGTTGCAAAATAGGAGTAGCAAGGTAATCTTTCAAACTCTCAAAAGCTTGTTTACAATCCTTATTCCAATTAAACTGAACTTCTTTCTTAAGGAGATAAATGGTAATGTTTGATCTGCTAAGTATGCTATGAAATGTTGGATAGCCTAAATTCTTCCTTGTAAAGTGTGTAGTTGAGAAATGTTTCTAGGAGGTGGCATGTGAACTATAGCATCAATTTTCTTCATGTCCACCTCAATGCCTCTATGAGTACGATAAAACCTAAAAAATTCCACTATCTACACCAAAGACACTTTTTTTGGATTCAATCTCATGTTGTATTTTCACATTCGCTCAAAGATATTTCAAAGGATATTCACATTATCTTGTTGAGTTAAGGATTTTACTAAAATATCATCAACATAATCTTCCAAAATATTATGTATGTAATCATGAAGTATCAATGTCATAGCTTGTTGATATGTTGTACCCACATTCTTCAATCCAAAAGGCATCATGACCCAAAAAAAAATTCCCCAAGTTGTTGTAAATATTATTTTGTATTGATCTTGAGGGTTAATAAAGATTTGATTATATCCAAAAAATCCATCGATGAATGACAACAAAGCATGTCTCGTAGTCAATTCTACTATCATGTCAATATTAGGAATGGTAAAGTCATCTTTTAAAGATGCTTTATTTAAATCTCGAAAGTCTGTACACATCCTAATATGATTGTCCAATTTCATGACTGCAACAATGTTTGAGATCTAAAGTGAATAATCTATAGGATGTATAAAACCAACTTCAAGAAGCTTCTCAATCTCAACCTTAACCAACAAGGCTATCTTAGGGTTCATCTTTTGAATCTTTTGTCTAACAGGTTTAGCATTCTTAGCGAGGAATATCTTGTGTGTTACAACCTTAGGGTCAATTCCTGGCATATCTGAATAAGTCCAAGCAATTTTTTTGGGAAATTCATGAAGTAAAGTCGCATGGTCCTCTTTTTCTTCATCATCAAGGCACTTTCCTATCTTAATCACTTTTTCTTCATTGTTAATACCCATTAGTATGTTCATGGTATCTCCTAAAGGAAGTGCATTTTGTTTCAGGAATTCAGGGTTGTATTCTTCATTGTTTTTGTCACTCTCATTACTTTCCTCTTCTCCATCTTTTTGCTTGGTACTAATCATAGCACATGTAACCTATTTATTTTTGGTGCGGGGCACCCAAGCTCCTTAAGGGTTGGTTGAAGATTCAGGTGAATACAGGGGTCATGAAGACCTGTCAAGCACCTCAGAGCATCAACTATAACATCTTGAAGCCTATAATGGCTTTTGAAATGGATAAAAATATTAAAGGAGTCAAAAGTCCTGAGGGTCCTGATAAGGACCCTAGGACCAAAAAGCATTGTAAGTGGACCAATAGTGTCCTAAGGGTGTAGATAGGTATATAATTCTTTTATTATGTCAATTAAGGTTAGATATTAAAGATTACATGGTTTTTAGTTAGTGCAAGTCAATAAATTGCAAGTTGGAAAATTCAAATTTTAAAAATCCAACTTTGGGCGGGAAAGTAACTTTTAGGAGTTTAAGCAATAATTATGTAATCAAATCAATCCAAAATGGTTTGAACAGTTGGGGAATGGGTCTATAACCTTACAGGAATCATTTGTACGGAGGGTTGGTTGATAGTGCAAGTACTATACAGACTGCTATAGAAAATCAATAAAAACTTCAATCTTTTTGCATTTTCTTGAGTTTTCTTGATGAATCTCTTATTCCTTTTGTTTTCATGATCCATTGGATGTATTTAGGAATTGATTTCACATGAATTTAACTTTTTGATGACCTAATAAATGTTAGGAATCAGTTTCTTGTATAATGTATCTTACTGTCTCAAGGAAAATTATGATTTTATATTGATTTTGAGAGTCTTCATGAATAAATGATCCATTTCATGGGAGAGTGACTAAAACTTGTGAAATCAATCATATCTAACTTTTATTATATAGATCTAACAAGTTAATGTGCAGGAAAGAGGAGTATTAAGGTGTACTCTGAGTTTTCACAATGCAAAATGCATGAAAATGGAGGCTAAGGTATAGCAGTGGGAGTTATGCCTAAACAAGGGGCATGTTTTTGAGTTTGGATTGATTAAATATGTTGACCTAATGGTGTAAACTCAAATAACTGGTTCTAGAAGTGTTAGGGAGGCTAGATTTCAAGAAGCCCTAGATTTCAAGAAGCCCTAGATTTGGAACAATTTATTGAGGGTTTTGTGTTTAGGACTATTAAAGGTGTCATAGAAGCCTAAAAACTTGAAAATCCTTCATTTGGATACATTTTAAGACACTTTTGAAAGTCTCATAGTTAGGGGATAAGAATGGAATAGGGTTGCTTTGAAAAAGAGGGCTAATTAGGCCTTAAATTTGAGGAAACAACAAATTTTGGTAGGTCTGATCCAAAACAAGTGCCATCAGGATTTTATTATGTTGTGTATCATCAAAAAATACATCTTAATCAGTCATCTATTTGGGGAGTCATTTGGGGAAGTTGAGTGAAAATTCAAAAAAATAGTTGTTGGAGGCCTAGTTAGGCTAGAAGCCTAGTCAAGGTGAAAAAAGAGGGTTTTTGTCTAAGACAGAGGTTAGGGGATTTGAAACCATTCAAGACAAGTTTGGTTGAGTTCCTTGAGATCACTCCAAGGGTTTGGGTCCATAAGGAAAGCATATAAACTTTATAAGTGCACTATTGAGGCCTTATCTCCATAAGGGTGCCTAGAAGAAGGTTGAGAGTGAATCACTATAAGCCTTGAAACCTTGTGTTTCTTTCAAATTCCCTTACCCTCTACATCAAAGTGGTATCATAGCAGTGATTAGGTCCTTAGGGATTGAAGAATTAGCAATGGCACCTAAAAATCAGTTAGCAAGAGAGTTGGAGGAGTTGAGGGAAACCTTGGAAAAAGAAAGAAGGAAAGAAGAGAACAAGAAGAAATAAGAGAGCAGGCCAGAGCAAGGGAAGAAAGGAAATGGAGAAGGGAGAGAGAGACTATGCAAGCAAGGATAAACAACCTTGAGAGAAGTATAAGGAGAGAAGAACAAGAAAACCAAGAAGATAATGATGAAGAAGAAGAGTATGTGAGGGTAAATCAATAACAACCAGCAGATGCGATAGAAGACCCTAAGGAAAGGAGGTTATTGAGATTGTTGAAAGAAGTACAAGGTCATGGAGGAAAGAGTAACATAGATTTTCCTGTCTATCAAGGAAATATGGATAGCGAGGAGGTGTTAGGATGGCTTGATGCCTTAGACAACTATTTTGAGTTTGAAGAGATGGATGAAGAGAGGAAGGTTAAGTTTTCCAAAACCAAGTTGAGAGGTACAACATTGACATGGTGGAATATTTTTTAGAATAATAGGATGGCTAGGGGATTGAAAAAAGTTTCTACATGGGAAACGATGAGGAGTTTAGTCAAGGAGAAATTCCTACCATCTAATTACACAATTCATGTGAAGAGAATGAGGCAGAATTTAAAGCAAAAGGACTTGGATGTGATGTCCTATACTGAGCAATTTCACAAGCTTAGTATCAAAGGAGGATATGAAGAAGAAGATGAGAAAGTAGCTAGGTATATCAATGGCTTGAGGTATAACTTACAAGATTAGATTGGTTTGCAGATGCCAAGGACATTAGGAGAATGTTTTTAGTTGGCCATTAGAGCAGAAGAAAAGGTGAAAAGGAAGCAAGAAAGGTAAAGCAATGGTGGAAGAGGAGGTAGTTCAAGCAAAGGAAGAGGTAATAGAGAACAAGGAAAATGCAGCAATGATAAGAGCAGCAATGACAAAGGTAAAGAGGTGTTATCAGATCAAAGAGGAGGATATACACATAGAGGAGGAGGCAGATTTGGACAAGGTAGAGGCACATTCACAGGCAGGTGTTTCAATTGCAATGAACCAGGGCATCCTTCTTTCAAATGTCCTAAATGGGTGCAATCAGATAAGGGAAGAGATAGGAGAGCTAATTTGGTACAAGAAGAAGAGGACAAAAAGGAAGAATCAAAGACATCAATGGCAGACCTTGTAATTGATGGTGAGTTCCTTATGGTAAAGCAAGGAGAAAGACTACATCAAGTACCAAAGGTAACTATCTTCAAGAAAAATTGTCTCAGTCATGGTAAAATATGCAGATTACTCATTGATTTAGGATCACATAGCAATTTAGTTTCATTTGATATGGTAGCCAAATTAGGAATTGAAACATTTGATCATCCTAGTCCCTACAAAGCCACTTGGGTAACTCAATTGTAGCATGTAGAGATTAGTAAGAGAGATTTTGTGGATTTTTCAATTGGGGCATATCACAACAGGGTGCTTTGTGATGTCATTCTAATGACTTGTGGTCATATCATTTTAGGAAGACCATGGCAGTTTGCTAGGAGGACAGTGCATGATGGATTCCATAATACATATTTGGAGCATAAAGGAGATATTAGGTATAAGTTGAGGCCTTTTCCTTTGGAGCAGTTTAATGAAAGCTTTATGATCTATTTTTAGAAGAGTTTTCATGTGAATATGTAGGGTAAGATAGGGGAAGATACTGGTTGGAAGAGAGATGATAAATTTCAGCAAGGTTATGAAGCACACAGTCCTAAAAATCAGAACCTATGGGACTTGGAAAGTATTAAGGTTGGGGGTATTGAATTCCCTATAGTTGAGAATGATAGTGGTGGTGTTTCTTTAAAAATAAATCAATGGAATAAGGGTAGGAATAGGGTACAAGGACAGACTGATCTCAAACAGCAAAGAGGACAAGCTAATCAATGTTTTGATTCTGACAAGAGTACAGGTTGGCAGAAAAGGAAGAAGGTGACTTTGGGAGATTTCATGTTATGTGATCAGAAGATGCAAACATCCAGGAACAAGGAGTCTTGTGGTGGCAACAAGTGGGATACTTCTTGGGGCAAGAAATTTTTCTTTCTTGGGGAGAATGGTGCAAGGACACCCAAGCTCCTTAAGGGTTAGTTGAAGAGTCAGGAGAATGGAGGGGTCATGAAGACTTTTCAAGCACCTCAGAGCATCAACTATAACATCTTGAAGCCTATAATGGCTTTTGAAATGGATAAAAATATTAAAGGAGTCAAAAGTCCTGAGGGTCCTGATAAGGACCCTAGGACCAAAAAGCATTGTAAGTGGACCAATAGTGTCCTAAGGGTGTAGATAGGTATATAATTCTTTTATTATGTCAATTAAGGTTAGATATTAAAGATTAGATGGTTTTTAGTTAGTGCAAGTCAATAAATTGCAAGTTGGAAAATTCAAATTTTAAAAATCCAACTTTGGGCGAGAAAGTAGCTTTTAGGAGTTTAAGCAATAATTATGTAATCAAATCAATCCAAAACGATTTGAGCAGTTGGGGAATGGTTCTATAACCTTAGAGGAATCATTTGTACGAAGGTTTGGTTGATATTGCAAGTATTGTACGAACTACTACAGAAAATCAATAAAAACTCAATCTTTTTGCATTTTCTTGAGTTTTCTTGATGAATCTCTTATTCCTTTTGGTGTCATGCTCCATTGGATGTATTGAGGACTTTATTTCACATGCATTTAACCTTTTTAATGACTTGATAAACGTTAGGAATTATTTTCTTATATAATATATCTGACTATCTCAAGGAAAATTTTGATTTTTCATTGATTTTGAGTCTTCATGAATAAATGATCCATTTCATGGGAGAGTGTGACTAAAACTTGTGAAATGGATCATATCTAACTTTTATTATACATATCTAGGAAGTTAATGTGTAGGAAAGAGGAGTATTAAGGTGTACACTGAATTTTCATAATGCAAAATGAATGAAAATGGAGGCTAAGGTATAGCAGTGGGAGTTATGCCTGAACAAGGGGCATGTTTTTGAGTTGGGATTGATCAAATATGTTGACATAATGGTTTAAAGTCAAAGAAATGGTTCTGGAAGTGTTGGGGAGGTTAGATTTCAAGAAGCCCCAGATTTGGAACAATTTATTGAGGGTTTTGTGTTTAGGAGTATTAAATGTGTCATAGAAGCCTAAAAAATTGAAAATCCTTAGTTTGGAAACATTTTAAGACACTGTTGAAAGTCTCATAGTTAGGGGATAAGAATTGAATAGGGTTTCTTTGAAAAAGAGGGCTAATTAGGCCTTAAATTTGAGGAAATAGCAGATTTTGGTAGGTCTGATCCAAAACAAGTGCCATAAAGATTTTAGTATGCTATGTAGCATCAAAAAATACATCTTAATTAGTCATCTATTTGGGGATTCATTTGGGGAAGTTGAGTGAAAAGTCAAAAAAATAGTCGTTGGAGGCCTAGTTGGGCTAGGAGCCTAGTCAAGGTGAAAAAAGAGGGTTTTTGTCTAAGACAGAGGTTAGGGGCTTTGAAACCATTCAAGAAAAGTTTGGTTGAGTTCCTTGAGATCACTCCAAGGGTTTGGGTCCATAAGGAAAGCATATAAGTTATAAGTTCACTATTGAGGCCTTATCTCCATAAGGGTGCCTAGAAGAAGGTTGAGAGTGAATCATTATAAACCTTGAAACCTTGTGTTTCTTTCAAAGTCCCTTACCCTTTGCATCAATTTTTAGGAGGAGTAAATGGTTTTTCATAAACTCCTAACATTTCTTTCAAGGCTTCATCATCTTCAAAAAACTCCAATGATGCTTCACAAGTTGTATCAATCAATTTCGAATGCTTCAAGGTGAGATTTGTTTTAGGATTACACATGATGGTGTTGATGTTTAGTGAGGGTCTTTTTGTTGCTTGCATGATCTTAGAAGGGAAATATCCCAAAATAATTTTTGTTTCTTGTGTATTAGGTTCTATAGGAACATTAATGCCTTGTTCTTTCTTTCCACATCCTTTTCCACTATAACCAAGTTGTTTCATGAACTCATAGCCATTTTTGTAAAGTCTTTCCATTTCTTTCGGGTTTGGTGGTTGTTGATAATCTATCTCATCAAATTTTGTTGTATAGCTTGTGTCTTCTCCTAAATTAGATGAGGTAGATGCTTGTGAGTTTTCTTTTGAATTATGTGTTGACATTACCATTGGTTTTTTTAATTTTTCATCTTCTTTACTTGTGATTATGTATTCTCCCATAAACGAAGTTGTGAACTCTAAGGAACCCCAATCATCATCCAATAATTTTGACACTGTTTTGATCTATTTTTTTTCTTCTTTCATAGGTTCTATATTTGATGTTGTAATTAATGGGTTTAGAGGACTTGTCATTCCTTTTTCAACTTGTAAGAAATTTTCAGGCTTGAGGTCTATTTCAACTTGGTATATTTTATTGTTATAGACATACTTCATGATAGGATGAAGAGTCGAAGGAACCGCATGCATCTCATGAATCCAAGGTCTTCCTAAAATAAGATCATATGAAAGATCATGAGGCATAACATGAATAGGAGTTTATAAGGTATCCATTCCAACTGTAATAGGTAAAGTAATCACACCAAGTGGTTGCTTTCCTACATTGTCAAATCCTTGAATTCATAAGGAATTAGGTTCAATTTTTTATTTATCCACGCCAAGTTAATCTAGAAGATTCACACTGCACACATTAAGGGTAGAGCCATTATCAACAAGGGTTATTTTTATTCCCATTCTATTGAATATGGTTATTATCATGAAGGCATCATGTTTATTTCTCATCTCCAATGGGGGGAGCTCATGATGGTGAAAGGTAATGTCTACATTAACCACATCCATCCCTTGAATTATAGCTACCACATCACTTGCATTTGTATTATAGGGGATTTGTAAGGCTATTTGAAGCATAGTGTGATAATTAGGTGAGTTTTGAATCAAGTCCCATAGGGATATTTTTGTGGGAGTATTCTTAAGTTTTTCAACAATATCATACTCCTTTCCACTATTCGAAGGAAAACAAGGGGCGCTAGGAAATTGATGGAGTTAGGAAAAGGTAAGGATGTTGAGGTTGTTTGTCTTGGTTGTCGATTTTTTCTAGTGTTATATGAATGAGCAATGGTATTATAACTTTATTAATGTGAAACATTGTTCTTATGTGGTTCAAGTGTGAAAACCGGTTTGTTTTTATTTTTCAATTTGTGTGAAGGCAGGTAAAGAGCAAGTTGAGGTTAAATCACATTAACGTATCTTGATTTTGGTTTGTCATAACAAGCCTTAGTGGATGAAATTTGTGAGATTAAATCCTCAAGGGCTTCATCTAACATGTCAAATTCATCACTACTAAAAGGCTTGAGGGTTAGGTTAACTTGGAAAAAGAGATTTGACAAATTCAAATGACTATTCTTTTTCCAAGTGGTTCATCAGTTTATAGGTGTTTTTGGTTTTTTTCTCTAAAAATTTCCAAATATAATCTGATGTAATTTCATTATGAACTAATGTTGGTGAACCATAGATTTTAAGGGTGTGAAATGCTATGACTCTTTTGCTCAATTAGGGTTTTTCACCTAATTGAAAGAGATAGATCCCACACCAAAATCTAGGTGGTTCACTCAAAATAATGTAAGTGCAATGAAAATATGCCTAAATGAAATGATATAAATGCAACAAACTAATAAAATGGATTGATTATTAATGTAAAACTATTGAAATGCATGTTGTTTGAAAACACATTGTGTAATGCAAAAACACCTAGAAATGAATGCAAATTACAATAGAAATGCATGAAACTGAAAGTGTTCACATGAGATCTTGATGGAGACTGGAAATGACATCTAAAATGTTACTGATCCTGATTTTTAGGCTTGGTGGGACTCATTCTCTATTCTAGGTGAATTAGTCCTAGTTCTGTGAAACTGTTCCAAACCCTGTTTCAGACAAATGGGTATCCAAAAATGAAAAAAAACCAAAAATAGGCCTGGAAGTGGGACTCATTCACCACCCATGGTGAATGATTCCACATTTGAATTTCTAAAGATTCAAAGGTAGAAATGGGAGCCTTTGGTCTGCACTTTCTACTTCTCCAGGTGTCTAGTTTTGAAACTGTCAAATTCGAGCCTGAAGTTGACTTTTTGTTGATGTTTTTCCTTATCCAATGAAGAGATGACTTGAAAAACTTTTCAACTTGATCTTCAATGATTTCCAAGCCTCTAATATTCCTAAATCTATAAACACACAAGAAGAGAAGAATAAATGTTGAATGTTAGGGCATGTGGATTTGCCTTGGTCAAACCCCTTTGTAGGTAATTAAACCAAAATGATAAACGAATGTAATGAAACATGTAATAGTGGAGTTATTACCTTGCCATGAAGATTAATCTTGAATTTCTACAAAAAAAATGAAGAATCCTCCCTTGAATGTCTTTGGAAGCTATCTTGATGACTTGCAATGATGAAACCCTAGCTTGCTTAACTTGATAGAGAAGATAGATGATGAATAAATGGTAAGAGATGTGTGAATGAGTTAAGAGATATAAATTAGGGTTTAGATACTTTATTTTATGGGAAATTCTCCTAATTTTCCTGTAAATTGGATCCCCAAGGCCGACATGAAGAAAAACAAAACTTAAATTCTAAAATTTCTTGCTCAAAAGTCAAAAATGGCCCAAATGGGACTCATTCGCCACCTTGGGTGAATCAGTCCCACTTGGCAAGGACTCATGCACCATAGATGGCGAATTAGTCCTAGAGAGACCCATTTTCTAGCTAGGATGTTGGGAGATAAGAATTTAATCATGTTTATATAGTGACTTTGTCAGTTATTTCATCAAATATTGCCTCAAGATGCACAATATGGGGTAATAGGGGCCTATTAGTGATGATGTAAAGGTCAATTAGGGCCTTGGGACACAAAATTTAATGTGAAAGTGTGATTAAATACACTTTACAACACTAAAATGAGGTCCATATAGCTTAAAAAGGAACAACATCCAATGTGAATGTGCAAAACACATTACAACACTAGATTAACATTAATTTTAATTCACAAGCCTTCTAGATTGATGTGATAATGTCATTAAACACATTTTATAATGTTGAATTAAGGGAAGATGGGTTCATTAAGTCTAGAAAAGTGTATCATGCAATGGCAAGAACTAAAAGAGTGAAAATAAAAAGGTGGATCAAGTTGTTGGTTCTTAGTTGTGATCATATTGTTTGTCCTTGATGACAAAATACCTTTCAGTTGATTCTACTTGTTGACAATTTCATATTGGTTTCTCATGCTTTATCTTGATACAAATTTGTCTATATGGTTTACTTGTCTTAGTATTCAGTGGACAGCTTACATTTAGAATCTTAATTTCTTATGGTACTAATCTGTTTGAGCCTGCCAAAACTCGTGTTATCTTATTTGGTACAAGAAAGAACATATGAGAATGCTGTGTGGTCTCCTAATCCATTTTGATAATAAAACATCCAGGTTGCTCATTAAAAGACGCTTCTAATGCCATGTCAATTATATTTTTCTATAGCAACTTTCTACAGTGACTTTCCATGGTTTTGGCGACAGAGGTGATCCCTTGTCACCGAGTTATACCAAGAGCAGGGTCATGGAAGCTGACAGCAGTGTCTCACCGATCAGTGCTGAATGGGAACACACGTAATGAGTTGCAGCATCGATATACGTCATAGAAAACCTCAGGTCTCACAATGGAATTATATGGGACTTTATCAAAGATAGGCAATGAGTTGTTCGGCAAACAAGAATGATCACGCGGGATTTCGGTAAGACATAGAATGCTCTAAGAGAAGTCACCCCGACTATGCATTGTCTTAACGAAGGTGAATGAAGGATACATCTTAGCGAGAGTGTGTTTTTGTTTCAAAGACTCAGAATGGATAAAGTCTTTCAGTGAAACATAATGAATCAACATATGGTCTCCTCGATAACAATTTTTCACGGCGACCCACATGCAAATGAAGGTTACATTTCAGTGAGAGAACTATTTTGTCTTAATGACCAGAAGAACGTTACATGGCTCTCGGCATGACATAGGATATTCGATATGATTTCTCCCTGACGGTTGTAGGTTATAGTGACACATAAGAGATAAAAAGTCTTTTTGGTGAGAAACTGTTTCATCGAAGTGAGGTCATGGCAAGGTTGTTGTGTCTTGCCGACCGCTAATAATGAAATACCTTTTGGTAAGACTCATGCATTTCGATGTAGAGTCTCAACGAACCCGTCAAGTCTTGCCGACATAGTCAAATGAATAGCTTTCGGTGAAAGGTTGGTAATGTCTCAGTGATCAAGTATGTATCATGGGGTGTTTCGGTATGACTCAATGAATTCTATAGGACCTCTCCCCAATTATGAATTATCTCAGTGACACCGGATCAAAGGATGAATTTTGATAAAACAAAGCAATATCTATGAAACGTCTCCTCGACTGCAGAATGTCACAGCGACAAACAGCGGGATGACTGATAGCGTTAAAGTTTCCTTCGACATAACTTTACATCAATTGAAAATAAAGTTTGTTAGGGAAAAATTCATGATTTTTCTTTTTGGCTGGGTATGGAACCCTAGCCTGGCCGCCATCATGAGAGATTAAGTTTCTATTGTTGCTGGCTATAATGGCTTTATCAGTGGTATTTAGAAGCTTTATTTGGTGCGTTTCTGGATGAAAGCTCGACAGTGGTTGATGGAGCCATGGGAGTTGCAGATTTGACTAGTATTTATGCATTTCATGCTACACATACTAGTTTATAATCACCATTTTAAACTGCTCTCTGCATCTTAGTTACTAATGTGGCAAATGATTCCCTAAAAGAGTATTGTTATTCATGCATTAGAGGTTATGATTTACAATGATGGGAAGTTATTCTTTTTAAGTAGTGAAATGATCTCATATGTTTAAGATTTGTTAAGGAAAGCTCTTAGTTGGGTGAAATGGCTCTTGTTTTGGAAAATTAATTTCACCTTGACTAATAATCTTGCTAGGTACAAGATGAAGATTTCTATTATAAACAACTTTGTTAATTTTCACCAATTCTTTTCAAAGTTGGTTGTTCAAACGCCCATTACTGATGATAAAGCATTTATCCGAATTTACATCAAAAGAGTTATATTTTCTATACCTTTTGACTCACGAAATTCATCAAGACTTTACACTAAAAGATGTATAAATAGAAGCGTAAACCTTTTTCTGTTGTTGTTGTGATTAAGGGTGATTATCATTCTTGGGTTGTATGAAAATGTATGATAAAACTCTACAATAAAAATCTGAATAAAAATGCAAAGATTGTAAATTTCTTTTCTATGAGGTATTTTAGGGATTTAGTTATTGAATCTTTAAGGTATTCTATAGATGAGAAAACAAAGAGATATGTGCTTAACTAAAAATAGAGAAACCCTCTGAATCATTATTATTGTTAAAAACATAATTTGAGGGGTTGGTACTCCTTGAGATAGATATCTCTAAACGAGGGGTTGGTGCTCCTTGAGTGGGTGCTCAAAATCAGCCTATAAGGAATTGTGAACAGTTGATTAAAAGATTAAGCCTGGAAGGCATTTCGGGAGTGGTTTTTATACCCTAGAAGGGTTTTCCACTCAGAGAATTTTGTCTCTTTGTTACTCTGTGTTCTCACTACTTTATTGTGTTGTTGTTGTTTCAGTTCACTGTTGGGATTATTACTTTTCTCAATTCTGCTTATGAATGATTACATTCAACTCATGAATGCATTAATCAGAGTAATATTGAGATCAAACCTGAGCTATGTTTTTGAATTTTTGAAAATTGGTCAAATTTGTTAAGTCACTGATTCACCCCCCCTCTCAGTGTCATTTTAACTCCAACACAATCTTCTACCATTTATCCAGCTAGTTGTGGATCAGATCTAGGTTTTTTTTCCGAAAATAAAATGCATACTCACTCTAGGGCAACAAAACACTTGGTTATCCGTCAGGTGAGAAATACCAAAAGGAGAGAAACATACACTCATGGCTGGTATGTACTCACAAACACATAGGTGGCTATCAAGAAAATCATGCCTCGGAATGGGCTTCCTCGCTCAACCATATCAAAGTTATACCTCCTAATAACTTTTATAAGGCACCACACAAAAATTATCTTCAATCTCTATGAGGTAAGCAAAACTTCATATGCTTGACACTCTTAGACATTGTAAATACAAGATAGTGTAAGAAATGTTCAAAGAAATTCTTGTGTTAATTCACGTAAAAGGTCCCATCTTTAGGAACATCGCGGCCACGTCTCAAAAGAGAGGAAAAGTGCAAATGGTCTCATCTTGTTTTCCAAGAGAGGACAAGTGCAATGTCTCATCCTAGGCAACATTGTACCTAATGCTTCCAAGAGAGGAAATTGCAAGAAAAAGAAAATCACACAATGAAATGTGAGTGGTAATGTATGCCCCCACTTTAAAGCGGTTGTGAACACCAGTACTGTGAGCAATTTCTTTAAAGTAGAAGAAGAGGAAATGAGACCTTACTCGAAAAGCCCTATGCCAAGTCATATGTTTTTGAGAAACTACGTCATGAAAAAGGTAGTATGTCACATGTGAGCCAACTTAAGGCATTTCGTCCACATCCCAAGCTTGCTCTTATATATTCATGATAGGTTAACGACTAGCCAAAGGAGGCAACTACAAGTGACATACGAGGACAAGGATCTCTAGCCCCTTGCCCCCACTTAGTGCAAGACAAGGGTGAGTCGAAATGATTGATGAAATGAATGGTAGAGTGAAAATTGGTATCAATTAGAGGAATTAGGTGCCCTCTCATGGGGAAGCATACCAAACTCCTTAAGATGTTGGATTTTACTACTCAAAGCCTTACATTCATTGGTGGAATGACCATGAATTCTATGATGGGCGCAAAATGAAGTCTTGTAATAGCATTTCTTTCGAGTTCTAGGAGCGAGGGTGATTAAGTGATCTTGGATGAGTCTCGAAAAGATACCCTCTTGATCAATGGTAGAAGGTGGTCTTGTTGTTTGTGTAAAGTTACATCTTTCTTAGTATTAGATGTCATACTTACACAAGTTTCTCTAGATTGCAAGATTTTCTTCTCACTCTTACAGGGGGAGGGAAAATCTATTGAATGTCAATCATTAGTGTCTTGTGAGATGACATTGACATTAAGCGAAGGTTTATTTGTTTCTTTGATGGCTTGTAAAGGAGAACAATCAAGAGCACTAGTTTCTATTAGTTCAGGATGCTTTATAGTTAAAGTTGGTTTAGAGGAATGGTTTGTGGTATTATTGATGTTGAGTGAAGGATTGGTTATTTCTATCAAAGGACAATAACCAAGACCATGAGTTGTTTGTTGTGTGATAGGGTCTATAGGGTTGTGGATACCTTGTTCATGAGCACCACATCCTTTTCCACTATAGCCAAGTTGTTTCGTAAGCTCATGCCCTTTGCCATAAAGATTTTTTATTGCTTTTTGGATTGGGTGGTGGTTGGTGATAATTATCATCAAAGGTGGTTGTGTAATTTGATTTGTTGGCTAAAGTGGTTGAGGCAGATGCTTTTGAAAGGTCGTCCAAATTTTGTGTTGACATTATTGTTGTTTCTTTACCCTTATTTGAATCTTTGTGGATATTTTGTATTCACCCACAAAGTCATGTTCAAAATCCAAGAAACCTCAATCATCTTCTAATTGCATCGTGACTTGTTCAATATGTTGTTGTTTGTCTTTTTGTTGTGCGGGTTCCACTTGTGTGGTTGGTGTTAATGTGTTCAAGGGGTTTTCTTTGATTTTCTTAATGTTCAAACAACTATTTGGATGAGGTTCAGCTTCAAGTGTGTACACTTTTTTGTTGTAGATGCATTTCATTTTGTGATGAAGAATAGAAGGCACACCATTCATTGCATGAATCCACGGTCAGCCTAAGAGAAGGTTATATGCAAGATCGTTAGGCATAACATGGATTGGTGTTTCCAATGTGGCCACTCTAACTATAATAGGTAAAGTGATCACACCAAGCAGTTGTTTGCTTACATTATCAAATCTCTTGATGGATAAAGGACTGGGTTGAATGTTGGATTTATCGATTCCTAGTCGATCGAGAAGGTTCACTCCACATACATTAAGAGCAAAGCATGTATCTACAAGATTTCTCTTAATCCTTTTCATTTGTATTGAGTGATGATCATGAAAGCTTTATTTTGGTTTTTCACATCCAAAGGAGGGAGCTCACTTTGGTGGAAAATAATGCCAGCATTTATGACTTGAATCATGGATGCTATGTTAGTTGGTTGCACATTAGAAGGGACAAGAATTTGTTGCAAGGCTGTTTGGATCATGTTGTGATAGTGATGGGATGCTTGAATAAGATCCCATAAGGATATCTTAACAGGAGTATTCTTTAGTTGTTCCACAAGATTGTACTCCTTTCCACTAGGAAGACCTAGAAAGATAGGTTTAGATGGGATAGGATTAGGCAGAGGTAAGGGTGTTGGGGTGGGTTGCAGTGGTTGTAGATTATTTCAAGTGTTATATGTATGAGCAATGGTATTATGACTTAGTTACTGAAAAAAATTATTCTTAGGAGGGGAAAAAGTAAACTTGGGTTTAGGTGGGGGTGGAGGTTTATGTGATGGTGGGTAAAGGATGAGTTGAGGTTAAATAATATTAGCATCCCTTGGTGAATGAGAGTCTAATATGGGCTTTTCATTGTCATGTAAGGGAATAATATTGTTATTGTCAATGTTATCCTTGTCTTGTATCAGGATATCCTCCCTAGAAGGATAGTTTCTAGGAGAACTTCAAATCATATGTTCTTGACATTCATGGATTGGTTCTTCTAAAATGACTTCATCGCAAATAGGGGAATGATCATTGGTTGTAGTGTCTTGCTCAAGAAGAGTTTTTCTAGGTGGAGGGGGGCAACTAAGATACTCATGACTTTCATGAATTGTGTTTTCTAACAACAAAGTATCTTCTTCACAACTAGGAGAGATACTACGAGAAGAATGAATGTTATTGTCATGATTACCTATGGTTGTGTTATGTTCGTTATGAATGTTTTGTCCACTAAGAGAGATAAAAGGAAAGAAAAAACTAGGATTCTCAAAACTCTCATGAATTGAGTCTTCTACCAAAATATCTTCTTCACCAAGAGGAGAGATATTAGGAGAAGAACAAGTATGATCATTAGGAATGTCCAAAGTTGTATTCTCTTGCACTAAAATGCTCTCATAGGGAGGGGATACGAAATGTTTCTTAACATGTTGAAATATGTAATGTACTAGCATTGTTTGAATAAAAATAAAAAGCACATGTACCATTTCATGCAATGTTTCAACAATATGAACAATGTATATGCAAAGATACAAAACAATTTATCCAATGTATGCAACATCTTAAGAATGTAAACAATGTATATGCAAGAATGAAAAGCACTTTTATCAAACTTATGCAATTTTTTATGAATAGAAATATTGTGTAAGCAAAAGTGAAAAGTAATTTTAGCCATGTGATGCAAAATTTCAGAAATGTGAAAATTTGCAAATCTAAGGATGTTTGGAATTGAAGTGACTTGAAGAATGAGTAGTCTAAAATGATGTTTTTTAGCTAGATGCATAAAACAAATATTCCTAAAACTTTCCAGACTTATACTATATGATACTAGGAGGCTTAGGAAGAACATAAATAAGGTTTTTGATGTTGTAACAGATAGTTAAAATATGGACTGGGACTAATTCACCCAGAATGATGAATGAGTCCCAGTTAGGGGTTTTTGTAGAATTTTCAAAAAATTGAATTATTTTTATGTGTTTGATGTTGTAAGGATGTAGACTTAAGATGTAGATGTAAAATTTAGAAATTTTTATGAAATTATATGCAAAATGCGTTAAATGAGTTACTCAATGCAGTTTTTGAAACCCTAGAATGCAAAACAATGCAAAATCATCAGATGTGTTATTTCTAGATGATAATGGGACCCCAAATCCTAAAAGAAAGTATATTCAAAAGAAATTAAAATGAACCATAGATTTCAAGGGTGTGAAATGCTATGACTCTTTTGGTCAATTAGGGTTTTTCACCTAATGGAAAGAGATAGATCCCACACCAAAATCTAGGTGGTTCACTCAAACTAATGTAAGTATAATTAAAATATGCTTAAATTAAATGATATAAATGCAAAAAAATGATAAAATGGATTGATTATTAATGTAAAAATATTGAAATGCATGTTGTTTGAAAACACATTGTGTAATCCAAAAACACCTAGAAATGAATGCAAATTACAACAGAAATACATGAAACTAAAAGTGTGCACCTGAGATCTTGATGGAGACTAGAAATGCTATCTAAAATGTTGATGATCCTAATTTTTAGGCCTGGTGGGACTCATTCACCATTCTGTGTGAATCAATCCCAGTTCTGTGAAACTATTCTAGAGCCTATTTCAAACAAATGGGTATCCAAAAATGTAGAAACCAAAAATAGGCCTGGAAGTGGGACTCATTTTCCACCCATAGCAAATGAGTCCACTTTTTAATTTTTGAAGATTCAAAGGTGGAAACAAGAGCCTTCATTTTGTACTTTCTGCCTCCCAAGGTGTATGGTTCTGAAACTATTAAATTTTGGCCTAAAGGTGACTTTTTATTGATGTTTTACCTTATCCAATGAAGAGATGATTGAAAAACTTTGAAACTTGATTCCTCAATACTCTGCCCCAGATTCTTAAATATGCAAACACACAAGAAGAGAAGGAGAATGTTGAATAAGAAGGTTGGGGCTTGCCTTTATCAAACTCTTTGTAATTAAACCAAAATGATAAAAGAATGGAATGAATCATGCAATAATTGAGTTGATAACCTTTCCATGAAGATTAATCTTGAATTTTTGCAACAATGGAGGAAGATTCTGCCCTTGACTGTCTTTGGAAGCTATCTTGATGACTCGTAATGATGAAACCCTAGTTTGCTTAACCTGATAGAGAAGATAGATGATGAATGAATGGCAAGAGAGATGTGTGAATGAGTTAAGACAAAATTAGGGTTTAGAGACTTGATTTTTATAGGCAATTCTCCCAATTTTCCTATAAATTGATCCCCAAGGCCGACATGAAGAAAAATAAAACTTAAATTCCAAAATTTCTCGCTCAAAAGTAAAAAATGGCCCAAATGGGACTCATTCGCCACCTTAGGTGAATTAGTCCCACATGGTAGGGACTCATTTGCCACAGATGGAGAATTAGTCCCATAGGGGCCTATTTTCCAGCTAGGTTGTTGGGAGATAAGAAAATCAAGTTTATATAATGACTTTATCATTTATTTCATCAAATATTACCTTGAGATGCATAATATGGGGTAATAGGGGCCTATTAGTGATGATGTAAAGGTCAATTAGGGCTTGGGACACAAAATTCAATGTGAAAGTGTGATTAAATACACTTTACAACACTAAAATGAGGTCCATATCGCCTAAAAAGGCACAATATCCGATGTGAATGTGCAAAACACATTACAACACTAGATTAACATTAAGTTTAATTCAAAAGCCTTCTATATTGATGTGATAATGCCATTAAACACATTTTATAATGTTGAATTAAGGGGAAATGGGTTCACTAAGTCTAGAAAAGCATGAAAGTCTTTTACAACAATTTACAACACCTTTTCAAGACATTGTTAAATGCATTTTATTCAGCTTGCAAGGGTCCAAGACCTAGTGTGGATGTGTAAAACACCTGAAAACACTACATCAAGGCCTTATTAAGTCCGATTTATCATCAAATATTCCCAAATCAAGCAAGTTGCCTTTTTTCTATGGTACAATTGGAAACAATAATCTAATTCTATCCACAATTACAATGAATCTAAATTAACCTAAATTTACTCAAATGAATGTAATAGAAACTTTGCTAATTGAAACAAAAAGCTATGAACAACAAACAAAAGCTCAAAAATAGAGTTTTGAATTTTGGAAAATGCAGTTTAAAATATGCACTAGGACTAAATCGCTCATAGGGGTGTATGTGTCCTAGTGAGGGTTTTTTCACAAATTTCAAACAAATTTAAGTGATTTCTATGTTTTTTAGTTTGTATGATCTATATAATAAATGAAAATGTAGATTTTAGATGATATTCAATGATGCAAGATGAAAAAATTCAACCTATATTCACTTTCACTAATGCAAGATTTATAAACCCTAATGCAAAGTTAATGCAAGCAAGATATAGGACTATGATGCACTCCAAATTAGAAATGATGTTTTCTAAATGTAGGTTCACCAAAATTATCAATGGTAAAATGTTTTCTTTATGGTTTATGACATAGAACAACACTTTTCTCCCAAAATCATTCAAGGAAAACCCTAGAGATCCCAATCTAAGATATGCAAAGAAGAAAGAGATCTTGCAATAAGGTTGTATTAGGGTCTGATTAGAAACTAAGGAGGGGTTCACCACCAAGCTAGAACTTGGAAAGACTAATGAAATGCAAGACCTAATGCAAAACTTCACTAAATGATCTAGAAAAGCATGTAAATCAAAAAAGAAAACTAAGAGATCAGAGGTGTGCCCCTAAGAATATGAATATACCTGGAATGAGCTCTAAAACACTGAAAATGCTAGAATTAGGGAACATTTGGACTCATACACTAGTCTAGGTGTATCTGTCCCAAACTAGGGTTTATGGTATGGAACAAGTTTCTAATAGTGTAGATTTAGGATTTGCAAAAATCTAGAAATTTGTCTGTAGTGGGACTCATACGCCACTTCTGGTGTATTAGTCTTGTTTTGCTTTTTCAGGAATTCAAAGTCCAGATCTATGCTCCAATCTTTGCTCTTCCTTCCCAAACTTTTTTTTGGATCTAAATTTGTAAAAATAAATGCAAAACATAATATAGAGTTGATTTGCTTATGGGGGGTTTTCCTTAGTCAAACCCCTAGTTTGGTAATTAAACCTTGATAGAAATAATGAATCTTGAATGCAAATGTGAACATAAACCCTAACCTTAAGTGTGTCTAAGATTAGGAAATCTGAAATGAAATGTAACCCTATTCTATTATGCTAGAATGAGATGTAAGAATGAAGCATAAACATGAATGACCCATTTTGACAGATATGTAATTACCCAAATGAGCCCTAATAATGTGTGTACCTTCCTTATGCTAAATGTAGAATGATAAAGGAGGATGGAATCACTTTGGAAACAAGTCATTAGGCTTGGATTGATGGCTAGTTGCATCTCCCCAACCTAGAATCCATTATGATTCACCATAGGCAACCATAATCAACTCTTGACAATGGTAGATCTTGAATGAAAGTGAGCTTGAAGACTTGCAAAAACACAATAATGTTGATCCAAGGCTTCAAATTTTCAAATTACTTGTTCTTGAATGCTCTTGTGAAGAATTATTAAATGCTCTTGAATGCTTGGATCTCAAAATTTCTCTCTTAGATTCTTTCTTAGATGAAAAATGACTTTAGAGGCTTGTTTATATAGGCAATATACCTAATTTACCATTATTTAGATCTCAAAAGTTGACATCAACCAAGTTTTTGAATTAAAAACTTGAATTTCCCACTCAAACCCTAAAAAGGGACCAAATGGAACTCATACACCACTCCTGGCGTATGGGTCCCACCTAGGGGGCCTCATACGCCAAAAGTGGCATATAAATCCCACCCTAGTTTTTCGGGGTGGGTTGTTAGAATTTTTAATGCTTTTGTGGATTTTATTGGGATTTTTGTCAAAATAAGCCTCAAGATCCAAAATAAAGGGTCTTAGGGGCCTATTAATGATGAATTAAAGGGTATTTAATGCAAGTGTACTAAAATAGGTCCAGATTAAATGAGAAATTGCACTATCTCCAAGAAGGGAGTACAATTTTCATCATTACAATAGAGAAGCAATTAGGTTCATCTATTTGATGGATATATAGATAATGGTAGGAATATGCGAACTAGGAATTTTTGGATATTACATTGGTCATGGTATTCATTATCAATA
Source organism: Sequoia sempervirens (assembly GCA_007258455.2). Classification (NCBI taxonomy): domain Eukaryota; kingdom Viridiplantae; phylum Streptophyta; class Pinopsida; order Cupressales; family Cupressaceae; genus Sequoia; species Sequoia sempervirens. The sequence goes on from VDFB02058242.1 coordinate 477,248,188, forward strand.
TTTGGTTCCCTACACTCCTTAATAGAATGGTGTCACTAAAAGAAAGAACAATTCACTAAAGGAGATGGGAAATTGTATGCTCTATTCATGGTCTATGGCCTCATCCTTTTGGGTTGAAGTAATAAATTGTTCCAACTATATTCCAACCTACACTCTCCACAAGGCAATTCAAATTATTAGTCTAGAGAAGGATTGGTCCAATATCAAGCCTAATGTTTCTCTTTTTACTGTATTTTTAGTAATCCTTAGGAATTCATATCAAATGGATGACATAAGAAAATGGAGAAGAGTCAACTATTCATCTTTTCTAGATATTGTGAGGATGTGAAGGCTTATGTATTATTTGATCCAACCACTAGAGATGTCTATTTTCATATAGATATTTATGTTGATGAGTCTTTCACATATATGGATCCTCCATGCACTTGTTTTTCCTCACTACTTACTTTTCATTCTTCATCTCATGAGGATACCTTTGCACTTGAGAATACTTTAGATGATGGTCTTATTCTAACACCCCCTCCACCTCTTACTCTCATGTTTCACTAGATGGTCCCATAGTACTATTCAAGAAGTTGTATCTTTAGTTGGTGATCCTATGAGTTCTCAATACACTCACTCATAGAATTTTGGCACTAGTATTTTGGTTAATGCTATATCTACTAATTTGTAGAGATTTTTAGAGGCTTTTTAGTATTTTAAAATGGGATTGTGCTATGGTGGAGTATTTTTTCGTGAAGAATAACATGCAGTATTTGGTTTCTCTTCCCAAGGGAAGAAAGATAGTTTGGTCTAAGTGGGTGTACCACACTAAGTATGTAGTTGATGGTTCTATTGAAATATATGAGGAACTTCTTGTAGCCAAGGGTTTTTTCAAAAATTGATGGAATTAACTACTCCATGAAACTTTCCATTATAGCTAAGATAGATTTTGTTCACCTTGTACGTTCTATTGTTGCATCTCAAAGATGGCCCATCCTTAATGAATATAAACAATTTTTTTATTGCATGATGACATATAAATTTTAAGATCTATATGGAGTAGCCTATAGGAATTTTGAAATATTAGCTTCAATTTTTTGGGGGGTCCAACATTCATTGTGCGGTTTCAAAAAAAGTCCTTGGGCTTGGTATGAGAATATTGATGGATTTTATCTTGCATATGGTTTCAATTATTTTCACTGAAATCACACATGTAAATTTAGATCCAAATGGAGATGAATTTTTATACAAGTATTGTATCTAGATTATTTGGTTATCACTAGCAACTCATAATCCATGCTTTAGGATATTCGACACACTTTTATGAAATATTTTGACATGTCTGATCTCAAGATTCTACATTATTTTCTTGGTATTTAGGTTATATAGGACGATATATCCATATATCAATAAAATTGTATCCTTATCTTGCTTCATTAATTTGGCATGGTTGATTGCAAGCCTTCTTCCAAACCATTTTAGTCTAGATGTTACTTTAATTTCCACTTGCACCACACCTAGTGTTGATGCTACTTTATAAAAATAGTTAGTTGGTAGTGTTTTTTAATTGATACTTACTCATCCTAATATCACCTTCATTGTTGGGATTGTCTCCCATTTTCACATGATCCTCATGAGAGTAATTGGAAGACAAGCAAGCATATTTTTAGATATATTTGGGGTAACACACATGTTTTGGCATTTAGTAAACACTATTGAGCTTAATAGATAATAGGCTTCATTGACCTAGATTGGGATGGTGATGTAGAATCATATAAGTCCACTTTTTGGGTTTATTTATTTTGTCTTGGTTCTAGTCCAATTGCATGGTCTTACAAGAAGCAAACTATTATTGTGTTATCATCCACTAAGGTTGAGTATCAAGATGTAATACTTGCTACCTAGGAGTTTCTATGGATTTGAAAACTTGTGATAGTGTTTGGTCTATCACTTGGTCATCCTACTATTCTTAATTGTGATAACCTTGAAGTTCCATTCAAATTTTATGCAACCTAGTTAAGCATCAAAGGATGAAGCACATTGAGATAAACATCCATTTAATTCGATAACTTATCCATGATGGCTATAGTGTAGAAAAAAGTATCCCTTTACATTTTCACACTTAATTTTGGAATTATTAACATTAAAATGAACCTAATATTGCCTTGATCTAGTGTTGTAATGTGTTTTACACATTCACATTAGGTTTAGGGCCCTTTTAAGCTAAATAGACCTAATTTTTCCTTAATTTAGTGTTGTAAAGTGTATTTATTTACACCATATTAATTTTTGGGCCCTCTTGAATTTATGACCTTTATACAATTATTAATAGGCCCATAAGACCCTTTATTATGCATCTTGAGGCTTATTTCAATTGAAATCCTGACATAATCAACAAATACAAGTTTAATATCCTAAACCCCCAACATTTCCTCTACTTGAAAAGCCCTGGTGGGACCCATACGCCACCTTGGGCATATGAGTCCCACCCATATGGGACACATATGAAACCTTGGGTGTATGAGTCTCATTTAGCCCCCTTTTAGGGTTTTGAGTGGGAAATCAGAGTTTTGAATTCAAATTTCATGAATGTCGGTATTTGGGATCTAATAAATAGTAAATTAGATGGAATGCCTATATAAACAAGGTTTCAAATCATTATTTCACCTAAGCATTCATGATATCAACCTAAGAAATCAAGAGTCAAGTATCCCAAGACTTCACAAGAGCATCATAGAGCTCACAAGAGCATTTCTAAGGCATTCAAGGGCACATTTCTTCATCATTTATTGCAACAATTCAAGATCCATCATCATTTCAAAGGATTAATTCATCAAGCATGTTGTTGAGCTAGTGTCGTGATGTAGCATTCAAGATCCAAGATTAAGCATTGTTCTACATCTAATTCAAGATCAAGATCTACATTCATGGCCACTTCATGTTAGATTGTTGATCTACATTTCAAGACATCATTCAAGGTATCATTGTTCATGTTTAATTATTTCATCATAAGGTTTAATTACCTAAATGGGGGTTGACCTAGGCAAATCCCTATTCCCTAACAATCAACAAGTTTTTTCTCTCTATATATATATGTGTGTGATTGCAAATCTAGGTGTTTTGGAGCTTGAAGATCCTTTGAAGACTAAATTGCAAGATTGAAGAAAGTTGTCAAGTTCTCATAAGGTTTTCATCTTCACAAAAAGTCACCTACAAGCCAAAATTCAAGGTTTCTAGCTCAGAGATTTGATAGGAGGAAAGCTACAAGAAGTCACCAAAGAATACAAAAAATTTAGCCAAACCCTAATACTGGGACTAAATCGCCACTTGTGGCATATGA
>VDFB02058242.1:477251609-477289609 GCA_007258455.2 Sequoia sempervirens
CTTTGGAGTTCTTCAAACTCATGTTGATACATCTCCTACTACTTTAGAGGTTGATCTTATAGTACAACAAGATATTTTTCATCCCTCGTTTCTTGTTTTATTAGATGAGTATTTGGTAGGCATCTCAAATTTGTTTGTGGAGTCTCATCTTGGAGATTTGGGAGATATACTTGAGGGGATTTCTCTCCTCTTTGATGGCATTTTGAACATGGCAATTGATACATCTAGATTGTCCTTGGAGGTTGACATTGTTGAGCCTTCACTTTCATTTGATTCGTCACATTTCTTGGTTGTTTTTTATCATGATTATGTGGTGGATTGTTCTATTTGGAGATTTCCTTCTCTATTCAGTTGGAAATGGAGTGGCTTCTTCATCACCTAGTGGACTTGTTTCTTCCTAAGGGAAGATGTGTTGCTTGTAGGCATTGGATCATCTTTTGTTTTTAGGCATACTTCATCAGCATTGGAGCTTCTTCATTATGGGGGGGATATGATATCTCTTTTTTCCTTCCTATGGGGGGATCATTGATTGTATATATATGATGTATGTAGTCCTTAGGGGGTGTGATTGAGTTCTCCATCGATGCATCTTGTTTTGTTTTTCTTTTTCTCTCTTTTGGAGAGGGGTTTTCTTACCACATGGTTCTTCTCCTTTTCTTTGGTTATGAGTGATTGCATTGTAAATGGGTACCTAACATGGTTGTGTAGCAGGGACCCATATTGCATTTTTCAATTTTTTCATCTTCATTTCTCCTAAGTTTGCACTTAAGGGGGGGTGTTAGTGGGTTAAGTTTTTAACTTAGGATTGATTGTGCATTTGTTTTGTGGGTATATTTTCTCGTGCTGGGAAGTTTCTAACCCATCACCCACTTTTCATGCCTTTTTAAGGCACTTTTTACAATATTTTTAAGGCACTTTTTATAACATCTCATATTTTTTCCTCTTCTCTGGTGAAATAGCGTACAAATTACTTCTCCTTTGTTTTGTGGAGGATGTATTTGCAAATGTTTTTCCTAGGTTATTTTCTCTAATAGAGAGGATTAAGAAAAATCCAAAAACCTGCACCTTGAGATAAATGTTGAATTCCAAGGGGGTGTGGCATCAAACATAATATAGAGGACATGAATATTTAATGTCTAGATAATGGTGTTGATGTAGGTCACAACATCTTAAGGACTGCAATTGAGATAACGTGGACTAGAAGGTATTTTAATGTAAACAACTACGCAAATGAAGCTCAATAGAGGATTTGGGGCAATTAAAATAAAATCAAATAAAATCACAAAGAGTGTATGGAAATGCTATAGAGATAGTGATGAACTTGGGTAGTGAAAGAGGCACGATGTATTATTCTTATTGCAATAAGAAATCATTCAATGCCATGATGGAGAAGTTATGGTTGAATGCATCATATTCCTAGATGTTGTGTAGATGTCACACATAGGAGAATATGTATATTTTGCATAAGGAAAATGTAGGAATATTAAAAGAATTTTAATGACGTTGGTTAAAAAATTTGCGTAGAGACAACATAATGCAAGGTTTGAATGTAAACAACAGATTTGTTGCCAGTGGGAAGGCTATACAAGGAGGGGTCATGTTGGTAAGAAGAATGGAGAATGTAACATCTAAGGTAGTGTGAGAAAACACGTGATAGGAGAATGAAGAGGGGAGTCAAGCCTAATAATTGGGTGAGTAATAAATAAAAATAAAGGAGATAATGGTGGTAGCAAGTTGGAGTTGAGCCTGCGGAGAAACATAAAATTTGGTATTGCATTGAAGGTTTTCAGACTAGTGTGTAGGGAAAACAAAGGGTTGGATAGAGTAGAGGGAAGATGAAGTTTCCAATAATTTTAATTGTTTCATTCATGAAATCTACACATAAAAATGTATTTTCTTTTCTTTTATTATATAATTATGCAATTGAGAATCAATTTTAAATTGACACATGTAATTTCCATTTTTAGAATTTATCGTTTATGGAGTCTTTGTAATGTATATTTTGAAATTTGGATGAGAAGTGGGTTGAGTGTGTTTTTTTATCTCTTCATCAATTTGGAGGAGAGGGAAACCCACTCTCCACCTTCACTTCTCCAAGGTAAAAAATTCTTGGAGGCTTAGCTAAGATTGACAAGATTCTGCTTCCAAGAGGCGTATTTTGATTTATCTCCTATTCTTTATACCCTATTGGAACACATAACTTGAGCTCATCCCTTTTGGTGATGAAATTCCCAAGTATGCCTCCTAAAGGGAAAGACTTTACTAGGTGTTTTTAATCACCAAGATAGCACTACGTGTGAGAGGATATCATACACACAAGCTAGAAAGACTTTAGATCAACTCTAAAACACAAAAATGGAAATTTGAGACTTACAACCTCCAAGATTTCAATAAGCATAAGGATATATCATATTTCTATACTCAACCATTCAAAAAAAAAAGAAAGATTCATTTACCACTAATCTAACTTTAATTCCTAATTTAGTGGAGAAAATAAAACCTTGGATAAATGAATATGCAAATAAACTATTAGTAGTTTCCTTTTAATTTCTCTTTCACAAGTGTGAACTAACTACACCCATAGGTTAATTGATAAAAATAAGGTTATCCAAAAGGAAAACCCTAAAAAATTCATAAAAGAAACAAAAATAATTGCAAGCACTAGTCTATGCAGCACAAGAGCTGATTTGTCTAACATAGGAGTTGATATGTGAAAGAAAGGCACTAGTCCATGTAAAAATGTGCCAATATAGAAACCATAGGTATAGAAGTAAAAAAATATAATAGCTAAAATAAAAAAGTGTTTTTTTCTACCACAAAGGTGTTGCTTCACCTAAGATATCAAAAAAGATTCAAAATAGAGGGTTATGAGACAATATCTTGCAAATTCAGATTATAAAAAACCTCAAAAATCTTGAGTGAAACTAAAAGTAGTAGATTAGAGAGAAACCATAAGGAGTAGTAATGAAAACCCTAAAATAAATAAATCTTTCCAAATATAAAAAACCCTAAGAAAACCCTAATTTATGCATAAAATCTAGTAGATGACTTCCAAAACAACAAGTTGGGAAACAAAATCTGCATCACAAAACACTAAAAGTTAAAAAATGAAACCCATTATAAAGTGTAACTAACTAAAACATAGGATCCAAAATAATAGAGTTGTTGAATTAAAGAATGTAGGAGATGGAATACAAAATGTAGGCACTGATTTATAGAACATAGGCACTAAGTTGTAGAATGAAGGCACTAGATTGGACAACTTAGGCACTAAAGCACAATCAAAAGCACATAGATAGAACTTGTGATAATAACTCAACATAAAATCATCAAAAAGAGATTAAAATAGGGATGCGTGTCCCATTGAGAATTGCCAAAATGAAGATATAAAAATGACTAAAGTGTAATGAAAAAATAAAGCAAGAAACACAATCTATTACCTTAAATCATCTTCATTCTCCTTGATTGATCTAAAATAGGATGCACCTAAAATATTATTAATATGCTCTAATGAATAATATGGAATTTGAATTTATTATTCAAGTAGCATGATGATAGAATTAAGATGGAAAAAAAATAAACTGGATTGATAAGGATGTGGTATTGAAAGATTAAATAAGTTATGGAAGAAGTAGATAACAAATGTAGTAGCATAAGAAGAGATACCCAATTGAGATGAGTGGCATCTCATTTACATAATTTCCATGAGAGAAATCAATGACCAAGATACACTAGTTAATGGATGGATAAGATTGAATGAGGATTGGGGTTTTGATCAAAGTTTTAGTCACGTGAAAATATCACAAGAGAGATAAGTGTTTGGTTAAGTATTTGATTAGGGAAATATTCTTAAATGGATGGATGATATGCAAAGTTAGTTTGACTTTCAAGCATCCTCTCACTTGTGAGATGATAAAGATGGGAAGGATACTTGTCACATGATGGAAAGTTTAGATTGTGATCCATGTGAATGAAATAAATAACTAGGATTAAATGGGGAAGGATTTGGGAATAAATTGGAATTACATATGAACCAAATTTTTTTGGCAATGTTGGCTCTCTTGCACTTCTAGGGTTTTATAGTTAAAACGATAGAGATATACAAAAAATTGTGATGGATCACTCAAGAATAATGAAAATATGATTGAAATATGTTTAAATGTAATGTCCTAGATACAATTTATTGATGAAAGAGATTAACTATTAATGTAAAATTAAGGAAATGCAAGATGTTTGAAAACACATTGTGATATGCAAAAACACATAGAAAGATGAATAGAAATGCAAGTAAAAAATAATAGGAAAGAAAAAAAGATAACACACACCCAAAAATATGTTGAAGACTAGAATGAAGGCTGGAAATGTTGTCGATCCTAAAAATTTGGCCTACTGGGACTAATTCGCCTAATTGGGACTCATTCGCCATTTTAGGCGAATTAGTCCCAGATTGGAAAACTGCACCGAAGTCTATTTTAGCCAAATGGGTACCAAAATCTATAAAAATCAGTGACAAACAAGTATAGTGGGACTCATTCACCACTAATGGTGAATGAGTCCACTTCTAAACTTTTGAAAATTCGAAAGTGGAAATGGAAGCCCTTGGTTTGCACTTCAGTTCCTAATAGGTGTCCGCCTTTGAAACTTGGATTTATGGCACTGTAAGTGAATTTTTGGATATTTGACCTAGCCAACAAGTAGATGTCTTCAAAAAAATTTCAACTTATCCTTCAATGATTTCCAAACCTTCAAAGTACCTAAATTTGCAAACACACAAGAAAAGAGAGAGAAATGTTGAATGTTAGGGCATGGGGGTTTGCCTTGGTCAAACCTCTTTTTAGTTAATTATACCAAAATGAAGAAATAATATGATGAAGTATGAAACAATGAAATTTGAGACTTTCCATGATGATAGATCTTTATTTTCTACAACAATGGATGCAAAATTTTCCCTTGAATGTCTGAAAAAGCTATCTTGATGACTTGAAATGTCAAAACCCTAGTTTGCTTGACTTAAATGCATGATGAATGATGAATGAATAATGAATTAGTTGTGAATTAGGGTTTAGAAGCTTGCTTATATAGGCAATCCACCTAATTTTCCCATTAATTTGATCCCTAAGGCCGACACAGAGGAATATTAAACTTAAAACCTAATTTTTCCCGCTCAAACCCCAAAAATAGCTCAAATGGGACTCATTCCCCATCAAGGGTGAATGGGTCCCACCTACATGGGACTAATTCACCCCTAATGATGAATGGGTCCCACAGGGGCTCTTTTGCCAACTAGAATGTGAAGAAGTGAAGAAACCAGGTTTATCTAATGATTTTGTCAGGTATTTGATCAAATTAAGCCTCGGGACACATAATATGGGGCCATAGGTTCCTATTAATGATGATGTAAAGGTTGAATAGGGCTAAGGACACAAAGTTCAATGTGAAAGTGTGATAAAATACACTTCACAACATTAAAATAAGGCACACATAGCCTAGAAAGGCACAACATCCAATGTGAATGTGTAAAACATGTTGCGACACTAGATAATGAAATGAAATATGAAGGAAATGATAAGAAAATAAAATGTAAATGCTATTAATTACCAAACCCTTGTTGAAGAAATCTAAAGATAATGCAATGGCAGCTCCAAAGTACTTGATAATTGCTTGATAAAAAGATGTAAGATGCTTAGAGAGATGAAATGCTAGAGTGCTTGAATGAATTGAGATGAATGGGGGGTGAATGATGAGAGAAAATCACTTATTTATACACAATTGTTTCTTAGTAACCCAATAATACAACATCATAGGTTGATATAAGGTAATTTTGAATAAAAACCCAAAAGAAAATTTGAAATATTTTGAATTTGAAGCCAAGGGGGACTCATTCGCCACCCATGGTGAATGGGTCCCACCCCAAGCTTGTGAAAGGGTGTCATAATTTAATTTGCATTGAATATTGTTTGTTGGGTTTACATTAAAAAATACACTTAAATGTGTCCTATAAGTGTATAAAGGGGTCATAAAAGACATAAGAAAGGTGTAAAAAAGGAAAATAAGCCTAAAAAGGCATAAATATTTGTTACAAGACTTTACAACACTTAAAAATAGGAATTGATGATGAATGATGATATTTAGATGAATTATGATAGGAAGAGTCTAGAAAATTATAGAAATGTTTTACAACACTTCACAACACTATCACAAGACATCAATAAATTGAATATTTAGAGTTTAATGTGAATATTTAAGTTATATTACATCATTAAATCAAGAAAAATAAATCAAATACTAATAAAGTAGGACCTAAATGAACATGAAAATGTCAATGATCCATTTTTCTATGGTACATTTACAATATTGGGTTAAGGGGAAAATGGGTCCTTTAGGCTTAAATACTTAATACAAGTCTAGAAAAGTGTGAAAGTCATTTACAACACCTTTACAAGACATCGTTAAATGAATTCTATTCTATTTGTGAGGGTCCAAGACCTAATGTGGATGTGTAAAAAATTTCACAACACTAAATCAAGGCCTCATTAAGTTCAATTTATCATTAACTATTCCCAAATCAAGCAAGAAATACATTTTTCTATGCTACATTTATCCCCCACTTTAGTGAGAGGATGAACTTGCTTCAATCTCACACTAAAGTAGACATTCAAGAGGGGTCCAATCATACAAATGTGGATGAGAAAGGATGACAAGGATCAAAGGAGGTTTCACAAGACCCCAGGATCCAAGATCCTAAGTCAAACCTACATAAGAGCAAAAGGACACACACAAGGTGTATGATTTTCAAAAAAACAAGGTACACAATCATGCAATGGAAATAAATAGAAGGAAGAGAAGTATAAAGGAACATAAATAAAAAGGTGGATCAAGCTTCGACCATTTTTCCAACATGATGTGGATCAGATCCAGGTTGTTTGTCTGAAAATGCATACTCACTTTGAGGCAACAAAATACTTGGTTGTCTGCCGGGTGAGAAGTCTTAAGAGGTGAGACACATACAAATAATTTATGCTCAGACATGTGAGTGGCTATGGGGAAATTCATGCCTTGGATTGGGCTTCCCACTCAACCATACCAAAGTTATACCTCTTGATAACTTTGATAAATCACCACACAAAAATGGTCTTCAAGCTCTATGAGGTAAGCAGAGCTTCGTATGCTTGACACTCATAGACACTGGAAATGCAAAATAGTGTGAGGAATATTCAAAGGGATTTTTCTTAGTTCATGCAAGGTATCACCTTAGGAAACATTGTATCTAATGCTTCCAAGAGAGGAAAAGCACAAATGGTCTCATCTTATTTGCAAGAGAGGAAAAGTGCAAAGTCTCATCCTAGGCAACATTGCACCTAATGTGTCAAAGAGAGGAAATTGCAAGAACAAAGAAAATCGCACAATAAAATATGAGTGTCAATGTATTCCCCCACTTTAAAGAAGTTTCTAACACCATTACTATGAGCAATTACTTTAAAGTAGAAGAAGACATGAGAGCTTATTCGAAAAACCCTATGCCAAGTCATATGTTTTAGATGAGCTACATCATGAAAAAGGTAGTATGTCACATGTGAGCCAACTTAAGGCATGCCATCCACATCCCAAGCTTTCTCAATTATATGTTCATGAAAGGTTAACGGCTAGCCAAAAGAGACAACGACAAATGAGATTCAAGAAGAAGGCTAACTAACTCCTTGCCCCCACTTAGTGCAAGACAAGGATGAGCCAAAATAATTTATGAGATGTATGGTAGAGTGAAAATTAGTATCAATTAGAGGAATTAGGTGCCCCCACATAAGAGAGAGTACCAAATTCCTTAAGATGTTAGATTTTACTACTCAAAGCCTTACATTCATTAGTGGAATGGCCATGAACTCTGTGATAGGAACAAAAGGAATTCTTGTAGTAACATTTCTTTCAAGTTCTTGGAGGGAGAAATATCAAGTGATCTTGGAGGAGTCTCAACAAGATACCCTCTTGATCAATTGTAGAAGGTGTTCCTATAGTTTTCCACAAAGATATTTCTTGCTTAATTGTACAAGATGTCATACCTACACAAGACTCAAAGATAATATTGCATTGAAATCTTCAGCTAGTATCACCTTATTTGATCCGATTTGATACAAAGCTTGGTTTAACTCTTCTCACAACTGCTTTTTCCCAGCTATAGAGTTTGGTGCATAAATTTTAAGAATCCAACAATTCAAATCAAAGTGTGTCACCTTCAAAAATTGTCAATGTTTTTCATTTGTTATAGCTTCAACTATAACAAAATTTGAGTTCCAAAAATCCACCAAACCTCCTAAATCACCTTGCATTATTAACTGACAAGATTTCCACCTTGTCCATTTCTTTATGATTGAATCAAAAATATCTTTTGATAACTTTGTCTTATGAAGTAAAACTATGTCATCCCCACAAGCATCAATTTGTTGCTTGATGTGGGATCTCTTGTTAGGGGCATTAATGCCCCTAACATTCAAAGATACTAACTTCATACCAACATCAGAGAGCAACTTGCTCCCATCAATCTCTTTTTAATACTACCATCCAATGTCGATTGTTTCCTAGCTTCTATCTCCTCTTGAATCTTGACTGCATGTGATTTTTTGCCTCTTTTTCTAGGTGACTTTTGAGCACTTGGAGACAAAGAACAAGTCTATGTAACTAATAAAGTTTGGGAGAAATCAAATTCCTCAGCAACCTCTTTAGTCTCCCACCCTATTTTAGTAGATTTTTCTAACTTTGGGACTAAAGTTGTCATATTTAGAAGAAAATCCTTTCCTTCTAAACTTGAGGATGAAGGAACAGGTTTAATATAAAAAATTACAAGATTATTTAATTCACTCTCTTTTTTAGTTTCCTCTATTATTTCATCGATGACAAAAGACCCTACCATCGTGATAATTTTATTGGATATTCCCTCCAAGTTTCCATCTTCTAACATGGATTGTATATCCACTAGACCAAAACTATCATTAACACTCTTACCCCAAGACACCTCTTCAAAATTTGTATCTACCAATTCTAACTGCATAGCAGAAGAGCATGTTAGATTTGGTACATTAGTTGATTCTAGTGACCTTGTGCCAAGGTCACCCCAAACTAGGGAAGATATATTTTTATGCACTTTTTGGCATGAAACTAACAAGAATTTGGGTAAAAATAAATGTAGAGATTTTCCAGTTACAAATAGTTGAGAAAAATAGGTACTACACCAAATTGGTGGTATAAAAAACAATATTTTTTGACTTATTTTCACCAAATAACATACTACCATAATCCTTTACAATGATAGTAGTAATTTTATCCTACCAATGAGATAATACTCTTTAAGAGTAAACCACAAATTCTAGTAGTTGATTGTGAGAATAAAAAATCGAATCTATATTTTTAACTAAACCAAAACCCATGCTTGAGCAAAAAGCTTTATCCTTTATCAATCCACTACTATTTTGAGCTCCTGATACATTAAGAGATGGAAGCACAAATCTTGATGGGTTATATTGAAACTTAGAGCAAGAAGCTTGATCCATACTTAATACATACCTAGGGTTTGTGCCAAATTCTTTTTCCTTTCCCTTAATCAACCTTATCATAGATGAAATTGGCACATCTTTGAAGCAATTTTGACCTATACATAGATTATCATTTCCCAACCCCTAGTTGGGGATGAGTAATACACCTTGAGGTACTTGATAAAAAATTGAAGAATGCTTATGTTCTTCATTTAACATGTTCATTACCTCATGAGCTAGTTTATTTTTGTAAAAACAAGTATTGTTCCCCCAAATGTGGCACTCTTTACAAACATTGTAGGGAATCTCAATGAAAATATCTTGTAGCCAAAACCCTAACTTTTATTTAATCCTCAAAATTTTAGGGAAAGCTTGCATCATGTCCAAAAGAACACAGGCTCTAACTGGTAACTCAAGGTTTCTAAAGAAAGAGAAGTCATGTTTCAAAAATATTCCTAGTCAATACACCAAGATTTCAACAATGCTTTTCTCTCCATATTCCAAAGGTATAGAGTACAGTTGAAGCCAAAAAAGGTATAAACCTAAATTTGGTCATTTTAGGGTTAAAACTCAGATGCCAAGGTTGAATAGATATGTTGGATCCCCCATTAACCCATGATTTAACCTTATAAATCGCATCCCTATCTTTTTTTGAAGAGAAAAGAACAATGAATAAACCATTTCTCCAATCTATATAGAAAAGTTGATTTCCCCTTCCCAATCATGTTATAACACACTTTTTAAATAAAAAATGGGTGGATAAAACTTCCAACACTTACAAATGAATGATGTTTCTTTGAGATTTTGTGATTGCATGGATAGTAAATCCTCTGGTAGCGTTATATCCTTAGATCTGTTGCATTTTTGAGGAAATTGAGGCACAATTGGAAACCCCCATTTTGCAACCAATACTTATTGCTTTGCGACTGCTCCTTCTACGTATGATTATTGAAATCCCTAACAATAAAACCCTTTCCCAGGGAAATGTTGTTAGGAAAATTAGCTAGTAATGAATCTTTACATAGATACGACGTCTCCTTATTCCTTGCTAGTTGCTTAGAACAACATTGCTTCTAAAGATGGCCATGATACAAGGATCTAATGAGAATAATATTATATGGAAAGGAAAATTTTAGCAGGATATTATTTGGAGAAGTCATTGGATCCCTTTCTCCTCTAGAACCACAAATTTCAAAAGTTTCTTTCTATTGCTTGGAAAGATGTTTTCTAGGAAAATGAGGTTGTCTTGAGCAAGAAACAACTGGATTAGTACAAAGTTGTCCATGTCAGCTGGGATCTACACCAAAACCTTGAAAGCAACCTTGAGATATGTTGTTTCATCCATGCCAACTTGGATATGCATGAGAACATCGAAAGCAACCTCAAGATCTATTGTTTCATCCATTCTAGCTGGGATTCACACCAAAACCCTAAAAGTGACCTCGAGATTTGTTGTTTCCATCTGACAAATTTAAAAAATGTTCATTGCCTCATACTAGCCTATTTCCTAGGGCACTCTTCATCCTATTGTTGAGAGTTCTTAATATCTAGATCATAGTTATCTTTTGTTATGTTTCATATAATTCTTTTTAATATTTTTTATTTTTACTATATATTTATAAATTACTAGTGTTGTTTTTATTTTATTTGTATCTATTAAAAAAAGAAAGGATGGCATTTTTAGATGTTTTTAAAAATGTATTGTTAGAAAAAATATTTAAGAAAATATTTTAGGGGAGATGTTTATTTCTCATGAGGAAAATTTAAATATTAATAGAGAACAATTTTACAATTATAAAGTGAAACTCATCTCAATAAATTTGATCCAAAGAAAAATAGAGAAGAATATCTTAATTCTTATCTACACATATGACTACCATATATTTTCCTACTCTTAAAGTGTTCATACTCTAGATGTTATTCGTTTGACATTTATTCTTCAATGATAACAAAAAACAATCTACCCTCCTATTTATTTCTATTTACATAAAATTTCCCAACTATTTATGATGAGATCCATTTCATTCCATCTACTCTTTAATGTAAATTAATTGTGCTTAAATGTGCATTTTATTAGACTAGTCTAGACTAAACTTAGATATTGTCAAATTTCCATTTTCAATATCTAAATTGCTCACGAGTTTAAAATTATATAGGTTGTTTAATAAAATTTTAACTAAGTATAAATTATTATATTTTAGATTTAGTTTAATTAAAGTATGGATATTTATAAGACACGTGCACATCAAAATGATATATATTTACAAGTATAAAGGATAATATATAAAATAGATAAAGATTAAGGAATCAAAGTTATATTGACACTCTCAAACAATGATTTTCAATTAACTAAAAGAATTACTAATTTATATACTATTATTTTCTTGCACTATGTACATATGACTACAACTAATGTATATTAACTCATTATGTCTATATTCTTGATCCAAGAGGATCCAAAAGACCAAAAAATTTCACATTCTTAGAATTTGACAAAACCAGCATCATTAGATAAAGCTCATTGACATGTTCCTAATGCAACTTGAATTGCATCAAAAGGAGATGAGATGCAAAAGTTATGATCAGTCAAAGTTTGTCAAGACCAGGGATTCTGGAGCTCTAGGCCAAAAAATTGATCACCTCCAAAGTGGAAGGAAATGACACCAAGTTGAAGAGCTCGTTGAGATGATTTCAACATTGCTTGGATCACATCAATCAGAGTCCATACTTGAAAGTTATGGCACGTCAAAGTTGTGCAAAAAAGGTTGACCAAGTATAGATGACATCGACATGATGACGTGACATGCACAGGTGGCAAGCTAACTTGGACCAATGAGGAGATGACATGTGGCAGAGGATGACATGGCCTAGTTTGAAAAAATGGACCAATCAGGTACTAACAAGTGTCCAAATATTGGTGAATAAGGAAGAGCCACATGGCCCAATGAATGAATGCCACGTGGCACCATGACAACCTCCTTCATGGCATGTTGGTCCAAAAGGTGGTTTGGGGATTTGAACCCCCAACCTCTCTATTCCTATTTTCATTCACTACCACTACACCACACAACTACTTTGCAATATATATAGAGCTAAATGTTATTTATACTTTAAAAAAATCACAAAATCTAAAGAAAGGGGGGTTGGGTGATTTGAACCCCCAACCTCCCAAATTCCATTAAGTGTTCCCAACCACTGCACCATGTATGATTCACTAAATTATAAATGGAAGATTTTCTATTTAAAGGGAAACAAACTGATTTTAAAAGATTTTGGAAATGATATAAAGGGGCCAGAGCCTATATAAAGACTTAAATCATGTGAAACTATAAAAAGAAGATTTTAATGGGTTTTTTTTAAAAAAATTGTAAAAGGGGCTCGATGAATATGAGCCATGTATTAAAAGATTTGTGATTTTATTTTTAGAGATATGGGGAAATAATTTTTTCTACCCCCATAATAACATTTATAAATGGACTCGAATAGGAAGGTATAAACACATCATCCTACCAAGAATTTTCCCACTCCTCTATTTTGCATTGACAATGCACATGGTTGACTGTGCATCGGGGGTACCCATCGATCTCCCACCCTTGTCCCCTTCTATCCATATTCTCCCTTCAACACGTGGCACCACCCTTGGGGTCCCCTCATGTGTTGTCTACTTCTAGGGATCCCGTGATTCATGTCTTGCTTGCAATCGAGGTGTCGAAGATCCTTGTTACCCTGTTGTCTAAGGGTTGGAAAGATGTGTTGAAACACAAGACCTTGACTCTTGAGGGTTCTCTTCCCCATCTGAGTGTGGATATTTCTATCTTTGGTAATGAGTTCTCCATTCTTGAAGCTATTAGCAATAGGATAGTTTCATCCATAGAATTGGTGGTGGTGGGTAAGTTTCTTTCCTTCCAACCCTCTGTGGATATGGTTAGAAGGTGGGTTGCTGTGAAATGTAACTTGAAGGGTACTGTTGGTGTCTGTGCCATGGCTAGTGGTGTTTTCTCTTCAAGTTTACAACTGAGGAATTTTTTTTCTCTATGTTCTCATCAAAACCATGGGTCTATGGGAAGCATGGGCTCTCTTTATGCCATTGGAAGCCGATTTTCAATCTTGATGATGATCTCTGCAAGTCGGCTCCTATTTGGGTTCATCTCCCTAGTCTTCCTCTGGAGTACTGGAGTGACTCTATATTTTAGTGCATTGAGGACTCTCTGGGTTATTTCATCACCTCAAACTCTATCACCAAATCCATGTCCAGGTTAGTTTTTATTTTATTTTGCATCAACATAGATGTCAATAAGACCTCACCCAACTCTGTGAAGCTATGTTATATTTTTGGATCTTGAATTCAACCTGTTTGCTATGAGAATGTTGTGATGTACTATAAAAAATGTGCTAAACCAAGCCACCTTATCATGAATTTCAAATCCTTGGTTAGGTATGACCCCTGTCTAGTTTCTCCATCAACAAAGATTCTCTCTAATGTCTTCCCCTTTAATTAGATGTTCTTAAGATTATTGAGTCCTCGACCAAGCCTATGTTTGATGACCCTATGATCCTGGTGTTGTCTATGGATTTGGATCTCTCTGGTTCTACTCTAGGAATCAATGGTTCCCTTCCTAGTATTGCTTAGGACTCTAGTGTTTCTTCAGAGATGCCTCTCTCTCCAAAAGAATTGGCTATTAAGGAGGGTGAAATACCGAATGAAGTTGAGAAGAAAGATTTTCCTTGTCCAGGATAGATAGAGGATATTGTGGTACCTCAAGTGCAAACTATGGAAGAAGAGTTCTCGTCAACTCCTAAGAAGAAGGGTAAACAAAAGAGTTGATGTGGGTGGTGATTCCAAGATGAGTAGACCTAACCAACGGCTGACTAGGTACATAGAGATAGCAAAACAAATCATGATAGGTAAATGTAGGACATTGGAGGTATCCTCAAAGAAAACCTCTAAATCAAAGTCCTATCTTGGAATGTTTGAGGGATAAATAGCCCCCACAAGCTGTTGACCCTAAATAATTATGTTCTAAAATATAAGGTTGATATATTACTCCTTCGAGAAACTAAGATGAAGAAAACCAATTTTGAACCCATTGCCAAGTTTATTTGGCCAAACACTCTCTTTGCTTGTTGTGATGTCGATGGGACATTTGGTGATTTGTCTATTTTGTGGAATCCCACTCAGATTTCTCGATTTGAACTATTCCAATGCAGGAATAGTCTAGGTATAAAGTTCTCCAATGTTGGGGGTTCCTGGTTCTTGATAAATGTAAATGCTCCCAATATTAGGAAAGGAAGGAAATCCATTTGGTAGGATATTTCTAATTGGATTTTGGCTAACAAGGATGGTTGTTGGCTAGTGGTAGGGGATTTTAACTCCCCCCTTTGCCCTTTGGGGAAGAGTGGGGGTTTGATTGATTATTTTGATAGTATGTATGATTTGGCTAACTTTCTGAATTGTACTGGCCTAGCTGATATTGGCCTGCAGGGCTAGTCATTTACCTAGTCTAATCAACACCTTGGGTCTGATCTAATCTAGGTCTCCCTTCATAAATTCCTTTTTTATCCCAATTAGAATACACTTCTTAATGCTAATTTTTTGGCTCTCCCTACAAAGGTTTCAGACCATAATCCTCTGCTATTACTCTTAACTAACCACTCTGTTGTTGGTTTGTTCCCTGTCTAGTTTGAAATCATTTGGAATTCCCATCCAAACTCTAGGAACAAGGTTGCTACCTAGTGGAATATCCTAGTGCATGGATCCCCTATGCTCAGGCTCTCTCAAAGACTCAAACATGTCAAATATATGGTGAAAGGATGGAATAAGTATGTGTTTGGAGATGTGTTCCATCAAAAATGGGTCTTGACTAGAAAACTTGGAAAGTTACAAAAAAAAGGAGGATGGTGATAATAGTATTTTGACAGGCCAAGAAAATAAGTAGGAATGATTGGAATGGGAAAAAATATTAAAGAAAGAAGATGTTTTCTAGAATTTGAAGTCTAGAATACAATGGCTTGTTGAGGGGGATCATAACAGATTTTTCTTCCATGTGTCAGCTCTTAAACATAGAAAAAGGAATTAGATAAAAAAATGAAAAACAAGGCTAGGGATGAAGTTTCTAATCCCATATAGATTGGTCTATTAGCTACTAATCACTTCCAACAAGCTTACTTACTTCCTTTGTAGGATCCTTCCCCTGGGTTGGTTGATCTGCTATTGAAATCTCTTCCTAATCATATTGCCTATGAGGATAATGTTTCAATTTTAAGGGTGGTTTCTACTGAGGAGGTTTAGTCTATTGCATTTAGTATGGGTTCCTATAAAGCCCTTGGGACCTATGGTTTCCCCTTAGCTTTCTTCCAAACCTTTTGGGAGATTGTGGGGGAGGACCTTACTCTTGCTACTAGGGATTTATTCAACTCTGCTAAATTGCTTAAACAACTAAACCACACTTTCATAGCTTTAGTCTCCAAATTTGTGGACCCTCTAACCATGTATGATTTTTGTCCTATTAGTCTATGCAATATTATTTATAAGATCTCCAAAATATTGGTGAATTTCCTAAAAACCCTATTGGAGAAAATGATTGGTCCCAGTCAAAAAGGTTTTGTTCCTAGCAGACATATTTTGGATGTTGCTTTATCCACCCATGAAACTTTTCACTCTATTGATAGGCTAACAATCCTAGCATGGTGTTTAAGCTTGACATTTCAAAACATTATTATAAATTCCTATGCAACTTTCTCCCCAATGTCCTTGATAAGTTTGGCTTTAATAAAATTTTTATCAATATCATTATTGAATGTTTCTCCAAGATGAAGTATGTAGTTCTGATCAATGGTGTATCCCAAGGTTTCTTTGAGGATGAGAGGGGAATCAGACAAAGAGACCCCCTATCACCTTATTTGTTCATTATGGTGGTTGAAGTGTTGATCAGGACTATGGCGAGTTTGTTGTCAAAGGTCTCCATCAAGGGTGTCAAACTTGCCTCCACCCTTGATCCCATTACTATTCAACAATTTGTGGATGACACTATGTTATTCATGAAAGTTTCAGTGGTGGAAGCCAGAAAGTGGAAAGGTTGACTCAATCTCTATGTGGCTTCTCAATGTATCAATTATAATAAAATTATGATCTATTTCTTTCACTTCACTCCTGGACTATAGAATCAAGTCACCGCAGTGTTAGGTTGTGTGAGTGCCACTCTTCCTTTAGTTTACCTTGGCCTGCTCCTAACTATTAAAGAAGTTACTCCCAACTTCTGTAATTTTTTTCTTGAAAGGGTTCAGAGGAAGCTTGCTAGGTTGAAAGGTTCTCTCCTAAGTCATGTGGGCAAGTTTCAGCTCCTCACTGCTACACTCCAAGGAATACCTATTTATTTTCTATCCATGTTCAAAATGCCTAGTAACCTTGTTGAGAAGTTTAAGAAGATTTAGAGTCTTTATATGGTCTGGTACTAAGGATAAAAAGAAGATGCCACTTGTTAGTTGGGAGAAAGTTTTCCTTCATTGGGCATCAGGAAAGTCCTTTCTTCCAACAAGGATTTTCTTGCTAAAGTGGGGTGGGTCCAGTTAAGAGATAAAAAGAACTGGTGCAAAATAATGAAATCCAAATACCTAGCTAGCTATCCCCTAATTAGATGTATTGAAAATAATCATCCCTATAGGTCTCTAGCTTGGAATAAGATTTGAAAAATGTAGAAGCTTCTATTGTTTGGCCTAAGATGGAAGCTTGGAAAAGGTAGTAAGATCCACTTCTGGGAAGATTATTGGCACTTAGACTCCCCCTTGGCTTGTTCAGAGTTCAAAAATCTGATGGAACCTGCTACTTGGTTCTTTGGTAGGAAAGTGTGTGATTACATTCATGGATTGCAGGGTGTTAGGTGTTGGAAAGATATTGGATCTTGTGGCCCTCTTTCCCCTAACCTGAAATTTCTAGCTTCTTCCTTATAGGTCCTACACTCTCAGTACAAAATACCTCTTTTAGATGTTGAAGATGATTTCTTTTGGGCCTTGGATAGTAAGGGTGATTTGATTGTCAGGATGGCTTATGGTTTTTTGTTAGACAAGGGACTACAGAGTAAGTTATGGAAAAGGTATTTAACCATCACTTGATACCTAAAATAAATTTCTTTTGGTGGATGGCCTGCCACAACAAGATCCTAACCCAAGGTAATCTAAGGAAGAGGAGATTCCAGATCTCAAATAGGTGCTTTTTGCGTAAAAATAATGAAGAAATTATGGATCATATGCTATTGCATTGTCTATTTGTTGTTAGAGTCTAGGACCTTTTCAAAAGTTAGAGACACATTGGGCCTTGAATAAAGATTTGGTTCCTTTGTGGAGGGGTGAAATTGTCCTTTCTAGCACCCCCTTCCCTTGGAAATTTGGAGGAAAATTCCCCCCATCATTTGTTGGTGCATCTGAAAGGAAAGGAACAATAGGGTATTCCATAGCATTGAGAAGAGTTTGAAGGAAGTGTTTGATTGTGGGTCGAGACTTATTTCTAAAAGTATCTCCTTGCTCAAGTGGAAACCACCATAAACTGCCCTAGCTATTTGGGAGATCAAGATGGCTAAATCCTAGAAAATTGTGCTTAGTAATGATTCCTTTGACAATTCCAAATCCCTTGCTAGGAATTTAAACAAATTTTAGAAACTTACAGATGTGGGTTGGTTTAAACTAAATTTTGACTGTGCGGCCATGGGGAACCCTGGTCTGGCCAATATAGGTGGTGTTATAAGAGAACTTCAAGTAAAATTCATTGTTAGGTATGCTAAAGGTATAGGTATTCACTCTTCTATGGTGGCAAAGTCTCAGGCACTGCTCAAGGGTGTCGAGATTGTTGTCACTCTAGGTATTAAGAATCTAGACATTGAAGGGGATTCTAAAAATGTGATAAACTCTATTGATTTTGGTCATCTTCTTGGTTGGAACTTAATGGATATTCTATTGGATATTAATATTTTAATCTCAAAATTTGAAAGGTATCACTTGTCTCATATCTTTAGGGAATGTAACGAGATGGGTGATGGCTTCACCAACTTGGGGTCCACTTGGAATATTTGCAAATGTTGGAAAAATATACAATTATTACCAACATCTATTCAAAGGTTAATCCTCTTGGAGCAAAGGAATTACTCTATTAATAATGATTAATTTGTCTATCCTTTTTAGGTACATGTGGCATTCCTTGATGGATCATTGGATAGTTTGGTATTGGATGGGTAAGGTGAATAGGCTCCAGTGGGTGGCCATGTGGGTATTTTATCTCATAATCATTTTTGGTGGGACCTCTAACCTTTACGAGCTGCCTTTCCAATGGTACAACATATCCTATCAAATCTCATGGAATTCATGTAAAACGATGTACTTTGCCAGCTTATTTAATAATTCCAAATTAAGGCATCTCTTGATTCACCTTAGATTTTATTTATTTGATGTACTTGAAAATTTCAAATCTTCCCTTTTGTATTCATATGGCTTTGGGGATTGTGTAACCTCTTTAAGTTGATTAGCACTATGGATCTAAATATGGATTCCATTATTATTCCTTATTATTTTAATTTTGGGTTCCCTTGTGATGATTATGGGCCAACGATGCTATTGTAATCATGAATGAGTGTCAAAGTGTGTAAACGTCACACTGCCTTTATTACGTGTTTTCATCTCGATTGGCGATGTAAAGTTTATTTAAGTAATGGTAATCTCTCTAGTGATCTATTTGTTTTCAAGTATTGTTATTTTGACTACTGTGTGTCATGGGTCATGATGGGAAGAGATAGAGTTAGGAATAAGCCAAAAAATTGTGAGGAGTTTCACCAAGACCCCCTAGCTTGGCATATCTATTTGGAAGGTGGTTTTGCACTACTTTTAGAAAATCTTGTGGGCCATGACAAGGTGTTGTTGGCCTGGTTTTCTAGTTCATGGAAGGATAGGTAAGTCACCATGGGTGGCATAGCTTTTGATGTGGATGAAGAGGTGATTGGTAAGGCTACTAGCCTTTCCTATGAGGGTATGAAGTATAAAAACACATCAAAACACAAAAATTGGTGAGTCTGAACATGTTCATCAAGGGAAATGAGAAGCTAGTGAAAAAGAAGTTGGGTTTCAATCATGAAGTGTTGCATAAACCTTGGGATAAGGTCTATGTTTCCATCATGAAATATGCTACCCTTGAGAGTATATTCAAGGTATTTATTTTTACCACTTACCGTTATTAAATCACTTAAGGCACAAGATGTTGCTTAACTTCCCTTTCTTTTTTATTTCTTCTTTGGAAAGTTCCATCAAAGAGTCCCAAGAGATTGTTGCTCTTAACCCTGACTCTCTGCCTCCCTTATTGATACATTAGGGCCTTATCTATAGGCTCTACCAATTCCATTTGGCTTTGGTCCCTCCCAAACCCATCTTGGCTATGCATGTGGAAAAGTTGGAACCCCCAAAAATTAGCCTTGGAAACCCATCCCCTGCTATTTCAGAGGGCTCGAATAGAAAGTCCCCCATCCCTAAAAATGATCCTGGTATTGAGACCTTAGCCACTTCTCCCTTGAAGAAGAAAAAATGTGGTGGGGTTGGCCTAGTCGAGTGTTGCGGCTGGGCTATGTGAGTTGAAACACAAGAAGGCCAACTGATTGGCAACTAAGAAGAAAGGGAAAAATGTGCCTCTACTTCTGAGGTTTCTTTTGGTGACCGAGGATAGTAAAAGTGCTAAGGAAAAATATTATAAGGGAGATAATGTGGTGGGTGCTAGCTTTGAGATGGGGAATGAATAGATGAGTGTGAGGAGATTCCACAGGTTGGAAAAACACAAGAAAGGGGACCATTTGGATGATATCTCTAGTGACTTAGGGCAAACTGGCAGCAAAATTGAAGGCATTAAAGTTACTGAGAAGGTGAAGGATAAAAGACCCATAGAAGAACCTAGTAATTTCTCTGATTTGAACAAGATGCTTAGGGAAGAGTATAAAAATTCCTTAGATACTAGGGCTGGTGTTGATGTAGAGATCCAAAGAAAGGAGGGCAAGGTGGATGAGCTCAGTGTGTTGTAGGAGCAGGTTGCTAAGTTGGATCATAAATTCAACTGCCTGGCTTGGTTCACTATCAAAATGATTCACAGGTTGGCTTTCACTCTCTCGTATGTTCTCAAGGAGGAAATGGAAAAGAACACCATGTATGAAGGCCCCAATTTGATTGGGGATGATATGTTAAACCTCCTGGTCTAGAAATGGTAGAGTGTGGACAATTAGTGGTTGGATTTGTGTTGTGATGTGCCTCTGTTGTTACTTGGTTGTGTCTGTGCCTCTTGTCTGCTCTTACTAAAAATTATTTTTTATGTTTACTGGTTTTTCTCCTTTTTTGGCCTTTGGACTCAAAGTGTAAAGGGTACAACATGTTGTAAATGCTGCTTATATAATAAAAAACATTTGTAAATGTATTTAAAGTGGGAATTTTTTCTCTTGAGAGGGAAATCAATTCCTTTGGGGAGGAAATTAGGGAAAATAATTTTGGAGATTGATGTAAACGTAGATAATTTTTATTTTGTATTCCTTAAAGTGTAATTGAGAATTCTAAGGTGTTTGAGCCAATCCCTTCGATGCTAGGAAAGGAGAATGTGAAAGATTCTTAGGTGTTGAGGGGAGATTGTGAGAGAAATTGTAATGCAATTATGAAGCTTGGATGATGTGCAAAGGCAATTAAATCTTGGCATCATTAATAAAGTGGTACTATGTTGAGAAGAAGACCTAGAGATGTAGCCCAAACATATGGGTGAACTCCGTTAACAAATTCCTTATCATCTCTCTATTCTCTCTTATTCTTTTTAGCTTTAATTCCTTCTTTGAGTTTTAGTTTTGACATTTAAGTAATTAGCTAAAGTTAATAGGTTGTGTAAAGGATTAACTGAACCAAATTCTATAATTGCAATGATTAAATAACATAACCATGCAATTCTATTTTGTGATTAGGAAAATCCATAATTAGAGTTAAGTGCAAGTTAGTTTGTAAACCTTTAATTATAGATCAAGTTTGGTACAAAGCAGTTTAATGGGAGAAATTGCAAGTGGTGGAAGTTAACTAAGTTAAAATTAAAGTGAGGAGAAGGTGCACTTGAGGAGATTAATCTAGAGATTGGGCCAAGGTGAGTTACTTAAAGACAAACCATGGAACAACCAAAAGAAGGAAAATATTTTAGTCCTAAAATATTTGAGAATTAAGAACAATTTTTCAAAGCATTCCTAGACATGAAGATGATGGTGGAAGAGTTGTACAAGAACAAAAAGAAGAAGGAGAAAGGTGAATCCTATTCAAACAATGATAAAGGTAAAGGAGTAGGAGGTGGTGGTGACCCTCCTAAACCTCCATCTCAATATTATTCATCTTCTTCATCATCTTCATCTACTTCTTATTCAAAGAAGAAACAACTTGTGCAACCTGAATCTAATACACCTTTGTTAAAGCTTGATGTTTTATTTGAATTGCCAACTTATAATGGAGAACTAGATGTAGAGAAACTTGATAATTGGATAAAGAAAATTGAATTTTGTTTCAAGATTCAAAACTTTACTGATCATATTTCCAAGATCCAATTATCCACTCTTCACCTCAGAGGCACAACCTTAATCTAGTGGGAGAGAAAAACTCAAGAAGATCTTAGTTGATATGGTAAAATTATTTCCTCTTGGTTTGAGTTTATAGCTGCACTTAAGAAACAATTTTATCTATTAGGTAACATGCAAAAAGAAGTAATGAAATGGAAATAATTAAGGCAATAGAAAGGACAAAGTGTACATGAATATACACATGAGTTTAGGAAAAGAGCTTTAATTTTGGGCATTCCATTACACACGCAAAATTTTTTGTTGGAGTATATAGGTGGATTCCATGAAAATTTGAGGAATACAATAATTATGTTCAATCCAACTATCCTTGATGAAGTTAGTGTGCAATCCATTCATCTTGAAATAGGCACAAAGAATAGTCATTACAGTTTCTTAATGGAATCCAGTAAGTAGAAAGGAAGCAAGAAAGGGAAGAAGGAAATGCAATAGACAACTTCCATGAAGAGAGAGGTAGAAAAGCCTTATTTTTCACACTACAAAAAGAAAGGGCATGAAGATTCAAAGTGTTAGAAATTGCATCCTCATCAAAAACCAAAATGGTTCAAGGATTGAAAGGGTAAGCAAAAGATTACAACTATCATGCAAGACTTCATATTAGGTTCCAATTATGAAACCAAGATAATGGTTGTGGGTACAGTAGGTATTATTCCTATTTCTAGTGCTAGTTCCCATGCTTATTCTTTAAAGTATAATGAGGTACTTGTTGAAAGTAAAAGGAATGAATTGATTCATATAAGGACTATTGTAAAATAGAGTAGAATTAATACACTCATAGATAGTGGATCGCAAGTGAACTTAATCTCTAAATGAGTTGTTAAGCAATTGGGATTGAAAACAACACCTCATACAAAGCCATATCCATTGGATTGGGTGCATGATAATGCTCAATTACATGTGTTGAGACAATATAAACTCTGATTTGCAATCACATCCAATTTTGTTGATGAGGTAGAGCTAGATTTAATTCCACTGAACATCTGTGGGATGGTTTTAGGAATTCCTTACTTGTATGATAGAAAGGCATTTTATACAAGGAACATAATAGGTATCAATTGTTTAAATATGGAATTGAATTCATCATGAAAGCTCATCACATGAAGAATGATAGATTTTTGGTAAACACATGGCATTTGAAGATGATTGTAAATGCAAGCAATGCTTTAACCCTCATGTTTGTAATAGCTAGTGATATTAAGCATGAAGATTCTAATCATGATAAGATGTCACAAAAAACATAGTGTGAGGATCAATTTCCAACACATTTAAGCCTTCATCCAAAGGTGGTAAAAGAGGGTTTGAATGATTCATTTTCTAATAATGTTCCTATTCAAGAGATCCAACATGATAATACTTTTTCTTTTGCATCAGTTTATTCAGTATTGTTGCTTTTTATTCTACTAGTTAGTTCTGTGGGGATGGTGGATGCGACAATAAATATTGATGAGTATACAATTGATTGTATCAACAATGCTATCTCATTTTTCATCTTGTTTGTGATGGGTTAGATGATTAGAAATATGGCAAGGCAGATAGATGATAATTGGGAAAGTGAGGCAAAAAAGAACTCACTTAAATTCTACATAAAAAAAGGACTTTTGGTGGTCCAAAAGCTTCTTAATTTGAAGGAATGATCTAGGAGGATCTAGAAGACCTAAAATTTTCACAATATCAGAATTTGATGAAACTATCTTCATTGGATAGAGCTCATCGACACAATCTTGACACAACTTGAATCATGTCGAAAGGAAGCTAGATGAAAAAGTTATGCTTGGTCAAAGCTCGACAAGACCAAGGATTCTAGAGATCTAAAATTGATCATCTCAAAATCAGACAGAAATGGCACCAAGTTGAAGAGCTCATTGAGACAATTCTAACATGTGAAATTTATGGCTAGTCAAAGTTGTGCAGAAAAAGGTTGACCAAGTATAGATGATGATGTCAGCATGATGACATGGCATGCATAGGTGGAAAGATGATTTAGACCAGTGGGGAGATGACATGGGGTAGAGGGTGACATGACATAGTTTGATGACATAGGCCAATCAAGTGTAAACATGTGTCAAAATATTAGCAAATAAGAAAGAGCCATGTGACCCAATGAATGAATGCCATGTGGCACCATGACAACCTCCTTCATGGCATGTTGTTCCAAAAGGTGGTTGGGGGATTCAAACCCCAATAGGTCTCTATCCTTATTTTCATGCGCTACCACTACACCACACAACTACTTTGCTATATATACAAAGCTAAATGCTATTTATACTTAAAAAAATCTAAAAAATTGAAAAATGGGGGGTTGGGTGGTTTGAACCCTCAACCTCCCAAATTCCATTAAGTGCACCCACCACTATTCCGTGCATGATTCATAGAATTATAAACAAAAAAGTTGTTATTTAAAGTGAAACAAGCTGATTTTAAAGGATTTTGGCAATGATATAAGGGGTTTGAAGCCTATATAAAGGCTTAAATAACGTGAAACCATAAAAAAAGATATTAATGGGGTTTTCAAATAAAATTGTAAAAGGGTCTCAATGAATATGAGCCATCTATTAAAATATTTATGATTTTAATTTTAGAGATTTGGGGAAATAATGTTTTTTTACCCCCATAATAGCATTTGTAAATGTATTTAAAGGGTGTATTTTTTCTCTTGAGAAGGCAATCAATTCCTTTGGGGAGGAAATTGGGCAAAGTAATTTTGGAGATTGATGTAAACACAAAGACTTTGTATTTTTTATTCCTTAAAATTCAATTGGGAATTTAAAGGTGTTTGAATTCGATCCCTTGGATGCTAGGAAAGGAGAATGCAAAAGAGTCTTAGGTGTTGAGAGGAGACTGTGAGAGAAATTGTAATACAGATCTAAAGCTTGGATGATGTACAAAGGCAATTAAAGCTTGGTGTCATTAATAAAGCGGTCCTACATTGAGAAGCAGACCCAGAGACATAGCCCAAACATATGGGTGAACTTTGTTAACAAATTCCTTTCCCTTCAAACCAAAGTGGTGGAAGTGGTATGTTGATGACACTAACATACAATTGGTCTCATGGTCATGAGAAACTTGATGAATTCTACTCACTTAAATAACACTTCCCCTTGTATTTCCATTACCAAGGAAATCAAAACTGACAACCAACTCCCTTTTCTAGATGTCCTCATCAAAAAAGTTGACAGATCTCTTTCTCGCACTATCTTTCATAAATCCACCCACATTGACCTCTACCTTCACTCATCTTCTCATCATCACCCTAGCTAAAACTCTAGAGTTATCAAAACTTTAGCTTTTAGGGCCTTCACAATTTGTGATGATGAGGACATTGACCAAGAGTTAAACCACCTTACCCAGGTTTTCTCTCTAAACAGGTATAAAAGAAAGAAAATCAATCGAGCTATCAACCAGATCAAAACTAGGTTGTCTCACTAGCCTAAGCCCTCTCTTTCTCCTTCCCCCCTTTCACCACTCTCCCCTATGTTGAAGGAATCTCCAACAAAATTGCTAAAATCCTCCTTAAAAAGGGCTTAGCTTGCACTTTCAAACCCCTCTCCATTTTAAAAAATCACCTTCCTTCCTCTAAAGACCCTCTTGTCTCTTTGCTCAACTCTAGTGTCTACAAAGTGACATGCTTGTGTGGTATCCCCTACATTGGGGAAACTGAGCACTAGATCACCACATGAATCAAGGAGCACGGTGTTAATATTCATTATGATTGGGTCACAAAAATCGGTGCTAGTTGAGCACTCATCCAAGACCAAGCATCATATTGCCTTAGAAGACACCAAAATCATGTTCAAAGAAGACAACTACTTCAAGAGAAATCTTAAAGAGGCCATTGAAATCAATAATTACCCCTCCAACCTCAACCAAGACAGGGGTTGGAATTTAAGCTTTTCTTGGAAACCTCTTTGAACAACCTTTTAGTTCCTCCTCTTGGTAGCTCTAGTTGTTCCTCTCCTTAATTATCTCTCTCTCATTCCCTTCCCCCCCTTCCTTTTTCTCTTCTTGGGCAGCTTGTTGGTCATATTTGTCTCCTTCGTTCCTGGTCAGCTCATTTCCCCCTCCCCCCTCACTTTGGGTTTCCTTCATTCCTTCCTTGTTGTTTTTCCTTTCCTTATTGGGGTTCCCCTTCTTTGCTTCTTATTTTTTTTCCTTTTCCCTTAGCTTATCTGTTTGTAGTTGGTTCTCCTTGCTGTTCTCCTAAATATTATGTTTGGCTTATATGTTTTTTAAAATTTTGTTCCCTTTTGTTTAGATTTCTATTTTTTGATTTTTTGATTTTATTGGTCTTTCTTCTTTATAAGTTTGTTTTTGTTTTCTTTTCATTCAAGTCTTTTATTAGGTTTTTTCTTTTATTTGTACTTTTATATTTGATCCTATATTAAGTTTTTAGCTTGGATATTATGTATTAAATTGGATGCAATATTCTTATTTTGCAATTCTATTCTTTCCTTAATTTCATTATTTCTTTGTTTCTTGTATTCATTTTATATCTTTAGGTTTTATTGATTTATATTTTTAATTATTTTATAATTTTCTTTATTTTTATAGGTCTTTGTTTTAATTTTTTCTTCTATACCAAATATTTTATTCAATTTATTAGTCATTATTTTGTTAATAATTAATTTTATTTTGATTTTATTATATTATGATAATTATTTTTTATTTTAATTTTGTTAGTGTCTCTTTATATAAGGTTTTTTTCTTAATTTCATTATTTCTTTGTTTCTTGTAAGGTTTCTTAATTTCATTAATTTTATTTTATTTTTAATCATCTTTATTCTTTCCTTATTTTCATTATTTTTTTTGTTTCTTGTATTCATTTTAATTCTTTAGGTTTCTTTATTTCATTTTATATCTCTAGGCTTCTTGTAATCATTTTATATCTTTTGGTTGCTTTCTTAATTTCATTTTTTTTTTAAATTTTTAATCATTTTTGTTCTTTCCTAGTAATTTCATTATTTCTTTGTTTCTTGTATTGACCCTCTCTTTATTTCATTTTAAGGTTGCTTAATTTCATTAATTTTATTTTATTCTTAATCATTTTATTATTTTAAGGTGGTTTTATTTTAGTCTATTCTTTTTTGCATTTACATAAAATTATTTAATTATTTTAGGTTTCATGTTTATTATTTTTTATCACTTTTTTACGTCAACTCAAGTTTTTTCCCTTTAGTCCTCTCACCCCCTCGCCTATTTATTACTCCTAGTTTGCTATTCTTTTTATCTTTCTACTCTCTTGTTGCATGATTATTCCTAATGATGGATCATGGAGTTTGATCCAAAATGTTGATTCAAAAAACTCAAATAGTTTCAATCCAGAAATTTGAACAAACCATTATCATGGACTATGGAAACTTGATGATGTTAAAAAATTCCTTATCGTCTCTCTATTCTCTCTTATTATTTTCAACTTTAATTCCTTCTTTGAGTATTAATTACAACATTTAAGTAATTAGTTAAAGTTAATAGGTTGTGTAAAGGATTAATTGAACCAAATTTTGTAATTTCAATGATTAAAGAACATAACCACACATTTTTGTTTTGCGATCGGGAAAATTTGTAATTAGAGTTAAGTGCAAGTTAGTTTGTAAACCTTAATTATAGATCAATTCTTGAATATCACATTTCTAAATTGGAGGGTAACAAGTGAAAAAACAAGTTAGCTATAGAAAGTGAGCTAGATTAAATCTATACACCCGAAGTAAAAAAATATATAAAATAAAGATTTTCATGGGGAATGCAGAAACATGTTAACAAAATAACATTTGACCATATAAATATAAGTGGTGAGATGAGGTTAGAAATAATGTTTGGAGGAGCTTAATGGGAAATAACATGGAAGACATGCCTAATTATTTTTCATTCAAAGTTAGATTGACAAGAATGCATGAAATATATTAGTATGTTAAGAAGCATAACTATATAAAGATATAAAGGGTCCTAATGAAGAAAATGCAATAAAAATTATTTGACATAAATTTAATGGTTATTTACATTTCAAACCTTTAGACTCAGTGGTAGGTAGTAATGGTGTGAACTAACATATATCTAAAACTTTAGAAGCAAACATAGACAAGATTTATGTATATGTGTATGTATGCATGCATGCATGCATTATGATAGAAACAAGAGAAACTAGAAAATAAATATTTCATATCTAGATTTATATATATGTTGAGATATATCAATCTTAAATTGCATATATTTTAATTAATAATATTTTGAAACTAACATCTCTCAACATCTTCTAATTACATATCTATTTAAAATATTTATACTAATTTATTATTTCGATATTTTCAAACATAAATTTATGAGTAATAAACATTAATTTAAATGACCCACTGTGTTATTTTTCCTTCTAAGACTTAATTTCATAAATGTTAGTGTGAATGGGGATATTTCCTAACTAGTTATTGTTAGAATTGTCAAACAACAAACAAAACACCTTCCACACAAGATATCTACAAACAAATATATGCAAGTATCTTCAACAAGAAAAAAGCTACAGAAGAGAGAAACATTTCAACAAGATATGAAATCTATAAATATTCTCCCATTAATAATTACAATGAGATCAATCCTTATAAAAGGAGATCAAGAAACCCTAAAGTGAAACCCTAGTGTGCACATTTAATAATTAATAAATAATTAATTATTAATGTGCCTAAGTTTAGCTTAAGTAACTAAAGTGATAAGTGACTTAATTAATTAACCAATATGATTAAATTAATTAAGTGAAATAACTTATTACTCTAACACCCCCTTAAGATGAACATAGGAAGTAGCTAAAACACTAAGGAAAAGATGCATGAAAGCAAAGATGGGTCCCAACAAACAAGGCCAAGTAAGGTACCCATGTACAAACAAAAGATCTCTATAAAGCGGAGAAATAGAGAAAATCTCATGGGAAAAAACTCTACTCCAAGAAGAGATCAAAGGCGATTGAAGGATTGAAAAGCCTCCAAATCAAGGAAATGTCCTGAAAATGAAGAACATGTAGAACACCATAGAAGCATGAAGAAGTTGCAAACTCTATCGAAAGATGACTGCTATGGTGTCGAAGAACCTCCTCTAAAGATAGGATGATTAGGATCAAGAAGACAACAATCTGCATGAGTGCCCCTAATGACACTACTCAAATCAGATGGAAAACATAGGAAAACACTTGGAACTCTAAGATATAGATGGTAAAGGTACCAAAAAATTTGAAGAAATTTGATCAACTGAGGAAATGGAAGGTCACCTCTAGAAACAGGAATGCAAGAGTGTCCATATGGTAAGTGATACATCTCACTGAAATGCATGGGTAACTAGCTGTTGCATTTACCTAGTACATAAGAACAAATACTATATACATAGATCACTCCAACGAAACCAAGGAAGCATTAACACCGATAGTAGAAAACCCCCATAATGCTGAAAAAGGGAGAGGTGTGATAGGTACACTAAAGTTGAATGCTAGAAAGTAGTGCATGAAGAGGAACCAAGAGCATCTAAAGGTGTAGACATGAAAGTACAAATTGATAGAAAAGATGTGAAAACAAAAGTCACATACACATGAGAAAGGTATGAAGGAAAAAAAAATGGAAAACATCAACCCCCATGACACTTTATATCATAGTGTGAGTACAACAAGGCACAAAGTGATGTGCAAGAATTCCCAAAAAAAATGTACAATAATGTGGCACTTTATCTTAGTGCATTTACATATAAGAAATTGCTTACAAATGATGTCTACAATATCCAAATAGGACAAAAGCTAGAAATACAGCTAGAACAACCAACAACGAGGCATCCCACACAAACAAAAAGTTTCAAGGAGCTAAAGAGTCTAAGTAATCCACTAGAGTGTGAAAACATAAAAATATAAATAAAATGTACCTCAAGAAGAATCTGGAAAAAATGCATGGTTGGAACTAAAGAGCTCTGAAAGACGGTTCCAATGCTATTGAGATTGAAAAAAATAGAGAAATTGGTCAAAAGTTATGAGCTCGGGACTAAAATAGCTCATTTGAAATCAACAGGCTGTAGAATGTACTAGCAAAAAAATAAAGTGATGAGACCCACACCACTGGAAAATTGACAAAACCAGCTTTTTGACGATTTCTCGTTTGCCAAAAAATAATATCGTATGTTGAGTTACGACCTTTGGAAGAAAACTACTCCAAAGGGGGAAAAAAACTAGTGCAACATTAAATTTGATGGCTAGAAAACCATCACAACAAAACTCCAGGCTTAAATTTGATGGCCAAATGGCTGTTGCTGCAAAAGCACAAGTGGACTTATTAAAAAAAATGTTTTCTTTTTTTTTAAACAATAAAAAAACATATTTACAAAAAAAAATTTATTCAAAAAATGAAAAAAAATAATGGAGTGGGCGGTGAGGCGTGGGCTCACCCCCATGGCTCCCCATAGGGGCAGGTACTCTTGCGTAGCCTTGCAGAGGTACCAACCTGTGCAGGGCACTTTGTACCTTTAATTTTTTTAAAAACAAAAAAGCTTTTTGATATTTAAAAAAAAATTTAAAGCTCTTTAAAAATTAAAAAAAATTACAATTTAAAAAACTAGAAAAAATAATTTTATTTTATTTGACAATTTTTTTACCTCGATTTGTGTGCATGGTCATACGGGCAATTTTTTTTTACCTCAGAGGTCAACTACTAAAACTTTGAAAAATTATACATGGAAATAGGGGTTTTTGGGCCTTTTGAGCACAATGGTGAGGTCTATTTGGGCTCAAAATTCTCTAAAAAATAAGCACCCTCTGGATCTGGAAAAAACCCCTTTCTTCAAACCCTCATAGATCTAACAAATGAAAGCCAAATTTGATGAAGAAAATGTCGATCCTCTCTATTCCGGAAGCTTTAGATTCAATGGAGAGGTTTGATTTGACCCTGGATGCACTAAAAAAATGCCCACCTCCAAAATTTGCAAAAAAAACAAAGAGGATTAAAATCTAAAGCTTGCAACCCTTGTTGAAGAAGAAAACCTCATAAATCAAGAAGGGGTTTGCTAAATCCACGCTATGATACCATGTTAGAATTGTGAAACAAGCACAAAACCATGAGCCACAAGATCAAACAACAAACAAAACACCTTCCACGCAAGAGATTTGCAAACAAATATATGCAATTATCTTCAACAAGAAAAAGCTACAAAAGAGACAAAACTTTCAACAAGATATGAAAGCTATAAATATTCTCCCATTAATAATTACACTGAGATCAATCCTTATAAAAGGAGATCAAGAAACCCGAAAGTGAAACCCTAGTGTGCACATTTAATAATTAATAAATAATTAATTATTAATGTGCCTAAGTTTAGCTTAAGTAACTAAAGTGATAAGTGACTTAATTAATTAACCAATATGATTAAATTAATTAAGTGAAATAACTTATTAATCTAATAGTTATTAGTGAGGACCTATTCACATCATTAATAAGTTTACTTAGGAGTTAGTTTCCTAGGTGGCATTCGAGAACCTTGTATTTAATGGGACCATATCTCATTAATAGGCATGTAGTTATCTATGCATTTAATATTTCTCTCATGTGTTTATAATTATGCATTAGTTATTTAATGATTGTAACCAAGGTCATTATGAAACTACCTCTCACCTTGCCTATATAATCAAGGAAAGCTTGTAAATTTGTAAATCATTCTAGATCAAATTCATCATAGATCATCATTTGATCAAGTTCTCTTCTTTCTCTTGTTGTAACACTTCTTTATTTGTGTGGATGGTTTTCTCCTTGGTGATCCATTGAAGTGTGTACATGTAAAGACAACAATTAATTCTAACTGAAACACCACTATATTTTTTTGTGTTCAAGTGTTCATTCACAAGTATGTACTCAGGAACTTCTATTTATATGAGATAGGTATATCATCAATTCATATGGAACAAGAATTCACTTCATCTATTCATATGGAATAGTAATACATCTATTCATATAATTGGAATAGGCATCTACCTAAATGAGGTAGGAATCTATCATACGATAGGTATGTGCTATGGCTAGAGTCTTGGACTCATCGAGGTCATTCGGATCTTGAGTCGCTTCCTAGATGACCACACTCCCTTTTGAAAGTGTATTGATGTTTCCATCCTCAAGGGTATGTAAGTTATAATTATTGGCTTGAAACTCACCTCAAAATTTAGCCTAAGAGCCTCGGGGAATCAAGCAATCGATGTAGGATTCTTCCAAGTATAGTTGTATATATTTTAGATGATTATCTCTTATAACTGGTTATGTGATCTCTCTAACCCTAAACCCCGTTCCCAAATGCCTGAGTACTAGGAGCATCCTTCATTTCCCAAACTACCTACATGCCTTGCTTCCAAATGGGATCAAGGGGTAAAATATGTAATTCTGCTTTCTAGACTATGTTTAAGTGAACTGTTATAAAGCGGGTGCACAACTCTTTCTAGGGTTTTTGTTTCCCCTAGACAGTTCCTTTGCGATTGCTACCCATGATGGGAAGAATGGATAATAAATGATCATCTTGACCATTTATTGTTTAACTAATAACATTCATCTAACCCTACTCCCTAATGATGTTCATCTCCCTTGACCCTTTTAAATGAAAATTTCTTAATAAATTATCCACATGATTATATCTTCGAGTTAGAATTACATTTGTACCATAGAAAATTCCTAAGTTTTAGTTTTCTAGGTAGTCACTAGCGGATTTGATTCATTTTCGTTTTATCTTTTTAGATTATCGATGCAAAGGGGATTTCTCTTCCTTTGGATTTTAATCAACCCATGTTCCTTATTTCTCCCCAATGATTTATAGGGATGATGCCACCGAAAAATTATTGTAGCTATGTTAGGCTATAGATGCAGTAGCTCAAGTGTGACAATATTACCCATAAATGTGATCCAAAGGCACCATTAATACCGAACACTGCTAGTTTAGTTTTCCTTATTTGATTAGTTTTTCAACCATACTTAAATTTTAATAAGGAAAAATAAAACACATAATGCATGGTAATTTTTAACAACATTCATTAGGAATTAAATAAAATGATGATTAAATAAATCAACAAGCATGGGTCAATAATTTATAATAAGCTCCAATCTTAGTAATTTAAATGTCATAGACTTTTAAAGAATTATTTAACCATTTGATTAGTAACTAAACCATATCCACTCATAAAAGAAATCCCCATGCAATGTAATTAAGTGAGTACTTAAATTAAATACATGCATTATTTCAAGATATTTCATGTCATATATTGTTCCCTACTTCCATTATCAAATACATACAAGAAATCACTTTTTCCTAGAGTTAAATATCTTCAAGAATTGTTGCAAGGATTATTGTCCTACTTTTCAACTCATTTCTATATCGTCTAGATAGTTTATGTAGCATCTAAAAATTTCAATGTAATGTAGTAACTATTCATCACTAATTGGGGTTATCCAATTGAGTTCTTATGTTTTCTTTACCTTATAGAAGTTTACCTCTAGGTAAGAAGGGGTTTCATTTTCTCTATATTTGAATTTGAAGAGCCTAGACCAAACTATAATAAAAAGAGAGCTTGAATGCTTCAATATAGCCAATCACAGAGTAATATTAATAAATGTTTAGGAAATTTTTTTTTTATCTATTTATTTGATTTATTTTATTTGTCTAGGGTTTGACTAGTTATAGTTAGGAGAATATTCTTGATATTATTACATGGTTTTTGGACTAGTGATATATTTAAATTGCAAATTTCTAATCACACTAGATAGAAATTACACACGTCCCAATGTTTTGGTAAGACTTCATATATACCAAATTGACATACAATTATTATGAAATAAAAGTTAAGGGATGGGTATTAATATCTTAGATCAATGCCTATTATTATGCACCAAATCAAAAATCAAGTGGAAAAGTAACATAGACCATTCATTCATCTAACATATTTGAGTAACCAAATTTACATGGTCTTGTCTTACAACACATAGGACATTAAATACCACTTAACCCAAGATATTTGAATTCTACTTAGTAGTCTTTTGTATATATTTCTAACTTCATATGTTAAGGTATTTAGAGGTTTCTTGTTAAGCTAAATCCATAACAAATTTCTTTCACCAACTATCATGACATTAAAAACAATACAAAAAAATGTATCCAAAAATATATACATTTATATATATCCCTAAGAAATAAATGAGGCAATAGAGACAATTGGATTCATTCAAATAAAAGCATGTTTTACGCTAATTTTGTTTTTAAAAGGAATTTTTTTTTTAGTTGATAAATATATATTTGACACAAAATAGAAATGCTTTCTATTTATTAAGAATGGAGTCTATTACAATTTTCGTGGTTCTTCGAATTAGCCCTTTGAACAAATTGCACTTATGGAAGAGTGACAATTTTTAACGCACATGGACAATCACTATATTTATAATATTTATTTGTAGCATTTAGCACATTCTCCACTGACATTTAGAATATAACAAGGGTATATAAATAAGCGTGGAAATGAATGAAATAGTAAAGAGAGCTATAATGTTCTTAGTTAACCAAAATAAAATTGGGCACCTACTACTAGGCTCTCCTTGTGTTATATGGAAAAATAGTTTAAAATGTAACCCCATCAAGGTCAACTATTTATCATTGAAATTGAAATTTAAACAGATAAGTAACACTGAGTGTGCAATCGATATCCATGCTCTCAGAGTAGTATTACAATAGTTAAAATTTTCTAAATAAGAAAAATCATAGCAAGTGGTAGAATATCCTTTGTTCTTTTTAGCAAGGTGATAGGCAATAACCATAGAATTACTAGTTAAATTGGAAACTGTTCTTAAATGCAGTGTTCCTCTTGCATATCTATTTTACTTCGCTTATCCTAGATAAGTTGTATATTCTCCATCTAATATGGTATGCATAAATTTACAAGGAGGGCTTAACATTTTGTAACTACTTGCTGTGTATGTATACATGATGGGAAGACAATGAAGTATCACATATGCAACAATCAAAGTAAATGGTGAGTTACCTACCTGAAGACATTTTTCTTTCAAGAGGCGGTGCGATGAATGAGTTGCCTAAGTTGGTCCTTGACTCTAAAATGCTTTTAATCCTCTGGAACTTACTTCTACAAACAATCTCCAATCCCATATGATGCAGAAGACAAAATACTGACTAGAGCACCCAAACACAGTCTCATCCCCTTGATTTTATACACAAGATTGC
Organism: Sequoia sempervirens; assembly: GCA_007258455.2. Lineage (NCBI taxonomy): Eukaryota > Viridiplantae > Streptophyta > Pinopsida > Cupressales > Cupressaceae > Sequoia > Sequoia sempervirens. Next base: position 477,286,951 of record VDFB02058242.1, read on the forward strand.
ATTAATTTTTTGGCAAACTGTACTAGGAGGTAGTTTCAAAATTTATCTTTGCAGTTGAACCTTGTTCCATGTGAATAGCATGGAATGAGTGGAGTTGACATTGGGCAGCTCATGGACAACACATTGCAGCTTGGTCGACTGGTTTTGCCAAAATTTTCAATTAATACTCAATACTTCAATCTAGTTGTTAGAGACTTTGGAGATGTAGTAATTTATGATCATTAATTTATGAGCATGCACCTACCTATAAGTTAAATAACATGTGAAATAACGTTGGAGTAAGAGGAGTCTTAATCAAGCATTTCACTCATATAAATAATTAGATTAAAAATGTAGTTCACATAGCAGAAAAGGTTGTGACATCCTCCCCCGCTTAGTTGTGCATTGTCTCGATGCACTTATAAGTTTTTAAGAGTAAGGAGATAGTGTCCAAAAGTTATTTTAAAACAAGAAAAGAAATATAGTATCTATTTAGTGCTTAAAACAAGAAGGGAAATGATTGTTGTAAATCAATTGTATCTTCCAAGGTAGCATTGTCCTCATCATATTGATCCCAATGTACTTTACTTTGGTCAACCACCCTGTTGTGCAATTGGTACTAGTGCCTCTCCAATATTTGATTTGGCTCTATTGTTATTTTCCTAGGATCTTGGACTTGTAATGCCTTCCAATTCAAAACATGTTTCTCATTAGGTACATACTTCTTAAGAAGCGATATATGGAAAACATCATGGATACGACTTAGCTGGGGAGGTAGGGCCAATCTGTAGGCAACCAGGTTTATAATATTTTCTATGATTTCAAAGGGTCCCACATAATGGGGTGCCAACTTTGACTTCTTACCAAAATTTATAGAACTTTTGTATGGCCTAACTCTTAAGAAAACTTTTTCTCCCACTACAAATTCCCTTTGTGTTCTGTTCTTCTCTGCATAACTCTTTTGTCTATTTGTTGCTTCCTTTAACCTTTGTCTAATTGACTTGATTTTATTTTCCACTTCCTTCAACATATCTGGTCCAATTATTACTCTATCCTCAAGATTATCCCAACTCAAAGGGGTTCAACAAGCCCTTACATAAAGTGCTTCAAATGGAGCCATCCCTAGGGAGGCTTGAAAAGAGTTGTACACAAATTCTACTAGTGGAAGATATTTTTCCCACTTAGATTGTTGGTCCATACAGTACATTCATAGAAGGTCTTCCACAATTTGATTTGTTCTTTTATTTTTACCATTTGTTTTAGAGTGATATGTTGTACTAAAATTTAATTGTGTTCCCAAAGTTGATTGAAGAGTTGTCCAAAACCTTGAAGTGAACCTTGCATCCCTATCATATATGATCTTGTTTGGAACTCCATGTAATCTAAAAATTTCCTTCACAAAACACTTAGCCAATGTTGGAGCATCATATGCTATATTTCCCACTATGAAGTGAACAACCTTGGTAAGTTTGTCAATTACCCCCATTATTGTGTTATGTCTATAAGGTGTTGTAGGAAATCCCTATATAAAATCCATACTAATGACCTACCACTTATGATGTGGTATATCATGGGGGTACAATAGTCCTATTGGGTGGCAATGTTTTGCCTTCACTCTTTGACACTTAAGACATTTAGATACATATAGTACTATGTATTTTTTCATTCCTTGCCAAAAATACAAATTCTTAAGATCTGAATAGAGTTTTTTTGCCCCAAGATGTCCTGAATAAGGGGTATTATGGGCTTCACTTAAAACCAACTCTCTTGAATCTTTAGAGTTTGGAACATATATCCTATTGTTGTATCGAAGCAACTTATCACCATCTAGATAATACCCTTTATTCTAGGATCAGTTGGATCACTTTCTAAGGTTGATCTGACCTACTTATACCATGAGTCTTCTTTTTTCTCATTTAGCACCTTTTCTCTAAAAGTGGTTTTGAATATTGCAATATTCATCAAGTGCCTCCTTCTTAGTGCACCTGCAACCCTATTTTCTTTTCCCTTAATATATTCTATCTCAAAATCATATCCACTTAGAAATTCCAACCATCTTCTTTGTTTAGAGTTCAAGTGAGGTTGCGTGAATATGTACTTGAGTCCTTGATAGTTAGTTTTTAACTCAAATGGTTTTCCTAAGAGAAAATGTCTCCATTTTCTAAGAGAATGTACAATTGTTGCTAGCTCCAAATCACGAGGTGCATAGTTTACTTCATGATTTTTCAATTTTCTTGATTCATAAGCTACCACACCTTCATCTTGGATGAGAACTCCACCTAGACCTTCAATGGATGCATCTGTCACAACTATGAAATGTCCATTTGGTTATGGAACCTTTAAGATAGGTGCAGTGGTTAATTTTTCCTTCAAAATTTGAATTGCCTTATCACACTGTTCAGTCCACAATAATTTCTTACCTTTCCTTTGCAATGAAGTGATTGGATTTTCAATTTTTGAGAATCCTTCTATGAATCTCCTATAATATCTTGTAAGTCCTATAAAAATTCTTACCTCCGACACATTTGTGGGAATTGGCCATTCCTCTATGGCTTTTATCTTATTTGGATCCACTACAATACCATCTTTTGAAATGATGTGACCTAAGTAATGCATTTTATTTTTAAAGAATGCACATTTTGATAGTTTCCTATATAGTTTATGTTCTCTCAACCTTTGC
>VDFB02058242.1:477289709-477351585 GCA_007258455.2 Sequoia sempervirens
AGCAATCTAGAGATCTTCTATATTGGAGAGTCAAATTCAACCGCCTTGATCAGGAAGAGATCTTGTGGAGACCTTACCAACTAATACCATAGTGGTCAGATGAGACTTTACATTTGAGGAGGATGCAGAGGGGTAGATTTCTTCAAGGAAGACATGATTACATAGTATGACCATTCTACTATGATCGTGTCATGTGACAGTTTGGTCAAATTTAGGTAGCGCCAATAGCACAACCCTTTTACAAGAAATCAATGCAGAATACCCGAAGGCCAAGAGACAATAGACAATTCACCTCTGATGATGTCATCTCCAGTGACTTTGATGATGATGACAATGACATAACCCCAGTCTCTAACGCTGATGATGTCAGTACTACAGACACATATGAGGAGTGGTGGATAGTAGCACAACCAGCTCCAGTGTTCCCTATGGATTAGCCAATAAGCTATGCAAGACCACTCCCAGATCAAAGGGACGAGGAGGAGGATATAGCTTAGGATACAAGACTTAGGGTTGTTGACCTATTCGCAGATGAGATAGATGATAACTATGATGAGGTAGCAGACCTTGATTATGAGGGAGAGGAGGAGGTCGAGGAGGAGGAGGAGGATCCAATGAGTGAGGGTAGCAACATGGTAGACGAGGGTCTAATTGCCCATGAGTGGGGAGATCCATCTCCCATTCATGTTACCAGATCACAATCAGCAGTTGTAGCACGCATCAACACCCATAATCATGGAGAGGCTAGCACATCTTCCATGCCTCCTGCATAGGACAAGGCTTAGCCGACTGGAGACCTAGGTTATGACATTTTATTTATGATTATGCTTTAATGATTATGATTTATATATATATATATATATATATATCATGATTTGCACTAATTAGCTTTATAATTTCTATCTTGCAAGTGTCGTGAGAGATTTATAGGACCTCTACCAATAGGTTGCTACAGAGATAGCTCCCCCCATTCTCAGAGATGAGGCTACAAACTACATTCCCACACCCATCGTGGAGCGGGATCAAGAGTTGTTCAAGTCATATGTTAGACTGATGGCAACGTATGAAGGCACTACTAGGTGTGCAAACCAAGCCAAGGCTGCCTATGAGGATATCCAATCATCTCAAGGTTCAACAGAGGTTGAGAGACTCCATGCAGAGGTAGCCAAACTACAAGAAGAGAGAGACTGCCTAGCAGAAGAGCACCAGGAGGCCATTGGAAGAGCACATGGTCTATAGTATGCTTTGGATGCTCTTGTCAATTCACAATCATGATCATGATCACATACCATCGTCTTTCAATGGACTATCTCTAGAAAGATGTGATCACCAAATCCTGAGGGATCCAACAGTCACAAACCACATTAGCATTGTATATATTGATGATATGTACTTGAAACTTTGGGATGTATATAAATGATCATTTGATGTTTGATTATTTATGTTTATGTGTTTAATGTTAAAGGGAAATGTGATTTATCAAAAAATCTTTGTAAGACTATTTAATAAATGTCTCCATGATTTAACATGTTTTATTAGATCTAATTAAAACTATTCCAGTTTCTCTTAGATGTGACATTGTGATTAAGTATGTTATACTAAATTAAATGTACCTATGATCTAATTAAAGAACATTAAATGCATGTAAGGATCTAATCTAACATAACACACAAGATGAAATTAAATAGCATGAAACCTAAAGTAACCACCTCAAAGTTAATTTAAATAATTATTTAGTATTCAAGACACACAAATAATTGTTTGTCAAGAATGAAGCAATGCAAGAGCATATAGAATGTAGTCTACTAACTCTAACATCATTTCTTTATCATCCACAATATTCAAGAAGATTAGACATAATACTGATGCAAATGCATGACATTTATAGGTTCTTTAAGAGGCATGACATCTATTTCTATTAACGTATATGCTCCATATCCATAATTTTCATCAATTATATAAGGTCCTAACCAATTAGGGCTGAATTTTCCCTTTTTCGTTGGGATAGTATTGACATTACACTGATTCCCGCAGAACACTAAATCACCTTTATTAAATGAACAAGGTATGACGTTTTCATTGTAACTATGCTACATTCTTTTAGAGTAAGCTTGAAGGTGCTCAAGAGCGTTAATATGTTGTTTGTCAAGCATTTCAAGCTAATGCAAATGTTGTTCCTTATAATTATTGTCATCAATAATTCCTTGAAGAGCGATTCTTAATGAAGGAATATATAACTCCAAGGGAATTATTGCCTCAGTTTTGTAGATAAGTTTATAAGTGGTATTCCTAGTTGATGCCCTCACATTCGTATGATAGGCCCATAACACATGTTAGTTGTGTGTGTTAATCTTTATTGTGTTTTCTTACTATTTTCCTTAAGATTTGCTCGAGGGTTTTATTAGCTAATTCAACTTGACCATTAGATTGTGGTTAGTAGGGTGTTGAAAAGAAATGTTGTATGTTAAACATTTCTAAGAACTTCTTCACATCCTTATTCTTAAATGGTGTCCCATTGTCTGAAACTAAAGCAGAAGGAAGTCCAAAGCGAGTAATAATGTGTTCCAATATGAATGACATATTACATCGGTATTTATTGAACAAAGGGGAATCACTTCCAACCATTTCATGAAGTAATCTGTTGCAGTAATTATAAATGTATGCCCGGTGGAGGAAGGAGGTGAAATTTTTGCAATGATATCTAGGCCCCACACTGAGAAAGGCCAAATAGAAACTTGTGCACGAAGCTCAGAAGCAGGAGTGTGAATCAATCTGCTATAATCTTGACATTTGTGACATTTCTTAACATATGCAAAGCAATCATGTTTCATATTCCTCTAATAGTATCCTATACAAACTAACTTTTGAATCAACAATCTTCCTCCAAAATGTCCCCCACAAGCACCTGTATGGGCTTCCTCAAGTGTTATGGAGATTTCAAACTGTTTAAGGCATCTAAGTAGGAGACCGTCGAAGGACCTCTGATACAACACATCGGAAAGGATTATATATTTAGATGCAATTTTTTGAACGTGGGCTCTAGTATTCTTATTTGTCAGCTTAGGAAAGGTACCCTTTTTTAAATAATTAAATATCGATGCATACCATTCACTAGAGCTTACCATGGTGATTGCTAATACTTCATTTTCTTTAGAATCAATCAACAGTTTCATAATTTTATAAACAACAAATGTGAAATATTTTTAAGGATCTTGAGCAGATATCAGAGAAGCCACACTCGCCATTGCATCCACATGTTGATTATCTTTTTGTGGGATGTTTTCAATGGTAAACGAATCAAACTTCTCTAGAAAATTAATTGTGAGATCCTTATATTTTGATAGTTTGTCATGCTTCACTTGATATGCTCTATTTATTTTTTTAATGACTAATTGTGAATCACCAAATATTTTAATGTCTCGGGCTCCAAGAGTTAAAGCGATGTGTAATCCAACAAATAATGCTTCATACTCTATGTTATTGTTCATGCATAGGAAATTTAATTGATATGATAAGGGAATAGGTTTTCCTCCAAGTGGAGCTATTATAACTCCTGCATCAGAGCCTATTCTTCACTTAGATCCATCAAAATATAATTCCCATATATTTTCATGTCCCTGGATAGTCAACACACTCTCATCAAGAAATGATTTTACATTAGGTAATGCTAAGGGAGAAGGAGTGTCAACTAACTGGTAAGTCAAGGCTTGCCCTTTAATTATTTTTTGTGAAACAAACTTAAGGTCAAATTCAGTCAACAACATAACCCATTTAGCTAAGCATCCTAATAAATCTATTTTAGCAAATAGATGTTTTAAAGGATCGAACTTCGTTATCACATGTATTTCAACATTCAGTAAATAATGTTGCAACTTACTAGTAGCGAATATAAGATCCAAACATTGTTTCTCTATCATTCTATATCGTGTCTCATATTTTCATCTTGTTAAGCTAATAATGCTCCGAGAGCATGGGTTGATGCTACTATATACAAGATGAATGGTTTATATTGCATAGCGGGTTGCAAAATAGGAGTAGCAAGGTAATATTTCAAACTCTCAAAAGCTTGTTTACAATCCTTATTCCAATTAAACTGAACTTCTTTCTTAAGGAGATAAATGGTAATGTTTGATCTGCTAATTATGCTATGAAACGTTGGATAGCCTAAATTATTCCTTTTAAAGTGTGTAGTTGAGAAATGTTTCTAGGAGGTGGCATGTGAACTATAGCATCAATTTTCTTCATGTCCACCTCAATGCCTCTGTGAGTATGATAAAACCTAAAAAATTCCACTATCTACACCAAAGACACTTTTTTTGGATTCAATCTCATGTTATATTTTCACATTCGCTCAAAGATATTTCAAAGGATATTCACATTATCTTGTTGAGTTAAGGATTTTACTAAAATATCATCAACATAATCTTCCAAAATATTATGTATGTAATCATGAAGTATCAATGTCATAGCTCGTTGATATGTTGTACCCACATTCTTCAATCCAAAAGGCATCATGACCCAAAAAAAAATTCCCCAAGTTGTTGTAAATATTATTTTGTATTGATCTTGAGGGTTAATAAAGATTTGATTATATCCAAAAAATCCATCGATGAATGACAACAAAGCATGTCTTGTAGTCAATTCTACTATGATTTCAATATTAGGAATGGTAAAGTCATCTTTTAAAGATGATTTATTTAAATCTCGAAAGTCTGTACACATCCTAATATGATTGTCCAATTTCGTGACTGCAACAATGTTTGAGATCTAAAGTGAATAATCTATAGGATGTATAAAACCAACTTCAAGAAGCTTCTCAATCTCAACCTTAACCAACAAGGCTATCTTAGGGTTCATCTTTTGAATCTTTTGTCTAACAGGTTTAGCATTCTTAGCGAGGAATATCTTGTGTGTTACAACCTTAGGGTCAATTCCTGGCATATCTGAATAAGTCCAAGCAAATTTTTTGGGAAATTCATGAAGTAAAGTTGCATGGTCCTCTTTTTCTTCATCATCAAGGCACTTTCCTATCTTAATCACTTTTTCTTCATTGTTAATACCCATCAGTATGTTCATGGTATCTCCTAAAGGAAGTGCATTTTGTTTCAGGAATTCAGGGTTGTATTCTTCATTGTTTTTGTCACTCTCATTACTTCCCTCTTCTCCATTTTTTTGCTTGGTACTAATCATAGCACATGTAACCTATTTATTTTTGGTGCGGGGGCATCCAAGCTCCTTAAGGGTTGGTTGAAGATTCAGGCGAATGCAGGGGTCATGAAGACCTGTCAAGCACCTCAAAGCATCAACTATAACATCTTGAAGCCTATAATGGCTTTTGAAATGGATAAAATTATTAAAGGAGTCAAAAGTCCTAAGGGTCCTAATAAGGACCTTAGGACCAAAAAGCATTGTAAGTGGACCAATAGTGTCCTAAGGGTGTATATAGGTATATAATTCTTTTATTATGTCAATTAAGGTTAGATATTAAAGATTAGATGGTTTTTAGTTAGTGCAAGTCAATAAATTGCAAGTTGGAAAATTCAAATTTTAAAAATCCAACTTTGGGCAGGAAAGTAACTTTTAGGAGTTTAAGCAATAATTATGTAATCAAATCAATCCAAAATGGTTTGAACAGTTGGGGAATGGGTCTATAACCTTAGAGGAATCATTTGTACAAAGGTTTGGTTGATATTGCAAGTATTGTACGAACTACTACAGAAAATCAATAAAAACTCAATCTTTTTGCATTTTCTTGAGTTTTCTTGATGAATCTCTTATTCCTTTTGGTGTCATGATCCATTGGATGTATTGAGGGCTTTATTTCACATGCATTTAACCTTTTTAATGACTTGATAAACATTAGGAATTATTTTCTTATATAATATATCTGACTATCTCAAGGAAAATTTTGATTTTTCATTGATTTTGAGTCTTCATGAATAAATGATCCATTTCATGGGAGAGTGTGACTAAAACTTGTGAAATGGATCATATATAACTTTTATTATACATATCTAGCAAGTTAATGTGTAGGAAAGAGGAGTATTAAGGTGTACATTGAATTTTCACAATGCAAAATGAATGAAAATGGAGGCTAAGGTATAGCAGTGGGAGTTCTGCCTGAACAAGGGGCATGTTTTTGAGTTGGGATTGATTAAATATGTTGACCTAATGGTGTAAAGTCAAAGAAATGGTTATGGAAGTGTTGGGGAGGCTAGATTTCAAGAAGCCCTAGATTTGGAACAATTTATTGAGGGTTTTATGTTTAGGAGTATTAAATGTGTCATAGAATCCTAAAAAATTGAAAATCCTTAGTTTGGAAACATTTTAAGACACTGTTGAAAGTATCATAGTTAGGGGATAAGAATGGAATAGGGTTGCTTTGAAAAAGAGGGCTAATTAGACCTTAAATTTGAGGAAACAATAGATTTTGGTAGGTCTGATCCAAAACAAGTGCCATAAATATTTTAGTATGCTATGTAGCATCACAAAATACATCTTAATTAGTCATCTATTTGGGGATTAATTTGGGGAAGTTGAGTGAAAAGTCAAAAAAATAGTCGTTGGAGGCCTAGTTGGGCTAGGAGCCTAGTCAAGGTGAAAAAAGAGGGTTTTTGTCTAAGACAGAGGTTAGGGGCTTTGAAACCATTCAAGAAAAGTTTGGTTGAGTTCCTTGAGATCACTCCAAGGGTTTGGGTCCATAAGGAAAGCATATAAGTTATAAGTGCACTATTGAGGCCTTATCTCCATAAGGGTGCCTAGAAGAAGGTTGAGAGTGACTCATTATAAACATTGAAACCTTGTGTTTCTTTCAAAGTCCCTTACCCTCTGCATCAATTTTTAGGAGGAATAAATGGTTTTTCATAAACTCCTAACATTTCTTTCAAGGCTTCATCATCTTCAAAAAACTCCAATGATGCTTCACAAGTTGTATCAATCAATTTCAAATGCTTCAAGGTGAGAGTTGTTTTAGGATTACACATGATGGTGTTGATGTTTAGTGAGGGTCTTTTTGTTGCTTGCATGATCTTAGAAGGGAAATATCCCAAACTAATTTTTGTTTCTTGTGTATTAGGTTCTATAGGAACATGAATGCCTTGTTCCTTCTTTCCACATCCTTTTCCACTATAACCAAGTTGTTTCATGAACTCATAGCCATTTTCGTAAAGTCTTTCCATTTCTTTCGGGTTTGGTGGTTGCTGATAATCTATCTCATCAAATTTTGTTGTATAGCTTGTGTCTTCTCCTAAAGTAGATGAGGTAGATGCTTGTGAGTTTTCTTTTGAATTATGTGTTGACATTACCATTGGTTTTTTAAATTTTTCATCTTCTTTACTTGTGATTATGTATTCTCCCATAAATGAAGTTGTGAACTCTAAGGAACCCCAATCATCATCCAATAATTTTGACATTGTTTTGATATATTTTTTTTCTTCTTTCATAGGTTCTATATTTGATGTTGTAATTAATGGGTTTAGAGGACTTGTCATTCCTTTTTCAACTTGTAAGAAATTTTCAGGCTTGAGGTCTATTTCAACTTGGTATACTTTATTGTTATAGACATACTTCATGATAGGATGAAGAGTCGAAGGAACCGCATGCATCTCATGAATCCAAGGTCTTCCTAAAATAAGATCATATGAAAGATCATGAGGCATAACATGAATAGGAGTTTATAAGGTATCCATTCCAACTGTAATAGGTAAAGTAATCACACCAAGTGGTTGCTTTCCTACATTGTCAAATCCTTAAATTGATAAGGAATTAGGTTCAATTTTTTATTTATCCACGCCAAGTTAATCTAGAAGATTCACACTGCACACATTAAGGGTAGAGCCATTATCAACAAGGGTTCTTTTTATTCCCATTCTATTGAATATGGTTATTATCATGAAGGCATCATGTTTATTTCTCATCTCCAATGGGGGGAGCTCATGATGGTGAAAGGTAATGTCTACATTAACCACATCCATCCCCATTCATAGCCACCTCACACACTCAAAATTTTGGTAATACTACAGGACTTGCAAGGCCATTCTGGAAATACAGTGCGGATAATTAGGCAGAGTTTCTAACTCAAGTCCCATATTTCTTGTGGAGTATCTCCCAAGCCTTCAACAACACCTTCACCATTCAATAAGCTAAGCCAGGAAACTGACGGTTAGGAAAAGCTAAGCACGTTGAGGTTGGTTTGTCTCACAGGATTTTCTATTTTTATAAGAATGAGCAAATGGCATAACTTCTATTTAACGTGAAACATTGTCTCCCAAAAAGGTTCAAGGTGAAACCGCCTATTTTGATTCTTCGACTTGTGAAGGCGTGTGACAAAGAGCAAAGTTGAGGTTAAATCCATGATTAATGATTCTGATTTTGGTTTGTCATAACAAGCCTTGGTGGATGAACTTTTTGAGATTAAATCCTCAAGGGATTCATCTAACATGTCAAAGTCATCGCTACTAAAAGGCTTAAGGGTTAGGTTAACTTGGAAAAAGATATTTGACATAGTCAAATAACTATGCTCTCTCCAAGTGGTTCATCAGCTTATAGGTGTTTTTGGTTTTTTCTCTTAAAAATTTCCAACATATCCACGTAATTTCATTATACATGTTATGAAACCATTTTGCAGTGTGAAATGTTCTCTTTTCTCAATTAGGTTTTTTCACCTAAAGGAAAGAGATAGATCCCACACAAAAATATAGGTGGTTCACTCAAACTAGTGTATCTATGATGAAATCATGACTAAATGCAATGATCCAAATGCAAGAAACTAATAAAATGGATTGATTATTAAGTGAAAACTATTGAAATGCATGTTGTTTGGTGGAAACACATTTGGTGTAATGCAAACACCTAGAAATGAATGCAAATTGCAATAGAAATGCATGAAACTGAAAGTGTTCACATGAGATCTTGATGGAGACTGGAAATGACATCTAAAATGTTACTGATCCTAATTTTTAGGCTTGGTGGGACTCATTATGTATTCTAGGTGAATTAGTCCTAGTTTTGTGAAACTGTTCTGAAGCCTGTTTCAGACAAATGGGTATCCAAAAATGCAGAAAACCAAAAATAGGCCTGGAAGTGGGACTCATTCACCACCCATGGTGAATGAGTCCACATTTGAATTTATAAAGATTCAAAGGTGGAAACGGGAGCCTTTGGTCTGCACTTTCTACTTCTCCAGGTGTCTAGTTTTGAAACTGTCAAATTCGAGCCTGAAGGTGACTTTTTGTTGATGTTTTTCCTTATCCAATGAAGAGATGACTTGAAAAACTTTTCAACTTGATCTTCAATGATTTCCAAGCCTCTAATATTCCTAAATCTATAAACACACAAGAAGAGAAGAATAAATGTTGAATGTTAGGGCATGTGGGTTTGCCTTGGTCAAACCCCTTTGTAGGTAATTAAACCAAAATGATGAACGAATGTAATGAAGCATGTAATAGTGGAGTTATAACCTTTGCATGAAGATTAATCTTGAATTTCTACAAAAAAACATGAAGAATCCTCCCTTGAATGTCTTTGGAAGCTATCTTGATGACTTGCAATGATGAAACCCTAGCTTGCTTAATTTGATAGAGAAGATAGATGATGAATGAATGGTAAGAGATGTGTGAATGAGTTAAGAGATGTAAATTAGGGTTTAGATACTTTATTTTATGGAAAATTCTCCTAATTTTCCTGTAAATTGGATCCCCAAGGCCGACATGAAGAAAAACAAAACTTAAATTCTAAAATTTCTTGCTCAAAAATAAAAAATGACCTAAATGGGACTCATTCGCCACCTTGGGTGAATCAGTCCCACCTGGCAAGGACTCATTCACCATAGATGGCGAATTAGTCCTAGAGGGACCCATTTTCTAGCTAGGATGTTGGGAGATAAGAATTTAATCATGTTTATATAGTGACTTTGTCAGTTATTTCATCAAATATTGCCTCAAGATGCATAATATGGGGTAATAGGGGCCTATTAGTGATGATGTAAAGGTCAATTAGGGCCTTGGGACACAAAATTTAATGTGAAAGTGTGATTAAGTACACTTTACAACACTAAAATGAGGTCCATATAGCTTAAAAATGAACAACATCCAATGTGAATGTGCAAAACACATTACAACACTAGATTAAAATTAAGTTTAATTCACAAGCCTTCTAGATTGATGTGATAATGTCATTAAACACATTTTATAATGTTGAATTAAGGGAAGATGGGTTCATTAAGTCTAGAAAAGTGTGAAAGTCTTTTACAACACTTTACAACACCTTTACAAGACATTGTTAAATGCATTTTATTCAATTTGCAAGGGTCCAAGACCTAGTGTGGATGTGTAAAACATCTCATAACACTACATAAAATCCTTATTACATCTGATTTATCATCAACTATTCCAAAATCAAGCAAGTTGCCTTTTTTCTATGGTACATTTAGTGCCCACTTTAGTGAGAGGATGAACTTGCTTCAAACTCGCACTAAAGTAGACATTCAAGAGATGTTTGATCATACCAATGCAAATGACAAAGGATAACAAAGATCAAAGGAGGTTGTGCAAGCCCCCAAGATCTAAAATCCTAAGTCAAACCAACATAAGTGCAAAAGGACATATACAAGGTGAAATACATGCAATGAAACAAGATATGTGATCATGCAATGGCAAGAACTAAAAGAGTGAAAATAAAAAGGTGGATCAAGTTGTTGGTTCTCAGTTGTGATCATATGGTTTGTCCTTGATGACAAAATACCTTTCAGTTGATTCTATGTGTTGACAATTTCATATTGGTTTCTCATGCTTTATCTTGATACAGATTTTTCTATATGGTTTACTTGTCTTGGTATTCAGTGGATAGAAGAATCTTAATTTCTTATGGTACTAATCTATTTGAGCTTCCTACAAAACTCAAGTTATCTTATTTGTACAAGAAAGAACATATCAGTGTGAGAATGCCAGGGTCTCCCCAATCCATTTTGCTGATAAACGTTTGTGTTGCCTATCGGTAAGACGTTTCTGATGTCATGTCGATTGGATTTTTCTTATAGGAAACTTTCGGCAGGACCTCTCCATGGTTTCGGAGACAGAGGGTGATCCCTATTGACAGGAGTTATACCATCGGTATAGGGTCATAGCGAGATTGTTATGTCTCATCGACCAGAGGTTGAATGGGAACACATCGGCATGAGTTGTGGCATCGATATAATGTCATAGCGAACCCTATGGGTCTCACTGATGGAATTCATATGGACCTTGTTAGCATAGGCATTGAGTTGTCTCGGCGAACAGGAATGATCATGCGGGATTTCGGTAAGACACAGGATGCTCTACGAGAAGTCACCCTGACTATGCATTGTCTTAGCGAAGGCGAATGAAGGATACATCTTAGCAAGAGTGTGTTTTTGTTTCAAAGACTCAGAATGGATAAAGTCTTTCGGTGAAACATAATGAATCAACATATGGTCTCCCCGATAACAATTTGTCATGGTGACCCACATGTAAATGAAGGTTACATTTCGATGAGAGAACTATTTTGTCTCAATGACCAGAAGAATGTTACATGGCTCTCGGCGTGACATAGGATATTCGATATGATTTCTCCCTTACGGTTGTAGGTTACAGTGACACATAAGAGATAAAAAGTCTTTTTGGTGAGAAACTGTTTCATCGAAGTGAAGTCATGGCAAGGTTGTTGTGTCTTGCCGACCACTAAAAAATGAAATACCTTTTGGTAAGACTCATGCATTTCGATGTAGAGTCTCAACGAACCCGTCAAGTCTTGCCAACATAGTCAAATGAATAGCTTTCGGTGAAAGGTTGGTAATGTCTCGGTGATCAAGTATGTATCGTGGGGTGTTTCGGTATGACTCAATGAATTCTATAGGACCTCTCCCCAATTATGAATTATCTCAGTGACACCGGATCAAAGGATGACTTTTGATAAAACAAAGCAATATCTACAAAACGTCTCCTTGACTGCAAAATGTCACAGCGACAAACAGCGGGATGACTAACAGCGTTAAAGTTTCCTTCGACATAACTTTACATCGATTGAAAATAAAGTTTGTTAGGGAAAAATTCATGATTATTCTTTTTGGCTGGGTATGGAACCCTAGCCTGGCCGCCATCATGAGAGATTAATTTTCTATTGTTGCTGGCTATAATGGCTTTATCAGTGGTATTTAGAAGCTTTATTTGGTGTGTTTTTGGTTGAAAGCTCGACAGTGGTTGATGGAGCCATGGGATTTGCAGATTTGACTGGTATTTATGTGTTTCATGCTACACATACTCGTTTATAATCACCATTTTAAACTGCTCTATGCATCTTAGTTACTAATGTGGCAAATGATGCCCTAAAAGAGTATTGTTATTCATGCATTAGAGGTTATGATTTACAATGATGGGAAGTTGTTCTTTTTAAGCAGTGAAATGATCTCATATGTTTAAGATTTGTTAAGGAAAGCTCTTAGTTGGGTGAAATGGCTCTTGTTTTGGCAAATTAATTTCACCTTGACTAATAATCTTGCTAGGTACAAGATGAAGATTTCTATTATAAACAACTTTGTTAACTTCAGTCTGAATCTTTTGAGGTTGGTTCTTTAGTCGTTACTTCTGATGATAGATACTTATCTGGCATTTACATCAAAAAGAGTTATATTTTCTCTATGCTCCTTTGACCATGAAATTCATTAAAGACTTGATACCTAAAAAGATGTATAAATAGAAGCAGAAAACTCTTTTCTGTTGCTGTTGTTGTGATTCTGAGATTATCATTCCTTGGCTGTATGAAAATGTATGGATAAACTCTGCAATAAAATCTGAATAACAAGAGGAAAAGATATTGTACATTTCTTCTCTATATAGTATTTTAAGGATTCAATTATTGAATCTTTAAGGTATTATGTAGATGAGAAAACAGAGAAACATGTGCTTAACTAAAAACAGAGAAATCCTCTGAGTCATTATTGTTGTTCAAAACATAATTTGAGGGGTTGGTACTCCTTGAGATAGATATCTCTAAATGAGGGGTTGGTGCTCCTTGAGTGGGTGCTCAAAAATCAGCCTATAAGGCATTGTGAATAGTTGATTAATAGATTAAGCCTGGAAGGCATTTCGGGAGTGGTTTTTATACCTCGGGAGGGTTTTCCACTCGGAAAAATCTTGTGTCTCTTTGTTCTTTTGAGTTCTCACTGCTTTAATGTGTTGTTGTTGTTTTAGTTCACTATTGGGTTATTACTTTTCTCAATTCTATTTATGAATGATTACATTCAATTCATGAATGCATTAATCAGAGTAATATTGAGATCAAACCTGAGCTATGTTTTTGAATTTTTGAAAATTGGTCAAATTTGTTAAGTCACTGATTCAACCCCCCTCTCAGTGTCATTTTAACTCCAACACAAGCTTTGATCGTTTATCTAGCTAGTTGTGGATCAGATCTAGGTTTTTTTTCTAAAAAGAAAATGCATACTCACTCTAGGGAAACAAAACACTTGGTTATCCGTCAGGTGAGAAATCCCAAAAGGAGAGAAACATACACTCATGGCTGGTATGTACTCACAAGCACATAGGTGGCTATCAAGAAAATCATGCCTCGGAATGGGCTTCCCGCTCAACCATACCAAACTTATACCTCCTAATAACTTTAATAAGGCACCACAAAGGAAAATGATTTTCGAGCTCTATGAAGTAAGCAAAACTTTGTATGCTTGGCACTCATAGACATTGTAAGTGGTGTAAGGAATGTTCAAAGGAATTTTTCTTAATTCGTGCAAGGTCTCATCTTAGGAAACATCGTGCTTAATGTCTCAAAGAGAGGAAAAGTGCAAATGGTCTCATCTTGTTTTCCAAGAGAGGACAAGTGCAATGTCTCATCCTAGGCAACATTGTACCTAATGCTTCCAAGAGAGGAAATTGCAAGAAAAAGAAAATCACACAATGAAATGTGAGTGGTAATGTATGCCCCCACTTTAAAGCGGTTGTGAACACCAGTACTGTGAGCAATTTCTTTAAAGTAGAAGAAGAGGAAATGAGACCTTACTCGAAAAGCCCTATGCCAAGTCATATGTTTTTGAGAAACAGCTATTTCATGAAAATGGAGTATGTAACATGTGAGCCAACTTAAGGCACATCATCCATGTCCCAAGCTTGCTCTTACATATTCATGAAAGGTTAACGACTATCCAAAGGAGGCAACTACAAGTGACATACTTTATATCAAGGATCTCAGCCCCCTGCCCCGCATACACCCCATGCAAAGACAAGGGTGTATTTGTTCTAGGATTGATGAAATGAATGGTAGGAGCGGAAAACTGGCATCAATTGGGAGGAATTAGGGCGCCCCTCCCCACAGCCACACCAAACCCTTTAAGATGCTGGATTCCTACTCAAAGCCCACATCTAGTGGAAACGACTACGGACCTCCCAAGGATGGGCTAAAATGAAGTCTTGTAACAGCATTTCCCTTCGAAACCCAGAGCCGAGGGTGACTAAGATCTGGACAGTCCCAAAAGATACCCTCTTGATCAATGGTAGAAGGTGGTCTTGTTGTTTGTGTCAAAGTTACATCTTTCTTAGTATTAGATGTCATACTTACACAAGTTTCTCTAGATTGCAAGATTTTGTTCTCACTCTTACAGGAGGAGGGAAAATCTATTGAATGTCAATCATTAGTGTCTTGTGAGATGACATTGACATTAAGCGAAGGTGTATTTGTTTCTTTGATGGCTTGTAAAGGAGAACAATCAAGAGAACTAGTTTCTATCAGTTCAGGATGCTTTACAGTTAAAGTTGGTTTAGAGGAATGGTTTGTGGTATTATTGATGTTGAGTGAAGGATTGGTTATTTCTATCAAAGGACAATAACCAAGACCATGAGTTGTTTGTTGTGTGATAGGGTCTATAGGGTTGTGGATACCTTGTTCATGAGCACCACATCCTTTTCCACTATAGCCAAGTTGTTTCGTAAGCTCATGCCCTTTGCCATAAAGATTTTTTATTGCTTTTTGGATTGGGTGGTGGTTGGTGATAATTATCATCAAAGGTGGTTGTGTAATTTGATTTGTTGGCTAAAGTGGTTGAGGCAGATGCTTTTGAAAGGTCGTCCAAATTTTGTGTTGACATTATTGTTGTTTCTTTACCCTTATTTGAATCTTTGTGGATATTTTGTATTCACCCACAAAGTCATGTTCAAAATCCAAGAAACCTCAATCATCTTCTAATTGCATCGTGACTTGTTCAATATGTTGTTGTTTGTCTTTTTGTTGTGCGGGTTCCACTTGTGTGGTTGGTGTTAATGTGTTCAAGGGGTTTTCTTTGATTTTCTTAATGTTCAAACAACTATTTGGATGAGGTTCAGCTTCAAGTGTGTACACTTTTTTGTTGTAGATGCATTTCATTTTGTGATGAAGAATAGAAGGCACACCATTCATTGCATGAATCCACGGTCAGCCTAAGAGAAGGTTATATGCAAGATCGTTAGGCATAACATGGATTGGTGTTTCCAATGTGGCCACTCTAACTATAATAGGTAAAGTGATCACACCAAGCAGTTGTTTGCTTACATTATCAAATCTCTTGATGGATAAAGGACTGGGTTGAATGTTGGATTTATCGATTCCTAGTCGATCGAGAAGGTTCACTCCACATACATTAAGAGCAAAGCATGTATCTACAAGATTTCTCTTAATCCTTTTCATTTGTATTGAGTGATGATCATGAAAGCTTTATTTTGGTTTTTCACATCCAAAGGAGGGAGCTCACTTTGGTGGAAAATAATGCCAGCATTTATGACTTGAATCATGGATGCTATGTTAGTTGGTTGCACATTAGAAGGGACAAGAATTTGTTGCAAGGCTGTTTGGATCATGTTGTGATAGTGATGGGATGCTTGAATAAGATCCCATAAGGATATCTTAACAGGAGTATTCTTTAGTTGTTCCACAAGATTGTACTCCTTTCCACTAGGAAGACCTAGAAAGATAGGTTTAGATGGGATAGGATTAGGCAGAGGTAAGGGTGTTGGGGTGGGTTGCAGTGGTTGTAGATTATTTCAAGTGTTATATGTATGAGCAATGGTATTATGACTTAGTTACTGAAAAAAATTATTCTTAGGAGGGGAAAAAGTAAACTTGGGTTTAGGTGGGGGTGGAGGTTTATGTGATGGTGGGTAAAGGATGAGTTGAGGTTAAATAATATTAGCATCCCTTGGTGAATGAGAGTCTAATATGGGCTTTTCATTGTCATGTAAGGGAATAATATTGTTATTGTCAATGTTATCCTTGTCTTGTATCAGGATATCCTCCCTAGAAGGATAGTTTCTAGGAGAACTTCAAATCATATGTTCTTGACATTCATGGATTGGTTCTTCTAAAATGACTTCATCGCAAATAGGGGAATGATCATTGGTTGTAGTGTCTTGCTCAAGAAGAGTTTTTCTAGGTGGAGGGGGGCAACTAAGATACTCATGACTTTCATGAATTGTGTTTTCTAACAACAAAGTATCTTCTTCACAACTAGGAGAGATACTACGAGAAGAATGAATGTTATTGTCATGATTACCTATGGTTGTGTTATGTTCGTTATGAATGTTTTGTCCACTAAGAGAGATAAAAGGAAAGAAAAAACTAGGATTCTCAAAACTCTCATGAATTGAGTCTTCTACCAAAATATCTTCTTCACCAAGAGGAGAGATATTAGGAGAAGAACAAGTATGATCATTAGGAATGTCCAAAGTTGTATTCTCTTGCACTAAAATGCTCTCATAGGGAGGGGATACGAAATGTTTCTTAACATGTTGAAATATGTAATGTACTAGCATTGTTTGAATAAAAATAAAAAGCACATGTACCATTTCATGCAATGTTTCAACAATATGAACAATGTATATGCAAAGATACAAAACAATTTATCCAATGTATGCAACATCTTAAGAATGTAAACAATGTATATGCAAGAATGAAAAGCACTTTTATCAAACTTATGCAATTTTTTATGAATAGAAATATTGTGTAAGCAAAAGTGAAAAGTAATTTTAGCCATGTGATGCAAAATTTCAGAAATGTGAAAATTTGCAAATCTAAGGATGTTTGGAATTGAAGTGACTTGAAGAATGAGTAGTCTAAAATGATGTTTTTTAGCTAGATGCATAAAACAAATATTCCTAAAACTTTCCAGACTTATACTATATGATACTAGGAGGCTTAGGAAGAACATAAATAAGGTTTTTGATGTTGTAACAGATAGTTAAAATATGGACTGGGACTAATTCACCCAGAATGATGAATGAGTCCCAGTTAGGGGTTTTTGTAGAATTTTCAAAAATTTTGAATTATTTTTTATGTGTTTGATGTTTTATGATGTAGACCTAAGATGTAGATGCAAAATTTTAGAAATTTTTAAGGAAATTATATGCAAAAATGCAAGCTAAATGAGTTTTTCACTAATGCAAGTTTTTGAAACCCTAGAATGCAAAACAATGAAAAATCTAATGCATGCAAGCTATTTCTAGGATGATAATGGACCCCAAATCATAAAAGAAAGTATTCTAAAAGCAGGTTCACCAAAATGAACCATAAATTTTAAGGGTGTGAAATGCTATGACTCTTTTGCTCAATTAGGGTTTTTCACCTAATGGAAAGAGATAGATCCCACACCAAAATCTAGGTGGTTCACTCAAACTAATGTAAGTATAATTAAAATATGGTTAAATTAAATGATCTAAATGCAAAAAAATGATAAAATGGATTGATTATTAATGCAAAAATATTGAAATGCATGTTGTTTGAAAACACATTGTGTAATCTAAAAACACCTAGAAATGAATGCAAATTACAACAGAAATACATGAAACTAAAAGTGTGCACCTCAGATCTTGATGGAGACTCGAAATGCTATCTGAAATGTTGATGATCCTAATTTTTAGGCCTGGTGGGACTCATTCACCATTTTGGGTGAATCAATCCCAGTTCTATGAAACTATTCTAGAGCCTATTTCAAACAAATGGGTATCCAAAAATGTAGAAACCAAAAATAGGCCTGGAAGTGGGACTCATTTTCCACCCATGGTGAATGAGTCCAATTTTTAATTTCTAAAGATTCAAAGTGGAAATGGGAGCCTTCGGTCTGCACTTTTAGCTTCTCTAGGTGTCTGGTTTTGAAACTGTCAAATTTGGGCCTGAAGGTGACTTTTTGTTGATGTTTTGCCTTATCCAATGAAGAGATGACTTGAACAACTTTGAAACTTGATCTTCAATTATTTCCAAGCCTCTAATATTCTTAAATATGCAAACACACAAGAAGAGAAGGAGAAATGTTGAATGTTAGGCATGGGGGTTTGCCTTGGTCAAACCCCTTTGTAGGTAATTAAACCAAAATGATGAAAGAATGTAATGAAACATGTAATAGTGGAGTTATTACCTTTCCATGAAGATTAATCTTGAATTTATGTAGCAAAACATGAAGAATTTTCCCTTGAATGTCTTTGGAAGCTATCTTGATAAATTGCAATGATGAAACCCTAGCTTGCTTAACTTGATAGAGAAGATAGATGATGAATGAATGGTAAGAGATGTGTGAATGAGTTAAGAGATGTAAATTAGGGTTTAGAGACTTGATTTTATAGGAAATTCTCCTAATTTTCTTGTAAATTGGATCCCCAAGGCCGACATGAAGAAAAATAAAACTTAAATTCCAAAATTTCTCGCTCAAAAGTAAAAAATGGCCCAAATGGGACTCATTCGCCACCTTAGGTGAATTAGTCCCACATGGTAGGGACTCATTTGCCACAGATGGAGAATTAGTCCCATAGGGGCCTATTTTCCAGCTAGGTTGTTGGGAGATAAGAAAATCAAGTTTATATAATGACTTTATCATTTATTTCATCAAATATTACCTTGAGATGCATAATATGGGGTAATAGGGGCCTATTAGTGATGATGTAAAGGTCAATTAGGGCTTGGGACACAAAATTCAATGTGAAAGTGTGATTAAATACACTTTACAACACTAAAATGAGGTCCATATCGCCTAAAAAGGCACAATATCCGATGTGAATGTGCAAAACACATTACAACACTAGATTAACATTAAGTTTAATTCAAAAGCCTTCTATATTGATGTGATAATGCCATTAAACACATTTTATAATGTTGAATTAAGGGGAAATGGGTTCACTAAGTCTAGAAAAGCATGAAAGTCTTTTACAACAATTTACAACACCTTTTCAAGACATTGTTAAATGCATTTTATTCAGCTTGCAAGGGTCCAAGACCTAGTGTGGATGTGTAAAACACCTGAAAACACTACATCAAGGCCTTATTAAGTCCGATTTATCATCAAATATTCCCAAATCAAGCAAGTTGCCTTTTTTCTATGGTACAATTGGAAACAATAATCTAATTCTATCCACAATTACAATGAATCTAAATTAACCTAAATTTACTCAAATGAATGTAATAGAAACTTTGCTAATTGAAACAAAAAGCTATGAACAACAAACAAAAGCTCAAAAATAGAGTTTTGAATTTTGGAAAATGCAGTTTAAAATATGCACTAGGACTAAATCGCTCATAGGGGTGTATGTGTCCTAGTGAGGGTTTTTTCACAAATTTCAAACAAATTTAAGTGATTTCTATGTTTTTTAGTTTGTATGATCTATATAATAAATGAAAATGTAGATTTTAGATGATATTCAATGATGCAAGATGAAAAAATTCAACCTATATTCACTTTCACTAATGCAAGATTTATAAACCCTAATGCAAAGTTAATGCAAGCAAGATATAGGACTATGATGCACTCCAAATTAGAAATGATGTTTTCTAAATGTAGGTTCACCAAAATTATCAATGGTAAAATGTTTTCTTTATGGTTTATGACATAGAACAACACTTTTCTCCCAAAATCATTCAAGGAAAACCCTAGAGATCCCAATCTAAGATATGCAAAGAAGAAAGAGATCTTGCAATAAGGTTGTATTAGGGTCTGATTAGAAACTAAGGAGGGGTTCACCACCAAGCTAGAACTTGGAAAGACTAATGAAATGCAAGACCTAATGCAAAACTTCACTAAATGATCTAGAAAAGCATGTAAATCAAAAAAGAAAACTAAGAGATCAGAGGTGTGCCCCTAAGAATATGAATATACCTGGAATGAGCTCTAAAACACTGAAAATGCTAGAATTAGGGAACATTTGGACTCATACACTAGTCTAGGTGTATCTGTCCCAAACTAGGGTTTATGGTATGGAACAAGTTTCTAATAGTGTAGATTTAGGATTTGCAAAAATCTAGAAATTTGTCTGTAGTGGGACTCATACGCCACTTCTGGTGTATTAGTCTTGTTTTGCTTTTTCAGGAATTCAAAGTCCAGATCTATGCTCCAATCTTTGCTCTTCCTTCCCAAACTTTTTTTTGGATCTAAATTTGTAAAAATAAATGCAAAACATAATATAGAGTTGATTTGCTTATGGGGGGTTTTCCTTAGTCAAACCCCTAGTTTGGTAATTAAACCTTGATAGAAATAATGAATCTTGAATGCAAATGTGAACATAAACCCTAACCTTAAGTGTGTCTAAGATTAGGAAATCTGAAATGAAATGTAACCCTATTCTATTATGCTAGAATGAGATGTAAGAATGAAGCATAAACATGAATGACCCATTTTGACAGATATGTAATTACCCAAATGAGCCCTAATAATGTGTGTACCTTCCTTATGCTAAATGTAGAATGATAAAGGAGGATGGAATCACTTTGGAAACAAGTCATTAGGCTTGGATTGATGGCTAGTTGCATCTCCCCAACCTAGAATCCATTATGATTCACCATAGGCAACCATAATCAACTCTTGACAATGGTAGATCTTGAATGAAAGTGAGCTTGAAGACTTGCAAAAACACAATAATGTTGATCCAAGGCTTCAAATTTTCAAATTACTTGTTCTTGAATGCTCTTGTGAAGAATTATTAAATGCTCTTGAATGCTTGGATCTCAAAATTTCTCTCTTAGATTCTTTCTTAGATGAAAAATGACTTTAGAGGCTTGTTTATATAGGCAATATACCTAATTTACCATTATTTAGATCTCAAAAGTTGACATCAACCAAGTTTTTGAATTAAAAACTTGAATTTCCCACTCAAACCCTAAAAAGGGACCAAATGGAACTCATACACCACTCCTGGCGTATGGGTCCCACCTAGGGGGCCTCATACGCCAAAAGTGGCATATAAATCCCACCCTAGTTTTTCGGGGTGGGTTGTTAGAATTTTTAATGCTTTTGTGGATTTTATTGGGATTTTTGTCAAAATAAGCCTCAAGATCCAAAATAAAGGGTCTTAGGGGCCTATTAATGATGAATTAAAGGGTATTTAATGCAAGTGTACTAAAATAGGTCCAGATTAAATGAGAAATTGCACTATCTCCAAGAAGGGAGTACAATTTTCATCATTACAATAGAGAAGCAATTAGGTTCATCTATTTGATGGATATATAGATAATGGTAGGAATATGCGAACTAGGAATTTTTGGATATTACATTGGTCATGGTATTCATTATCAATATTTGGTTCCCTACACTCCTTAATAGAATGGTGTCACTAAAAGAAAGAACAATTCACTAAAGGAGATGGGAAATTGTATGCTCTATTCATGGTCTATGGCCTCATCCTTTTGGGTTGAAGTAATAAATTGTTCCAACTATATTCCAACCTACACTCTCCACAAGGCAATTCAAATTATTAGTCTAGAGAAGGATTGGTCCAATATCAAGCCTAATGTTTCTCTTTTTACTGTATTTTTAGTAATCCTTAGGAATTCATATCAAATGGATGACATAAGAAAATGGAGAAGAGTCAACTATTCATCTTTTCTAGATATTGTGAGGATGTGAAGGCTTATGTATTATTTGATCCAACCACTAGAGATGTCTATTTTCATATAGATATTTATGTTGATGAGTCTTTCACATATATGGATCCTCCATGCACTTGTTTTTCCTCACTACTTACTTTTCATTCTTCATCTCATGAGGATACCTTTGCACTTGAGAATACTTTAGATGATGGTCTTATTCTAACACCCCCTCCACCTCTTACTCTCATGTTTCACTAGATGGGCCCATAGTACTATTCAAGAAGTTGTATCTTTAGTTGGTGATCCTATGAGTTCTCAATACACTCACTCATAGAATTTTGGCACTGGTATTTTGGTTAATGCTATATCTACTAATTTGTAGAGATTTTTAAAGGCTTTTTAGTATTTTAAAATGGGATTGTGCTATGGTGGAGTATTTTTTCGTGAAGAATAACATGCAGTATTTGGTTTCTCTTCCCAAGGGAAGAAAGATAGTTTGGTGTAAGTGGGTGTACCACACTAAGTATGTAGTTGATGGTTCTATTGAAAGTGGGTGTACCACACTAAGTATGTAGTTGATGGTTCTATTGAAATATATGAGGAACTTCTTGTAGCCAAGGTTTTTTTCAAAAATTGAGGGAATTAACTACTCCATGAAACTTTCCATTATAGCTAAGATAGATTTTTTTCACCTTGTACGTTATATTGTTGCATCTCAAAGATGGCCCATCCTTAATGAATATAAAAAAAAAAATTATTGCATGATGACATATAAATTTTAAGATCTATATGGAGTAGCCTATAGGAATTTTGAAATATTAGCTTCAATTTTTGGGGGGGTCCAACATTCATTGTGTGGTTTCAAAAAAAGTCCTTGGGCTTGGTATGAGAATATTGATGGATTTTATCTTGCATATGGTTTCAATTATTTTCACTGAAATCACACATGTAAATTTAGATCCAGATGGAGATGAATTTTTATACAAGTATTGTATCTAGATTATTTGGTTATCACTAGCAACTCATCATCCATGCTTTAGGATATTCGACACACTTTTATGAAATATTTTGACATGTCTGATCTCAAGATTCTACATTATTTTCTTGGTATTTAGGTTATATAGGATGATATATCCATATATCAATAAAATTATATCCTTATCTTGCTTCATTAATTTGGCATGGTTGATTGCAAGCCTTCTTCCAAACCATTTTAGTCTAGATGTTACTTTAATTTCCACTTGCACCACACCTAGTGTTGATGCTACTTTATAAAAATAGTTAGTTGGTAGTGTTTTTTAATTGATACTTACTCGTCCTAATATCACCTTCATTGTTGGGATTGTCTCCCATTTTCACATGATCCTCATGAGAGTAATTGGAAGACAAGCAAGCATATTTTTAGATATATTTGGGGTAACACACATGTTTTGGCATTTAGTAAACACTACTGAGCTTAATAGATAATAGGCTTCATTGACCTAGATTGGGATGGTGATGTAGAATCATATAAGTCCACTTTTTGGGTTTATTTATTTTGTCTTGGTTCTAGTCCAATTGCATGGTCTTACAAGAAGCAAACTATTATTGTGTTATCATCCACTAAGGTTGAGTATCAAGATGTAATACTTGCTACCTAGGAGTTTCTATGGATTTGACAACTTGTGATAGTGTTTGGTCTATCACTTGGTCATCCTACTATTCTTCATTGTGATAACCTTGAAGTTCCATTCAAATTTTATGCAACCTAGTTAAACATCAAAGGATGAAGCACATTGAGATAAACATGCATTTAATTCGATAACTTATCCATGATGGCTATAGTGTAGAAAAATGTATCCCTTTACATTTTCACACTTAATTTGGGAATTATTAACATTAAAATGAACCTAATATTGCCTTGATCTAGTGTTGTAATGTTTTTTACACATTCACATTAGGTTTAGGGCCCTTTTAAGCTAAATAGACCTAATTTTTCCTTAATTTAGTGTTGTAAATTGTATTTATTTACACCTTCATATTAATTTTTGGGCCCTCTTGAATTTATGACCTTTATACAATTATTAATAGGCCCATAAGACACTTTATTATGCATCTTGAGGCTTATTTCAATCGAAATCCTGACATAATCAACAAATACAAGTTTAATATCCTAAACCCCCAACATTTCCTCTACTTGAAAAGCCCTGGTGGGACCCATACGCCACCTTGGGCATATGAGTCCCACCCAGATGGGACACATATGAAACCTTGGGTGTATGAGTCTCATTTAACCCCCTTTTAGGGTTTTGAGTGGGAAATCAGAGTTTTGAATTCAAATTTCATGAATGTCGGTATTTGGGATCTAATAAATAGTAAATTAGATGGAATGCCTATATAAACAAGGTTTAAAATCATTATTTCACCTAAGCATTCATGATATCAACCTAAGAAATCAAGAGTCAAGTATCCAAAGACTTCACAAGAGCATCATAGAGCTCACAAGAGCATTTCTAAGGCATTCAAGGGCACATTTCTTCATCATTTATTGCAAAAATTCAAGATCCATCATCATTTCAAAGGAATAATTCATCAAGCATGTTGTTGAGCTAGTGTCATGATGTAGCATTCAAGATCCAAGATTAAGCATTGTTCTACATCTAATTCAAGATCAAGATCTACATTCATGGCCACTTCATGTTAGATTGTTGATCTACATTTCAAGACATCATTCAAGGTATCATTGTTCATGTTTCATTATTTCATCATAAGGTTTAATTACCTAAATGGGGGTTGACCTAGGCAAATACCTATTCCCTAACAATCAACAAGTTTTTTCTCTCTATATATATATGTGTGTGATTGCAAATCTAGGTGTTTTGGAGCTTGAAGATCCTTTGAAGACTAAATTGCAAGATTGAAGAAAGTTGTCAAGTTGTCATAAGGTTGTCATCTTCACAAAAAGTCACCTACAAGCCAAAATTCAAGGTTTCTAGCTCAGAGATTTGATAGGAGGAAAGCTACAAGAAGTCACTAGAGAATACAAAAAATTTAGCCAAACCCTAATACTGGGACTAAATCGCCACTTGTGGCATATGAGTCCCAGTACTTCCTTTTTCTAGATTTTAGGAGATCTAGATCAGTCACTAAGAGATTCTAGTTTTTGCACAAAAACCCTAGTCTAAGACTAAATCACCCAGACTGGCGTATGAGTCCCAACAAGCATTGAAATTCAAAATTCTAGGTTTTGGAGCTTGTTCTGATCACATCTTACTTCCAAGTACCCCTCTATTCATTCTCAGTTTGTTATTTTGCATTTCAGTTTCATACTCCATGTCATATAGCTAGGTTTTGTATGCTACTTTGCATCCCCTTCTTTCCAAGCCTTTGCTTGGTGGTGAACCCCCTTCTAGCCTTTTATTATACCCTAGAACACCTTATTGCAGATCTCTTTCCCTCACTCTATCCCTTGATTTAGATCTCTACAGTTTCCTTGAATGAACTAGAGTGAAATAGGTCCTAAACCCCAGTCCACCTCCTAGTAGGTGGAACCCTATTTCCTAGGTTTCAATGGCGTTCTCTCCTTAGAGTATTTGTCTACTTAGGAGTAGGTTGCTAAAATTTTCACTAATCCTTTATCATTGCTTTATTATCTTGAGATGTGAAATATGCTTAGAGTTAATGAATTTTTCCTTGGTGGGTCTTGAGTCCTTCCTTTTAATTAGTTCTCTTTTTTGGAGGGGAATTTTTCCCATAGGGGCTTCTCCTTTATTCTGTGAGATAATTTTATTTGTACATGAGTATTGTTATCAATTTTTCACACAACTCAAATTGATAGAGTTGGTTATGCAAGTTCATTTTAAGGTGAAGAATTTTAGTTTGTTATTTCATATGTTTTAACCATTGCAAATGTTTGAATTGTTGAGGTTTAAAGAAGTGCAATGTGTTTTCAGTTGCCTTATATGATTTGGAGCATTTAATAATGCATAAAAAATAAAAGGAGTGATTTCATTTTGTCATTCTTTCACAATGTTCCATACGTTGTTTGCAAAAGAAGAAAGTACAAAATTGAACAAGTATTTCATAAATTTTGTTTTTGTATTCAGTGGAGTAAAAAGGAGAATCAAGTGTTCCACACAAGCCATGGGAGTAGCTGCAACAATGAACCACAAAGAATATTCTATGCTACTAAAGATAAAAGAAGGGGAAAGAGCATGTAGGAAAGAACATAATCATCATTGCTTGATGATGTCTTCGAGCTGCTTTTAGAGTTGAGCTCTCCTTTATGCTTTCATGCTTCAAGTGAACCTACAGGTGGATGAAAGTTTTGTTAGAGCTCAGACTATGAAGATTCCTACATGGTCTTGTATAGTCACAAAATTGCACCCCTTTCAATTTCACATACATTCTTGTACCCGATTTAGTGTCCACTCCCTTAGCATCTTGAGTAGGCTCATTTTAGCCCCTGCATTAGTCTTTTTCCTTCTCAAGATGCTCTAACACCCCATTTTAGCAGCTACCCTCATGCATTAGCTTTACATCAGAATTTGCGATTTTCCTACACGTGTTGTTTTGTAGCGTGATATGTCTAGGAACTAGTGCATCGCACAGACGTCTGCACATGGCACTAGCGTCCTATGATGTTTCAACATTTAGATGATCGGTTTTGTGCATGCTTTCCACTTGTCACCTCCTTTGGTTGGTGGTAACGGCTCAAGATGCTTTGTAACCATCCAGGAAGCTTCATTTTACTTCTTTTCTCTCCTTAAAATTAGTATTTTCAATCCATTTTCTTCTTCCAAGTCTTGCTAGCACTTATCTAGCTTAATTCTAGCTTTCAATTTCACTCTATCACTTGCTTACACAACTTCATACAGCTTGTTGTAGTAGCTTCAAGCTCTCTCAATCTCCCTTCGCAATGCTCTTTGTAGCTCTCTTAGCTCTTACAACTCCATATCCCTTGCCTTATGCTTGTGAGCATCTTGGGATTCCATATCCCCTTTCCATTGCATTTTTACTTTGTGATACAGGTTCTCCTCCTTGAGCGGGGATTGTTTTTATCACCTCTTTTGTGATACAAGTTCTCCTCCTCGAGTGGGGTTTTCTTTTATCACTCCTACTTGATGGTGTGGGTTCTACTCCTGAGTGGGTTTTTCTTTCACCACACGCTTTGTTCATTTCTTTATTTCTATCTTTTTGGTTGTTCGTGGATGTTGGAACACCAAAACGAGGGTTTGACTGAGGCAAACCCCTATATAGCCCTAACACTTTCTCCAAATCTTATAGACATAGTTTTTCAAGACATTCGTTTGGTGGAGGCTTCATCACATATGTGGTTGTAAGTATTTCCTTTCCTTCTCCTTATCGTTTTTATTCCCTCTTTACTCTAGTTTAGTTCTATTATATTTTGTTCTATAAGTTCTCAACAATCTAGTTTTTAGTGATCACATAGCTACTTTTTGTGATAAACTTGTTCTTTGGTCCATACGAGACACTAGTGTGCTGCACTGTCATGTGCATTCTGCATTGACATCCTTTGGCTAAGAGCTTGTCAGTTGGTCCAAAAAATCTCTGTGACTTTCTCTTTCAGAGTCTATAACTCTTGTTGTTGTTCCTGAGGTAATTTAGGGTAGTTCACCCTATGAGGCTCTATAAATGAAGAGAACTCATGAGTAGCAAATCCTCCTCTTCTACTAGTCCATCAATAGTAATGTAGAATATTCTCTATGATGCATTGAATCAACTGAGCAAGAACAAGAGGAGTACAAGAGAATACTAGGGAGAAAACATCATGAGAAACTTTTGAATTTATTGTTTTAATCTAACATTGTTTGTTTCTTGTGTAGGTATAGGAAAAACCATGTTGTTTTATTTTGGATATCATAAAACATGTGGTGTAAAATGGGCTCCCACAAGGGTTGAGACCCGACATGCTTTCCCTCAACATTCCATAGAGGGTTTTCATAAAGAGACAACTCAATATTGCTCAGAGAGATGTTCATCTGAAGGAGTGCATCCAAGTTCCATGAAGGCTCAAGCAAGTGATCATCTAGGATAGGTAAGTCTGATAGTGAAATGAATTGAAAATAATAGGTGATCAATAATAGAGACAAGTGAAAAATTCCCAGCTCGAGCCTCCAAGAAAGGTTCCACATTTTTTCCATTAGAATGCTTCAAAATATAGAAAGCAAAATATGTTGAGCTCATAAACAAATGCAAAGCATATCAGACATTTTGAGCACATTACCAGTGGACCATGCCAATGTTAAGTGCACAAAATAAGGCCAATGGTTGCGACCATAGTGGATGAGTAAACCCAAAAAATGTGGTGACAAGTGCTTATACATGTTCAATGGAAAGTATGAGAGATAGAAATGCAAGGAAACCCTAAGTTATGCTCTCATACCCATGACCTAGAGAGGCATATTCTTTCCTCAAAGCTCGAATACCCACTTAAGGTTTTGTCACAAAATGCAAGAACAAGAATAAACAATCAAGGTTCAAGCTTATGTCAGAAGTGGAGCTTCAAAAAAAAATGAAGAAACCAAGCTACATACCATGACCATGAGGGCTTTTCAAAACCCAGAAAATGGAAAGCTTTCACTCAAAATGTGTTTTTATTTAACAAAGATATCATTTGCATATTATGGGTCGAGCCCATAATTTTTTTGTTCTACAGAAAATAAGGAGAATACATAGTGATGGTCGCGGCCTGTGTAACGGCCAAGCTCAAAGGATGCATAGAACTTCATCATTTTTATGATAAAATATTGAATAAAGCTTTATTTAAGAGGGAAATTCCTTTAAGAGTGAGAAGAGAAGGTTTACCTTCAATGACGATGTGGAGAAGCACAACAAAGCCCCTGGCCAGAGCCTTCAAAGAGCTTGAACTGTTAGGGTTAGAAGGTAGATATCTAACAATTAAATGCAAATTTGATCAATAAAATAGAGAAATAAAAACAAACATAAAATTATAGCAGAAACAAGACAACACAGAGAATTTAACATGGTTCACCCAATCCAGGCTACATCCACAAAACCACAACCATCCAATGATTTTATTATCCAATGCAAAACTTATTACAATCTCGCAAATAATCACCTTTTTCTACATACTGTAACTCCCATCCCAACCCCTTATAACAAGCTTAGAAGCTTCTAGATTTAGGGTTTTACAAAGTTAGTTTTTTTTCTTTTTTGACGATTTTTCCTTTTTTTGTGATGGCGCGAAAAAAATAGGAATTTTGTTTTTCTTAGGGGTTGCCGCCCCCAAACCCCTGCCTGGATACATGAAGAGTGTACAGTACAGCATGATCAGTTGCCACATACCAACACAAACAAACCCTCCAATGGCCGCCACAGAGTGGAGAGGTATGGCAACATGTAGTAAAACACATAAGGTATCAAAAAACTAGTCACAACTACAACCTTTAGGCCTTTTCTTTTTCACTGAATGGAGTGAAAAATGTATCAAAATGCAAATAAAAGTGCTTACCATCAAATGCAAAAGAAGGCACAATAGAATGGAGAAGAAAAGAGCTTGAATGGTGGAGTCTTTACTTCAAACCCTAGTCTCACATGGTGGTGCCTAGCAGAGCCCCATTTTCCTCAATATGGCTGATGCAAATGGTAACCTAAAAATGTGTTTGAGGCATTTTTCTGTTAGGGTTTCCCTTGATTGTCAATTCAAATGTGATTTTAATAAAATTTCTTTTTAGAAACAAATTCCTTAATTAATACCTTGCCTTATGTGTTGCCTAGGTTGAATGCCTTAGGCATTTATTTTCTTTGATTTTTAAAGAAAATAAAATAAAAAACCATGTGCATTGCCCCTCACATTAGGGTAAGCTTACCTTACAATTCCTTAGAGACATTTAATACCATGAGCCTTGCCTTAGAAAAAATTGAACAATGACTTTAGGCCCTCTATTTTTTCCTAGATACTGAATATTTTAGAGTTCCCTTGGGTTTTGAATCACTTTATGTGATGGGGTTTTTAATTATTTTTATGATTTTTTGTAGAAAAATCAAGTGTGTGGAGAGCTTGTATAATATTTTGATTTTTTGCAACTATTCATGCAAAAATCAAAATATTTGGAGATAGAAAAGAAAAATTAGAGTAACTGGAGGTGAATTGAAAAAATCAAATACAAGGGAGGCTTTCTAATTTGTAATTTTGAAACTGCAAGCTGTAAAACATTGATTAAGCAATATTTCTATAAATTGCTAGTTAGTTGTTATCTAAATGCAGTTAGATGACACACTTGAGTTGACAATAATACTTTCCATTTTGAGTTCAGTTCCAGGGTAGATTTGGAAAAGTGGTGGCAATTTGAACCTTCTATTTTCAGTTCTGGGTAGTTTTGAACCTTATTTTTTGGAGTTTTTGGATCAACTTGTTGGAGATGAGAAGTTTCCATTTTTGTGAAGTTGTTTGGAACAGTTCGAGCCCCTTCTTTTCATACTTTTTCCTTGAGGTCAAAAATGTAGAATGAGTTGCTTATTGATGATGTTGTGGGATTGATTTTTTTATTTTTGCACCATGTATGTCACTTAATGCCTATAAGTTGGAGAGATTTCAATTTTTCTTAGGGTTCAAATTTTATGTTTCTTGCTCTCATATGCATTGCAAAGATTTTTGTAAACTTTTGAATAAAATTTTGGTGTCTTACTCCAATTTCAATATAAGCAACAAAGTTTTCCTTTCCCTTTCTTTTGTCATGTTCTTACAGTAATAATTTGATGATTGTTTGTGATTCAAAGTTGTGAATCCTTCTTTTGTCTTATTATTGTGGGTTGTAGGCAAGAATTGCAAATAGTTCAGGTTACATATTGTATTCAATGGTCTACAAGTCTTTATGCAAAATACTATTGAGCTACATGTCTTAAGGTGATTTGTGAGAGCTAATGTTTCAAGAGAGGTTGTTGTGAGTTAAGTTCTATCAGAATCTCTGAATATCTAGTTGATCATCATTAGATGTAGGTTTCATTTTCAGTTTTCTCCCTATCCATTTCCCCCAAAAAGTTCATAGGTTAGGTGATTAGCTAGAGGGAACTGACCCACTCTAGAGATTCACTCCCACCAATTGATTGACCCACAAATCGGGGATCGTTTCCATGTTGCAACAGGATAGCCAAGCCTAGCTTGATTGAGGGTGCAATCATGGTTGCCAACAAGTACCCCATCAAACATTTTTGGCAAGACTCAATTTTTTATTGATTATCTTTCTCCCTAAGTATCACTTAATGGGGTTGTTAGTGTCAAAATAGATATTACCTATGTGGTTTACATTTACCTAGTTCCTAGTAGACCTATCCACACTATCTTAAAATCACTTGGGAGTAAAAGCATAGAGCTATGTCACACTTTCTACCAACAAAATAGTTTCTAGTGAAATAATTTTTCCAAAATAGTTTTGGGAAAAATATTTTTTCCTAAAACCAAGCAATGTATATGAGGCATATATAGTTTTAGGTGAAACCCTTTTGCTCAAAACTATAAAATATTTTTTTTCCTAATAAAAAATTTGATTGTGGTTGAATTTATGTGTAAGGTTTTGGGTGAAACCCTTTCATTCAAAATGATTTTGACCAAAACATTTTCATCTAAAATTATCTATGTGGTAGTTTAACCCCTCTTCCAAGAAAAAAATAGAAAAAATTCAAATTCAACTCTAAATTTATCCAACTAGGAGTACTTTCATGAAAATTTGAAAATACCCTTTTATAGAGCTTGAAGTCTAGAATCCAATTTATCTATATATATTTTTATTAGTTTTATTATTATTTTGAAAGAAATATTGTAAGTTTTTATAATCAAGCATGAAGCTGCTTAAAATTTAAAAATATATTAAAATATTTAAATTTTTTAAAAAATATGGTGCATTAGAGAGAATCCTCTCCAAAGGGATATAATTTTATTTTTAACTATAACAAAAAATATGCAAAGTTGACGTCCTTTGAAAACTATGTCGCTCTGTAAAGTTTGACTTTAAAATTTATTACAAAAAAATACCTATTAATTTTTTTCTTTCGTGCACTAGATATTGAAGTTAGCTATTTGAGAAAAGAATCAGGAGAAAAAACATTCTCTTTTTTTGTGATGTCCTATCAACCTTACTTTTTTCTAAAATTTTCAAAAATTTATTCTACTCTTATATTTATTAAAAAAAATATCAAACCAATTTTTAAAAAATTTAAAGGATACAATTATAAAATTCATCAAGAGTTATACATTTCATTAGTTGATGTTATTTTGAAACTCAAAACATAAAGGCCACTTTGCACCATAGAAAAATGGCCCCTTGTCATTTTCATGGTCTTTTAGGCCTTTCTTCATGATGCTTGGTCCATTTTGCTTTGATTTAATGTTGCAATGTGGCTTAAACATTCACATTTAGGTCCTTAAAATTCAAATTATGGCATCTTGTGAAGGTGTTGTGAAGTGTTATAAAAAATTTCTACACTTCTCTAGACTCTATTCATTACAATTCACCTAAAAATCACCTTTTCATCACTAATTAAGTCCTATTTTGAAGTGTTGTAAAGTCTTGTAACAAGATTTCACACTTTTCTAGGCATAATTTCACTATTTACACCTTTCTTATGCTTTATTTGACTCTTTTATGCCCTTATAAGGCTTAATTAAGTGTATTTTTGAATGTGAACCCAACAAATAACATTAAATGTGACTTAATTCCTGACACCCACTTTCAAGTCCAAGGTGGGACCCATTTGCCATGGGTGGCAAATGAGTCCCTCTTGGCTCCAAATTCAAAAAATTTCAAGTTTCCTTTCGAGTTTTTATTCAAAATTACTTGATGTCAGCCTGTGATGACGTATCATTGGGTTACTAAGGCACAAGTGTGTATAAATAAGTGTTTTTATATCCATTTTAACCCCCATTCATTCAAGCATTCATCAAGTTCATTAATTCAAGCATTCAAGCACTTTGCATCATCTAATCAAGCGTCAATCAAGCATTTTGGAGCAGCCATTGACATAACTTCAAATTTTCTTCAACCAGGGTTTGGTAAGTTGATAACATTTGCATGTTATTTGTTTATCATTCTCTTGCATTTCATTATTTCATTAAGGGTTTGATTACCAAAGTGGGGTTTGACCAAGGCAAACCCCTATTCTCTAACCCTCAACCATTTTTCCCCTCTTGCATGTGTATTTTCAGACTTGTGTATGCAAATTTGACAAGCAATTAGGTGTTGAAAGGTGTTCAACAAGTCAACAAAGTGCTTCAAGTCAAATCAACCTCATTTCAAGCTTGAAGAAGACATTTTGTTTGTTTTTTGCAAAATTAAATTCGTCAACCCAACAAACAGTCAACCTCAGATCTGGTGTTGCAGAATTGTCCCCTGATTTCTCAGAATTTTGGGAGAGGACTCATTCACCATCAATGGCGAATGAGTCCCACCTTAAGGTTGGAAATCTAGATTTTTTCAAATTTTGGATCCCAACACTTAGAAACCAGTTTCAGATAGTTTTCATCAGAAGCGGGATTGATTCGCCATCAGTGGCGAATGAGTCCCACTGGTGATTTTCAATGATCTCAGTCAGCATTCAAAATATTCTAGATTCTCCATTCTTTGCCCAAGTGCACTCTGAATCAGTATTCTTCCTTTTTGTTTTACTTTTGTTCATACTTAGTTCATGTTTGCATATCACATTTTGATTTCCAACATTGCATAAAACTTAGATTTTGCATACATAATCAATCAAATAGATAATTCAATTGCACTTAGTTCATTCCATTTAGTCTTAATTACATCATACATTGCATAATTTGAGTGAACCTAGCTAGATCTTTTGAGTAGGGTTTATCTCTCTCCTTTTAGGTGAAACATCCTAAGAGCACAAGAGTAGTCTATAAGCCCTACCCAAAAATCTATGGTTCACACTTTTATGAGGTCAAAGTTAAAAATTTGTATTTGTGTTGATCATTTCCTTTATTAAAGTGTGAAATAGGTTTGTACTTTTACCCTTGGAGAATTTGCCATCTCACCTCATAGGTACACATCACATGTCCTAACACTTGTCCCAAGTGTTTTACATGTGTCACACTTCTTGGAGGGTTATTCAATGGCTTACTCTCACCTTCCTTCATCCTAGTTGTCCTACATATATACAATAAATTAATTGTAAATTCTTCATTCATTTTATGATTTTTTATTTTTCATTGTGCATGTTCAATTTATGGAAGTTATTGGCTTTTTCTTTCATTCAGTTTCTGCTTTAACATGAATAATGGTAGAAGGTAGTTTTTTTGTAAACATTTCAAGGATATTTTGTTGATAAAATCCTATAATGTACTAGTATGGTCTAGAATTTTTCTTAATCTAACAAAAACATATATGTAAATTTTGTTAAATATCTTAATAAAAAGGAGTCATCCCTAGGCCATGTTTACTCAACAAAAAAAATGTATAGAGGTATCCATACAAAGCACTACCATTTAAATTTGGAAATGTCAAAGCTAAATGAATAATACAAGGATCATAGGTAGGTTATTGTGACTAGGAATACAAAAACTAACAAAGGAAGCACAAAGAAAAATCAAGCACCAAAGTATCAAAAGGGGAGTTCTTCATTTTGTTCAACTAGGGTGAATTATGTCAAGGCCAAGAATAAAGAAATATCAAGCACCAAAGCCTAAAAATGGGGTCCTTGGGTTTTTGAATTTGGGTGTGTTATTTTAGATACAACAATACCTTAGTTGATGACCTTTACAATTTGACCTTGTGTTATCGACTTGGATGAATGTGCAAGAAGATAGGTGCTTGTGTTGAAGGGTTTTTGTATATGGGGGTTGGCTAGCCATGAAAACCCATTTTTAAAAATGTTTTATATAATAGAAAGGAAGAGACTCCAATCCCAACTTTAACACACTTAAAAAACTATTATCTAATTAAATAATTTTATTAAATACTTAACATTTACAATTTTGCATTGATTCTACATTAATACATAATTATTGGAATTCAGCTTGTCAAAAAGAAATTTCTAAGGAATGGTAGCTCATACACTTTTTGTTTTCTCTATTTTCTTTGTCTACTACTTGGGAATATTGTGTTTTTTATTTTACCTCATCAAGCAACATTGAAATCAAGTGGCAACCTTCCTTATTGTTGAATTGCTAATTATAAACCTAGAGTTCAAGTCTATCTACTTTTCTTGAGTCAAGGCTTTAAATCCCTTTAGGCTTTGAGGCTTTGTATATCATTATTTAATTTGATTTTCTTTAGCTGTATTGATTCTTGCTTCAACTCATTGTTGGTGGCTTTTGTGTTTGATAACTTACAAGAAACTTAACCAAGTTTTTTTTGTTCATTTTTTACTTCTCATTTTGATATTTTAGGATGAAACATAGTTGAGCAGTTGATGTTGCAAGGGAAATAAGGGGAATGCATTTATGTTTATGAGAACTTTGATAAACAATTGAATTTCAAATATAGATTTTAGGATTTCCTTGTGATTTTAATGGCCAAGTGATAGTTGTGGCCTTTTTAAAATAAATAATTGATATTCATATAAACAAATATAATACTCACAAAACACAAGATATCACAGAAAGAAGAGCAGGGTTGTTAAAGAGAATAATGCTCTTCTACTATGCTCTAGGGAAACCACTACCATTTAGGCTTCAATGTTTCTAAAATAATTTTAATAATCTAATAAAATGGATGTGACCCCTCAAATTTTCTTTTTGAGAAGACACTATATTTCAACCTTCTTCGACTATAAACTAGCTCCCTTAGACCTCCCATGGTTTACATGAAAGGGATTTTTGGTTTCTTAGCATTTGTGATTTTTCTACAATCTAAAAAAAAATTGGTATTGAATTTGTATAGAAGAGTGAATTCTTTTAATGGTAAGATTTTTTTTATAACAGTTAAATTTTCTGATTCACATGATTGGTTTATCTCTAATATGTTTATGTATTGATAATCGTTGTTATGGATTTGAAACAATTAAGATATTAATTCAAGAACATGGTTGCAATAAAGTGTAGAACTTTAAATTTCCTATTTAGCTTCCTAAAATTTGATAAATGTAAACACTTAAATGTGTTTCAAGTTGAGTGGGTGGATGGGCGGGCATCTCTCCACATTAGAGGGTGGAGAGACCGTAGTTGTCGTCAAGCGATGATGTCTTATGGCTAACTTGGACTCTACTCGACCGAGTCAACAACCCCATGATCAGATGGAAATTGAAAAGGCAAGAATCGTTGGTGGGCCAATTTCCCTGTGGCCACACGAAGGAAGAAATTATAGTTTGGCATGCCCTGAGTTGGTGGCACTGACAATCATGTCATATCACCCAAAGAATTGGGCACATTATGGTCATAACCCCAATTGGCATCAAACGAAGGAGAGCCAACAAGCCATGGGACAGATGGATGACAGACAGTCAATCCGGTCGGGCACGATGGCTAATGTACAACACAATAAACTCATGGAAACCAAATCTTTAATATAGGTTGTTTGAGCTTCTTTTCACCCATCATCATCTAAGTTTGTCTTCGGCTTGCTTTGCAAATTAGCTATGGTAGAATATTCTAAATTCGTTGTGGAGATTTCAACGGAAGCAGTGGTTAGTGTGGGACTCGACACTCCAATTCAACTAGATTGCAATGTGTGAAAAATGACCTTTAAGCACATCACCGATTAGTGGTTGAAGCTGATTCTACTGAGGATTGATCCTCATGTGGTGGTGGCAGTAAAAATGGTGTTGGGGAAAGATTTCGTGCAGAATCAGGAGTCCTTTAGGGTTAACACCCACATTGCCTCTCATTTTCTCACATCTCTCCTGGACGTGAGAAGGCCAAAGGTGGAGGTAAAGGCCATCATTTGCAAATTGTTCAAGAATGAGATTTTGGGTGGTTTGTTTGAGGTACTCAAATCAACATTGCTTGGGTAAGGCATGTTGTGGGCTCATGATTTTCCTTTGGTGAAGGTGGTGGGAGAAGTCATCCACATCTATCCCTTTCTGCTAGAGATTAAGGTTTTGGCATTGTTTCGTCACTGCCAGATTGCGGCCTATGGGGTTTGCTTCTTGAAGAATTTTATTGGGCTAGTGACAGTGGAAGGTTTGGTTTGGATGGTGGAATTCGATCAATTTGCAAAATTGAATGGCTTTTAGCCTATTTCTGTGGATCGGGTATGGTGGCACACATGGTGGTCTGTTGGGTGGGTTTATAAGAATATGTGTATAAATTGTTTCATTGCTTCTAGTTCTTTTTTGGGGTTCTTTTTCTGTTGGTTGTGTATGTGGTGGGAGTTGACTGTTTGTCTTGGTGACCAAATTTTGTAATTTTGTGGTCAGGGTTTGGGTTGTACTCTGATATGTTCTTCCCTGCTTTGCAGATGCACTGCAATTTTTTTGATAGCTAATACAATTCTCCTCTTACAAATTAAAAAAAAATGTGTTTCAAGTTAAGATAAAGAGTTGATGTCAAAGTTCAGTGAAGAATTTAAAGTAGGAAACAAGAATTTTTCAATCAATTACATGATAAGTATAAGGTTCATTTATTTATTTATTTTAGTGTAAAACATATAGAGAAAGATCTTACTAATATCCAATAAAAAAAATATGCATCAATGTAAAATGATATACCATGCAACTCACACCAAAAATAATACATGAAATATTGTATAGAAAAGATTAATGCCATGCCATATAGAGTCTCCTCTTTTCACACAATTCATCCCACCCAAGTGGTTTTTGCACCATTCTTGTCTTAAATCCAAATAGTGAATGGAGATTCAAGCTAGTAGATTAAAAGGCTTATGAAAATTTCAATTTGGTGAATACTTAGACACTTAGATAATAGATGGAGGATTTTCTTAATATTCGCTAGGTTTGTGTTTGATTGTTTCTAAGAGAAACTAATGAATGGAATTATATTAGCATTGGATTCTTTTATAGATTAAGTTTCCTTTGTCATTTGAGTTGACCATAGGATCTTATGTAATACACGTTACATATTTCCACTTAACTGTAAGGCTCATACTTCAACTTCTTTTTTCTACAAATAAAATAGTACTAATAATGATGATTGTATCACCATGACAAACAATATTTTCCCCAACATATATTGAAATTTTTTCAATCTCTAAAAGTTGTATTTCTTAGTCTTTTTTCTTTTGTTGCATGAAATACAATAAACTTGCATCCAAGGTTGAAAAATTGACCTATTATATAGTGGTTCACCATAGAACCAAAAATACCCAAAAACTATATGTATAATATCTATATTTTTAGGTAATCACAAAAAAATATGACTATATATAACATGGGATTACTATACATAAATCCCAAGGATTAACACTCAAGCAAACGATAATCGATATTGGTAAAAAAACACAAGGCTTAATTTTTACAACTCTGTCTGAAGTTAAATAAATAAAAAGACTTTCTTTTATCCTTTAATTGATATTAAAGAATGAAGAATAGCCATTACAAAAATATTAGGAAAAAAGGGGCTTTCCTACAATTACTCTCATTATAATGATTCCAAGTGCATAAATTTTAATGCAACCTTATGTAGATAACCTTTCTTTGTATTATTTTCATTACCGCATTTAAAATATATACTCCATTAAAAGAAATAACTCAATACATTCACACTTCCATGATGTATATGTGGATGCTTAACAATCATATAGTGATGCATCATAAGATTTGTCCATGTTACCAATATTAGATATATTTTTTCTTTATTTTTATTGGTTAACACAAACTATCTTTTTATTGTCTTCAATATCCAAAACAAGTGCCACGTAGTGGCTAGTACTTGCCTTTATAGTACTTTAATTATAGTATTTTAGATTTAATAAAAAATAAATGTAAGTTTTGTTAATGCCAATAAAATTAAATGTAATAATTATTAATTTTAACTTAATTAGATTATATATATTTAAATGATTATACAATATATTATAAGAAAGAATAAAAATAATAA
Organism: Sequoia sempervirens; assembly: GCA_007258455.2. Lineage (NCBI taxonomy): Eukaryota > Viridiplantae > Streptophyta > Pinopsida > Cupressales > Cupressaceae > Sequoia > Sequoia sempervirens. Next base: position 477,328,501 of record VDFB02058242.1, read on the forward strand.
TTATTTAAACATAGCAAACCACACAGTAAATAATTGAATGAAGTCAAAAAACATTTGATTTTAACACCTACTTAGAAAGATGACAAAGTAAAATAATAGGGTAGGAAAAATAGGCAAAATAATAGTTAGTTTTGTAAAACTAATATATATATATATATATATATATAAAATAATCTGTATATAATAAACCTAGAAATATCCTTTTTTAAATATTTATTTTTATATTATTTTATTAATATAAATTATATTATATTATCTTATACTATATTATAATATTATATATATTTTTTTAATTTTTATCATCTATAATAAAAATTATATTTAAATAATTTAAATTTTAAAATCAATATTTATAATCTATTTTTTTTTTAATAATAATTATATTGTAATATACAATAAACATATTTTAATAATATTATACATAAAAATTATATAATATTCAATATATAAGTTAATCAAAATCATATATTAAAATAATATATGTCAACATCTCACAAAATAATATAAATCTTTAAAAAATAGAATTTATTTTTGCTTTGCCAAAGATGTGACAAAGACTAACAACTTAAAATAATAGCAATTTCAAAAGGTTTTCAAGGAAAATGTCACAAATAATTGCCAAATTGAAAAGTTGTCTTTATTTGCATCTCCTCTAGAAACTCATCTATCTTGTAAGTCAATTGTATGTACTGGCTTGTGCTACTAGAATTGGCAGTCATGTAAATTTTTGCTAGTATAAGTTTTGTACTAAGGGCCTCTACCATTTTGATGGAAAAAATACATGATAATGGGTCTCTTTAACTAAATCCCCTACTTGGTGAAGAAGACCCTATGGGGGATGATTAATTGAATTAAAAAAGAAGACAATTCATTATGCAATTAGTACTCCCTTGGTTGAAGTTGACAAGAGGTATATGTAGTATAGAAGTTGGTAAGTCAACTTATCAAAGGCTTTGGACATATCCAATTTGATAATCGTTCTAGAATAAAAGTCAAATTTTGAGAGATTGAATGGTTCTCTAGGTGTAGGTGGATTTGCAAGGTGTACTTTACTCTGAAGCATTCTCATGAGGTTAAACACAATGATAAAAAAATTGAACAATATATAAGGTATATAGAAATTAAATGCCTTGTGGGCTCAAGGGTCTTTTAAACCAAATTGGCATCTAGCATGGTCATGACTTAAAAAGTAACCAATATTATTATACCCTTATTGTACCCTACCCTTTATTGAACCCTAATTTAAGCCTAACCCTACCACTTACCATTGCCCTAACCTTAGCTCCAAGTTTTATTCTAGATTAATAATTTTAATCCTAACTTAACTTTAACCCTAACCCTAATTAAGCAGTAATCATAACCCTAATTAAATCCTAATTGAACCCGAACCCTGACTCTAATTGAACCTTGTTGTTGGGGTTAAATTAGGGTTTAATTAGCATTCTAGTTAAACCCCAATTGTAAGATTAACCAGAATAAGCCTAACTAAACCCTAACTATAACTTGGAATTGACCCTAATCATAACACTAATTGAATGCTATCCCTAACCAGGTAACTTAACCCTAATTCCAACCATAAACGTACTTGAACCCTAACCCTAACACTTATTGAACCTTATTGTTACGATTCAATTAGGGTTTAATTAGCATTCTAGGATGGATATTAAGGTTAGGTTAGGGTTAGAGTTGTGAATATCTTAATATTAGCTTATAAATTTGACCCTAACTATAATCATAATTGAATCCTAACCCTAACCCTAATTAAACCCTAAAACTAACCATAATTAAATTCTCGCTCTAACCCTAACCATAATTAAATCCTATTGTTAGGGTTGAATTAGGGTTAGGTTTAGGGTTCAATTAGAGTTCTAGTATAAATCTTGGGGTTAAAGTTATTTATTTTTTGATATTAGTTTATAAATTTGACATTAATGATAAATATATTAAACAAAGAAAATTTGGTATACATTTTTATTTCTGTGAAATTAAGTACTATAAGGGTTAGAACTATTAATGTCTTAACCTTAGTTTATAAATTTGGCGTTAATGAAAAATATTACAAACAAAAATAAGTATTTTAACCTAGAATTCTATTTGTATGTGAAATGAAGTATTAGGGGAGAGGGGCCCATAGTGGAGCGGGGTCAATAGTGGGGATAGAAGTAGTCCTTAGTGGGTCCGATAGTGGAGCACCTTAATATCCAATTATAAAACAATTTTTATCCATGAAGTACACAAATTGACAAATCATGTGATGCCACATCAATGCACCAATAAAACATGACTTAGTGCACTACTATTGGTATCACTTTTTTTTGGGCCTTTTTGGATACCTCAACAAAAAGCACGTTGATGTGGCATCATATTTGAGGATGTGGCCCTAAAGCGAAATATAGAAGCATGTAAGTTGCCAAATAAACTATTGTACACAATTGGGAGTGATTTGAAATTTCCACATAGGATTTTGAGAAATGCGAAGTTAGGATCCACTATGGGCCCCTCTCCCATATTAGAGTTAGAATTATTAATCATAAAAAAATAATTAATCAAATCACAACAATATTTGTAAAGTTTAGAATTAATTATAAAATTAAACTAAATTTTAATTTCTGAAATTTATAAAATATTTATTATCTAGTTTTCAAAATAATCATTTAAATTATAGTAATTATCTACTACAAATAAATTAAATTAAATCTAAATTTTATTTTTAAAATAATTCAACAATTATTAATTATAATTTTAGAATAAATTATATATATATATATGACTAAATTTTCTATTTTTTTTCTTTGCATCCAAATTATTTTATTTTCTAAAATTACATTAAATTCTAATTTCAAAAAAATTAGAAATTATTTTGCATGCCTACTTTTGTATTTTTGAGTTCAATTAGATATATTGTTCTTTAAATTTGAATAACCAATCATAAAGTAAATTAATAATCAAGTCATCACAATGTGTGTGTATATATATTACAAAAATAAGTATTTAAATCTAGAATTATATTTCTATGTGAAATGAAGTATTATTAGGGTAAGAATTATTAATCATATAAAAAAACTAATCAACAAAATACAATAACTAATTATAATTTGAGAATAAATTAAGAAATTAAAATATATATAAAAACAACCTTTTTATTTCTTTACATCAAATGATTTCATTTTCTAAAATCATATTAAATTCTAACTTCAAAAAATCATAAAATATAAACTTAAATTTCATTTTAAAACTAAACCGATTTTGTTTTTTGTTTTAAATCACTCTACTTTATTGAGAATGATTGAGCACAATTCATGGTAATTAAAAATTAACTTTGAGTTTTAACTTTATCATAATTTTTGCATTTTTAGATGTGCAAACATTTAATAAGAAGTGGCCAAAAAAATGCTCAAAAAAAGTCAAAAAAATTGCAAAATAAAAATGTAATGTTCAATTCCCTAAAATCCGCGCTTATTGCCTAAATTTTTTAGCCAATGATATTCAAGAAAAATAATTTTGAAAATTAGAAAAGTTAAAAAACATGCATTTAACTTTAGAAAAAACTTTAAATATATTGTATAAGAAAGTAATCAATTTTGATTGGTTGAAGTTCAAAACATTAATATTCCTATACTCCCATTTTCCAATATTCTACAGTTGCAAAAATGACAAAACCCAATGTTGACCATTTATTAATTTATGAAGATTTAAGGTTGAGTTTAGTTCACCTTTCTAAAAATAGGCAAAATAATAGTTTATTTTCATTTTTTCTTGAAATATGTCAATAACACACAACTTTTTAGCCAATTATATTGACCAAAAATAATTTTTTTAATTTATAAAGTTAAATATTTTGCAAATTCACTTTATAAATTGAATTTTATTTTTATTTTTTTAAAAATATTATTTTTGATTGGTTAAAAGCTAACTTATTAATAACTAGTTAACTAAGAAATAAAAACTCATTGCAATAGTACTATGCCTATAGGGAAGTACTATTAAGAGCAAACACAATTTTATGTCTAAGTCTAACAACTCTATCTTAATATGTAGGAACACAAAAACAAACAAACCAAAATATTATTATAGGCTTTTCTCATATGGGGCAAAGGAAATCCAGGATCACATTCAAAACAAAATTGAATTTGTTATAATACATTCTTTCAATTGATTATAAACAAATAAAGACAATAAATTTCCATAACTCATGTTATTGAATTTCATAGTTTTTGGATTTGACCATGTGAGCATTTTTTTATTAATGTTTCAAATCATACTCTATGATCCATCATCGAGATAATCTGAGCTAGAGAAGAAAATGAATGAGTAAATTACATACCAAGACCCACTAAATAGTGGGCGAGGAGGGGAGGTGGTGTTAACATAGGGTCCCCTTTCATATTTCGAGTCTAAAGTTGACCCTTCTCAATTCATCCCCCTTGTTGTGTCTTGGTCCTTGTGTCAACCCTAACCCCCACCCCTTCTGCTCACCCTCACTATTTAGTGGGTCTTGGTTTGCTATTTACTCATTAATTCTCTTCTCCAACTCAAATTATTCTAATAATGATAATGGATCATAGAATATGATCTAAAATGTTGATAAAAAATACTCACACAATCAAATCTAGAAACTATGAAATTCTATAAACAAATATATAATACACTATCATCTTTCAAATATTATAAAAAATATTATATACATTTTTAAGATTATATTTCAAACTTATAAATTAAATAAAATCTTTAGACGTTAATTTGTCATCATTTAATCTATGCATAATCTTGTCCATTTTATCGGTTCCCTCGTTTTAACCTCTGATCAGCGGTTAAAGCCGGCGTGGCGTCAGAAGAATTAGCACAACGTCATTGTCAATATTACAGATAAAATATTGATTATCGTTAATTTAATACGCCTGCAGATAGATAACTTACGGACGATCTGCTTCGAATATTAGATTTTGGCAGTCTGTAATTGGTGCCGATACCGTGACATTGGATCAGAAAATTACAAATCAAAATTCATAAGCTGGGCACTTTTCTTGTACACTCTCCATCTTTCAATGGAACTTTGTAAAGTGTGGAAACCGCGTAGCATAATGTTTCTGGGGTTCTTAAATACGATTCTCACTTTATCTTTTCTGCTCATCCACTTTTCTACCACTTTTATTCAGCTTACCCACTGCTTTACCATTGTCTTCTATCCTTCCTCTCCTGCGTCTCTCTTTCTCTGTTTTGCATATTTTCTGCTCTTACCAACCAGTCGCTCTTTACTTTCAGTTCCCTTCATTTCACTTCCATGGCAATGGCGAATGAAATTAGCCATGCCTTTAAGGAAATTCTTCCGCCATCTGCATCTTCATCTGCATCGTCTTCAACTCCAACAAAGAAGGTGCGCTACGATGTATTCATAAATCATCGTGGCCCTGACACCAAAGAAACCCCGGCCGCCTCTATCTACGATACCCTCCATGGCATGGGACTTGAAGTTTTCTTAGATAAACCAGAGCTTGAGCTAGGCGATTCCATACCAGCTGAAATAGAAAAGGCCATGACTACGTCTTTCCTTCATATTGCCCTGCTTTCACCCAAATATGCAGAATCTCCTTGGTGTCTGGCCGAGCTGTCGTTTATGATCAAAACTGGTAACAAAATCATTCCCGTCTTCTACAATGTTGACCCCAAGGATATCCACTGGATTTGCGAGGGAAAAGGAATCTATGCTGACGCATTTTCCAACTCTAAAACCAAGGCCCGATATACTTCAGAAACGCTTGAGGAATGGAAAAGGGCGCTGCAAAAGGTTTCCTATCTATCTGGCTACATTGTGAAGAATAATGAGTAAGTACCAAATACTCTCTTACTTTTATCATGTCATGAGATATCATATTTCATGCATCCACTGTATTCTCTTTATTACGGAGTTGTTTTACAATGGAATCACCTCTTTCTGACATAAATTGTAACGATTTATTACCAAATCTAAAATTTATGTAAGGTTTTCTGTCTATTATACTTGTGATCATTATTACTACAGCGTTTTCTTAATTCTGTTTTATTTATAAATAGGATGTTTTTTAATGAAGAGGAAGTTTTACCGGCAGAGCAGTTAACTGCAAGATGATCCACCTAAAAATATTTTTGGCATCAAAATGGAGTATTTTCGTAATCCAATATGTATTTCCATATCCTATCCTCAACCTTAAGGCACAGTTCATTAGGCAAACCTTTTGATGTGCCAATCTCTTCTTGTATACAAGCTGTTAGCGCAAGATGAACCACATCATTAGGTTTACCAGTAGAGTAGTTAGGTGCAAGATGACCCAGCTATAAACATTTTTGACATGGAAATTGTATATTTTGTAATCCAATACATTTTTGACATTGAAATGGAATATTTTTCCATATCCTGTCTTCAACCTTAAGCCACACTTGACTAGGCAGACCTTTTGATATGCCAATCTTTACTTGTACGCAAGCTGTTGTAGAATGGATTAACCCATCTGTTGTTGGGTCTATTAAACTGAATTTACACAATGCATTACCAATACCATGAAAGGAATTCAAAACTGAAGTGGAAAATAGGGTAAACGAACCCAAACTGGCATAATTGTAGTTGTGAAGGTTTAAGTTAACGGGTTAAATTTGGGAACCGTGGCTTCACCAACAAAACATGGCTGTCCCAAAACCAAGGCTCTTGTCTAAAACAAAATCATGATCTTCCACTGATTTGCATAAAAGAACAAAAAGCCTTGAGCACTTGGGGCAAATTTCTATCGTGCCCTTTAAATGCATACGCCATTTGTTTATGATTCATGTGTGTAAATCTAGTAAGCTGGCTCAAAATGAATTAAACTGACAGTTTAAACCTTGCTTTGAGTTTTTCTCCTCCTCAGAAAGAACCTCCTTGATGCAGCCCTGCCCTGTTTCTACAAGATGAACTTCAGAAACCAATTCTCTGTTCACTTAATGCAGTCTTCTCTTAACCTTGTTCATTCTGTTTGAATAAATGGATGTACAAATTGAGTGAGAGTTAACAGAAACGATATGCAGCAAAATTTGCATTAACAGCAAACACAGGACTATTGATTTATTTCAAAATAGCCATTACATACAGTCTAACTCCTTCCCTACTTCATTCTATCTGTGCTTCTCTTTAGTAGAAGACATCTGCCGATTCTGCCCTCAAAAGAAAACTGCCCCAAACTGAAAATTACTCCTCTAACTTTATGCAGCCATAAATAATCTGTGTGTGAACAACTCCTATTTGGACTAGCTAAATCTAAAAATATTTAATAGCTTACAGCTATTCCCCATATTCCTCCACAAAAGAGAGCAGTTGAACAAACTGTTAAATTTAGTAATCTAAAATTTCTAAAAAGACTGAATTAGAAAAAACAAATCAACAATGGGTAGAGTATGTCTTTAAATAAAGTTTATCTTGTAGGAACAGGGTAGGGCTCCATCAGTTTGGTATTAGAGCATTTCAAGATGTTGCGGATGGAGACTTTGTGCGAAGAATTTCAATGGTAAAATGGGCAGCTATAATTATGGCCGTGAATGCAAAGATGGAGTTTTGTCATAATGTAAGAAAGAGGATAATATTGGAAGAAAGAATAAGACAAAGATATAGGCAAAACCAAACCAAGGACTAGCAAAAGGAGTTGCAAAACTGAGTTTGAGTTGGAGTTATTGTGTATGTTGGAGGAGTATAAGGCATACAATAATAAGGCAAAGAAAAAGAAATCTATGGCAAAGGATTGAAGAGTTGTGAGAAGGTGAGAAATAATGGTGACGATAAATATTCAACTTGTAAGCAAGAGCATATTTAGAGAGGAAAGCCATAGAGTCGAGTATTAGCAAGGGATAGAATCTTTAGAATTGGGAAACAATAAATCTCTTGAAGAGTTGGAAAAATTATTATTGTGGGTAGAAGACCCTTAAATGCAATCTTCTAAGAGTTTTAGAGAGCAGAAAAAGGTGAATGGGATGAAGATAAAGATGATGCTTGAGATGAAGTTGTTGACTTGTGTTAACTCGAAGAGGGGGAAGCTATTGAAGATTGCAATGCAAGAGTAGAAGAGTTTGAAGAATACAATGAAGAGGAATGTAGCCAATCACACAAGGTGTCCCAAGATGTTGTAGCAGTGGAAGCAATCCACATTAGAGAAGAAGCTGCAACAAACATGGAAATCTTTGGGAGTCTTGTTTGTGATGAAGTTCTATTGGTTTTAGAGAGCACAACTAGCCAGAAGCAGCTAGAGGAATGTCTGGAGAATACCATTATTGATGAAAAGGGAATAAAAGATCATTACTTTCTTAGAGAAAAATAAGAGTGATTGAGGGAAAAAACAGAAGTACATACATTTATTGTGTAGAAAAAGAGGAGAATGCAAAAAAGGAGTTGCCTTGTGAACAACATCATATAGAGCTAGGAAAAGAAGACCTCACAAAATATCTAAGTTGCTGAATCGGTATAGGTACAGGTATGTGGGTACAATGTGTTGGTATGACAGATTTTTTGGGAGGGAGGTTGGCTATGTGACACGTCCATGTAAAAATTAAAACTTTAATTCTTAGAATGCCATATACCATGCATATGCTAAACACAACCATTAAAATTTTCAAATTTGAGATATAATATGCTAGTTTAAATTTAATCATTCGATATCAAAATGATCAAACATGAATGTCATGATAGATAATTATTATTCAATATTAAAATAATACAATTAGTTGTCACTAATCAACATCATATGGGTCACCATCAAGATCAAAATCATCATCAACACTAACATTAGATGATGCAAGTAGATTAGGAGAACCACCTATAACCCCATTGCCACTTGGACTAAAAGTATGCTCTACTTGATTCCTCAAAAAATTGAAGATTGTGCAACAGAAGAAAGGTCCAAGTCAGTTTGCTCCAGGTCTACATCCCACAACTTTGTTGCCCCTTCCTTGTACTCATCATTTTTGTGAGTTAGAAGATGCAAATTGGAATGCACGTAAACTAGCTACTATTCTTTACTTGATGCTAGATGGTTGTGCTTCACTAAGTGGATGGAGTATGTACTCCAATTTTGTTTAGCTGAAGAACTAGCAACCTATTGAAGCAAAGGGAGCTCTCATTAGAGTTAAATTAATAAATAATAAGTTAGATTCCATATTTGAAAAGAGTTATTTTTAATAAAAAATAAAATTTAGAAAGTGGATAAAAATTCAGACTTGTGATAAAATTTTGATTGCAAGAACTTGAAGGTGTGGCAATTTGTGGTCATTGAGGTGCCTCTAAGAGTAAGCATCCTTTATATACTTGTCACAGAGAGTGAAAACTTTGACTAGTGGAGGCTGCAAAATCAGCAAATTCACTTGTAACTGCATCTTCCATATTTGGATCAAGGAAGAGTTTAGTAAGTGCTTTCCTAAACCTTTCATTGACTTCTGCATTAGGGTATGGTGGCACCCTTGTTGGCATAGTAAGGATCTCTTCACTATAATATTTGGGAGTCAACACAAAGGCAAAAAGATGGAGTGGAATGGTCATTTTGTTCCATTGCTCAACACAAATTGACTACGCCTCTTCTAAGATGGTTTCCTTAGGATCTTTCTCTTTTGCATTATTGATGAATTTCATCTTCGCAATCATCAAGTTGATGCCATCGTAAACCTCTCCCAAATATGGCTTATCCATATCAATAAAGCAAAACATACTCATTATGGGCTCGATAAAATTAAGAAGATATTTCGTACAATCCCACCAAGTTTCATCTAGAATCATTTGCTTTACATTTGTTACCCTCTTAGTGTTGGTTTGCCTCCATATGGACCATGATTGGCTGATGACCATACTAGAAAGCGCATCACACTTGTGTTGGTGCAAATCTAGTCCCAACAACCTATTTGAAAATAAATATTAAAAAATTAAAAACAAAGAAGAATATATATTTAAATTTTTTAAAATAAGTTACTGAAGTAAAATATAAAATTAAAAGCTTGCATTGCTTGAATTACCTTTAGTGTAGCTATAATTGTGAGAATGATCTAAAAATGGTTTGTGACATGTGGTGGTCTGTGATGAATATTTGGATCTCTTCAACCTCATTATAGACTTGTATGATCCAATCTATTTTCATACCCAACTTTTGTTGCATGAGGTTGAGTGAGTGCATGTCATGTGTCCAAAATACCTGTTAGAATCACGTCTCAACCAACATACCAATCGCTCTACAATTTTTTGCATTGTTCCTTATGACTTGGACAATATTTTGAGAACCCACTTCCTGAATGTTGTGTATAAGGATGTTAACAATAAATTGTGTATCCTTAACTTGCCCCACACAATCCACAGTTTCTAGAAACATTGCTCCTATATGGCACATTGCAATCACATTGATTAATGGCCTATTTTTTGCATCCTTCGATCCATTGGAAATGATAGACATTGTAATGTCCCCTTTTGGGATCACCTTATACTTTTTCGTGAAATCACAATTCCAAAAGAAACCAATAGCAGAATATAGTTAAAGATATAATTCCCTACTCAAAATTGAGATGGTGTAAATCTGGTTATGGAAACCTGCAACCATGTTAGATAAACATGATAGGCATAATCCATGAAATACATTTAATACTAGGTCTAAGAGAGATTATATATATCACTATAACGAGTCCCAAGGACTACGGGGGCTCAACCATAATGAGGAGGGCGTGATGAGGTGCCCCAAGTATCCTCTACCCTATTCTGGAAATGAACTGGTAATTCTATTACTTGCTTGTATTAATAGGAAGAAGAGATTACAATATATAGAAATTACAAAGCACTGTAGATATTAATGAATCTAGCTACTTCAACTACTTACAGTTGTAGGCATTTAAGATGTCTAACAACCTCTACCTACACACTACAGAAGACATTTAAGATGTCAACTAACTAATTACATTATTGACCATTAACAGTATAAAGAAATATTATTCTAACACCCTCCCTTAATGGTCAATCTATAACACCAAGTTGCCCCTTGAATTTGACAAACTTATCTGGGCTCAGAGACTTGGTGAGAATATCTGCAGTTTGATCTGCTGTCGGAACATACTATAGTTGAACTGATCTGTCTTCTACCAGCTTGTGGATGTAGTGACAATGAAGCTCGACATGCTTGGTATGTTCATGGAAGACTGGAGTTTTGGCCAGTTTGAGCACCCCTTGATTATTAGTGTACAAGGGAGAAGGTATTGCTTGTGACATGTGCATTTCAAAAAGCATCTTGCAGAGCCAAATTGCCTCACATGCTGCCTTAATGGTTCCTCGATATTCTGCTTCAGTCGAGGAAAGAGCCACTGCTTGTTGCTTCTTGTTGGTCCATGTTACAACACCTGTACCCAAACTGAATACATACCTAGAAGTGGATTTTCTGTCGTACACTGAACCTGCCCAATCTGAGTCAGTATAACCAATTAGCTTTGGATCCTTGCATCTGCCATACAAAATGCCATAATTTGAAGTGCCCTTCACATATCTCAGCACTCGCTTTGCTGCAACCCAATGATCAACTTTTGAAGCTGTCATGAAGTGAGAAATGTAGCTCATGACAAAACTAATATCAGGTCTAGTGGCAGTGAGGTAGATGAGACTGCCCACTAGTTGTTTGAATGCTGTCTCATTTACTATATGTGAATCAGATTTGGCTGATAACTTCAGCCTCTTCTCCATAGGTGTGGAGGCAGGTTTGCAATCCTGCATCCGAAATTTGTCAAGCAGACTTCTGGCATATTTAGACTGAGAGATAAAAACGCCACCAACGGTCTGCCAAACCTCAATACTCAAACAATAGTGGAGAAGCCCCAAATATGTCATGTCAAAAGCCTGACACAAATCCTATTTGATTGCTGCAATCAAATGTGTTGAACTGCCAGTAATGATTAAGTCATCGACATAGACAACAAGAAACAAAATATCATCACCAGAGTGCTTGACATACATATTAGAGTCAGAAGGGCTGCGTTGGAAACCATGATCAACCAAGTACTGATCAATCTTGATGTACCATGCACGGGGAGCCTGTTTCAGGCCATAAAGTGCTTTCATGAACCTACACGCTTGATGCTCTTTGCCAACAACCTTGAAACTAGGAGGCTACGTCATGTAGACTTCTTCCTACAACTCACTGTTGAGAAAGGAACTCTTGACATCCATCTGATGAACTGTCCATCGAAACTAGGCTGCAATAACGAGAAGAAGACGAATTGTGCTCATCTTGACAGTAGGAGCAAAAGTCTCCTCATAGTCAATGCCCTCCCGCTGTGTGAATCCCCGAGCAACTAATCTGGCCTTGTATTTATCCAAAGTACCATCTGCATGATACTTGACCTTATAAACCCATTTGCAGCTTATAGGTTTCTTCCCAGGAGAAAGATCAGAAAGAACCCAAGTGTGATTCTTCAAAAGACTATGGTATTCTGTCTCCATAGCCTTTTCCCACTCTGGAGTTCCTTTAGCCTCTGAATATGTATGAGGCTCATAGATGCTGTGGATGTTGGCCATAAGAGCAAAATTGACTATGTTTTGCTACTTGCTCTTTCTGCGAGCTGATCTTCCCTTAATGAGTTCATCATCATGTAGATCTCCAATAGTCTTGAGCCACCACTTAGGCCGACGAGTAGAAGTACCAACATTTGAAATAGGAGAAACAACATCTCCTAGGATTTCTGGAACAAAGTCATCTGGATGTGAATCCTGAGGAAAATCAGGTGGTGCTTGATCATGACCGGTAGACTCCTCATCTTTAGAGTCAGAATGCTCTGAAGCCCTCCCATTAGGGGAACCAAGAGGAAGATGAATACCCTCATCAGAAACCTTCATAGGCTGATCCTCAGGACTGGTAGTTGGAAGAAATGGACCAGTAGTCTCATCAATCACAACATCACAACTAAAAATGAGACGATCTGTCTCCACATCAATCAAACTATATGCCTTGTGATTGTCACTGTAACTAGTTGTATACGCATAAAAATGGTCATGTCTATAATCCTGGCAATTAATTAAATATTTATTATTTAATTAATTTTTTTAAAAGTCCTCTACATATGATTAAATTTATTTAATTTATTTATATTGTTCATTCATCTTATTCTTCTTCCATAATTAAATAAATTTATTTTATTTAATTATTTTCACATGTCCACTTAATTAATTAAATAAATACATTCTATTTATTTAAATTAATTATCACTTGAATTTAAATTAAATATTTTGATTTAATTAAGTTTAAATATTTCCCCTTTCTTCTATTTTAATTCTTCTTCTAATTAATTAAATGTTTCATTTAATTAATTTCATAAAAGTGATTTAATTAAATAGATCTTATTTAATTAAAAATATCTTATGATTTCTTTCTAAAAATCAAAATTAGGTATTTTAACCTAATTGTGCAATCTTCTCATATCATAATTAAATATTTTATTTAATTATGAGATATTCTGCTTTTTTCAATAAAACTGATTAAAGCTCTTTTCCCACCACAAGCTTTCTTCTGCTTTTAAAAGCTTAATTAAATATTTTATTTAATTAAGAAAAGATGAATGTCCTCCACAAATAAATAATTGATTTTTTTTAATTAATTATTTATTAGCTTTTAATCTTTCTTTTATTCTTATCTTCCATTCTTTTTCCTCTTTCATAATAAAATAGAAAAATTTGTTTCTAGGGTTCTTCTATCTTATCCTTCAGTTTCATCTTTCTTCAACCGTTTGATCTGCCAGGAATTATCACAACCGTCAATCGAGACAGCCAATCAGAATCATTTAGAAAGCCCTATAAATACCTATGTGAATCCAAACATTGATAATAGGCAATTAAGTAGAGTTTATGCATTTAATTCATTTAGTATTCATAGCATCATGTTTATTTCAAGTTTTTTAGCTAAAATCAACATCATAGCTTAATCATGCATTCATATCATAGCAAAAATCTCGTTCTTTAGGAAGACAGTTTGTTGAGCCTAGCCACTAATCTGAGAACACAAGGCTGGAATCTACAAAAACACTAAAGATAGAGGACGATAGGACGACAACGGGAACAGGATACTGAGTTTGCACATCTCTATTCCTTTTATATTTCTGTTTTTGTTATAATGTTCTATTGGTGTGTTTGAACTGGTTTTAATTCATTTATGCACTTAATTTTCATACACACATTAAATGGCGCCCACCGTGGGGCCTATGCCCCGATTTTAGACTTCTTTCTTGCAGGATTTTCTTGCAGGTTTGCTTACAGGTTTTCTGGCATTCGGCAGCGCGTTTTGGAAGGTTCGGGAAATTTTTATTTGCAGGTACTTCGGCGCATCTGGGCTCTGTTTCGGCGCATCTAGTCATTTCTACGGTGCATCTGGGAAACAGAGTGGTGCATCCGTCACTTTCTGCAGCGCATTTAGACATTTAGTTAGCGCATTTAGGACTTTCTTTAGCGCATTTAAAATTGTATCAGAAAATTAAACAAAAATCTCTGCATTTAGAATAGCGCATATAGTTTCTGTTTTCGCGCATCTGGGTAACAGAAGGGCGCATTTGTTTTCTATTTTAGCGCATTTATGTAACAGAGTTGCGCTTCTGGTCTCTGTTTCTGCGCATTCGGGAGACAGAGCTTCACATCTGGAACTGTAACCGAGATTCTGAGTCTGACGCCTTCCGCAGACAGAATTTCTTTTATTTTATGTTGGGCTTAAAATGAATCAACCTAGGGTAGCCACCACACCTTTTATCATGCAGTTAAAACGAACCCCATGTCTGTTGTGAAGCAACATCTTCACTTAGATTAAATCACATTTGATTTTGGTGCACATAAAATGAATCTGTCTACTCTTATTGACTGTGCTTGAAGGTGGTAGGTGATTATGCTCTCACCCTGTGCAAACTAGGTGATCAGAAAACCAGACCCACTTTTCCCCCACTTTTCCCTGTGTAACCCTGATTTGATAATCGAAGTATCCTCTCCCCTTGCGCACTTGTGCGATCCTGGGTGCAAGAGAAATGGTTATTGACTCTAGAAATTGGGCCTGCCTTAAGGGAAAAAGTACTCACCTTAAGGGATGACTCAAACCGGCAACGGAGCTAAGGCCAAGCTACCCCCGACCGGTATATAAATGTAAATCTTAAGGGAAAACCTAAGGTTGCTTGTGCAGATGTGTCATACGGACGGAGTTGTACTCCCATAAACCCTGTTGAGCTTAACCTCTTCAGGCTGGAGTGCCACCTTAATGGTGATTAATCTCTTGCCCCATGTATGGCCACTCGAACGGGGGTCCCGAACTAAATACCATTGTTTAAAAAGCCAAAAACCTTCTATTTGCTAGTCTAGCACCGGTCGGTGTGAAGCCTTCCACACTTTCGCAGTCAATAGTAGAGGTGATCAGCTCGCCATGGGAGTTTCATGGGGGTTGGAAGCTTGGTTGGCCTGAGAAGAGAGTGCACTGTAAGGGGGAGCCCGTGCAGCCAAGCTTCTGGATTCACACGCTACTGATATGCGGTTGGGGAAACCCACGTGGAGTCTAGCGGATATTGTCCTGGCCTAACCTAGGTTGTGCTTGTCCTATTATGTGCTTGGTTACGAATCAACTTAAATCAGACTGTTTGCTGTGCTTTCCAAACATTAATTCAGATAATGGATCATCCAAGAACAAACATGACAAATTTTAGCTAAAAACTGGTCAAAACTGTCCTAGAAAAACTGCTTTAGCGCATCTAGGGGAAAACTGCAGCGCATTTAAGCTCTGTTCTAGCGCATCTGTGTTATGTTTCGGCACATTTAGGATTTTCTGCTGTGCATAGGTGCTCTGTTTCTGCGCATATGAGATTTTCTGCAGCGCACTTGACCATTGCTGTAGCGCATTTGGGAAACAGAATAGCGCTTTTAGGTTTTTTTTCACAGACCCGGCTTTCTAAAATTTTACTCCCATGTTAAGAAAGTGGAAATCAACCAAGTTCACCAAGAAATCAGTTTTCAATAGGATCAAGAAGCCCAAAACAAATTTCAGTTACAAGAAGACCTTAGATCGCAGAAAATTCCTGTATAAGAGTCGAGACGTCTTGCTCCATTATCGCACATTCCTCCATAGATACCAAGACTACATTAGAGGATTCACCGACGATTATGCTGTAGAACCTTTGGCTACCCAAGCTTATTATCAAAGATTAGCCTTATCTCAACGTCATAATTTGAATCAACCTCTTGAGTTTGAGAACATACCACAACCTTCAATTGAATATTCAACGCGTCCCAATCAGATCCTTCAGTGACCCTCGACCATATTCAAGGATTTCTTACATATGCCTATTTTTACGAGATCTCAACACAACAAAGCAGGAGAAACACCTCAAGAAGAGGGTGAACGAGGTAGTCCTCTTTTTAGTGTAAGTCGCAATCCCCTTTTCAGTAACAACAATATGGCTGACGGAGAGGAAAGTTCGATACTTAAGAGCAAAAACATGAACAAAACTCCTATAGATAGTGATGATGAACAAGACGACGAACTTGAACTTAGAGAGGCAGAACAAAATCCCAAGTTTCTTAAAGTCCTTGAAAAGATTATACAACGTGACAAAGAGAAATACTTTCTTTTTCTAGCAGATCAAGGAGCTAAATTTCCTAAAGACTTTGATACTGAGAAATTAAAAACCACCGAGGAAGAGCCATCCCCATCTGAATATGCCTCCTTAAAAAAAGAGTTTAGAGAGATGCAGGGAAAAATCCAAGAGTTACAAGGAGGAACCACAACCAAGAAGTACACTTTGGATGACATATGTCCTTATCCTTTTGATAGAAGTCTCAACATGATTCCATTTCCTAAACACTGTGAAATCCCCAAATTTGATCGTTATAATGGAAAATCAGACCCAGTTGACCATGTTAGAGACTTTCGAAACATGACATTGGAATTTTCCCACGAAGATACATATTTATTGCGATTATTTCCTCGAAGCCTTGGAGTCAACTCTATGGAATGGTTATCTAAGATTACACCTCCTATTCAAACATTTGAGGAACTGATGAATTTATTCATAAAACAATACGCCTACAACGTTCAACACCAGATCACCATGATTGATCTTTGCAAAGTTACGCAAAAACCTGGGGAATCTTTCACTACCTTTCTTCAAAGATGGAGGAGAATGTTCGCTAGGTACCCCCATCATGTCCCTGAAAAGGAGAAAATGGTTACTTTCATCAATAGCCTCAACTCAGAAATGAGTTATCATTTAAATCTGCACTGTCCACCTTCCTTTGAGAAACTGATTGAAGATGCCCTCACCATCGAAAGTGCTTTGGTCAAAAGAGGGACCATAAAACTTGATAGGGACAACCCTGCCTCATCTAACCATTACAACAATCAGGACAAGTCCAAGTTTTGGACCCGCAACAAGAATGTTGTAAATGATGGTGTTGTAGATGCAAATCATGTCACGACTAAGCCATTTATCCTGAACACTCCTCATAACAATAATTACAACCATGTCAATTCAGTCACAAATCAAGGAAACAATCATCCCCCTCCAACGAACTACAATCAAGGGACTGCCAACAACCAAAACCACTGGAACAACAACAACAACAACAACAACACTTCAGGGAATACCTCAAACACGAAACCACAACGCTTTCCATTCTTCTCCAATAGAAGAGCTTTTACTCCACTAGGACAATCCTTAGAATCGGCTTTCAAAGAATTCATGGCAAAGAACGTCCTTATGTTACCCCTACAACGCAATTATGAACCTAATGTAAAACCTCCATCATGGAACGAAGCTTCTTTTTGCGACTACCATAGGTGCAGAGGTCATCATACAAACAACTGTCAAGGTTTGAAACACGCTATTCAAGATCTCATTGACAAGGGCATTATCACAGTAGAAGGACAACAAAAATCCAACGAAGATCACCAAGCGTTTCGAAATCCTCTACCAAATTATCAAAAGGGAGAATCTTCTGACAAAACTGTGAACCAAATTGATGATAATGTAATCCGTCACCTCTATACGGACGATGAGTGAGTCAATGTCATAAAAATCAAAGAGAAAGTAGACAATGGACAAGTAAACGTCACAACAAGAGCACAAGCTAAGGTTGTTTTGAAAGGTACCTCTTCAAAATCCAATGAGCCCTCTCCTCAACACCAATACGACTTAGTTAACCAACTTCGAAAAACTCCAGCTCAAATCTCCATTTTCAAACTTCTAAAGATTTCCCCGGCACATAGGGAGATTTTAGATAAAACCCTCGTTGAAACGACTGTATCTACGGATTTGGATGTGAATCGATTTCAAACCATGGTAGGACATTTGTCCTCCCCCACATGCCTTTCATTCTCAAACAAAGATGATGTTTCCCTAACTCATCCCCACAATTCATCATTATACTTAGAGGTCATGATCCACAAGTTCCGTGTCAAACGTGTTCTAATAGATGGAGGGGCTGGTCTAAACATATGTACTTTGAAGGTGATTCAAGCATTAGGATTTGCCGAAGATTCCATTGATCCTAGAAGGAAGATTACCATTAAAGCCTATGATGATGAGGAGAGAACATCTAAAGGTCTAATCATGCTACCAATCAGAGTGGGACCTGTTATCAAAAATACCTTTTGCCAAGTTTTAGAGCGAGATCTTGCATACAATATCTTGTTGGGTCGTCCTTGGATCCATGAGATGCAAGTTGTTCCGTCCACTTACCACCAATGTCTTAAGTTTCCATATGATGGACAGGAAATTACTATACCAACTGATAACTCAAACACCCAAACTTGTGCCAATGTCAAAGCTCATCAAGATACTTTGGTTCCGAATAATCGAGAAGCACTTGCTGATACTTCTTCTCAACATGCTACACACATCAGTCAGTTAACTAAAATCTTTGACAAGAA
The DNA here is from genome assembly GCA_007258455.2 of Sequoia sempervirens. Lineage (NCBI taxonomy): Eukaryota > Viridiplantae > Streptophyta > Pinopsida > Cupressales > Cupressaceae > Sequoia > Sequoia sempervirens. The sequence continues at coordinate 477,347,397 of VDFB02058242.1, forward strand.
ACTACAGTTCAAGGAAAGTGGAGTTGGGGAATATTCCCTTTGTCTTGCTAATCTACCTACATCTCCTCGATCACATGGGAAACCTTCTATTACACCACAACAGATATCAGCAGCATCAACATCAGCACAGGTACAAACAGAGCCCACTACCAAGTTCAATGGACAATTTATCAAAGAAAAATTTCCCATGGGAGATCCTGAGGATACAGCAATTCTAGATTGGCTCTATAAAGATGAAGAGGACACAATTCTAAATGTCACCTTACCAACAGAACAATATGGGAAAGGATATTCTATCATGCAAAAGATGGGATATGATAATGGTCCTCTTGGAAAGAGAAAAGAAGGCGTAGTTGAGCCTATCCATCTTCCAGGACTTGCGGCATATGATAAAACTAGAATAGGCTATGAAGCTACCCAATCTAAACAATCCCAAGGTAATGTTTGTACACTACAAAAAGGTTCCGATAAGAATGAAACATGTTTGGTATCAGTCCTGAATTACATTGAAAATAACTCTGACACAGATTCTGCTGAATATGAATGGGATACCATCCATGATAACAAATTTTGGAGAGACAAAGAGGTAGATATCATACATAAGTATACGCCCGCTTTAATCAAAGGACAAGGTTCAGGATCCCAACCACAAGAATCTGAACCACAAAGCAACTATGAGTCTAGTGATACCGAGTTGGATTTTAACAAACAAGATTATCAGGAGAATAGTCCCATCATTGACCTATCTCATACCTCGGATCCTACCGATAACTCTGTCTTGACCCTAACCATCGCCAATTTTACACAACCAGACGACGTCCTACCATTAATCCATCCCGATCTCATTGACTGGGATCTTACCGAACCTATGGATATACCTATTTTTCCAAACGACGAAGCTATCATAAACTTCCTTTCCGCCGAAGATGTAAATAATTGTTCCACTAGCGATTTTCGGTATGAAGTCTGTAATCAGGAGAGTGTCAAGTCTCCTAGCTGCAAAAATGAAAATAAAGATAAACGGTCTAGTGGTGAAAACCAGAATCTGGCAGTACTAGATCAAGCAAAAGACAAAATAAAGAGCGTATCAGATGGTGAAAACCTTTTTGAGGCACCATCTGATGGGACTCTTGACACTCTCCCAGAGCATTATCATGAGCGATCATGCATCTTGACTAAGCCTACAAAGGAAATCAATGTTGCAACTGCAGATAATCCAAGGATCCTACAGATAGCTGAATCAATGACAGCTAAAGAAATCCCAGAGTTCATGAATTTTCTCAAGGAAAATCAAGTCAATTTTGCATGGTCATATGCAGATATGCCCGGCCTTGATCCTAATCTCATTATGCATCATTTATCTATCAAATCAGGAGCCAAACCAGTAAAACAAAAACTCAGAAAGATGAATCCTCATATTGCACTATTGGTTAAAGAAGAACTCAAGAAGCTCCTCGATGCAGGTTTTATAAGATCAATTGACTATGCCGAATGGATTTCCAATATTGTACCAGTAGCAAAACCAGACAAACGTGTAAGAGTATGCACTGATTTTAGAGATCTTAACAAAGCTTGCCCAAAGGATGACTTTCCACTTCCAAGTATCGACACTATAGTTGATCTAACAGCAGGCCATGCCATGTACTCATTAATGGATGGTTTCTCGGGTTACAACCAAATCAAGATTGCACTAGAAGACCAAGAGAAAACAGCTTTCACTTGTCCGTGGGGAACATATTGTTGGAATGTCATGCCTTTCGGCTTGAAACATGCTGGAGCTACTTATCAAAGAGCTATGACTACGATCTTTCATGACATGATGCACACATTCATGGAAGATTATGTAGATGACATATTGGCAAAATCACACACTAGAGAAGGACACTTGGAGATACTATCTAAAATATTCACCAGATTGGAGAAATTCAAAGTTTGCTTAAACCCTAAGAAATGTGTTTTTGGGGTCACATCGGGAAAACTGTTAGGATATATTGTTTCAGAAAAGGGAATTGAAGTAGATCCTGCTAAAGTTCGCGCAATCATGGAGATGCCTCCCCCAAAGAACATTAGTCAATTGAGATCCTTACAAGGGCGACTCCAGTCTATCCTCAGATTCATTGCATAATTGGCTGAAAAAAGTCTACCATTCACACATCTCCTACATAAGAATGTTCCTTTTAGATGGGATGATAAATGTGAAATGGCATTTCAACAAATCAAGCAGTACCTGATGAATCCACCAGTTCTTGTACCACCAAATCCAGACAAACCATTGATTCTATATATTGTTGCAATCGAGACATCTTTGGGAGCACTATTAGCACAAGAAGACCATGAAGGGAAAGAACGGGAAATTTACTACATCAGCAGAACATTGACAAGTCATGAGCTTAGTTACACTTTCATTGAGAAGGCTTGTTTGGCAGTCGTCTTCGCTTCCCAGAAATTTTGACATTACATGCTAACTCATACAATTAAGCTTGTTTCCAAAATTGATCCACTCAAGTATCTACTAAGTAAAGCATCACTGACAGGAAGGTTAGCAAAATGGATCATGATTTTGAGTGAGTTCGACATCCACTATGTTGATCGCAAAGCAATCAAAGGATAGGTTATTGCGGATAACCTAGCAAAGGCTCCTCTCCAAACAGAGCACCCTTTACACATTGAATTTCCAGATGCTGATGTCTTCACAGCAGACTTTAAGCAGCCATGGTCCTTATACTTTGATGGTTCTTTTACTCAACATGGCTCGGGGGCAGGCATTCTCTTCGTCACCCCTCAAGGGCATACCATTCCTAGGTCCTATAGGTTAATGTTTCCATGCACCAATAACATAGCCGAATATGAAGCGCTGATCACTGGACTGAAAATAGCATTGGAATGGAAGATTACTGAGCTACAAGTTTATGGTGACTCACAACTAGTCATTAATCAAATCAATGATGACTATCAGACTGAAGATGACAAGTTGTTACCATATAAGAAGATGATTGATGACTTCACAAAGTATTTTGTGGACATTCAGTTCACACAAATTCTGAGGATTGACAACAAAGCAGCCGACACTATGGCTACGATCGCCTCATTGATACAACTCCCAGACAAACAGACTCGCTATGAATTTCTGGTGGAACAATTGTTTACACCTGCCTATGACACACCTGAAAGCCAGATTATCTGCCACCTAGTAGGATCTGATTCACCCTGGTATGGCAAGATTTATGCATACCTAAAAGACGATATATTACCACCTGACTTGTCCCGCAACCAAAAATGTAACTTTATCTGACAATCCTCTCGATATACCCTTATCGCTGATACCCTTTATTGCCGTGGTCTTGATGGTACTTTACTTCGATGTCTTGAACGTGACGAATCCGAAAAAGCTTTACAAGAAGTTCATGGGGGCATTTGTGGTACTCATTCGAGTGGACTAACCTTATCCAAAAAATTGATTAGAATGGGTTACTACTGGCCTACAATGGAAAGGGAATCATTTACCTTTGCTAAAACATGCTCAAAATGTCAGATTCATGGGAATCTTATTCATGCTCCTGCACAAGAACTTCATTCCTTTACACCCACCTGGCCATTCTCTCAATGGGGGTTAGATCTAGTGGGAAAAATTCATCTTTCTTCAAATGGGCATAAGTTCATCATCACAGCAACGGAATATTTCACTAAGTGGATTGAGGCAGTACCTCTCTCTAAAGTCATTGGAAAACAGATCTCATCCTTCATTCTCAACTACATTATTTGTCGATATGGTATTCCTAATGCCATTATTACAGATAATGGTCGACCATTCAAAAATCAGGATGTTGATGAACTTTGTGAAAGATTCCATATTCAGCACAAATATTCCACGCCTTACTATCCTCAAGGGAATGGCCAAGCAGAGGCCTCAAACAAAACCATACTAAAGATTTTGAAGAAGATTGTCAATGACTCAGGGAAGGATTGGCATGTTCAACTCAATCTCGCCTTGTGGGCTTACAGAACTAGTGTCCGAACGCCAACAGGAGCAACACCTTTTGCCCTCATCTATGGAGCAGAAGCCATACTGCCTTTAGAGGTAGAAATACCTTCCTTAAGAGTATCACTGAAAGGTCTCATAACAAATGAGGACTATAGAGTTTCCCGACTCCAAGAGTTAGAACTTTTAGATGAAAAGAGACAGAGAGCA